>OX336374.1:9675044-10875044 GCA_946902895.1 Fragum fragum
GGGGTGAAAGGAGACAAATGTAATGAGTAAGTATTTAAAATCATTTAGATAGATTGGACCTATAGCTTTTGCCCTGTCTATAGAACTACAGGTTTAATTAAAACAACCCTAATTGGTCAGAATGTTTGTCTTGATAAAACACAATCCATTCTTAAATAATTCAATTTTTAGTTTTGTCTATCAAAAACGGGCGTTCTAATTGGCAAAAAAATTTTGATGGCATGCAGCCATTTCGTATGCTTCTGGACAAAATAGTTCCATAAAAAAAGTATCAAAATTTGTAAAGTTCTTGCTTTTTTCGCTCATGCTATTAAATTATAAGAAATGAAGAGAATATTTTTTGTTTTCATTGAGGTATGAACTGAAAAACCTAATCACACCTGTGTATGAATCAGCTTTGCGTATTCATACAGTGTGATTAGTTTTTTCGGTTGATACCTCCATGAAAAAAAAAAATATTCTTTTCATGTCTTAATTGAATCACCTGGAGACCAAACTAGGTCACTAAGTGAAATCTTAGGAAATCCATGTAGACACACTTAATCCATTACCACACAATGATCCTTTCTGACGCCCTGAGGAAATACGATAATGGAGAACTTTGTAGGAAAGGAGAAATTTCAGCATAATTCGAAATGTTGTTTGCAAGTTCTTACTTTCTTTTAGACCTGTCTAAAACTGTGTCGTCTGGTAATGGATAAAGGCAAACTTTTCTGGCTAAGACAAACTGAAATTCAATCAGATTTTTTTCTTGATATAATTTTGATGAGTCCACCCAGGGTCAAAACTCCGTCACAAGCTCAATTCTTACGAAATCTTCTATACACACTAGAGGCCTCAGGTTGGACAAGTTCAAAATTGGGTCACTAATTGTTAAAAATTAGGTCACTGGATAAAAAAACTGGTTTCAATTTGGAAAATTTGATATTCTTATTTGGTGTTAAAGGTAAAGTGTGCCCAAATAAATACTGTGAAATGTGGACACTGCAAATATAAACTTGTTTATTGTACTAGACTAGAAGTATGTAGTTTTCAACTTCATATTTTTGTATGCCCTATCATCAATAAGATTTGGGGCATGTTGTTTTACAGGTTCCATCTGTCTGTCTGCAAGTTGTAAACTTAAGAATCTTATTCAATGCAGGTACATGACTCATATTTTGGATACATGTTCCTTGCATTGATAAGTAGTGGTTGGTTTAAAGGTCAATGTCATTCATGATGGTCAAGATTACTTAACAAGGTCACATTTCCAAAAAGAAAGTTTGTTATTGGGGCATGTTGTTTCACAAATACATCTTGTTTCCAGCTTGTAGTAACTGATTTATGCACACTTCCTTCTTTAGAAAAGATGACAACCTAGAAAAATTTCTGATAAAAGCCCTGGTTTTAAATATAATCTTTGTCGTATATGTATATACATAGAACAAACAACTGAAACAAGGTAGGAGCGCAGAACTTACAAATACCATGAGATGGTGCTATTTCTACTGGTTTTGACCTTAACCAATAACCAGTCAGTAATGCCTTTAGATACCTGTGTGAAATAAAACTAAGGAAAATGTTATGGGAAAATGAGAAGTGGCTTGTAACTAGCCATTTCTCTTTCCCCCACAATGTTTTCTATTTCTAACAGATTCAGTAATTATATTTCAAATAACGCACACTTTGACACATGGTCTGCAATATATTTCAAGTTCAAACCAGTCCAAAATTTTGTCTTTGAGATTGAGTTAAACTATTATTTGTCAGGATTTAAGTAATAGAATAATAAAAAAACAAAGAAGAACCAGAAAAGTGTCATAAGTTACATTATTTCTTTGCTTTCATGTCTTAAACATGTTTTTGTATTACAGATGTGATGTAACCAACAATTATTTTGGCAATCCAAACAACGGAGGCACTTGTTATTGTAAGTATTGAACTGAGAATTTCATTGATAATAAATCTAATATTTATCTCAGATCTTCTTGGTCAGATTTTGCATGTGAATCTCTTTTAATCCATATTGAGATAAGTTAAAATAGTACATGAAAATCTTTATCAATTTAATCTTTTTACTAAGATCTCTAATACTCCTTATTGAGATATCACAGCTGTCAATCAAAGAATCAATCAACTAATCAAATGATTTATTCAGACAGGAAGTGAACTTTCAACTTCAACATAGGCTGATATTTTTGTGCAGTTTTTATGTTGGCATAACTATATCTACAACCACAACTATTCAAGCTGTAGTTATGATGTTAAGGAGGCCAACCAACAATATTACTGTTTTGCTCGGCTTATTTTGGAGATTACCTGAGGTATTGCTATGGCAATGTCTGCGTCCATGTCTGTGTCAGCATTGTTGTCATCCAAAATATCCGATATTTTATGATATATCTGGTATTGCTGAATACATTTTCTTGAAACTCAGAATATATGTATAGTTTATGAAGAGCGATCTATATGAACAAAGTAGATAATTATAAATGAAATTTTTAACGAATTAAGCCTCTTTCTGGCCTAAGAAGTTTTACCACTATCAAGAACTTGAATAGCCAAATGTTGGCCTCCACATGCAGTTCTCTTGTTTGTTACATGCTTCTAGCCACAAATTTTGCAAGATAATGTTGTTTGATATTGAAGTGAAACTTGCTGTGTGAGTCAATGGGTGTTACAAGCATAGTAAGTTGGGTGGCAAATAATCTGTCTATGCAGTTTTAATTCAAGTTCAATTTCTCAAGTAATCTGATATATTGGATGGCTAAATTAACTACTGTAAGAACTCAATACTTTATGTAAATGAAGTATAGATATCTCATTCTTGAAGAAAGGTCAGTTATTTTACTTGTACTTTATTTCACAGATGATTTAAAGACAGATTACCAGTTCACTTTTAACCTTTCTAAGCAAGACGACAGCCATTATACAAATATCAACTTTATGAATATCCCACCCTCTGTAAGTATCTGCTTTAGAACTTTCATGCTCACAACCCCAAAAAGTTTTGTTGAGAGAAATTAGTCCAGAAAAGAAAAATTACTTGTCTCAAGCAATTTCTTATACCTGCAATTTTTCATAGTCAAGTGTGCATCAATTTCAAATCATAAGATCCAGATATCAATTAAATTCAAATGATCTGTTAAATCAGACCAGAATTTAAGACAAGAAGTGACCTCAGGTATTAGTTTCAAGTATTTTTATTTTGCTGTAGCAGCTAAAAAGCTGTATCTTCAGCTGATTCAAGATATAGTTTTTATACGCCCGTCGAAGACGGGACGTATTATGGGATCACCCGTGGTGTCCGGGCGTCCCAAGTGGGAGTGCAGTGTACAAGAACAATAACTCTACCTAGCCTATTTTTTGAGTTATTGCCCTTTGTTGTTTTTCATACTTGAATCTTGTCCGGAGTATATTAGTACAGCTAGGATCATGAAACTTCATGGGTGTATAGATCTCACCAAGGGGGAATGCAGTGCACAAGAACCATAACTCTACCTTGCCTATTTTTGGAATTATTGCCCTTTGTTGTTTTTCATACTTGAATCTTGTCCGGAGTATATCTCTAAAAGTATTATAGCTAGGATCATGAAACTTCATGGGTGTATAGATCTCACCAAGGGGGAGTGCAGTGCACAAGAACCATAACTCTACCTAGCCTATTTTTTGAGTTATTGCCCTTTGTTGTTTTTCATACTTGAATCTTGTCCGGAGTATATCTCTAAAAGTATAATAGCTAGAATCATTACTTCATGGGTATATAGATCTCGCCAAGGGGGAGTGCAGTGCACAAGAACCATAACTCTACCTGGTCTATTTTTTGAGTTATTGCCCTTTGTTGTTTTTCATACTTGAATCTTGTCCGGAGTATATCTCTAAAAGTATAATAGCTAGGATCATGTAATTTCATGGATGGATAGAGCTCACCAAGTGGGAGTGCAGTGTACAAGAACGATAACTCTACCTAGCCTATTTTTTGAGTTATTGCCCTTTGTTGTTTTTCATACTTGAATCTTGTCCGGAATATATCTCTAAAAGTATTATAGCTAGGATCATGTAACTTCAAGGGTGTATAGATCTCACCAAGGGGGAGTGCAGTGCACAAAAAACATAACTCTACCTGGCCTATTTTTTGAGTTATTGCCCTGTGTTGTTTTTCATACTTGAATCTTGTCTTGAATTTATTCATTATCCACAATGTTTTCTATGCTGAAAGACAACCATCAATCAAAAAATATTGTCTGCAACTTATTTCAATTTTGTCAAGTCCGAAATTTTGTCATGATGGAATGTGTTAAGAACATCATGAAACCAGTTCTCATTATTCCACTGACTTTCATTCAGAATTGCTCGTTGAGTTTAATCCCATTCAAATAATCAACCCTTGCCATGCTGAACATGTAATGTTCCTGTTCTGGCAGTAGGTGTAGACAAAGATCAGCTTGCATTACCTACTTGTCTCTTTCAAGCCAGAGTTGTTTATGAGATATTTTTTTCAAAATAATTAACAACCTACAAGTACATCCAGTACTGTCAGCCCTTTGATTTTGAATGCAATTTTTAAACAGCTTTATTCAGCATGATAAGGGTCTACTCGAATAATTCAGAATTTTAAGTAATTTAATGATATTGATAGATATGGGATAATCAACTGGTTATTTTTCATACGTTAAATTTCTGGCCAGAATACATCGCTAGGTGTTGAAAAACAAGGACAAGTCTTTTGTCGCCTTACAACACATTTTAGTTTGAAAAGGTCATAGTTGTATGACAAGGTCAAGGACATCAATCAAGGTAAAGTAAGAAAAGGTATTGTTCTACTTTTAAGTAGCCAAAGCATAATTGTGGATATTTTTGCCTGTTTACAGAGTGACAGAGATGTTGATTTTACAGTGAACTGTTCTGGACTTGCCTACCTAAACGTGACATGGAAATCAAGTAAGTTAAATTTCTTTATCCAGGACCAGACAACAAAATCTGAAACTGATCAAAATGAAAAAAGGTTGATGAAGACAATAAAACAAAAATTGTCATAGAGTGCTGAAACAATTTGATAAAAAGTGTAGTTACTTGTTTTAAGCCAATTCTCTTTTTCTAACTATGTCTTCCATAGCCATTTTCTTTAGTTTGTCAAAATATGAAAGGCGAGGTAATTGGTTAATACTTTTATACTTGTTACCCTTCAACGGAAAAGACAGCAAATTAGTTTTTGAAAGAAAGCAACTCTGAAAATAGAGAAATATATCGGGTTAAGGAGCCATTGCTTATTTAAAACAAATCTTTCTTTAACAACAATATTTCCTTAACTCTTTCCTGTACAAACCTTTTATGTTGCTGTGGTTTTATAGTTGAGAAGATATTGTAGAAAAAGAAGAAATTGCCTGTTACAAGCAGTTTCTTCTTTTCCCACAACATTGTTACAAGCAATTTCTTCTTTTTCCACAATGTTTTCTCAAGTATAAAATCACGTAAATCTACGTAAAATCCCGGGTTTGTCCAGGAAAGGGTTAAGTATTGCAGTCAATCATTACTAAATTTGTCCAAATCTCCCTTACTAATCAAAGCTAAAACTGGTTATATGAAAGGTGAAGAATTACAATGTTACAAATGGGTATTGAATTACAAAAACACTGTTGCTTTAAGTTATTCAAGCAATAGTTATGACTTTTCAGTTGTTCATAAACAATATTATCTTAAGTTTTTGTATTGATGTTTCAAACTTGTCAAGAAATGGTTCTAAAAAATGTTGAAAAGTTAAGACACATTGATTCAAATGGATTAGACGTAATTAGCCCTTGTTATGCTGAATAAAAATCCTGTTTAGAAATGAACCAAAAAATTGAACCAAAATCAAAGGATTGAAATCTCTTAAAGTGCTAGTTGCAGGTCAATATTTCGTTTGAAAAGTGATTTTATAAACTATTCTGGCTTGAAAGGGACTGGCAGGTGTTGAAGACTAAGATCAGACTGCACATATATGCAGGCTGATCTTTGTCTTTACCTACTGCCCAAACAGGAATATTACAGGTTCAGCATGACAAGGGTTAAGTTTTGAAAAAAAAAGGCTTTAAAACTAGAGATATCTTAATGATGACTGCCTTTTCTCTTGTATAGAATCAAGTCCAAATGAACAATACAAGGTGCGTGAATATCGTTGTATGGACTTTAGGGCCAAGTTTGAACACAAAGACTTCAACTTTGGACCAGAAGAAAACGTCACATTCTTTGTGTATATCTATGGTTTTAAAACACCTCCATTTTGGCTTCAGGTAACTTTTATATGATTTTTCCGTCCATTCACTATGTTTCTAGATGAAGGCAGCTAGTCTGCAATGTTGTTTGTTTGTTTGTTTGATACTGGTGACAAAACAAAAAGTAAGTCCTTGCAGGATAACCAAAACTTTGTAACTATAGATCAAATGTGGTTACAATAAACGATTGAATAAGCTATAGGTACAATAACTGATTGAACCAGTTACAATAACCGGTTAAATAAACTGTATGCACAATGATTGATTGAATGAGTTACAATAACCAATTGAATAAGCTGTAGTTACTATAGCAGATTGTAAGCTGTAGTTTCAATAACTGATTGAATGAGCTGTAGTTACAATAACTGATTGAATGAGTTACAATAACCAATTGAATAAGCTAGAGTTACAGTAAAAACCGATTGGATAAGCTGTAGATACAGTGTTTTAGTACACATAAGTGCAGTCTGATTTTAGTCTACACCACCTGTTTGCCCCTTTAAAATCAGAGTTGTTTGTGAGATTAATTCTCAAAAGAACCATTGAACTACAACTAATATCTCCAGTGCTTTCAGTCCTTTGACTTTTAAGCATTAATTTTAAAAAGTATTGATCCACAACTATTGTCTCCAGTGCTTTTAAAGTGATCCTGAAAGGGATTTTATCAACATGACAAGGGTTGATTTTTATGGGAAACATCTTTATTGGTAGACAATTGGCAAGCAATTTCTTTCGCTCTCAAAATGTTTTCTACCTTGTTTGATTTGGATCATTATAACATTATGTGTTCTGGTTATTAGATATTTGAAAGAAATACACCATTTAGTTTCAAGTATGATATTATATATCTCAGTGACTAACTGTATAAAGCATGTGCTTTACTTGACTTAACCCTTCCCCAACAATGATGCTTTTTGATGCCTTTTAAGAAATCAGTTATGAATACATTGTGAAAAATGAAGAATGTTTCCTATCCAAGGAGTCGATAAATTCTTAAGTTTCATAAACTTTATATTTTTGTCTGCAATCCCTTTCACTTTAGACCAGTCTAAAATTTTGCTATCTGGTAATGGTTAAGATTATTTCTATACTTTGATTTCAGATATCGTTTTCACAGTTCCCTAAAATAGATCTGGTTCATTTCTTTGTAACCTTCTTTAGGTAAGACATTACACTATTTTACCTCATTCCATTTGCTTTCTACAATTAATGCTTCCAGTGCTTTCAGGTCTTTGATTTTAATAAATTATGAAAGGTGTTGTTGTTGTTTCTCAGTATGACAATAGTTAATACCTTTCTTATTCTAATGAAAATTTATGCTAATCTCCATAATATTCAAATACTCATTGTTCACTTGTAAGAAAACAAGAAGCGAGACTGATGTTAAAATATAAGGTAGGTTTTGTTGTATGTGAATTGAAAGATATTTCACTACAATATTTAGGAACATTATTTTGAAAAACTTCGGGTAAGTATCATGCCAAAAACGTAATAATTTGGTTGGATTGCTACTTCATGTTAGTTTCAACAGCTTTAATAAGCTATGGTTTTGATATTTAAGTCGCCAAACTAACAAAAATGCTCCACATAAAAGCTAGCCAATGTTAGAGTTTAAAGTTCAAATGAATCATGATCTGTAAATTATTTTTTTCGAAAATTCTTAAGTAATTTTATTCATGGCTTTTAATTTCAGTTGTTTTATTGCCTTACTGTTCATTGCTGCAGTGTTATACAAAATCAAACATAAATATGACAGTTATCGAAGAGCACAGGTGAGTCTGTTACAGTCTGTCTAGAATAATACTTTGTTAATCCTTTCCAACTCAATCCCTCCTTTTTACGCCCCTCGAGAAGAAAGCTTTGGAAAACATTGCGGAAAATGAAGAAATTGCTTGTATCAAGCAATTTCTTCATTATCCACAATGTTTTCTATCCAAAAAGATGAAAAAATTCAAAATTCCATCGAATTGAAATTGTCGTCTGCAGCTTCTTTCAATTTGGACCAGTCTAAAATTTTGCTGTGTTGGAATGGGTAAATCATTTCCTGTTTTATCCAGTCCAAATTCAAAGGTTTTGCAGACAAAAATTCAGAGCTGATTTATTTAAGAATCTTTCATTAGTGTGGAAATATGTTACAAGCACTTTCTTCTTTTTCCACAATATTTTATGAAGTATAAAAAGTCAGGAATGTAAAAACCAGGGATTTAACAGGAAAAGGTTAAAGATATGGAACAGTCTCTTTCTGAGTAAGGCAGCTTAGGCCCATCAGGTCACTATTGTGGCTAAAACTTGCTGAAAGTATTTGTATGGTCATAAGGAAGATCTCTGTTGATAGTGATAACATTTCATCTGGTATCACAGAAGAAAATAGAGTCACAGTTTGACACTCTGTTCAAACAATGAATGGTAACTTTGATGAATTATAATATACACCAAATTACTATAAGTTATTTGTGCTAGAATTCAATGGTTTTGTAATATTTATCGACACTTCTCAAAACATAAGCTTTCCGAATGTTTCTGGCACACTGATTGGTAAAATTTGCGTCAATCTTAGCATGTCAATCATGGCAAACCCCTGTCCTTCCAATGGTGGGCCTGGTTATACAAACAAGTGACAATAATCCTGATTGACATTATTGACTAAATTTATTTGTTTAATTTTCAGAGCAATTAAATACTATAGGCCACATTTTGAAAGATACAGATATAATGTTGCTTTAGATATGCCTTAAAAGTGGCTTATGTTGATACAAATCTCCTAAAGTCTTCACTAAAGTGCATATATTTCTTTTTTTTAAGTTTCTCTGTTTCAAAATAAAAGCTTATATAGTTAAACATATGAAAATTAAGGAGAAGGCATGCTGTTTTTAAAATCTTTGTTTCGCCTGTGTGTCCGTCAATGTAGATCTCTCTTTCTCTCTCTTCCTACTTTTCTGAATATTAAACACACCTGCACTACAGTATGTCATTTTTAGCTCAGCTGTTGTCATCATCTGAACGTCATTCGCGTTGACATAGGTGTTGGCGTTCGCATGACAAACTTTAACCTTGGTCATATCTCTGTTGTTATTGAAGATATCCTCATGAAACTTGGCATGTGTATTGATAATCACAAGAGCTATCTAGACTATCAAAGGGGATAACTCTAAAAGCATTTTTGTCAGTTATGCCCCTTTTTCGACTTTTGCATTATCCAGCACCTGCAGCCGAGTGTTGGCACCTGTGGGCGGTGCTCTTGTTAAATATTCACATCATTGTTACAATAGAGAAATGGAACAAAAGGAGTATGAATAATCTACTTTTCGTAAAAAAGCGCCATACAATGAAGTAAAAGAATATTTTTTAATGTGAAAACAGGGACCATTATTTCGATGACGAATGAATAACATAAATCGTATTGATGATGACGCTGTTAGTAGTTCGAAGAAAACTATGGAGATAAAGGAAGTGATTGAATATAATGATAAGAGAGGTCTATAGCACTCTTATAGCATTTAATTTGTGAAATTTATGACTTGATGAAAACAAATTAATCTCTTTATGTTCCAACCCATATGCCGCCAAATACTTTTTTTTGTCAATTGGTCAAAGGATGCGACAGGGCATCGTTTTCAAACGGCATGGTGATTTCATGACATGGTATTTATCTTTTAAGCATTTTTCCACAGTAAAATAAAGTGAATACGCTGATTTTCATCAAAGGGATTTAAAATATTATTTTTCAGTACAAGATATATTACAAGGTAGGCTTACATTATAAAAAAATCTGGCTTTAATATTTGAAAATCTAGCCTTGCAAGTAGACCGAGGGGCAAATATACATATTATAACCAGAATATCAATGATGGGCTAAAAAAAGGTCATAAATACAATTTGAGATTATTTCTTGTTTCGACATTTTGGTTGCCAACCAATGATATAATGTCTCAACGATATAAAGTCTTACCTTTAATTTCATCTTTTCTCGCACAAAATATCATAACTTCTATATTTCTGGAGGCGAAGAACAGGAGTTTTGGTGATTCTGGTTGTTGCCAGAGACAAAACAGTCAATGGTCTCTCCTTGGTGCATTCCCCTTCATCTATTACAGGCGTTTGTTGCAACAGTCATATACAATTTACTGGGTTATCCGACATTTTATTATATATGATGAAAAATAGATGAAACAATGAAACAAAACACCCGTCATTTATTCCCTAATGCCATTAAAATGGAGTACTTTAATGCTTCTGAAGACAACAAATAAAAGATATTGTAACAAACAGATGTTACATTTTAATCAATGTTATATATACACTATTTAGCTCCTGCTTTTCATTGAAAAACATTGAAAAATGAAGTTAAAATGACCTGATGCAATAATATGACTTTTGAAAAACAAAACCAGGAGTAAATCTTCCATGCAGTGGAAAATTATTGTTGTTTTTCTTTGAAAGCGTCTAATAGATACAGACTTTTTTGTCATCTGGTGTTTTGCGTGAAAAGGTCTATTGATTGACAGGTTGATCCATCAATATAGTCATCTTGGTCCTATTGTTGTTTTTATCAAGCAATCATTTTTCATTTACTGTTGTTTGTTACAGAGAATGATTGTTGAGATGGAGGAGATGGCAAGTCGTCCATTTGCAACTGTTACCTTGGAAACAGATAGAAAATTTGATGCAGCAGAATCAAAAGATACAAATACAGATTTACGCAAAAGAAAAAGGGTAATTCATCATTTAAATCTGGGTTCTTCTAATGTGCCAAATTTTATGACCTTCATCTATGTATACTGGTGAAAATCTGCCTTGAAAATTAGTCCACAACACAATCCCAGGCAATTCCACTTTTTACCCCCCTCAAAGAAAAGGCTAGCGAAAACGTTTTAGAAAATGAAGAAATTACTTGTAACAAGCATTTTCTTCATTATAGAAAATGTTTGGTTTTTTTAAATATACAGACTTTTCATTAGCTACTTCTTTGAATTATTGACCCGTCTAATATTTTTTTTGTCTGGTAACAGGTTAGCCTAGATTTTTGTAATATTTTTTGGCCTACGTTAACCTATCATCTAAGCATCTTTAAATATAAAGGTATTTTAACGAGGTCCTGGAGTAATGTGACAGTCTCTTAACCCATTACCACACGATAAAATTTTAGACTAGTCCAAATTGGAAGGAGCAGCAGACGACAATTTAAAGTTTATGAAATTCTAGATTTTTTCAAGTTTCCAAGTAGAAAACATTGTGGAAAAAGAAAGAAACTGCTTGTAACAAGTAATTTCTTCATTCTCAACAATGTTTTCCAAAGCTTTCACATTGAGGGGCGTTTAAAAGCATCATTGTGTGGGAATGGGTTAGAATTACTAGTACTGGATTTGTTGTTGTTTTTAACAAACACATTGTGTTTTTCGCCTGTTTTTCCTAAAAATTCAACCAATACCAGACATTGAAATTGACTAATAACTGGTCCTGTCCACTTACTCCATTGGCCAGGCCCAATGACTCAGACCAGAAGTTGGATTTTTAATGGCATTATTTTGCAAATTTTATAGCCAGAAGTATGTAATAAAAAACAAAGTTGATGGTTGGCGACCTAAAGGTGGTAACAACAGCTTGAATAAGCTGTAGTTAAGACATTTAAACCACAAAATGGTGTCCTGGTGGCCAATATCGGAGTTCAAATCTCAATTTTGGGCTTAATGAATGATTTGATTGGCTGACTGGTTTCTTGATTGACAGCAGTGATTGGTCAATGGTAGAGTTGATGAAATTGATAAAATTACAGACTGCAATCAAATATTTGGAAAATGAAAAATAAGTACTGTAAGAGTCAAAAATATAATGGGATAGGGAGAAATTGCTTTTAATGTCTAATTTCTCCTATTCCCATGTTTTCCAAACCTTTTTCCTTGAGGGCAGCAAAATGCATCATTCTGAGGTAATTGGTTGAAAATGTTAACTTGAATATAAAATAAGCTATACTCTATATTTGTATCTACAGGCTTCTAATAAACCAGGTCAGATAGCTTTAGAACCTTTGAGTCATCAGAAGGCAGCTGTAGTTTCTTTGTTTGTCCAGTTACCCACAGGTAGTGAGGACTGGACACCAGCAGGGCAATCTGGTATAGCAATAGCTAGTGCTTTAGTTACATTTGGTAAGTAGAACAGTGTCCGTTACCAACGGGTTGTAAATACTGGACACCAGCACGACAATCTAGTATAGCAATAGCTAGTGCTTTAATTATATTTGGTATGTTGTGCTGTTCCAAACTATCAATTTTTGCCTTCATTTTGTAACAAGCTGAGAATATAGTGAAGTATGAAAAAATTTGATCAAATCTCTATAAAGCTTTTGCATTTTAGTTTTCTTTAGGTCAACTTTTGTTATCAAAACTTACAGCAGAGCATTTCAAAATCTATCGATGCTTTTTTTGTCATGATTTATATTGATACACAATCTAAATTTATTTTTAACCAATATGCTTAACCCATTCCAACCTAATCCCGCTCTGTTACACCCCCAAGAAAAAAAGCCTCAGAAAACAATGTGGAAAATAAAGGAATTGCTTGTTACGCACAATTCTGTCGTTATCCCCAATGTTTCCCACGCAAAAAGATAAAGAATTCTAAGATTTCATTGACAAAAAAGTGTTGTTTGCAAGTTCTTTGAATTCAGGCCAGTCTAAAAATTTGTCATTTGGTAATGGATTAAGCTTTTATTGTTTTAAAATTTTGGAAGTGTCCATTTTTAAAGGGAAAGCAGGGGACATTATAAAGCTAGTATAATTAAAAAAGTAACCATCCTATTTGATAGATAATATTGTGGGAAAAGAAGAAATTGCTAGCTTGTTACAAGCAATTTCTTCTTTTTCTACAATGTTTTCTCAAGTGTTATATCAAAGGGATGTAAAAATCAGTGATTGTATTGGATAGGGTTAAATTTTGTTTATAACTATCTTTCGGACAGCAGATTTTCAGTTTTCCATTTGTTTGTATATTTACAGGTCACCAAAGAAAACAGAGTTTAGAACATGGTAAAACAGATAAAATCAAACACAAAAAACACGCTTTTGCAGCAATAGATACATGTGTATAACACAAACTGTCAAATAGCAATTTATCGATGTTAGTGACACATTCCTGTAACTTATTTAACTCTTTACCACAAAGTCTTTTGAGAGGACTTGCCATGGAATCTACAATTTTGGAACATGTTATTTATTGGCTTTAATGCTGGGCATGGATTATTGAAATTTCTCTTTGGATTATTTCTCTATAAAAAGCAGTTGGAGATGACAATTTTAAGTTTATGAAATTTTAGATTTTTCAACTTTCTGGGTGAAAAACATTGTATAAAATAAGAAATTGCTTATTACAATAAATGTCTTCATTTTACACAATGTTTCCCCCAATTGTTTTTCTTGAGGGGCGTCCAAAAGCATCATTGTTTAGGAATGGGTTAATACTTCATTACTTTGCTATGAATTATCAAGATTTATTGATGGATTATTTCTCGATAATTTCTCCGTAAAACCAGTGAAAATATCAAAGTGATGAACTTACTGATTTGATCAATTTAGTGCTGCTTTCCTTCATTTTAAGCATGAACAAAGACCCTGATGATGTCATCAAGTTGCCGTATTATCGAAGAATTGCTGGTCATACCCACTGTTTCTAACAGGAAGATTGACTTAGATATAAAAGAATGATTATTTTTGTAAAATTCATGGTCAGTAACTTACAGTAAAAAAGTAAATTGCTTGGTTGGTGACTTGAACATTGTAACTATAGCTTGAGTGAGTTGGAGTTACTATGTTTAACCCATTCCCATTCAATCCCTCCTTTTTACGCACCTCAACGAAAAAGCTTTGGAAAACATTGTTGAAAATGAAGAAATTGCTTGGATCAAGCAATTTCTTCATTATCCATAATGTTTTTTTAGCTCACCTGAGCACGTAGTGCTCAAGTGAGCTATTGTGATCCCCTTTTGTCTGTCGTCCGTCCATCGTGCGTCGTCCGTCAACAATTTCTTTAAACAACATCTCCTCCCAAACCACTGGGCCAATTTGAACCAAATTTGGCAGAAATGTTCCTTAGGTTGTCCCCTTCAAAACTAGCTAAAAGAATTGAAATCCGTTAAAAACTCTGGTTGTCATGGCAACAAAAGTGAAATTTTAAAAAAATCTCTAAAACTCTTTTCCTCCTGACCCAGAAGCCGTAGAGCCTTGATATTTTGCATGAAGCATCAGTATATTGACCTCTTTCAAAATAGCTAAAATCATGATCCTCGGGTCCCGAGGGGCGGAGCCTCAGGGGGGTGGGGTTTATATAGAAATAAAGAACGATTTTTTAAATGACATCTCCTCCCAAACCACCGGGCCAATTTGAACCAAATTTGGCAGAAATGATCCTTAAGTGGTCCCCTTCAAAAATAGCTAAAAGAATTGAATCCATTAAAAACTCTGGTTGTCATGGCAACAAAAGTGAAAATTTAAAAAAATCTTAAAATCTTCTCCTCCTGACCCAGAAGCCGTAGAGCCTTGATATTTTGCATGAAGCATCAGTATATTGACCTTTTTCAAAATAGCTAAAATCATGATCTTCGGGTCCCCAGGGGTGGAGCCCCAGGGGGGGGGGGGGGTATAGGCATGAAGCATCAGTTCACAGACTTCTTTCTTATTTCTGAAATTATAACCCATGGAAAAAGTTCTTTCCTTCTTTCAAATCAGCACTTAAGCCTTTGAATTTGAAAGTTAGACTTTTTGATCCCCAGGTTCATAGTCTTTATATGAAATTGTGGCCCACTTGTTTCATAATCCTAACCTTAACATGAAATAAGACTGTTGAAAGAAAAAGAGCCTTTATCTCAGGTGAGCGCCCCAGGGCCAACGGCCCTCTTGTTTCAGAAAAGACGAAAAAATTTAAAATTCCATCAACTTGAAATTGTCGTCTGCAGCTCCTTTCAATTTGGACCGGTCTGAAATTCCACTGTGTTGGAATGGGTTAAGCCACCAAACCAACAGAAATGCTTCACATATATTTCAGAGTAAAAAGTTCATTTTCGGTTAAAATGAATGTTTTGATTTCTCGATCAAATTTTTTTTTTTTTTTTTTTGACAGCCCTGATCAGTCAATTAACATGTGAAATGACAAGCTCTTCTTTTTGTGAACAACAAAAGGGCTGAAAAAATAGCTTTTGTTGTTCACTCAAAGATAAATTGATCTTTCATTAAAGCAAACAATTATACTTTATGTGGTCCTTCTGCCCAAAACATAATGTATAGTTAAATAATTTTCTATTATTTTTTAATAAGTAAAGTTACAATTTTTTTGAATTATATATTGGTCCCTTATATTTACCCAACAAATTTTTAGAGTGGTCCAAATTCAAAGTAGCTGCAGACCTCAATTATCAGTTGAATTAAACGAAAATCTTTGTATTTTTAGGTAGAAAAACTTATAACAAACAATTTTTTCTAACTATGTTTTTCAAAGCATTTTTCTTAAGGAGTGTCTAAAAGCAAGATTGTGTGGTATTGATTCAATATCTTCCTACTGATGATGAGGTTGTTATCATCACAAGGTCAAGTTTAGTAACAAAGGTAATGCTTTAAAAGGTTGTTGCAATGACCTTTATGGTCCACATTTAAATCTTGTCATGCTGAATAAATTACCTTACTGAAATACTGTCAAATCAAAGGGCTGAAAGCACTGATAGAACTTGTTGTTCAAAATCAACATTTCTTTTAGAAATCAACTTCATAAACAACTCTGATAGGAAAAGTACAAGCAGAAGGTGTAGACTAAGATCAGCCTGCACATAAGTGCAGTCTGATCTTAGTCTACACCTCCTGCCAAAACCGGAATATTCCGGGTTCAGCATGACAAGGGTTAAAACTTGTTTCTCTCATTGGTTTTAAGAGCTTAGATTCATATTTTTGTTTCCATTGTCCTGATTCTCTGAAGAGATAGAAATCATTGCAACAAATGTAGGAATTTCTGTTGACTAGCATTGTTTCTTTTTACACAATGTTTCCTATTACATTTCTACCCTGATGTGATGAAATTAAGTAGTGTGGTAAAGAGTTTCGAAATGCTTAACCTTTTCCTGTTTAAACCCGGGATTTTAAGTGGCTGTGATTTTTGCTTGAGAAAATATTGAGGAAAAAGGGAGAAATTGCTTAGTACAAGCAATTTCTCCTTTTTCCACAATTTTTTCTACCACATAGGATGGTTTCTTTTCAAATTGCAGCCAATTTTTATTGTTGTCTGCAACTTAATTTGGACCAGTCTAAGATTTGGAAAAAGAGGAAAGGGTTAATTGGTTATATTTTCTATTGTTAATGAGAATAAATGAAATCAAACTTAGCTTTACTGTATGAAAAAGGGAGTTATTAGAGATATGGAGAATTTAATTGAAAGTCTATGTCATAGCAAACAAACGCACATGAATATGTTGCTCTATATTAACCAAAAAACTAATCACACTGTATGAATACGCGAAGTGGATTCATACATTGTGTGATTAGGTTTTTGGGTTCATACCTCCATGAAAACAATAAATATTCTTTTCATTTCTTATAATTTAATAGCATCAAGCGAAAAATACGAAATCTTTACAAATTTTGATGCCTTTTTGTGTGGGACTATTTTGTGCAGAAGCATACAAAATCGCTGCGTGCTCAAAATTTTGTTCATGGAGTTATGAATAATTTTTTTCGACCAATCAGAACGCTCCTTTTTGATAGACGAAACTAAAAATTAAATTATTACCAGATGACCAAAATGTAGGCTTGTCTGGACTGAAAAAAGCTGCAGATACCCACTCAATGAGCATCATAATTTGAAATTGAGTGGCCAATCGGATAAAAATTTATGAGTAAAAGCTAAATTGTTTTTTAAATTTTCTGCAGCTGGTCTAATTGCAAGATTGTGTAGCATCTGGTCCAGTTTATTTTGGCTCAAAAGCTCTAATAGTTTCTTAAAGTTCTTCAGATAAAAGATTCAGCAAATCTTGCCAACTACTTGAAAATTTGATAATCATTTTTATGAATCTTGATGTTTAGTTTTGTACAAGATATCATCCAATAATTATTGATATGAGACTGAGAGTGTCCAATATTTTCATACATTAAACCAATACCAGATGTCAAAATTCCAGACTGGTCCAAAATGACAGGAATGGGCCCCTACCGATATCCAGAGTTACTCCGCTTAGTTTTAGTATTAGAGTGACCTCCCTTAAATCTTTGGGTAGTTCCGGTGAAAAAATCGGTGATATCGGTATCGAAAACATTAACGGGTTTTTGCAAGCTCTTACCATGTGTCATTATTGTTGAAACCCTAGATGATCTAGAGGCTACTTTATTTTAACAGCTGAGTTTAATTTTTAAAGCTAAGTGACGTTTTATGTGTTTATAATCGTAAATGAGCCAGTATGAAAGTGTATTTTTCGGATATACCCTAATTCCGGATATACATGTTAATTACCATAAAAAGAGCTTTTTTGATCGAAATAAATACAATGATACTCCTGGAAATACATTCCGTTATTTCCTTTTTTAAAAAATGTTTTCACATGTCAAGCGGGGCTTTTAATTTATAAGATATCTGTCATTTTACAAACGGGAACTGTTACAAAGAAGCTCTCCATACGTCTTCATTTCATGACCATGGGAATTTACCAAATACCCTTTTCATTGATGAATATGAAATAAATTTAATCAGAATTCACTGCATGATCCTCAAAAAGCTTTGTAAAGTGCCTGGAGGCTTGTGGAAATGATTGCTGCCTCTGTAGGTCCTCCCAAGATGTATCATTCGTTTCTTACCAATGGCAAGTAAGATATATCATTAATTTCTTCCCAATCGGCAAATGATAAGGTCATTGTGTGGGAATGGGTAAACCAAACTAATTCAATCAACCTGCACAAGCTTTAGCATCTGATATTAGATGTGTGCACAAATTTATATTTTTCATATAAAATGTATTCTGGTTAACCCTGGTTTATACGTCCCTGTGGCTTTCAAATTGAGAATGCATTGTAGAAAAAGAATATGCTTGTTGCAATGTTTTCCCTTTTCACAGTATTTCTAACCTGCTGAAAGTGGAAATACAAAAGAGATGACCGTAAAAAGTGTTACAAAGATACTAAGACAATCTTTTGGAACGTATTAATCCATTTAGTTGATACCAAATTCTTATTAGTATATTGAGATATATCATGCAATGACATATATGGTACTATATATTCATATCTTTTTGTTGTAAAAAAGTGATCTTAAACATGTTTTTTTTTTCCTTCAGATTTTTCTTACTTAAACATTTTTTCCAAATTTTTCTAAATGAGATACGTTTTAGAATAGATTTCCTTTACCTCTTGCATTTATAATCCTATTTAAAATGTACAAACTCGTAATTTCCTTAGAATTGGAGGGAATAGCAAACGACTTCCTTCGTTACTTGTAATAAGGGGATATCGGCTTAAAATCAAAAGCAAATAACCCGATCATTATGAGATATATCAAGTGTATATCCAAAATACCACCCGTGGTCTATTACGCAATCAAAGATACCAATCTGAAGCGTGTATGTTACTTGGATTAAAACAGCGAGTTATGAAAGGACATCGTTAACTTTTAAATTTGATTTACCATTTTACCCATTACAGAAAAAAAATCTCAGAACGAAAGAGGATACGAACGAAATTTTAATAGCCATGTGTACCGAAGATAATGGATCTTTCAGATGTGGAGAAAATCGGCGTAAAAAGTACTCTTTATCGCAATATTGTTATTCTTGGTTGTTGTTGTGTGTTTTCCTTGTTCCAAAGCTTTTCAAGTTAAAGAAGTAAACGCAATGATTTCCTACAAAGGACGCCTTTGCTAATTTTTTTTCGAAAATGAGAAGTAAAATATGAAAACTGGACGAGAATGAAATTGGTTCCTAGATCGGGAGAGAAAAAAGATTAAAACGTGTCAACGTTAATATAAACTACCACAATAATTCCGTATTCTAAGAGTATTATAAGAGTACTCAACATTCCACTATATCAAATTCTGAAAAAATATATAATTCTACGCAAAATAGAATTGTTTAACCTCTGATAGTGAACTTTTCCTTAGGGACCCAACAACATCTTTTTGTATATAATATATGGACAGAAAGATAAAACATTAATCAATCTTTAGAACTAGATAAATTCCAAATAATGTAAGTCAACCGACTCCCTGGTTAATTAGTCAAAAGAAGGACATCTGGGCAGTCGTGTGAAAATCAAAGCAAATAGCCGATCGTTATGAGATATATCCGGATACCACCCGTGGACTATTGCGTAGTCAAAGATTCCGATTCAAAACGTGTAAGTAACTTGGATTAAAACAGGAGTTTATGGACGGACATCGATAATTCTTAAGATTAACTTACCATTTAAACCTTTGTAGATAAAAAAAATCTCAGAACGAAATATGATACAGACGAAATATTAAAAAGCATTTGTATCAAAAATAACGGATCGCTCAGATTTGGAGAAATTCCTTGTAAAAATACTCCCTTTATCTCAATACCTTTGTTCCCCACTTTGTTGTTTTGTCTGTTAGCATGTTTCAATGGATATTCACAAGCCAAGCAAATAAAAGCAACAATTCACCATGAAGGACACTTTTGCTAATTTTGTTTCGAAAATGAGAAGTAGAATACGAAAACTGGATGAAACTCGGACGGGAAGACGATTATAAAGTGTCAACATAAATAAAACTACCAAAACATTTTTATAATCTATAAGTATTACAAAAGTACTCAATATTCTTATGTGTGAAATACCGAAAAAATGATTAATTCTCTCCAAAATGGACGCTTTTAGTCTCAGCCCTTATATACTCTATGTTGAAATTTAAACCGGAACTACCCAGTAGAATCAAGGGAGTTAATTAAAGGGCAATTTTCGGGAGAACTCAGTATATCGGTAGGGGCCCATTGCAGACAACATTTCGTATTCATGAAATTTTTAGATTTTTCCGACTTTCTGGGTTGAAAACTTTGAAAAAAATGAAGACTTTGCTTGTCACAAGCAATTTCTTTATTCAATACGATGTTATCCTAATTGTTTTTTTCTTGACAGGGTTCCTAAAGCGTTGGAACGGGTTAACTCTAGTTATGCTGAATCCCAAATATTCATGTTTTGGAGGGGGTATGGTTCAAAATCGGCCTGCACATATGTGCAATCTGATCTTTGTCTTCACCACCTGAATTTCCTTTTTAAGCTAGAGTTGTTTATCAGATAAATTTTAAAACTAAATATTAACTGGCATTTAGTTCTACCTGTGCTTTCAGCCATTTGATTTTAATGCTGTACTGTCTCATGACAAAGATAAATCTTTCCCACACAGTCACATTTTTAACGCCCATCAAGAATTGCGTGTAACAAGCAATTTCTTCTTATCCATAAATGTTTTCAACTCTAATAAAAAAGACTGATTAAATTTCACCAACTTAGAATTGTCTGCAACTTCTTTGAATTTGGACTGGTGTAAAATTTTGTTTTGTAGTAATGGATAAACCCATTCCCTGTTAGTGACGCTTTTAGACGCCCCCAAGAAAAAAAGCTTTGGAAAACATTGTGGAAAATAAAGAAATTGCTTGTCACAAGCAATTTCTTTATTTTCCACAATGTTTTCTTTCCAAAAAACGAGAAAATCTAAAATTTCATAAAGTTTAATTTGTCTTCTGCAACTTCTTTGATTTTGGACCAGTCTAAAATTTTCTTGTGTGGTAATGGGTTAAGCATAGTCATTACATACCCTGAACATCCAAACAGATCATTTAAATAATTGGCAGGTGGTTCATAGGAATTATAACGAAGACTAAGGTCACTGCACGGGTGTACAGACTGATCTAAGTCTGTATGGGTAATTGACAATTCACAGCAGTCAATGACTGATATAATGATTCTTTCGAACCAGAAGTAAACTTTAAACTCTGAAATTGGCCCCCATTTATATATCTATTTTGGTTTTGCGACTGAAACAACGTAACTACAGCTTATTCAAGCTGTAGTTATGACATCTAGGTTGCAAACCAACCATTCTACTCTTTTGTTACATGCCACTGGTCGCGTATGTTGCAAAATAACACCGTTTAAAGTAGAGGCTGTCTGAGTCAAGGGGGGGTGGGACCAATGAAGTGGGCAGAGCCAGTGGTTTTGTTTACCATGCACAAGCTCATGATATAGCTTAAATGATTTCTATGTATGTTTTAACCCATTACCAACCCTTCATTTTGATGCACTGAAGTAAAATAATCTTTAAAAAGATTGTAGTGAAAGGAGAAATTCTTTATAACCTGCTATTTCCCTTTAAACCACGTTGTATTTCACTCTATTACACATTTATTTTTTAATTAAATTTGATTTGTAATTATAATCTGCAATGTCTTCGAATTTGGGTTAATCCCAAAATTTTGTCATCAGGTAATGGGATGATAAGTTAAATTTGATAATCAATCAAAAACAAATTAAATGGTTTCTTAGATCTGAGTTGTAAATGTGTATATGTTTTTTTAGTAAAAAAATATTGTAATTGCGTTCACATTGTGTGAGAACTTGTGATAGTTTAAAAAAAAACTCATAATTTTGTTAGAAAATCCTGCAAATACTAAATGATAAATTTTATTTGCAGCAAAAAAAGTACTCAGTTTCAGATGAAAAACATTACAACAAAAATTAACCTTTGTAAAGTTTGAGCATTGTATGTCTGATGTAATCAGATATCTTGGATTCATCCACTTCTGTGACATTGTATCAGCAAACATGGTATCAACACATTACCAGATGGCAGAATTTTAGACTGGTCCAAATCGAAAGGAGTTGTAGACGACAATTGAAAAATGGTAAAATTTCAGATTTTTCAACTTTCTTGGTAGAAAACATTGTGGAAAATGATGAAATTGCCTGGTGCAAGCAATTTCTTCATTTTCAACATTATGTTTTCAGAGGACGTCAAAAGGCTTTATTCAGTGGGAATTGGTTCAATGGAATTACTTGAAACAATTAATTCCTTCACCACAATACTTTCTACTAACAAAACACACTTGCTTGTTACAAGCAATTTCTTCTTATCCACATTTTTTTCTCACGTATAGATATATATAGACGTAAAATCCCTGGCTTGTACAGGAAAAGGTGCATAGATGTTCACTATTACAAAAAAAAACTCAAACTATAAAGAGAGATAACTCTGATGCATTATTGAACAAATTATGCTCCTTTTCATGCACCCAACCTACGAATATATACCACCCCCGTGTTTACATTCAACCCTTTGTCTGTCCGTAGACTTTCCTAGACATTTCCGTGCTCTAACTCTAGAATCAATTGACCTACAACCACGAAACTTCATACAATTGTCAATGATCCATAGAAGTGCGCTATTATTTTTGGGTCCTGTAGGTCAAGGTCAGCTGTATTACTCAGTGACAAAATGCTAGTTCGGGGCATTAGTCTGTTTGCCTCAATTGTTATTCAATACCAGCATTTCTGTGTTACATCTGCTTCTAGTACTCTTGCAAAATTGACAAACTGCTTGCCACACCCACTGTTTCAAACTGAAAGTTCAACTTGGACATTAAGCGGCATTATTATGGAAAATTCACTGTCAATGACATGTAAATAAAAGTAATATATTTGATTGGTGACCACATCCTTGTGACTAAATCTTAAATTAAATGTAATCTTATCTTGAGTAAGCTGTAGTTACTATGTTTAAGTCACCAAATCAACAAAAATGCTGCTCATAAATGTTGACACATGTCAGAATTCAAAGTTCACTTCTGGTCTAACTGTATGATTTGATTGGTCTACTCATTTATTGATTGATAGCCACAATCTGTTATTTAGCTTTTTATATTCACTTTTCATTATACCCCCCAAAATATATTTTGGGGGTATATAGGAGTCAGCTTGTCAGTTGGTTGGTCGTTCCCTCTGTCTGTCTGTCTGTCTGTAGCTTTTTCGTGTCCACTCAATTTCTCAGCAACCATCGGATGGATTTGATTCAAACTTCATGGATAAATTCAGTATCAAGCAGAGATGTGCATATTCCATTTCGGTTACGGTCCATTGATTTTTAACGGAGTTATGGCCCTTTGGTGAAAAAACATGTCCGCTCAATTTCTCAGCAACCATTGGACGTATTTGATTCAAATTTCACAGAAAGGCTTGGTATAAGTCAGACATGTGCATATCCTATTTTGGTTATGGTCCATTGATTTTTGACTTAGTTATGGTCCTTTAATTAAAAAGTCTGTTTTTTCTAATGGCCCTTTGGGAGATAGCACTTGTACATGGACAAGCTCTGTGGGGGGTATTAGTCTCTTTGCGACAATGTCTAGTTTTTGTCAACAGTCTCTTTAAAAGTGAATTTGTCCTAGATGATAGGTAATTGATTTGTGACCACAAATTATGTTAATGCATACCTAGTTGGTCACAGATTTTGTGTTATAAAATTGACTCATTTCTGTTGTGTCCCTCAGCTGGTCTGAGTTTTTTTTCTAATCATACTGATTTATAATTCTGTTGTCACATCTTGTATTGACTGGAATCTCTACTTCGTTTTGAAAAGCAGTGTTCAACAATTTGTTTACAGCCAAACCCATATCAAGCAAGCACATAAGGGACATACATGTACAAAAAGAGCTTAGGGCATGTGCTTGCTTAATACAGGTTTTGTTCTATTGATTTGCTTTGTTTGGGGACTCAATAACTGCTTGCTTAACACAGGTTGCTTTCTTAACCCATTCCCAAACAATCATGCTTTTTATGACCCTCAAGGAAATACCTTGAGATAGGAAAGTATTGTAGAAAATGAAGAAATTGCTTGTTCCAAGCAATTTCTTCATTTCCACAATGCTTTCTACCCAGAAAAGGAAAGATTTTTAAAATTTCTCAAAGTTGAAATTGTCATCTTGAAATTGACGTATCTAAAATCTTGTCATATTAGGTTAATTCAGTCGACTGATATGATTGGATTGAATGTATATTCTCATACTTAAATGAATATGATTGAATGCTCATCATTTATACAAATCACTTTACTTAGTACCTTTAGATAACTTTTTAACGGTTTTTTGTCTTTTTTTGATGCTGAAGTGCCTTTAGAAAATCTGCTGATTTAGAATGGCACATAAAAACAGAAGCACTTTAAGGATGCATCATGTAAAAAAAGGGTGTAATAGCAACCATATACAAAATGGTTTACAAAATTTATATTGTTAGTGGGAGACATTGCACAGCCACAATATAAACTTCATTGATACAATGATATTGTCAATAAAGATTTGATGCAAAAATAATTTACCGAACCTTGATTGAGTCTTGAAGCTGCCAAAATATCGAAGGCATAGAGGTGACAGCTTACTACACACCATTTCACTTAATGGCATTTAGAAAATGCATTCTGTAGTTATTTGGCAATTTGGTAATTACTATTACAATTGAGATATATAATAAATTATTCATGATAATTTATACAGGCCATACATTTTATGATGTATGTTATCTTGGTAATTTTGTAGTAATTAAGGACTGTCTGAGATTGGCAAAATATTTTATATTAATTTGAAACATATATCTTTTTCTATTTTATTCAAAGTAATAGAGTAGAATTTGAAAAAAAGAAAAAAATAAGCCATGAACTGTCCAAATTAGTACATGCAGTATTTTTCAATGGCTATTTTACGTAGAAAACTATTCTATCAGTCAATCAACAATTAGATTAACCCATTCCCTCACAATGACTCCTTTCATGCCCCCCCCCCTCTCAAGAAAATTAATTGGGAAACAAGCAATTTCTTCATTTTCCTCAATGTCTTCTACCCAGGAAATTGAAAAATATCGAAAGTTTCATACAGTTTTAATTGTTGTCTGCAACTCCTTTCAATTTGGACCAATCTTGAATTTTGCCATCTGGTATTGGGTTAATCCATTGCAAATTTAGAAAATCAAATTGTATTCCTATTCAAAATGAAAGGGAATACAGATGAGAACCTTAATGACTTGAGTTATTTGAGAGAGAATAGTTACAATATACCCATTTGAGAAGTAACAGAAGTCTAGCATTTTCTACTTCTAAGTTTTGGATAAACATCTAACCTGTTACCACACAGAGTTTTCTATCCTATTTGGCCTATATTTTAGTGTAATCTTTAAATGTAATCTGCGACTTCTTTGATATTGGACAGGTCCAAATTGAAAGGAGTTGCAGACAAGAGTTTTAACTCATTTCCACAATGATGCTTTGAAACACCCCCCCAAGTAAAATACTTTTGAAAACATTGTGGAAAATCAAGAAATTGCTCGTTTCAAGCAATTTCTTCATAATACACTATGTTTTCTTAGCCAAACTACAAAGATTTTTAAAAATTTCATCAATTTGAATTGGTCGTCTGCGTCTTCTTTCAATTTGGGCATGTCTTATATTTAGCTGTGTTGTAATGGGTTAAACTGATTAGGTTTTAAAAGTCTTTGTCTTTTTTACTAGAAAACATTGCTTTGCTTATAACAAGCAGTTTCTTTAATTTCCACCATGTTTTCTTAAGCTTTTTTCTTGAGAGGTGTAATGGATTAATGCTGTAAATGATAAAATTAAGGTGACTCAATACTTGAATATCATTGTTTGTAAATATGTAGATAGAATACAAAAGAGATGGTTGTGCTACAGTTGTATATAAGTCTATTTATAAGCAGAAAAAAGAATAGAAGTAGTTTTCAGCTTTGAACTTTGCAAGAGCGGCTTGTGGCCCTGATCAAAATGGTTTAATTGCACGAGGAATAATAAGAAGTTATGGTTGTGTTCATAAGGCATTGCGCTATAATTAAAAACTGTTGAAAGAATCAATTGAAATTTGCTTGATTTTTTTTATCTGAAATGTTTTATATCATTTCTAGGTACATGTTTATCAAGGTCTTAACCCTTGTCATGCTGAATAAAATTCTCTTCAAAATTATGATTAATGAAAGGGATTGAAAGCCTAGATAGCACCAATTTTGGGTTGATAATTATTTAGAGAATTAAAGGTATAAACAATGCTGGCTTTCAAGAGACAAGCAGGATGTCAAGACATAGATCAGACTGCACATATGTGCAGCCTGATCTATGTCTAGACCTCCTGCCAAAAGAGGAATATTTCATGTTCAGCATGTTCAGGGCTAAAAGATTGCAAAGTTCAAAGCTGAAATTAGTCCTCGTCATTAGGTGCTGGTCACCATTGAAATAGAGTGAAAGAAATTGATATCTGTTCAATTTTGTGAATACATTTACAGGATTTAGAGAAAAGATTAACCCATTTCTACACAATCCTGCTTTTTTACACCGTTTAAAAAAAACTTGAGGAAAACAAGGTTGGAAATGAAGAATTGCTTGTTACAAGCAATTTCTTCATACTCAACCTTGTTTTCTACCAATAAAGACAAAAATATTCAAAATTCTCCCAACTTGAAATTGTTGTCTGCAATTTGTTTGAATTTCAGCAAGTCTTACATTTTGTGGAGTGGTAATGGGTCTCTCAGTCCTTTGATATTGCTGTAGTTTAGAAAAGAATATTACTCGGCATGACAAGGGTTAAAAATTACATTGTTATTATGCCAAGACTTGGTATGTATGAACTTTTGAAAACCTATCTGCCTATGTGAAGGTCAAATTTTCTATCTGGATCAATTGTCTCAAAAATACCATCTTGTTTTGTATCTGAATTTTATTATGTTAACATGAGAATTACTATAGTCACAACGTATCTATGTAATGTATGTATGGCTTTCACATGAAATCCACTATCTGTTTATGTTAAGGAAAAAAATGTCATATCACTACATTTTCAAAAAATAAAACTCATGATAAACATTACAATGTTTCTTTATTAAATTGTTCTCTTCCAGTAGTCAGTTACAGTCAAATACTCAAACACTATACTGAACCTATTCCTACACAATACCAGTGATTAACAACCCTTGAGATATATTGTTGAAAATGGAGAATTTGCTCGTAACTTGCTTTTATTCATGTACCAAGAAAACCTAGGAATTTTAGCTCACCTGAGCACAACATACTCATGGTGAAATTTAAGGATACTGGATTGTCTGGTGGTCACAAATTTGGCTCCGAGATCTTTCATAACTTACTTAAAACGCTTGTATTGGCATGAAAGACAATCCCCCCTTGTGACCTTCCCTCTTTAAGAAAATAAAAGCAATATCAGTTTTCTGATCATCCAATCACAGCATTGTGCCATTATATTCATTTGACTTTGCAAAATATCTCTGTTATCAAATTTGAGTTGACTTGTTACCATATGAAAGTAGATCCAGTTGAGCAATCTAGGGCCATCTTGATCCTCTTGTTTCAAGGTTTTTTTCAGCAAAAAATTGCAATCTGCATCTTCTTCCAATCCGGACCGATCAAAATTTTGTTATCTGGTTAACCCATTCCCATGGTGACGCTTTTTGACGCCCCTCAAAGAAAACCATTTGGAAAACAGTGCAAAATAAAGAAATTGCTTGTAACAAGCAATTTCTTCATTTTACACAGTGTTTTCTTCCCAGATAGTTGAAAAAAACTAAAAGTTTATACACATTAAATTGTCGTCTGCAACACCTTAGACCAGTCTAAAATTCTGTCGTATGGTAATGGGTAAAGGGATCATCAGTAATGAGATGCACTCTAAATCATGTGGTCTCTCTATTGGTTGCAATATTCTACTAATCTCTTTTAAAATTTGTAAATATTTTAACGAATTATTGTACGCTGAAAATTAACCATTTTCAGTGCTATTCATGATTTAGATAGAATTAAAAAAGGAAATCTTTGAAAATCTTCTCCAAAACCATAAGGCCTAGTGCTTTAATATTTTGAATGTGCCAATGTCTATTGACCCTCAATCAAAACACTTCAAAGAATAACCGTTCTCTGAAAATTTGCCGATTCTGTGTGATCCCTGATTTTACATGGAATTAAAGAATGATATCTTTGAAAATCTTCTTCTACCAAACCATAGGGCCTGGAGCTTTAATATTTTGTATGTATCAATGTCTATTGACCCTATACCAAAATATTCAAAGAATCACCATACTCTGACAATTAGCCCTTTTCTGTGTGATCCCTGATTTTACATATGAATACAGAAGGAAATCTTTATAAAATCTTCTCCTCAACCATTAGGCCTAGAGGTTTGCCAAAATACATAATAGAATTACCAAAAAATAGGCCATTTTCTCTGCAATCCAAGATTTTAGGAAGGAATAAAGAAGAATATCTTTGAAAAAGTCTTCTCCTTCTAAACTATTAGGCCTAGAGCTTTGATATTTGGTATAAATCATCATCTATTGATCATCTACCAAAATACGTCAAAGAATTACCATACTCTGGAAGTTAGCTCTAAATGGTAGGATCTAATGTACCTAGGATTAGAGGAGAAAATCTTTAGGAAATCTTCTCCAAAAATAGTTAGGTGTAGGGCTTTGATATTTTGTTTATATCATAAAGCCTTGAGCCATCATACTCAGGGGAGCAATACAGGACCATCATGATCCTCTTGTTTTCAAGTTCAAGAGCAAATGCTTCTAGAACACTTCATAGAAGTGTCATGAAAATTCAATATACAATATTTCTTGTATGTTTTTAAACATATTTCTGCGTAAAAATTAGTGTCCTTCATTAAACAACTTTTGATAAAGTGTAAATAATCAGTAATATGGTAAACTGTTCAAAGTTAAAGTTAAGATAGTTTTCAAGCCAACTGAAACAGTCATTAAAACTGCACATACATAACTTATTATAAATAGTACATTATCAGTACATTTGAGTTCCAAAGCCAATTGCTGTAGTCATTAAAACTGCACATACATAACTTTTTATAAAGAGGACCATTTTGAGTGCATTTGATTTCTGAAGCAAATTGTAGTAGTCATTAAAACTGAACATACACAACTTCTTATAAACAGGACTATTATGAGAACATTTGAGTTAATTGTAGTAGTCATTAAAACTGCAAATACATAACTTATAAACAGGACCATTATAAGTACACTTGAGTTCTCAAGCCAATTGTAGTAGTCATGAAAACTGCACATACATAACTTTTTATAAATAGTACATTATGAGTACATTTGAGTTCTCAAGCCAATTGCTGTAGTCATTTAAACTGCACAAACACAACTTTTTAGCACACCTCAGCACAACGTGCTCAAGGTGAGCTTTTGGTATCACCTTTTGTCCGTCAGGCGTCAGAAGGCGTCAACAATTCTTTAAACATCTTCTCCTCAGTAACCACTGGGCAGATTTAAACCAAACTTGGTAGGAGTGTTCCTTGGATGACCCTTTTCAAAAGTTGTTCGCAGAATTTTGATTCATGCCCATATATGGGCGAGGCAGGGTGGGGCAGTTCTTTGAAATCTATAAACATCTTTTCCTCAGTAATCACTGGGCAGATTTCAACCAAACTTGGCATGAATGTTCCTTTGGTGACCCTTTTCAAAAGTTGTTTGCTGAATTTTAATTCCACCAAAATATGGGCGTGGCAGGCCGTGGCAGTTTTAGACTTTGAAATCTTTAAACATCTTCTCCTCAGTAACCATTGGACCAATTTCAACCAAACTTGGCATGAATGTTCCTTGGGTGACCCTTTTCAAAAGTTGTTCGTGGAATTTTGATTTATGCCCAAATATGGGCATGGCAAGGCGTGGCAGTTTTTTACTTTGAAATCTTTAAACATCTTCTCCTCAGTAACTATTGGGCCAATTTCAACCAAACTTGGCATGACTGTTCTTTGGGTGACCCTTTTCAAAAGTTGTTCGCAGAAAATTGATTGACCCACAAAATGGGTGGGGCAGGGCGGGGCAGTTTTTGTCTTTGAAATCTTTAAACATCTTCTCCTCAGTAACCATTGGGCCAATTTCAACCAAACTTTGCATGAATGTTCCTTGGGTGACTCTTTTCAAAAGTTGTTCGTGGAATTTTGATTTATGCCCAAATATGGGCATGGCAGGGTGTGGCAGTTTTTGACTTTGAAATCTTTAAATATCTTCTCCTCAGGAACCATTGGGCCAATTTCATTCAAGTTTGGCATGAATGTTCCTTGGGTGACCCTTTTCAAAAGTTGTTTGCAGAAATATGTTTCATGCCCAAATATGGGCGCGGCAGTTTTGACTTTGAAATCTTTAAACATCTTCTCTTCAGTAACTAAGGGGGCAATTTCAACCATATTTGGTATGAATGTTCCTTGGGTGACCCTTTTTAAAGTTGTTTGCAAAATTTTGATTTATGCCAAAATATGGGCGTGGCAGTTTTTAACTTTGAAATCTTTAAATATCTTCTCCTCAGTAACCATTGGGCCAGTTTCAACCAAACTTTGCATGAATGTTCCTTGGGTGACTCTTTTCAAAAGTTGTTCTAGAATTTAGATTTATACCAAAATATGGGTGTGGCAGGGTCGGGCACTTTTTTTTAACTTTGAAATCTTTAAACATCTTCTCCTCAGTAACCATTGGGCCAATTTCAACCAAACTTGCCATGAATATTCCTTGGGTGACCCTTTTCAAAAGTTGTTCGCAGAAATATGTTTCATGACTAAATATGGGCGTGGCAGTTTTTGACTTTGAAAAGTATTAACATCTTCTCCTCAGTAACTATTGGGCCAATTTCAACCAAATTTGGTATGAATTTCCTTGGGTGACCCTTTTAAAAGTTGTTCGCAAAATTTTGATTTATGCCCAAATATGGGCATGGCAGTTTTTAACTTTGAAATCTTTAAAAATCTTCTCCTCAGTAACCATTTGGCAAGTTTCAACTAAACTTTGAATGTTCCTTGGGTGACTCTTTTCAAAAGTTGTTCGTGAAATTTTGTTTTAAACCCAAATATGGGCGAGGCAGGGTTGGCACTTTTTTGACTATGAACATCTTCTCCTCAGTAACCATTTTGATTTATGCCCAAATATGGGCATGGCAGTTTTTAACTTTGAAATCTTTAAAAATCTTCTCCTCAGTAACCATTTGGCAAGTTTCAACTAAACTTTGAATGTTCCTTGGGTGACTCTTTTCAAAAGTTGTTCGTGAAATTTTGTTTTAAACCCAAATATGGGCGAGGCAGGGTTGGCACTTTTTTGACTATGAACATCTTCTCCTCAGTAACCATTTGGCCAATTTCAACCAAACTTAGCATGAATGTTCCATGGTTGACCCTTTTCAAAAGTTGTTCGCAGAACTTTGTTTCATGCCCAAATATGGGCGTGGCAGTTTTTGACTTTGAAATCTTTAAACATCTTCTCCTCAGTAACTGTGGGGCCAATTTCAACCAAATTTGGTATGAATGTTCCTTGGGTGACCCTTTTCAAAAGTTGTTCGTAGAATTTTGATTGATGCCCAAATAAGGGCCTGGAAGGGTGGGGCAGTTTTTGACTTAGAAATCTTTAAACATCGTCTCCTCAGTAACCATTGAGCCAAATTCAACTAAACTTGGCATGAATGTTCCTTGGGTGACCCTTTTCAAATCGTGTTTAGGAAATTAGATTGACCCCCAAATATGGGCGTTGCTGTTTCTTTATTTAGAAGTCTTTAAACATCTTCTCCTCAGTAAGCATTGGGCCAATTTCAACCAAACTTGACAAGAATGTTCCTTGGGTGACCCTTTTCAAAAGTTGTTTGTGAAATTTGATTGACGCCCAAATATGGGCGTGGCAGGGTGGGGCAGTTTTTTATTTAGAAATCTTAAAATATCTTCTCCTTTGTAATCATTTGGCCAATTTCAACAAAACTTGGCATGAATGTTCCTTTGGTGACCTTATTCAAAAGGTGTTTGCAGAATTTTGATTTACGCCCAAATATGGGCGTGGCAGTTTTTTTACCTTTAAATTTATAAACATCTCCTCAGTAACCATTGGGCCAATTTCAACTAAACTTAAATGGATATTCCTTGGGTGACCCTTTTCAAAATTGTTGGCAAAATTTCGAATCATCTTACATTAGTCAGGTGAGCGATTTTAGGGCCATTCTGGCCCTCTTGTTAAAAATTTATGCAGAATTTTGATTCACGCCCAAAGATGGGGGTGGCAGGGCGTGACAGTTTTTGACTTTAAAATCTTTAAACATCTTCTCATCAATAACTATTGGGCCAATTTCAACCAATTTTGGCAGATAATTATGTTCCTTGGGTGACCCTATTCAAAAGTTGTTGGTGGAATTTTGATAGATGCCCAAATAAGGGCGTGGCAGGGTGGGGCAGTTTTTGACTTTGAAATCTTTAAACATCGTCTCCTCAGTAACCATTGGGCCAATTTCAACCAAACTTGGCATGAATGTTCCTTTGGTGACCCTTTTCAAATCGTGTTTGGGAAATTTGATTGACGCCCAAATATGGGCGTGGACGTTTTTTATTTAGAAATCTTTAAATATCTTCTCCTCAGTAATCATTGGGCATATTTCAACAAAACTTGGCATGAATGTTCCTTGGGTGACCCTTTTCAAAATTTATCGTGAAATTTGATTGACACCCAAATATGGGCGTGGCTGGTTTGGGAAGTTGTTTACTTTGAAATCTTTAAACATCCTCTTCTCAGTAACTATTGGGCCAATTTCAACAAAACTTGGCATGAATGTTCCTTTGGTGGCCCTATTCAAAAGGTGTTCGCAGAATTTGATTGATGCTCAAATATGGGCGGGGCAGTTTTTTTACTTTGAAATTTTGAAGCAAATTGTAATAGTCATTAAAACTACAAATACACAAATTCTTATAAATGGGACCATTATGAGTGTATTTGAGTTCAGAGCAAGCAAGGGTATGGCAGCAATACTGTGGACAACAATATTTAAGCAGCGATTTCAGTTCAAGGAATTAAACCAATTCCAACACAATACCATATGCTTTCATATCGAAGAAATTTAGGTATGGAATAATTGTGAGAAAAGAAGAAATTGCTTGTACATGCAATTCATTCTTTTATCACAAAGTTTTCTTCCTCATTTGGCCCTTATTTTTCATTATTTAAACCAGTTTTGTTGTCCTTTTGAATTTGGACTAGTATATGATATTGTCATTTGGGAATAGGTTAACCCATTCCAACTCAAGCCCTCCTTTTTACGCCCTACAAGATAAAAGCTTTGGAAAACATTGTGGACAATGAAGAAATTGCTTGTAACAAGCAATTTCTTCATTATCCACAATGTTTTCTATCCCAAAAGACGAAAAAAATTGAAATTCCATCAACTTGAAATTGTCGTCTGCAGCTTCTTTCAATTTGGACTAGTCTAAAATTTTCTTGTGTTGGAACAGGTTAATTCAGGAGCCAATGATTGTAGGGCCATTGAAAATGCATATGAACAGCAGTATGTCTAAATGTCAGAACAGTACCTGTAACACTGTAGGAGAAAAGCTCCAGACAAAAATTGTGTCTGCAGACAGATGGACAATCAGGGCTTTTCCACAAATGGAGGAGGTATAAATAGGTTAAGTCTTTATGACAGATAGACAATAAGGACTTTTCAAATATTCATCCATGAATTGAGGAAATATAAATGGGTAAAGTTTTTGTGATGGATGGATAGGCAAATAAAGGTTAGACAGTATGCCCAATCTTTTGATGCAGAGACGTGCAATCACATAACTGACCTATCAAAAACCCCACAAACTCCCCTGTCCCCACCAGGATGTTCCACTTTGATAAAGAATGTCGTTATTTTGCAAAATTTATGGCCAGTATGCATGTGGATCATGATGGTTTTATACCGCTCCCCTGAGTTATGATGGCTAAAGGCTTTATAACATTTAAAAAATATCAATGCTATACACAAAATCAATTTTGAGAAGAGGATTTTTAAATTCCTCCTTTAATCATAGGTATATCAAAGATACCACAATGTAGCCCTAATTTCAACAGTACAGCAATTCTTTGAATTATTTTGGTAGAGGGTCAATAGGCAATGATACATACCAAATGTAAAACCTCTAAGCCTAATACATTAGGGGAAGATTTTCAAAGACATTCTTCTATATTCTTATTTAAAATCAGGGATTGCAAGAAAAGGGCTAATTTTCAAAGTACGGTAATTCTTTAATTAATTCTGAATTATTTTGGTATAGGGCCAAAAGGCATTGATACAAACTAAATGTTGAAGCTCTAGGCCTTACGGTTTGGGAGATAATATTCAAAGATTTCCTTCTTTTATTCCTAGGTAAAATCAGGGACCACACTAAAAAGGGCTTACTTTCAGAGAACTGTAATTCTTTGATGAATTTTGGTAGAGGGTCAATAGATGATGATTTACACCACTTATCAAAGCTCCAAGCCTCATGGTTTCAAAGATTTCCTTCTTAATTCCTATGTAAAATCTGGGTTGCAGAGAAAAGGGTTAATTTTCAGTGTATGGTAAATCTTTGAAGCATTTTGGTAAAGGGTCAATATATGACGATTTATACCAAATAATAAAGCTCTGTGCTTTAAGGTTTAAGAAAAGAAGTTTTTCTTTATTCCTATGTCAAATCAGGGATCGCACAGAAAAGGACTAATTTTCTTCATGGATTTCAATTCTCTGAAGAATTTGAAAGAGTATGACCTAAGGATCATTTCTGTGAAGTTTGGTTGAAATTCCATGGTTTACGTAGAAGATTTTTTGTAATTGTGAACTGACAGACAGATGGGCAGACAGATGCTGGACAATGACTGATCTCAATAGCTCAACCACAGCACTATGTGCTCAGGTGAGCTAAATAATATTAATGCCTACAGGTGCCTACGCTCGGCTATTGGGTGCTGGATAGTGGATAAAAGCACAAAATGCATCCAAATTTATCCCCCTTGATAGTATAGGTTGCTCTTTTGATAGTGAACTAGTGTGCCAAGTTTCAAGTGAATGCCTTTAGAGATATTACAAAATGTCAAAGTTTTAGCACGACAATGGTGACAATAACGACGCCAAGGATATAGCAATACCTTGGGTTTTCTCAGAAAATAGCCTCTGAAAACAGCCAAGCTAAAAATCAAATCAATGGTTTGTGACCTAAACATCACAACCACAGCTACTGACTTGAAAATTGCCAGACCATTGAAAATTAGACATTGTCACAAAGCGGACTAATACCCCCCAACTGCACTTGTCCATATACAAGTGCTATTTGCAAAAAGGCCATTACAAAAAATAGACTTTTTTAATTAAAGGTCCATAACTCCATCAAAAATCAATGGACCATAACCAAAATTAAATATGCACATCTCTGCTTGATACTGATTATATCAGTGAAGTATGAATCAAATCCGTCCAATGGTTGCCCAGAAATTGAGTGGACACGAAAAAGCTACAGACAGACGGACGGACGGACAAGCTGACTCCTATATACCCCCCTAACAAAGTTAAGGGGAGTCTAATAATTCTCAAATATATCAACCAGTGTTGTGAATTTCAAAGTTCTCTTCCGGTCTAGATGAATGATTTGAATGGCCAATTGATTCTTTGATTACCATCTGCAATTTGTAAATGGCTTTAGTTTGTAGTTTTTAATGGTGCCTTGAAAAGTACTCATATTACAGAAGCTGCATAGAAATAAATAAGTTGGGTTTTTTGGCTGATGAAATTTTTTTAATTTTTGTCTTTGGGGTAGAAAACATTTTGGATAATGAAGAAATTGCTTGTAACAACCAATTTCTTCAATTTCAAAAATACTTTCAAAGCTTTTTTCTTGAGGGCTTCAAAAGGATCATTGTGTGGAAATTGGTTAAAGACTAAGACAAAAGCAATGGATGGATTGTAACCAATCTAAAACCCAACAGACCAATCCAATCATACATTTAGACTGGGAGTGAAGTTTGACATTGGTCTACATTTATATGAAGCATATTTGTTGGTTTGGTAACTTGTAGTTACAATGTTTAGGTTGCCAACCAACAATTTTAGTTTTCTGTCTGAGCCCATTTGGCTTGTTCAGCAATCCATCATTTCCTAATGGAACACTTGTATGGAGGGAAATACAGACAAACATGTGAAGTTATGTGATTAAGATTTTTTTCTATGTATTCTCCTTCTTTCAATTATTTTTTTCTTAACATTTCATGTTATCTCAACTTACAACAGCACATAAAATTGGAAAATGAAACAAGAAGGCCACTGGCCATAAAAAGCTCACCCGAGTCCAAGCTTAGAAAATGTTAAACAAGGGACAAATTTGATACAGTCACCAGTTGATACTCCATGCAGTATCATGCAGTATGTGAAACCTTAAACCAATTACCAAACGGCAAAATGTTAGACTGGTCCAAACTATAAGGAGTTACAGACAATAATTTAAAGCTTTTGATTCTTTTCACATATGGGGTAGAAAACATTGTGGATAATGAAGAAATCGCACGTAACAAGCAATTTCTTCATTTTCATCAATATTTTCCAAAGCTTTTTTCTTGGGGAAGTCTAAAAGCATCTTTAACTGAGAAATGGTTAAACTTCATTAACATTTTTTAGAAAATTATGAATAAGACCTACAACCTAAGTATTAATACTCTATGCTTGTTTGCTATTAAAAAATTCTCTCTTAGTTTCTATGTAAACAGGGAGGGCTAGGGCAGAACTCAAATATGACCCAAGAAGCAAAAAAATGAACAAACTTTGAAGATATCATAAGGAGATGTAACTTACGGTTAACTTACGGTCTCTGAATCAATGGTAAAGGTTTAGCATCTTGAGATCCTCCTATTTCATGATTCAGTGTGTTGTTTGATGCTATAAACCAAATATCAATGGTCTAAGCTTTCTGGTTTTGGAGAAGAACATTTTTAGAGACTTCCTTCTTTGTTTCTATATTTACCTACATTATGCCTGGGTGGAGTCCTAATTCGACCTTAGGGGCATCACATGATTATACTTGGAAGAAATCCACTAGAAGATGCTAAGACCATGTAAATATACTCCAGGCTTTCTGGTATCTGATTTTTAAAAATTCCTTATTTGTAGAGGTTCATTTGGAGATTCTACATACCAAATAACAATGCTAGAGGCTTTCTAGTTTCAGAAAAAGAGGATTTTTTGAGATTTCCTACTTTCTTTCAATGTAAAATTATACAGTGAGTTGAAACTGGGTCAAAAATATGTTAAAACAGACTGTGTCTGCATGGAGCCCTAATTTGATCTCAGGATCAACATACAAACAGACTTGGAAGAGGTCTCTGCCTTCTGATTTCAGAAAAGAAGATTCCTATAGTTTTCATTATTTTCACTCTTTTAGTTGTCATGGCAACAAGAGTTGAAACTGAATTTCAATAATTTGAAAAAAAATGAAAAAGCTTCACCCAATGCAAGGACAACCTGTGCAACATTAAGGTAGGATTGACCCATTTGTTCAGGAGAAAAAAGTTTAACCCATTCCCACTTGGCAAAATTTAAGACTGGTCCAAATTGAAAGAAGATGCAGACGACAATTTCAAGTTGATGGAATTTTAAATTTTTTCACCTTTTTGGATAGAAAACATTGTTGATGATGAAGAAATTGCTTGATACAAGCAATTTCTTCATTTTCCACAATGTTTTCCAAAGCTTTTTTCTTGAAGGGCGTAAAAAGGAGGGATTGAGTTGGAATGGGTTAAAGAGATTGTTGACAAACATATTGTGTAGGACAAGAAGGACAGACATCAGGCAATCACAAAAGCTCACCTTTTGTGCTTCAGTGAGCTAATAAGCCTTATAGGACACAAACCAAGTTCTGACAAATAAGAGGCAACCCTTTAAACAGCCTTTGACAGCCAATTGTCACACAACTCCTTGTATTGGTTGCCCTATAAAAACTCAAATTAACCCTTTCCTGTTCAATCCCTGGTTTTTACGTCTCTCTGATTTTATAATTGAGAAAAAAATTGTACCAAGCAATTTCTTCTTTTTCCACAAATTTTCTACCCTACTGAATGTTCTTTTTTTCAAATTGAATCCACTTTAAATGTTCGTCTGCAAAAACTTTGAATTTTGATTGATCGAATGGGGTTTAACGCCGCTTTTAACAGTATTTCAGTCATATAGTGGTGGCTGGAGCACCTAACAATGGATTCCTGGTATTTCTCACACCAGTACTACCATTACATCCTTTCCTAGCCTCCAGCTGCCATCCCACTTAGGTTCAAGATTATCCACCCATTGGTGAGAGACAAATGTTGGAAAGAATATGTGACGCCGCTGGGGATCAAACCCATGACACCCCATGATTGAAGATTAGGAGTCTGATATTAATTGTAACAGATAACAGCAGGTAAAAAATATAACATTGAGACTTCAGAAACCAATATGCATTCCTCATGAATGACATCAAAGTTTCTGTGTAGCACTTACTATGACTATAAATTAATATTGAAAATTAAGAGCACTGAAACAAATCAAATATATCTAATCTTTCAACAAAGAAACATAATGTTAGAAGAGGCAAACTACACATACAGTAACATGTTGTGGGTACGGGTTAATAGCCCAAGCCGCAACAGCCAAACCAGTGTTTAAGCTGAGGAATGATAAAAAGAGTCAGAATTAACAAAAACTCATAAAATAGCCTAAACCTTAGCCTAATAGAATCATCATCCAATTGCAAGTTGAGGGTTGATTGCAATAATATCCTAAATGTCAATACAAAGTATTCACACTAAGAATACTAGTGCAATTAACCCTAAATTTGCTTGATTTTTTTTTAAGATCTGTCACTGTTTTTGATCATCATTTGGTTGTTAGTTATTTTCACTTGTATCGGAACAAAAGTATCCACCACCAGTGCCTGAACTGAACAATGCCCCTATGCAGGCATAAGACTCTGATTTAACTGAATATTGCAAAGCAATCTTATTCCTCCCACCAGCATATTGTCATTCAAGGGATATTACCCTTTGACCTATGTGACCAAAAAACAATAGGGATCATTGGTAACATTTGAATAAAGTTTCATGGTTGTAGGTCAATAGGTTCTAGAGTTACAGCATGTAAACAAAAAGTCTACAGACCGACAGGCAGACATGGTGAAACCAATACTCCCCCCACACACACACTCATACTTTGGAGGTAGGGGTGTAACAGTCACATCCACTTGTATAACAAATGCCTAAGCCTTCAACAATCATCAACTATTTGCTGTAGCTTCCTTCTTATCACTAGTTTCTCTATTATTGTTTTCATCACCATTTTCTTTTTTATTCAGTTCTTTCTCCTCTTTTTCTTGTTGTTTTTCTAATTCTTCTATCTCTTCTTCCTTGCGTAACAGATTCATCATAGCAGACACCTCAGATTTGTTCAGTTTCAAATTTTCTCGCCCCAATAGCTCAGTGACCTGTATAACAGTGCAAATTTCAAAATTTACAGAGTTGTTTAACCCATTACCAAATGAGAAAAGTTAAGACTGGTCTAAATTCCAAAAATTTGAGGACAACAAGCTTTTTACTTTAGGATCTTTTTTTTTTTAAAGGAATGTTTTGTTTTTTTTGAAAAAAAGAAGAGTTGTGGGGGAATGGGTTACAAGCCCCAATTTACAGGTTGTCCCATGATATGTTACATCTTAAAACTTCTTTTAAACTTTTTACCACAAAAGGGCACTTTTAGACACCTTCTGGAAAAAAACTTTTGAAAACATTATGGAAAAAAAAGAAAATACTTGTTGCAAGCAATTTCTGCATTATCCACAATATTTTATACCCAAAAAGTAAAAAAAGAAAAGAGAAAGAAAAATGAACTAAGACCTGTCGTTTGCAAGATCTTTGAATTTTGACTAGTCTAAAATTTTGTTGTCTAGTAATAGGTTAACATACTTGTTGGATGAGTATGAGATTTGATTTTGATTTGAATGGGGTTTTACTCTGCTTTCAACAATCTTTCAGTTATATCGCGGCAGCTGGAGCATCTAACAATGGAATCCTGGTATTTCTCACACCAGTACTACCATTACATCCTTTCCTAGCCTCCAGCTGCTATCCCACATAGGTCTACAATTATCGACCCATTGGTGAGAGACATATAGTCGGAAAGGATGAGTGCCGCCGTCGGGAATCGAACCCGGGACCTCTAGATTGATTGTCCGACGCGCTACCAACTGCGCTATGACGGGGGCTCATGAGTATGAGAATGAGTATGAGAATTACTTAATCAGCATTATAAAGCTTCTGCAGTACAATCTTATAATAGGCAACCTTTAATTCACCTAAAAATTTGTTTGTAAAAGTATGTTTTTCAATACGACATCATCAGATCCAAAGACAGATGGAAATCTGGGTAAAACAAAATGCCCCCCATCTTTCTGTGCAGAGGCCTAAAAAATGTAACTTAATTAAACATCAGATGAAATACATTATTCAAACAAAGCACAAATTTCAATTAGCCCTAAAGTTATTCTATATTAGGAAAACCTTTGATTTTGTTTGAATGGGTGTTAAAGCTGCTTTTAACAATTTTCCAGTCATATCACGGAGGCTGGAGCACCTAACAAAGGATTCCTGGTGTATCTCGCACCACCAGTATATCCTTTCCTAGCCTCAAACTGCTATCCCACTCAGGTTTCAATTACCCACCAATTGGTGAGAGACAAATGTCGGAAAGGATATGTGCCACTGCCAGGAATCGATCCATAACACCCCATGATCGAAGATTTGGAGTGTAATGTGCTACTTATTGCGTTATGACATTGGCTTAGAAAAACCTTAACTAAAGCAACCTTACTAAAGCAAAATTACATGCAGTCAAAACAGTTGATACTACTTACCTTTCCAGGATGCTCCCTTTTTGTGGGACAGGTCATATAAATTTACGATATTCCATGACCGTACATTAATTATAACTTCTTCCTAATGAATAATTCCAAATACTCAAACAAGAGGGCCGTTGGCCCTGGGGCGCTCACCTGAGATAAAGGCTCTTTTTCTTTCAACAGTCTAATTTCATGTTAAGGTTAGGATTATGAAACAAGTGGGCCACAATTACATATAAAGACTATGAACCTGGGGATCCAAAAGTCTAAATTATAAATTCCAAGGCCTTAGTGCTGATTTGAAAGAAGGAAAAAACTTTTTCCATGGGTTATAATTTCAGAAATAAGAAAGAAGTCTGTGAACTGATGCTTCATGCCTATACCCCACCCCACCCGGGTCAGCCCCTGGAAACCCTAGGATCAGGATTTTAGCTATTTTGTAAGAGATCAATATACTGATGCTTCATGCAAAATATCAAGGCTCTACACCTTCTGGGTCAGGAGGAGAAGATTCTTAAAGATTATTTTGAAATTTCACTTTTGGTGCCATGGCAACCAGAGTTTTTAACTGATTTCAATTCTTTCAGCTAATTTTAAGGGGGACCACTTAAGCAACATTTCTGCCAAATTTGGTTCAAATTGGCCCTGTGAATTGGGAGGAGATGTCATTTAAAAAATCATTCTTTATTTCTATATAACCCCCCCCCCCCTGGGGCTTTGCCCCTGGGGATCCGAGGATCATGATTTTAGCTATTTTGAAAGAGGCCAATATACTGATGCTTTATGCAAAATATCAAGGCTCTACACCTTCTGGGTCAGGAGGAGAAGATTTTTAAAGATTATTTTGAAATTTCACTTTTGTTGCCATGGCAACCAGAGTTTTTAAGGGATTCAATTCTTTTAGCTATTTTTAAAGGGGACCACCTAAGCAACATTTCTGCCAAATTTGGTTCAAATCGGCCCAGTGGTTTGAGAGGAGATGTCATTTAAAAAATCGTTTTTTATTTCTATATAAACCCCACCCTCCTGGGGATCTGAGGATCATGATTTTAGCTCTTTTGAAAGAGGTCAATATACTGATGCTTCATGCAAAATATCAAGGCTCTACGCCTTCTGGGTCAGGAGGAGAAGATTTTTAAAGATTATTTTAAAATTTTACTTTTGTTGCCATGGCAACCAGAGTTTTTAACAGATTTCAATTCTTTTAGCTATTTTTGAAGGGGACCACCTAAGGAACATTTCTGCCAAATTTGGTTCAGATTGGCCCAGTGGTTTAGGAGGAGATGTCGTTTAAAGAAATTGTTGACGGACGACGCACGACTCACGACGCACGCCGGACGGACGCCGGACAAAAGGCGATCACAATAGCTCACTTGAGCACTACGTGCTCAGGTGAGCTAAAAAGCCTTAATTTTAACACTTTTAGGTTGATAAGTTATATTACCCCATTCCCACACAATGACACTTTTAGACGCCCTTCATGAAAAATGATTGGTTAAACATTGTGTGAAATAAAAAAAAGAGCAACGCCTACGGGTGCCTACGCTCGCCTGTTGGGTGCTGGATAGTGGACAAAATGCATCTAGAGTTATCCCCCTTGATAGTGTAGGTTGCTCTTTTGATAGTGAACAAGTATGCCAAGTTTCAAGTGAATGCATTTAGTAGAACCAGAGATATCACAAAATGTCAAAGTTTTCGCATGACAACAACAGCATTACCTCAGATTTTCTCCGAAACCAGCTGAGCTAAAAATTGTTTGTGACAAGCAATTTCTTTATTTTACAAAATGTTTACTATCAAGAAAATTGAAAAATCAGAAATTTCATGAACTTTAAATTGTTGTCTGCAACTCCTGTCAATTAAGACCAGTCTAAAACTTCTAAATCCAAAAAAGGGGCATAATATATCTAAAAATACATTTAGAGTAATCCCCATGTTGGTATAGATTGTTCTTTTGATAATGAACATCTATTTTGAGTTTCAATGTGTTCAGTAATACCAGAGATATTACATAATGTTAAAGTTTTTGGACGCTGACGAAGATAATGACCAGGCCATAGAAATACTTCAGGTTTTCTCTGAAAACAGCTGAGCTAAAACAAACACTAATTTTTTTATTCACACCAAAGTTTTGAAATGATTTTTTTTGCATAAAAAATACAGAAAATAATGTAACCAAACTTTTATTGTTATCCAATTGGTATCATCTAGTGTTGCATGTTAACATTATTGTATAGTTGTAATGGTATTATTATTACCTTCAACACATCTGTGATATCAATCAATCCATCATCATCCGTGTCGAGAACTTCTAAGACTTTCTGCATTCTCACATCATCGGGTACTTTTTGTAGACGTTTTAATGATAACAACACTTCATTTATACTTATCAAGTTTCGTCTGAAAATAAAGAGTCAAGATACAATAGTCAAAATATACATTTATACATTAACCCATTACCACACAACAAAATTCTTAGACTGGTCCAATTTGAAAAAAAATTTAGTTGATAGAATTCAAAATTTCTTTGTCTTTTTGGAGAGAACCATGGTGAATAATTAAGAAATTGCTTTAACAAGCAATTTCTTCATTATCCACAATGGCTGTTGGCCCTGGGGCGCTCACCTGAGATAGAAGTTCTTTTTCTTTCAACAGTCTTATTTTATGTTAAGGTTTGAAGTATGATTCAAGTGGGCCTGGCCATATTTTAAAAATATATTTAAGCTCTGTACCTGGGGATCCCAGTCTTAATGACAAATTCAAAGGCCTTAGGACAAATGTGAAAGGAGGAGAACACTTTTTCATCCCTCTGGATTCATGGGCAATAATTTCAGAATTATGATAGAAGTCAATGAATTTATGCTTCATGCTAAAGTATTGTAATGAGCCAGTCATCGTAGCCCGAGTTTTCTTGTTTACTTTCGAAACTTACTCAGTCGAATCGGTTAATGCAGCTTAATAAACTTATTGTCATTTGTTTTGCATATCTACATAGATCACGCGCTCATTGCATACCCACTCTCTTACCCAGATTGTATTCTGTAACACATTAGTAGGCCAGTAAAGTCGATCATTGTAGTCAAAATGTCATTCGAAGGAGACCGCCATGATTTGTTTTCAGTCCGCGTTGCATGATGGGATCATAATGATGACGTCACGTGATGTTGACCTTTTACTCTTGAACTCTTTTCGAGCGGCAGATTTGAATAAAAAGTCATTTCCCCTTATTTTAGGTAAATACGGCGTCAATAATTCGGAAAATCTCTAACTAGTGTAGTGTTTACCTCGATCTTGCACCATTTTCGCACTTTATTGTCAAAACTTTTGTCATCTTGCTCAGAGATTTCTTCCGACAACTGTGTTGGAACTTTTTTCCAACGTGTCTGTCGGAAAATCTACTGTTTTCCAAAATCATCTGAGTGACGTCATATTCTGTCGGAATGCACTATATAAACGGGTGCACCAACTTAGTCGAGGACTCCACTTTGATATTTCTTTGGTAGAACTTCCGTTATATTTCGTTATTCCTTTTTTTAATTTTGATGATTTATCTCGAGCTTAAGGCTGAAATTACGCACTTATAAAATTCATTTGAAGTATTTAGCATTGACATCTAACTCGTTTTGGACTAAAAACAGAATTTAATCTTTGTTCTATTAATACTTGGACTTTACTGACCACTGCCTACGCGCAATTAGGGCTAACTCAGAAAGGGGACTTAAGTTAATTCTATTCATAGTAAGTTTAGTGCGTATTCTCCTTTCATCACAATGTTTATTGATTTTATTATTTTGGTACACTTGATTAGCGTTATGATACTTTGACGATTTGCTTCCCTGATTTATTATTTATTGGAATAGAATTTTGTTTAAATATTAACTTTAGTTCAATTAAGATATAACTGAACCTTATTTAAGGTTTTCTCAAATTATTAGTTTCCGAAAATTTAAGTTTTTTTGATTTTTTTTTAAACTAATTTTTCAAATTAGTTTTACTTTTTGTGAGTCCATCCTTAAACATATTAACCCTAACCATCCTTAACCGAGAGCCTGCTGCTATACTATAGTTTGTGATCACCCGGTGACCGTCAGAACATTACAGTATCAAAGCTAAAGACCATCTTGGTCTGGACTTGATAAGATTTCTAAAGATTAAACTTTCATTACCATAGCAACCAGAGCTCTTCCATTAGACTTCTATCATTTTAGCTATTGTGAAAGAGGACGACCTAACAAAAATTTCCTCTAAATTTTTTTGAAATTGGTTCTTTAAGTTTGGAGGAGGTGTCATTCAAAAAAGTTCTTTATTTAAATATAGGCCCCATCCCCTGGAGCTCCACCTCTTTGAACCTGAGGGTAATAGTTTTAGCAATTTTAGAGGTCAATATACTGGTGTTTCATGTCCAATACCAAGGCTATCAACTTTTGGGTCAAGAGGAGAAGATTTTATTAAAATTCTTCTAAATTTCACTTTTGTTGCCATGGCAACCAGATTTTTCAATTTCTAGCTATTTTAAACAGGGCCACAAAAGGTACATTTCTGCCAAATTTGTTTCAAATTGGCATAATGGTTTGGGAAGAGCTGTCTTTTAAAATTTGTTTTTTATTTCTATATAAACTCCATCCCTCCTGGGGCTCTGCCCTGAGGTCCTGACAGTTATGATTTCTGGGTCAGGACTGGAGAAGAATTTTGCTAAAATTTCACTATTTCCACTCTTTAAGCTATTTTATAAAGGGCCAATTATGAAGATTTCTGCTAGTTTAAAGCGGCCAATTGGTTTCGGAGGAGATGTCGTTTAAAAAATTCTCTTTATTTCTATATAAACTCTATCCTCTGGGGATCAGAGGGCAATAATTTTAGCAATTTTGAAGGAGATCAATATACTGATGTTTCATGAAAATTATCAAGGCTCTAAACATTCTGGGCCAGGAGGAGAAGATTATTTTAAAATTTCACTTTTCTTGCCATGGCAACCAGAGATTTCAACAGATTTTAGATCTTTTAGCTGTTTTTAAAAGGAACCACCTGAGGAACATCTCTGCCAAATTTGATTGAAATTGGCCTATTGGTTTGGGAGATGTCATTTCAAGAAATTGTTGACATACAACTTACAACAGCTTTATAACTCACAAAAAAGATTTGGAAAAATGTTCCTTTAGACCAATCAAGTCTTTACATGATACAAAGTTAACCTTTCACTGATTTGCAACATTTAAGTCTGTCCCAATTCAAAGGTTTTGCAGATGGCAACTTAACACTGATTTCATTTGAGAAATAATCATTCAGTATGGTAGAAAATATTGTGGAGAAAAGAGAAATTACAAGCAATTTCTTCTTTTTCCATAATCTTAACTCAAGTATAAAAACACAGGGACATAAAAACCAGGTATTGAATAGGAAAAGGTTAAAATCAAATGAACTGAAATCTACAAATGGAGCAGACAAACTAATTTCTTGAAAGAAAAGTCAAGTTGTATTTTTTTTTTCAATCCAAATGCCCCTTCACTTTTACAATATTACACTTTAGTTGACTGATCACGAACCAGACTCACTGCCTCTGACAGGAATTTCCAATATTTTATCAAAGAAATGAAGAGAATATTTTTTGTTTTCACGGAGGTATGAACCGAAAAACCTAATCACACTGTATGAATCTGCGAAGCGGATTCAAACATTGTGTGATTAGGTTTTTCGGTTCATACCTCTACAAAAACAATAAATATTCTCTTCATTTTTAATAATTTAACAGCATTGAGCAAAAAAACCAAAAGCTTTACAAATTTTGATGCCTTTTTGTATGGGACTTTTTTGTGCGGAAGCATACAAAATCGCTGCGTGCTTAAAATTTTGTTCATGAAGTTATGAATAATTTTTTTCGACCGATCAGAACGCCCGTTTTTGATAGACGAAACTAAAAATTAAATAATTAAATATAGTCAATTGCAAAATTTATGGTCATTAAATGCAAAAAAAAAATAAAAGGTTGGTTGGCTACCTTAACATCCCAACTTTTGCTTACTTAAGCTGTAGTCACAATGTTTAAAACGCAACACTTTCAAAAATTTCTCACATAATCGCTGGAAAATGTAGGAGTTCAAAGTTCACTTCCTATTTAAATTTATGAATTGATTTTCATTTTTTTGTGGTCCTATAACTTTAACCATGCTAATTTACATTTAATTTGAAAAAGATTCTAGAATATTTTAAGACTAACTTTTTATCTGATATTGCATCTAGAATCTTTTCTTTATCATCTTTTTCATATTTCAGCTGTATTTCCTGATATTCCATGTTTTCCTGAAGTTGTTGTCTCTCGTCTTGTAGTTTAGTTATCATCACATCCATTTTAGACAAGTATTTATCTAGTTTAGACCGCAGCAGCTGTGCACCCCTTGATTCCTGAATCTGATCAGCAACACTGGTCTCCAAACATAATGCCTTCACATCTTCAACATCCTGTTAATATATTTTGATACCTCTATGAAAAATAGTTTGGGAAAACATTGTGGAAAAAGAAGAAATTGCTTGGGACAAGCAATTTCTTCATTATCCACAATGTTTTTTTTACCTCAATAGGCAAAATTATATTTGTCCAAATAAAAATTAAAACAAAAGTACAGCATAGGGAGCTTAACTAAGGTTGTCTAATAAAATGCAAAATATAAAACAGCCTTAGTTAGATATTTACAATATTTCACATATGTGTGAAACCAACTTATCGGAGAGCCTGTTCAGCCATACAGTTTATTACAAGAATTGCCGCAAAGTGGATTTATATCCCAACTAGCATTTTCTCACACAAGTTTTACCTTTGAACTATATGACCCCAAATCCTTGAGCAAAGAAAAAATTGTATAAAGTTTGAAAGTCCTAGGTCATATGAATTCGGACCAGTCTGAACTGTTGTCTGATACTATGTTAATACCAACCTCTTTATAATCATCCAGGTCATCTTTCACCTCCTTATATTCATCCTGATGATGTTTGGCCATGTCTTCTATAGCTTGTTCTATTATACCCAGATCTACTGATGTGATGTCATCAGATTCCTTCTCCAGATCTTCAGCTGCTTTGTCGGGTGTTTCTGTAACAGTTAATATAGTCAAATAAGCATTTAATCCATTTCCACACAATGACACTTTTGGGAAAACTTGTGCAAAATGAAGAAATTGCTTGAACCAAGCAATTTCTTTATTTTCCTTGATGTTATCTAATCTGAAAGTTGAAAAAATCTAAAATTTCATGAACTTGTTGTTTGCAACTCCTTCCAATTTGGATTAGATTAGAATTTTATTGTCTGGAAATGGGTTAATCCTGTCCCATGCAATCCCTGAATTTTACGTCATTGAGATATTATACTAAGAAAAACATTGCAGGAAAAAAGATCAATAGTTTTATCTTCAACACAAAATTGTTAAAAAATAATGATTGTACAGTTTTAGCATCACTTGTCATAATTATTCACAAAATAGATTATTTAAACAACTGTTTAATGGAAGTGGACAAATTAACCCCATATCAAACAGCAAAATTTTAGACTGGTCCAAATTAAAAGAAGTTTCAGACCACAATTTTCATTTGATATGAATTGTGTGTTTTGGAGAAAGTACTGTGGAAAATGAATAAATTGCTTGTTACCAGTACTATGAAAATACTGTAGAATAATGAAACAAGAGGGCTAAACTGGCCCTAAATTGCTCACCTGAAAATAATTTAATCTGATAAGCCCTACCTGCCACACTTTAATTTTTTGGCGAAGCAATATTTCACAAGTAAATTTTTGCAAATCAAAATTTCACAAAAGTATCTCTCAAGGAACATTCCTGCAAAATTTGGTCCAAATTGGCAAAGTCATTTAGGAGGAGAAAAAGTTGACAAGGCATGATGCACAATAGACCACAGACATTGATTGGTTCTAACAGCTCCCTTTGAGCACATTCTGCTCAGGTGAGCTACAAAAGTTAGAAAAATAAAAATGGTGAAGCAACAAACTAAATGACGACGCTTTCTAGCAGAAACATACAATTTCAAATCAGCACAAACAAATCCTAGACAGGATCAGTTGTCCAATCTGAAAGTCTCAAAGGATTAATACGGAGCTTGGCAAATCAAAGATTACTGTAAATCGGGTTTTATTAGCGAGGGTTTTATATTCTCTAATATTTGGCAAACAACAAGCTCGCAAATTCAGAAATCTCACTTAAATTGGACTATTTTGTATAGAATAAGAGCACTGCCTCAGCTATTCGGTGCTGGATAGCTGATAAAATGCAACTAGAGTTATTCCCCTTGATGGTATAGCTTGCTCCTTTTATAGTGAACAAGTGTGCCAAGTTTCAAGTGAATGCTTTTAGTAGAACAAGAGATATCGCAAAATGTCAAAGTTTTCCCACTATGATGACAAAAACGAGGACGACACCAAGGCTATAGCAATACCTCAGGTTTTCTTTGAAAAGCTGAGCTAAAAATATAGAGAGGCCTGAAGTAAGCCGGGAACCAATTTCCACAACATCCCACTTTATTTTATTCATATGGGGATTATCACCTTGTCCGCGTAAAAAAACACACACAAATAAATCAGTTTTGAGAACAGGACCAATCTATAGCAGAATTGTATTACCTTCCAAATTAGTCCACTTATTGTTTTGAACACAGCTATACAAATATAACAATTGAAAGAAGACAAGGTGATAAAATTCCAGGCAAAGACAATTACACAAGAAAAAGCTAGAACGTTGTAACTGACTCTTTATTGCATAGACTCTTAGAACCTTTCAACAAATTAAAAGCAAAACACTGCGAAATAAACAAACAATTGCACCTGTTTTACACAGGATATAATTATTTCATCGTACCACAGTTTTGCAAGACTTTTATCGTATTGATAATTCGAAGTGTCAGTGTTTTAAGGTATAACATTACTACCTTAAACCTTTTATCTATCTCTTTCCAAAATTAATTAAACATCACCTTTAATGCATAATTTGCGATCTTAGAACAATTTCAAAAGATAAATCGTTATACTATGAGAATAGAGTATAGGTATATATATATGAGTAAACTTTTTTTATAATAAATAACCAGCAATCATTCTATTCATAGGTCGGCATTGAATCAGGCTGTTATCGTATACAGTTTTTTTCTGTGCCAATAAATTTCTGAAGATACTTTACGGAAAGGACTGAAGTTCCAAAATGTAGCTCACAAATTCATGAACTCACTAATAAGTCTTCGGGTCCTGCTCACACAATAATAAGACAATGCAAAAATAACCTGATTTACAGTAGCCATATATTGAAGCAAGGAGACGCTTTTGGTGTATTCTAGTGTGTGATGTGTAAAATGTTATATTCCAAGTTAAGTGGTTGATTTTCAATATGTCGACATTTGCTGGGAACAAAAATGGTGGTTGGGAGACTGTATAGTCATATAAAAACAAGTAAAATTCATTTACAAATCTGATACATAAAAACTCTGTAGAGCTTATAGCACTCTCAGTGATGTTTTTATACATGGAGGTAATCACTTCAAAGCTAGGTAACTCCAGTAACAGTAAAAATAGTCAAACATTTTTACTTGCCTTGTAAGAATTCTTTTAGAAAACAGGTCTGTCTGCAAAGCCATGACTATTAAATGATCATTTATGTTTTCAATAATACGGGTTACAAAAGGTACATTCATGTATGCTTCAATTAAAATCTACCTACTTCTGAGGAGAAAAGTTCAGTCTTCACTATATGCTATAATGGAGAAAAAAGCAAACTCGCAAAAGCCATGATTTTTTGAAAAAAAAAGAAAATAAAACACACACACACAAAACATTTTTTGTTAAAATTTCCTTTCAGAATTTAATTAACTAGTCCCCCAAGAAACATTATGTGTATTTTAATTTGACCAGACTATTATCATTTTGTCTGCTAGTTGGTTAGCTCACCTTCAGTTTTACTGGCTAAAATAGGTTCAGCTATATCGGGTGGTGGTGCTTCATCTCTAATAACCTTCTCATCCCGGATCTTCTCAACTATAACAAAATTTGAACTAGTATGGAAATAAACAAACCTTGTTGAACCCTTGTCATATTGAACCCAGAATATTCCTATTTTGGCAGGAGAAATAGACAAAGATCAGCCTGCACATACATGCTGTCTTATCTTAGTCTTCACCACCTGTTTGTCCCTTTAATCCAGATTTTGAATTAATTTTCAAATAACTATTGACCAATAGTTATTGCCTTCAGTGCTCTCATCCCTTTGATTGTACTATTATTCTGAAAGGGTTTCTATGAAGCATATGCTGATAAGGATAAATAGTATAATAAACATTTCATGTCCTAACTCATAAGGATTATTATTGTAAAGTTGTAATATAAAGCCTTAGGTTAGATTCAAGATGCATTGGAAAATCTGAACATTCTCGAATAAATGAATGAGATTTTATGGCGCATTGTCAGGTAGTAGTCATTTGGCTTGCTAAAAACAAAGAAATTCTAGCTTTTGTAAGCTTCAAAGTGAAAAAGTTATTGGTTAATATTGTGTCGAAGATAAAAGACTGTTTATATGTTTGCATGCGGTTAATGAAGTATGAAATGACTTTTATACATACAGTAAAGCCCCTCTTTACAACCACCCCAGCAATACGGGCACCCCGCTATTATGACCAAATTTTTACACAACGGATTTTGTTGTTCTTTATTTCAATGGTCGCGAACCCCTCTAAAACGGGCACACTACTATTCCAAATTACAACCACTAATTCAATACCAATTATAGCTAATACACTATTTTGAACCCCACTAAAACGATCAGTAACAACACACATTGAGACCAACCACCCGAATTTCATACTTGATAAGAGCGACACCAATTGGGTACGAATGCATTGTCAATACAATTTCAGATTTTTGATTATGTGATATCTAACCCTTATTATGAAAGGCGATAGTTCTATTAAATAGACTAAAGTGGCCGACCACTTTTAGAAATTACAGCTTGTATCATTTTTAATTGTTATTTGAATATGTCATGGGTTTTTTACTCGAGTAATAAAGTCGAAAGTGAAAAAGTATCTGAGAAGTTACAAATAGTTTTTTTACAGCGTTCCAAACAGTTAATGAGCGATTAAATTTTGATTTCATCTTAACTGATGTTTGGTATTCGCAATATAGAGGATATGATATCAACAGTCTGACATTTTGAACCTGTACTTACGAATTAATAATATGAGGTCAGACTTCGGAATCAGATCAAAATGGAGAAGAGTAGAATTTATGAAAGATTTTAAATTTGAAAATGACATAAGGTTCCGCTGTAACACATGTTTTTAGAGTTTTATTTTTTGTATATATAGTATTGATATATTCAAATAACAAAGATAAAATAAACATGAATTACTTGAAAACAAACAACCAAACCTCAGTATTACGACCACACTGCTATAACAACCGCTTGTAGTAAGTACCACAAGTGGTGGTATTAGAGAGGTTTTACTGTATTTGTAGAGAAGTGAAATAATCGAATGTCCCAGACCAGGAGCCACCTATGGACAAGTCCTAATTCAAGAAAAATTCCTATGTGGCAAGAATCCAACACAAGGTTCTGAATCAGTACTACATCATATTTTTCCGTTTATCATATACAAATGAATTTTGAAAGAGGCTCGAAAAAATTGTCAAAAATCAAACTTTTTATTATCCTAATCATATTTTTTTAAAGGCTGACATCATTTCACTGGAAAAAAGACATCATCTAACTATATCCATATTAATTCAGTACATTCTCTGTCGAGTATGCATCAATTTCTGGCTTCATTAGTTTTTTAAAATAAGATCAAATGCTGGTTAACCCTTGTCATGCTGTATAAATCACCTTATTGAATAGCTTTAAAATCAAAGGGCTGAAAGCACTGATAGAACTTGTTGTTGAAAAATCAATATTTCTTTTTTTTAAATCAGTTTCATAAATAACTCAGGCAATAAAACTACAAGTAGGAGGTTTGGACCAAGATCAGACTGCACTTATGTGCAGGCTGATCTTAGTCTACACCCCATGCCCAAACCGGAATATTCCGGGTTCAGCATGACATGGGTTAAAATCAATAGCAATAACAATATTGTTGATGAACATGCAGAAAAAGACCAACATACTATTGACATGTGTATCAATGATCTGTTCAGCTTCTTCAATCTTGATTTTCGCCACTTCAACAGCCTTGATCATTTCTGCTTCCTTTAGCATCTCAGCTTCAAGTTTTGCTTGCTGTTGCTTCAAAAGTTCCTCTTTCTGTAAACAGTTTTGATATCAGACATGTGAGTTAGCAGGAATGTGTGATTTATAAAATATTGAAAGAGTAATGTGTTAAAAATAATTTTATTATATACCTATAAAAGATATGGATTAAAATCTGGCTATCTAATACAACTAGACAGAAAAATAAAAAACCATATTTCTGCATGTACCAAAAAAATGTATTCGTTGAGTACCGTCAAACAGGGACTCCTTTTTTGTGTATTATCATTCAGGTTTTTTTTCCCGGAAAGTTGGTTATTTCTTAATAATTTAAGAATTTTCTTAATGTCATGTCCTAAAGGTATATAATAAAAGGAATATTACAACAGAGTGTTTTTCTATGTGTTGTTATCGTGTTCTAAAAACATGTGTAGGTATCTTTTTTATTGGATTTGACCTTCAGTCTCCTCCAATAAAAAATACCTACACATGATTCTCGAACACGATAACAACAAATAGAAAAACACACTGCTGTAATATTCCCTATTTATTCCTCAAGTTTTCCTAATTATTGGATCACTAGCCTCAGCCAATGTGTTACAACAGGAACTTTCACTTTGATATTAAATGGCAATATTAATGGTCAATTGTAGGCCAGTTGTACAATTTAGCTGTAGTTATGATGTTTAAGTCACAAAACCAACAAAAATACTTTATAGAAATGTTGGTCAACATTAGGAGTTCAGAGTTCACTTCCAGTCTAAATAATGATTTGATTGGTCAATAGATTCTTTGATTGACAGCAGAGATCCATCAATAGAGCAAAATGCTTGTTATGTTTGACAATTTTCTATTTTCATACACTTTGATTTATTTTTTCAATAGTTATGTATTACCAATTGACAAAGTTTTAAACTAGTCCAAATTGAAATATGTTGCAGATGTCAATTTTGAGTTGATGAAATTTTTCAGATATAACCTTTGTAGGTAAAAAAAAAACAAAAAACATTATGGAAAATGAAGAAATTTCTTTTAATACACAATTTTCATCATTTTGCACAATGTTTTCCAAAGCTATTTTCTTGAGCAGGCATTAGAAAGTGTGATTGTATGGGAATGGATTTAACGTTTAACTAAATACAAGAATTTTTGTTTCTTGAAGAATTAAAAGGATTGCCATCTACTAACCTCCTGTGCTTCTTCAGCCTTTATAGCCTTGGTTTCCTCAGACAACACCTTGATCTTGGTCTCCCTGTCTACATCCTCACCACGGGTCTGGGCTGCCTCTACTTTCACTTTGTCAACCTAGAGATTTAGAATAATAGAACTATACCCTAAAATACACATCAATATACACAAGGGTAGAGGTTCCTCTGCCCTTCCTCCATTATGTTGCAAGGGCATAAAAAAGCAAACTATTGGTGTATACAGTAATACCTTTACTTGATCAAGCTATAGTTAGATATTTAACCCATTAACACATAATCTCCCATTTCTCAATGCTAAAAGAAATAAATCTTTAAAAAAAACATTGTGAAGAGGACAAATTGCTTGTGATAAGCAATTTCCCCTTTTCTCAAGTTTATCAACACCATGTGACAGCTATTTTTCAATTTAATTGCACTTTGAAATGTTGTCTAGATCTGCACTTCTTTTAATTTCAATCAGTCTAAAGTTTTGTTGTGTGGGAAAAATTAAGTTATAAACAAACAAAATATTAGACATTAATGTTTCACCCATTACCATATGATGATGCTATATGATGCCCTTAAGAAATATGACAATGGAAAACTTTGAGGGAAAAGGAGAAAATGCTTGTAACAAGCAATTTTTCCTTTCCTCACAATGCTTTCTGCCCTATTTGGCACTTACTTTCCAATTTTAGCGCAATTTGAATGCAATCTGCAACTTATTTCAATTTGGACCAGTCTAAAATTTCTCGTTTCGTAATGGTTGAAGTCCTACACAAATGGATGATAGTGACAATACATCAATTGTAGGAAAAGGAAGGTACACACCATTTTTCTGGTATCTTATCAAAATGCTCAATACGCAAATTAAACCCCTAAATCATTTTCTCTAAGGTTTTAGACTTACTGTTGAATCTGGAAGTTTTGATATAGTCTGTTTTAACTGCTCTGCTGGTGAAAGGTTTTCATCAAGGTACATAACTCTAGAGAGCAACAACAGAGTAGTGGGTAATTGTTCCTGTAATTAAAGGTTACTAATATAATATAGAGCTTTGGATTGATGGTGCACCAGTGCCAATCCTGCAATTTTCAAAAGATGACATGTGAATTGACCAATTGCTGGCCCCACCTACTTGCTTCGTAAGCCCTGCCCATTAACTCTGACAGAAAGTCCCGCTTCGATTTTAAACGGCGTTATTTTGAAAAATGTATTACCAGTAACATGCAACAAAAAGGTAGTATAGTTGGTTGGTGACATTAACATTGTAACAACAGCTGGAATAAGCTGTAGTTACGAAGTTTAGGTCGCCAAACCAACAACAAGAGTGCTATAATCACAATATACTTTGCTGATGTTTCATGAAAAAATAATTGTAGACACTACTTATTTTGACAGAACCAAATTCAAAAAATTTGCAGACTACCTTTTTTAAATTGTCAAGTTCAAACTGTTTGTTATGTTTGATTGATTGAATGGGCCGAGAAACTAAGCGTAAAGGGGCAAAACTCTTGCAAAATCAATGAACCATAAAATCCTTGATCAATGTACACCTACAAAATATGGTGATGACATTGACTAAGTTTCATCTAAATCAAGACAAAAAGTTAGGAGGAGTTGTGTTCACAAGGCTGCAATTTCAATAAGCCCCAGAGACTAAATTTTAAGGGGGCAAAACTGAGGCAAAACTGAATGAACCATAAAATCCTTACTTCATGCATATCTATCAATTAAGGTGATAATATCCACCAAGTTTCATTTAGATCCAGCCAGAAACTTAGGAGGAGTTGCATTCACATGGCTGCAATTTCAATAAGCCCCAGAGACTAAGTTTTAAGGGGGCATAACTGTGGCAAAACTCAATGAACCATAAAACCCTTACTTCATGCACATCTACCAATTAAGGTGATGACATCCACCAAGTTTCATTTAGATCCATCCTGAAACTTAGAAGGAGTTGCGTTCACAAAGCTGCAATTTCAATAAGCCCCAGAGACTAAGTTTTATGGGGGCATAACTGAGGCAAAAATCAATGAACCATAAAATCCTTACTTCATGCACATCTACCAATTAAGGTGATAACATCCGCCAGGTTTCATTTAGATCCATCCAGAAACTTAGGAGGAGTTGCGTTCACAAGGCTGCAATTTCAATAAGCCCAAGAGACTAAGTTTTAAGGGGGCATAACTGAGGCAAAAATCAATGAACCATAAAATCCTTCCTTCATGCACATCTACCAATTAAGGTGATAACATCCGCAAAGTTTCAAACAGATCCATCCAGAAACTTAGGAGGAATTGCGCTCACGAGAAAAGTTGACTTACGTACGGACGGCGGATCAACAGAGGGACGGACAGATGGAGAAGATGACACAATATATGACCGCCTCCCGCGGAGTATAAAAAAGGTTTTCAAAAAATGGCGGCAAATGTCGGAGTTGAAAGCTCAGGTCCAGGCTGAATAAATAATTTTATTGGTCAGTTGATTCCTAAATTGACAGCTGGGATTGGTCAATTCAAGCAGTGATGCACCAAACAAAATTCCAAAGGAATTAACATTCTATCCCTATTGAAGCACTCTATCTCACAAAAGAGTTTCATTTAAAATCTTGTTATAATGCCACATCTTAATCAGCTAATCACGTTCCTAATTCAAATTTGAATCTGCTATCAACAGTTCTTGACCAGCCTCAAAGGAATTTCATTTGTTATGGTATCCCTTTTTATCACAAGTCATATAGACTAGGTCGGTTAGCAGACCATGTCAGCATTACTTACATCTAGCTGTCTTGGTATCGGCATGTTGAGCCAAACAAGTCTTAATAAACATTGTTATAGGCAGAAGCCAAAAAGTGGAATGATTCATTGTGTACAGCTAGTACTACTAGATGTCTAATAGATATCCTCTAATTTATCATGTTAATTGTCACAGCATATTTACTCATTTTTTTGGCAACATTTGATTGCTCTATATGGCTATTTGGGCATTAAAAACAGCATCTATACAACAGCACATCTGAGATAATGGTAGGCTGTTGCAATGAATTTATGTACCTATAATTTATTTACCTTTAAATGTAATTCCAACCACTGCTGTAACTGAAGTTTGAGTCTGTCCTCGGGAACTCCGAGAGCTCTCATACCTCTTGCTCTATTTGCTGCCTGGAGCTCCCAAACTGCCATACTATCGACACCCTCCTTCATTATCTCCTGAAGGTAGAATGCTAATGATGCATCACTACTATCTATCAAAAAGTTCATTGACCAATCAAATCATTCATTTAAACCAGAAGTGCAATGTTGACCTGCAGCATTAATGTTCAACACTATTTTTTGTTGGCAACTTAAAACATCAAAACTGAAACTTAGGCAAGCTATTATTATTACTAAGTTTGCCTGCCAAAATTTTCATTTTTACCTCCATGGCCAATTTGCAAACTGAGGTTGATTGTTAATAAGGTCCAATTCACACTTGACATTTCATGCATTTGTTAATAGAAAATATATCAATGAATTCGGTTGTTGTGGGTTAATCTAATCTGCATATACTAATAATTCTCAGATTAGAGCAAATACAGTTTGTTGCAGTTTGCAGAAAGCCTTAATTTTTTAGTTAAACAAGAGCCATGTCGGACATGGCCATCCCCGCCATAAAAGCTTGATTGTAAACTGAAGCCAGTTAGATTTAGGCTTCTTGTGCACTACATTTCTTCTCAATGAGTTCGATAATACCTATTATACTTTCAGAGATATGCTCAGGACAAAATCTAGGTCTTTAAAACAACAAAGGGCAATAAATCCAAAATTATGCAAGCAAGAGTTGTGGTTCTTGTGCACTGCACTTCTCCTCAATGAGATCGTTTTGTGACTGAAGGAGGGAATGACAGAAAGATGGAATGACAGACGGAGACCATTACTATATCCCCTTCACCAAAAATGCAGGGGATGATAAGAGCATTGCATGGAGGTGCAACACAGTGAAACCAGTATTGACCCTGCCGGCCCCGCCTTCTAACTCCTTTTGCCATGCCCATCGATTCCAACAGGAAGTCCAGCTTTGATTTTTCCTGGCCTGATATAGCAAAATTTATTGGGATTAGCATATAGCAAATGGTAGAATAGCTGACTGGAGACCTAGATGTTGTAAGTACAGCTTGAAAAAGCTGTAGTTATGACCTTTAAGTCGCCAAACCAACAAAAAGCTTAACATGGGGGCCAATGTCAGAGTTCAAGTCATAATTCCAGTCTGAATGAATGATTTAATTGGTTGATGTATTCCTTGATTGACAGAAGCCATTGGTCATTTGACAGATTACTGGCTACTCTCTTTCACTCTTGTGGCTATGCTCATAGCCTCTGACAGAAATTCCACATCCATATTTAAAAACTTGATTTTGCAAAGTTTATCACCAGTAACATGGAAAAAAAAGTAAAATTGCTGGTTGGTGACATAGAAATGCTTCACATAAATGTAAGCCAATGTCGGAGTTCAAAGTTAAATTTAAGTCTAAATGAATAAATGTTTCTTTGATTTGCAGCCAGGATTGGTCAATTGGATCATAGAATAAAATTCGAACACCGACTTTAGACTGTCTGCTGTCATATCAACCTTTACAGTAGGAACCTCAATCAAACACAGCAAACAAGCTCTCTTCTAAATGAGCCTGTGCGTGACATTTCCAACAATTTCGCAGGTGCATGACTCGCACACATTGAGCACCCTGGACAGCCATTCAGGGCAATTAGAATATTGCTGATTGTTTAAAGAAGCTTTGGGTCAGTATCTTTCTACAGAGCACAGAGTGAAGACTCTGATCAGACTGTGCGGATGCACAGACTGATCTGAGTCTTTACTTGGCGCACATGTGTACTGGTTGGAAATGTCATGCACTCATTCAAACCTAGAAGAGTATAGAATACGAAATTTGAATAACAGGATCAAGCGATATAGTCAAAGTCAAATTAACCTTTGACCTACTGCTGTGAAGTTGACCTTAAGGGTGGCACCCCTAAAAAGCAAAGCCCACTTATTTCAATAAAGATGTAAAGGTAAATCAAAATTATGAGAATCAGATCATAGGACCAAGAATCATAGGCAAGATCAGAATATGACCTTTGACCTTGTGCTTTGACCTTGACTTTTTTAATAAAAGCCTCCAATAATCTAAGCCAACTTGTAAACATAAAGATGTACAAGAGCATTTAATATTAGGAGAAAACTACCATGGGACCAAAAAATGAAAGCAAGATCAAACCTTGGCTGATAAATTGGACTTTTACCTCTGACCTTCGGATGTGACCATGATCAGTTAAAGCCTGATTCATGTATATGCAGTCATCAAGATTTACAAGTATTTGAATTATGGGATCGGATATTGGACAAGAGGACCAATATGGCCCGGGATTGCTCATCTGAGGTGCTGCAAAAGTTTATGTATTGGCATTGTTTTAACTTTTTTCCACATTTCTTTTTTTCCCCATATTGCTTTCTTTTTATTAGACTTGACTTACTTCTGACTTCAACAATCTCTCTTAAATTCTCAACTAAAATTGGGTAAAGTGGACAACCTTTCATAAAGAATTTATGTCAGTATGGCAAAAATTGTAAGGAAATGATATACAAATATAAGAAAAAGAGTACATTTCATTAAGAAATGTATTAAGAGTTATCCCTGTTATTGGTATAGATTGTTGTTTTAATAATGAGCATAAGTTACCAGTTTCATGTAAATGATTTCAGTAATACCAGACAAATTACAAAATGTAATGAATAAATATTACATGCAGATGGCAACCTGGCTATATCAATACCTAGGGTTTTCTCTGAAAACAACAGGATAAAAATTTTGCCCTGATTAATGCAAGTTTCCTCACCTTATCATCCACCTCCAGTTCTCGTAGCTTCATTCCAATCTGAAAGCGGAGTATTCTAGTACTGGGAATCTCCCCAAGAAAACCAATACCTAACAATTTACACAGGCCATGTAATTGTTCAACATTGAGATCTTCAAGGGTCAACTCATCTTCAAACAGGCGTGAAAACTTCAAGATATCTTCATTACTTGGCATTGTCTCAGTGCTCTTTACCTGAAATGTACAACTGTAACATACACAAGAGTCATAGCAGCCCTGGGTTATTCACTTGAAACAGGGAAGGCAGAAATTCTCCTATGAACAAGCTATAGTTTAAACTCATGACCCTAGCATTGAGCATAGGGCTCTACCGACTCAGTTAACTTGACTCCACTATTGAATGCTGAAGATAAATCAATGTCTCATTTCAAAACATCCCATCTATAGTGTTCCAAAAATCAACTCTTGTCATGATGAATAAAACTTTAATCTGAATTCATATAACAAACAAAGGCCTGAAATAACTAGAAGCAATGTTCAAGGGTCAGAATTTATTTTGAAAATTGATTTTATGAACAACTCTAGTTGTAGGAGCTAAACAAGCAGTGTAGACTAAGATCAGACTGCACTTACCTACAGGCTGATCTTTGTCTATACCTTTCAGCATATCAAAAGAAAATACCTTGTCCAAAAATTCAGTAAAGTCCTTGATAGTTGAAGAATCATCCTCTTTATCTTGTTTCTTTCTAAATGGCACATTTTGTAAACTCTGGGTGAGTAAAGCGCTGTATTCTAACTTCTTCTGCAGCCTCTGTTTATTTCTCTCTTCCTAGAATATACAAAATAAGTCTTTTTAACACAGATGTCTGTACAACTGCCAATTTTTCAGGGCTCCCGCTGCCGATCGCCAATGGGGCCAAATGCGACAAAATAAAAATTCTGGCCCAAAAATTGGCAAATTGGCGATTTTACTGGCAACAACTTTCAAAATAAAGGCAAAGGAATGTTGAGTCCATTGAAATGATTACCGACCCGCAACTTTATCATTCACACATCTGCTTATATGTTTGGCAGACAAGAGACCAACAATATCTATTGCTTATCCGTCTCAATCAAGACAGATTAGTAACACATCACTGACCAGTTTTAACATCAATCGAGTTATTGGGGTTTTCCCAGTGTCCCCGCCGGGAACCATCATGCAAACCAAGATGGGGGATATTCACATGGCTTGGGCTAAAAAATTGACGCTCTTTATTCCTTGGTCACTTTTTGTTATTCATTAGAGTGCCAAATAAAAAACAAAGACAAAATTTTGCTTGTCTATTTGTGATTTAAGTAACAAAGTCAAGTGAATTTCTGAGAAATGTGAAATATCGGACATTAGTAATCTAAGTACTGTGGACATTAGTAATCAAAGTACTGTGGGTTACCAAATATTTGACTTGGCATCCGGCATAGCTTGAGGTGTTCTTGGCATTTTATTTTCAAATGACAATTCTCTCATTTTGCACCTTTTAACCCAATTCATTAACCCATTCCAACACAGCAAAATTTTAGACTGGTCCAAATTGAAAGAAACTGCAGACGACAATTTCAAGTTGATGGAATTTTGATTTTTTTCATCTTTTTGGATAGAAAACATTGTGGATAATGAAGAAATTGCTTGATACAAGCAATTTCTTCATTTTCCACAATGTTTTCGAAGTTTTTTTCTTGAGGGGCGTAAAAAGGAGGGATTGAGTTGGAATGGGTTAAACATAATATATATAGATAACAGGTTTTTTGTTTTCAATATTGTAGATTTCTTCAATTCACTTATTCATACTGGCTTCACTTTTGTCTCCAATTGGCACCAAGTGGCCCCAAATTTTTGCCATTGGGGATTTTATTGGCGCAAGAATAAAATATCCAAGGGGGAGCCCTGTTTTTAGCTATGAAACATTGGCATTTGAATGATGTTCACCTATTCCTACACAAGGAAGATTTTTGACGCCCCGCAATAAATCAATGTGGAAAACATTATGTAAATGAAGAAATTGCTTGTTACAAGCAATTTCTTCATCTTAAACAATATTTTCTACCCAGAAAGTTGAAAAAAATCTTAAATTTCATCAACTTAAAATTTTTGCCTGCAACTCCTTTCAATTTGGACCAGTCTAACATTTTGATGACTGGTAATGGGTTAAAACTATACAAATCTTTCACCAATATGCTTCATGATGAATATGTTGTGTATATGTGACAACATATTTGACCTTGGTATGATGATCATGGAATTTGTCCCCTATGTGTATTTAGATAACATTAATCTAGGTTTAATTGACAATATTTTAGACATGTCCAAAATTCTAAGCACTTACAGATGACAGCTTATTCTTGATGGAATTAAATCTTTGTCTTTAAGGGTAGAAAACATTGAAGAAAATGAAAAAATCTCTTGTCACAAGAAAGTCAATCAGTTCTCTAGTTGGATTACAGAATAGTTTTCAACCAAAGTTCAACTGACCTTCGACCTTTATGACCTAAATACAATACGGCACTTCCTTGGGTCATTGAAAATAATTGTGTGAAGTTTCAAGGTTGTATGTCAATCTGTTCTTAAGTTAGAGCACGGAAACTAAAAATTCTACAGACAGACATGGTGAAACCAATATACCCCCCTCTTCTTCATAGGTTGGGGGTATAAAAATATGTTTTCGTCTACTTATGCACCAAAAACCTTTATCACACTTTCTTTATGAACCTGCTCTATAAAAACAAACAATCTCTTTATCTATTAACCAATTCCCACATGACAAAATTTTAAACCAGTCCATATTAAAAGAAGTTGCAGATGATAATTTTAAGTTGATGAAATCTTCGAAATATTTGTCTTTTCAGGTAGAAAAACATTGTGGGTAATGAAGAAATTGCTTGTAAAAAGTAATTTCTTCATTTTCCATAATATTTTCCAAAGTTTTCATATTGAATGGTGTTTAAATGCTTCACTGTGTGAGAATGGGTTAATCATTAAGTGTACTTACAATGCTGGCCTTGCTCATAAACACACTCGGCATCAATCCAAATGATATATACAAGGGGATGAAGAGTTCACCAAATGGTATAATAAGCATTGGAATGAGGGGTACCATCCGCACTAAATCTCCGATAGTTCTGGTTAGCTGCAAAAAGATTAGTAAGTAACATTTACCAGTAAACCCAATACTAGACAGCAAAATTTTAGGCTGGTCCAAAGTGAAAGAAGTTGCAAACAATAAATTTCAGCTCATGTAATTTTAAATTTTTCAACTTGCTGGGAAGAAAACACTGTGGAAAATGAAAAAAATTGCTTGATGCAAGCAATTTCTTCATTTTACACAATGTTTTCTGAATTGTTTTTCTTGAGGGGCGTCAGAAAGCATAATTGTGTGGGAATGTGTGGGTTATTTAGATATACAGTAAAACCCCTCCGTACGATCACCCCGGAAATACGGGCACCCCTCTATTACGACCGAATTTTTACAGAACGGAATGTTTCGTTCTTTATTTCAATGGTCGCGAACCCCTCTAAAACGGGCACCCCGCTATTCCGAATTACGACCACTAAATTCAGTACCATCAATAGCTGATACACTATTTTGAACCCTACTAAAACGACCAGTTTTCACACATTGAGACCGATCACCTGAATTTCACACTTGATAAGAGCGACACTAATTGGGTACGAATACATTGTAAATACATTATCGGATTTTTGATTATGTGATATCGAACCGTTATTATAATAGATGTTATGATTAAACTGGACAATCACTTTTAGAAATTATAGTTTGTATTATTTTTTTAAATGTTATTTGAATGTTTCACAGGTTTTGACTCGAGTAATCAATTCGAAAGTGAAAACGTATCGGAGAAGTTACGATTAGTTTGTTTACGGCGTTCCGAACAGTTAATTAGGAATTAAATTTTGATTTCAACGTAATTGATGCTTGGTATTCCTATTACAGAAGATATGATATCGACAGTTTCACAATTTGAACCTGTACTTACGAATAAATAATCTCAGGTCGGACTTCTGAATCAGATCCAAATGGAGAATAGAGAAAGTAGAACTTATCAAAGATCGTAAATTTGAAAATGACATAAGATTCCGCTGTAATACATGTTTTTATAGTATAATTTTTGTATGTATAGTATTAATATATTCAAATCACGAAAATAAAACAAACATGAATTACTTGACAACAAATGACCAAACCTCCGTAATACGACCACCCCGCTATTACGACCACTTTCTGAAAGTACCGCAAGTGGTCGTATTAGAGGGGTTTTACTGTACCATGCATTTCTCAGTATTTTTCTGTCAATATCATTGAACACATGCATGTATTTGCAAATACTTCATAATACATTTCAACCCATTGCAATTCAATCCAACTTTTTACCTTCCTCATCAAACATATTTAGAAAAGCATTTATGACAATGAAGAAATTGCATGTAGAACAAATATCCAGTTAAGTAAAATTGACCAAATATTCACGTATTGTTATTCATTCCAATATTTATACATACATACATGCATATTTTTTCAAATGTGTCAGTTTGAGCCATCATGACAAATGACAACTTTCAAATCTGAGGGAAACTTATCAATGGATACATTTAATAATCTAATCAATCATCTTTCATGTCTATGCAGATGGCCACTTGATGGTATAAGTGTCCTGATCAGCCACTGTGGTAGGAATACTGTAGTGAATTGCACAATCAAATTAATTTATTACCAGACAACAAATTTGTTTTGATTTTCTATGTAAGCATTGGTTAACTAAACAATGACCTATGTTTAAAAATAATATTAGATTGACCAAAGTTAGACTGAAAAGAATCATGATCAATGGCTAAATTTTACAACATAAAAACTTGCATTGCAAAATGTTCTTGGATTCTTTATTCTGTGAAATGTTCTGCACTTGATCATATTGAGATTTTTTGTCTACATTTCGATTTAACAAATTTTTATCAGTTAAAATTCTATCATCAACTGCCATCAAATAGAAAATCATATTCCTTCTAAAACTGAACAAGAAATGCATCACAGAAATGGAAGTCCCTGCATAACTGCTTGCCACATAACCTTCAGTTGTAACCTTAGAATATCTAATAATACTTGCGCATTGTACTCTTTAACCCATTACCAGACAGCAAAATTTTGGACTGGTTCAAATTGAAAGGAGATGCAGACAACTATAATTATACTGGTTATGAAATTTTAGAAATTTTTCGATTTTTTGGGTAAAAAAACAGTGTGGAAAATGAAGAAATTGCTTGTCACAAGCAATTTCTTCATTTTCCACAATGTTTTCCCCAATTGTTTTTCCAGAGGGGCGTCAAAAAGCATCACTGTGTGGGAATGGGCTAAGAGGAACAACTGTAAAAGGTTACATTGAATTCTTTCAATTTAACCCATTCCAACTCAATCCCTCCTTTTTACGCCCCTCAAGAAAAAAGCTTTGGAAAACATTGTGGAAAATGAAGAAATTGCTTGTTTCAAGCAATTTCTTCATTATCCACAATATTTTTTATCCAAAAAGACGAAAAAATTCAAAATTCCATCAACTTGAAATTGTCATCTGCAGCTTCTTTATATTTGGACAAGTCTAAAATTTTCTTGTTTTGGAATGGGTTATGTAGAAGATATGCTCTGGACAAGAATTGAATACACACACACACACTAACAAACATTCACCGACAGAGTACTGTACATCCACGTCTCCATTACATTGTTGGGGCATGAAAATAACCATTCAAATTTCTGAATCACTTTTAATTATAGAAATCAAATAAACTGGGCTTGAAATCACAGTAAATATAATAGAAGAATTAATTCAAATTTAAATTCATTGATTCTAATTAAACTTGTACCCTCAAAACCTTTTTTTTCAAAAGTTTGACCTTGACCTTGTCAAATTGCTTTTTACTTTTGTATTGGCATATCAATGGGATCTATCATCAAGCCAAATATGAGAATTGCATCTTGAATAAACTAGAAGTAAACCGTGATGTTAAGGTTTTTTTTTTGTTGTTTTTTTTTTTTTTATTAACCCTTGTCATGCTGTATAAATTACCTTACTGAACTGCTGTCAAATCAAAGGGCTGAAAGCACTGATAGAACTTGTTGTTCAAAAATCAATATTTCTTTTCGAAATCAACTTCATAAACAACTATAACAGGAAAAGTACAAGCAGGAGGTGTAGACTAAGATCAGCCTGCACATAAGCGCAGTCTGATCTTAGTCTACACCTCCTGCCAAAACCGGAATATTCCAGGTTCAGCATGCCAAGGGTTAATTTTGATTTCTTTGTCCTATTGATGACATCTCACATTAACATGCATCAATCCCACACAATTCTACTTTTGATGCCCCTTAACCCTTTCCTGTTTTGCAAAATTTTAGACCTGTCCAAATTCAAAGGTTATGCAGACTACAATTTAAGTCTTTTTTTTATTTGAAAAATAATCATTCAGTAGGGTAGAAAATATTGTGGAAAAAGAAGAAATTGCTAGTGACAAGCAATTTCTTCTTTTTCCACAATGTTGTCTGAAGTATGAAAACACAGGGACGTAAAAACAGGCTTTGAACAGGAAAGGGTTAAGAAAAAAGATTTAGAAAACATTTGGGAAAGTGAAGAAATCATTACAATCATTTTTTTTTTCATTATCCACAATGTTTTCTACTCCCCCTAATACATATTTTTTTAAAAATTTCACCCTCTAGAATTATCGTCTGCAACTTTTTTTTAATTTAACCAGTCTATAATTTTGAAGTCTGGTAGAGAGGCTCATAAGATAATTGTATAGTTATAGTGCACTTACCTGTTTGTACTCTCTGCGTTTCAAAGAAGACCTTCCTTTTCGCAAATATTTAAACAGCAGGGGCAGACAAATCTTCACATCAACCCAGAAAAGTTTAAACCCATCCTTGTAATGCTTTATGAAACCTTTGAAAGCACTCCAGAAGTATTTTAAATACCCAATTTCTCGGGCTTTTTCCATTGTGGCCCGCCATTGTTTTAATTTCTTTTGTAAATAACTTGGTTCAGTCTGTACAATTTTAACAGGTGGCTCTACAACTGTTTCTAATATAGGTTTATCTGGAGTAGGTTTTTCTTCAATTTCTTCTATTATAGAAGTCTTCTCTTTCTCTGTTTTCTCCTTTTTTAGAGTCTTCACAGACTTTTCGACTATTGATTCATCTTTCCGTCTACTTCTAGTCAAATGGTATGTACGCGCATGACTTAGATGATTATCACATTGAGGTAAGAATGCATAGCCGTGTTTATATAAAACAGATGATAAATTAATATTTAGAAAGGTGGGGTGTTTTAACAGAAATGGTTTGCAGAATCTGTGCTGGTTTTTCCAGTGGTCTCTACTGTAGCTGCTGTACCACCTTGAAAGTGAACTGATCTTAAACCTGTAACAACAACATGAACTATCTATAGCTGAGAAGATCTGCCTTTTCAAACAATTTTTTGATGGTTCAAAGGTCACAGCCCAATGTCAATGTTAACAGAGAGGCCATTGGCACAGCATTCTAACATCCTTATTTCACAATGAATATTCAAGCAAAGTATGTGGCATCTTGGGAGTACAATTTGATTTCTTTTTGTTTTACCTAATGACTTAGTTTTTGACCAGATGTGACCAAATATTTCATTGACACAAACATTCTGAACATATATCAAGGCATTTGTGAAAAAAATGGCCTCTAGATTTCAAAAAGGATTTCTAAAAAGATTTGACAAAGTGACCTAGTTCTTGATCCCCGTGTGATCCAATACCAAACTTGATCTAGATTTGATGGACACAATTATTCTGACCAAGGTTTTCTAACATTTGATCTTGTGGTCTAGCTTTTGACCCTTTTTATGATCTTAACAGAGATTTCATGGAAATACTCTGAATAAATATAAAGACATTTCAGCCAAAAAAGTGGCCACTACAGTATACAGAAGGTTTACATAAGATTTGACCTAGTAACCTAGTTTTTGACCCCATATGACCCATATCAAATTTGATATTTAATAGTCAAATATTCTTAACAAATAATAACTATCTCTCAGGAAAATGCCTCTAGAATATAAAAGTCATGAGAATACCTCACAAGACGAAAATAGTTAGGCTTGAGGGCTGAGCTACTTTAAATGTAACAGTAATTTCTCTTAACCCTTGTCATGCTCAATCCGGAATAGTGCTGTATTGCCAGGAAGTACAGTAAAAGATCAGACTGCACACAAGTGCAGCCGGCTCTTAGTCTACATATCCTATCTGTTTTTTTCCAGCAAGAGTTGTTTATGAAATTAATTTACAAAGAATTATTGAAAATTGGTGAAGAACTGTAGAAAAGGCAGACACAATTTGCATTCTTTTCAATATAAAAAAAGAATCCAGAGGCATAACTCCTCAAATAATTCATTTATTATAATGAAAACTACAGGTGCTCAAGTTCACATAGTAGAAAAGATTCCAGTAAAGTTTCAGTGAAATTGGTGAAGAATTATAGAAGAAGACAAAATTTTTATTCTCTATGTAGGGTGATATCAGGGTGTCCACAGTTTGAGTAAAGCAAAATTCCCTGACTTTTCCCTGACTAAAATCAAATTTCCCTGACTTATGTTTACCGTATTTTGCACGTTAATTTATGAAAATGTTGGCCTCCTCCACCCCTACAGCCAACCCTTTCCACCTCTAACTTTACTAACTGTAACTGTATTACTATTTGTATGAATATTTTTTTCTTTTTTTTTCTTTTTCTTCATACATACATAATGCATGTTTTATGAACTTAACCTATACTGCTTGGCAGCGTGCCCACTGGGTTTTCATTTTGGGGGTACATGTACCCCCTAGGTTTTGAAGTGGGGGTACAAAGAAAAATCTGGGGGTACAGTGTACCCTTTACTTTCAGATTTAAGGGTACACAATATGAATCTGAACCCTTTACCAAATGACAGACAATGTTGTAGTTATATAGTTTGTTATTACTCAGTAAAGAAGTACCACACGTCATGTGCAAGTTTCAGATGAATTTAGAGGGAAAGATAATAAACTTTCTTTGAAAACCTGTTTTTTGAAATTCACTTTTTCTTAATTATTGGATTTTGGATGGGTTGAATGGAATATGAGAGCGATGGAAGTTAATTACAAGAGTGGGAATGTCATCTTGGAGCAGGCCATACCTGGCATGTCTGCTCATTTTTAGATCAAACTGTTGTATTAAAATGATTCTGGTACAGAAAATATCAAATGGTCTTATAAGTGTCTAAAATTCACCATTTGTGGAGAAATAGAATAGGTTTTGTTACGACATTTTGCAGACAGCAACTTACGTAGCCACAACAAAACTGCAACGTTAAACAAACGGCTCAATTTTGTCCCGCCTGAATTACATGTACAACGGAACTTACGAGAGAAACTGATTTCAAAATCAGATTCTATATCATGAGTTCTTGTCAATCTTGCCCAAAAACACGTGAATATCTTGCGTTTAGTTTGGAAAATAGCGCAACTTTGGGCCTATTTCAAAACAAACTGGTGAGGCCATCAGGATCCGCATTATACGAACTTTTCCAACTGCTGGTTTCCCCATTCTCTATATGAAAACAAACCAGCTGGTTCCTGTCGCATGAAAGGGAAATCACTCACTCCCGATGCGTTTTGTTCTACTTTTCTTGCAGTTTTGGGGGGTTTTAGGGAAAAATACGCACGTAGGGTTTCTCTTTTTATACGCTCATCATTTCAAATGAACACACACATAATTGCATTTTTGTTTCTACGTTCATTTATTTTTCTGTACGTTCATGCGCGTCTTGGTGTAAGATTTGTACGTGAACCGACGTAGTTGTACGTGAATTACGTACTGCAGTACGTGAATGGGCACCCTGCTTGGTGTGGGTTTTGAAATAAGATGCATGCCAAAATGGACAAAAAACACAAACTAACCTCATAGAATCATGTATCTTAATATATTGGACTATTTTTGGTGTGCATTTCAAAATATAAACTTTCTTTTAGGCACTTCAACATGAATTAAATGGTACATTATTTGTTATCATGTATGAAATTCCTAAGTGTCTTAAAAACGCTCATTCTGAAGTACATTTATGAAGACATATGAATACATATTAACTATATGAGTTTATCCTGTTTTTGTGTCTTTTTGGCATGCTAATCTACAATATGCTTATCAACATAGTTAACTGAGATACAGATCATACAATTAATTTGCAATCATACAATTTCAATAGATAGAACTGAATCTGATGCAAAGAAAATACTTGTTAATGTTGTACAGCAAGTTTCTAAACACAACTTAAGCTTAACAATGTATATTGTCATACACTTAGTCAGTTAGAAAGGTAAAGTTACTCTAAGTGAAAGGAAGAATAAACAAAACAATTGTGCCAACCCACAGCCGACAGTATATCAAAGTTGGAAAATACATGAAACAGAAATATTATAACTAGATTATATGTTTAGCACATGTGCCTTAGTCTTTATCATTTTTTTTTTATCTTTTTATCATTCATACACCAATTATATCAAATTCCCTGACTTTTCCCTGACTTTTGCTTAAACTGTAAAATTCCCTGACCAATTCCAAAATTCCCTGACAATTCCCTGACCTTGAAAAAATATTTTATTCCCTGACTTTTCCCCTGACGGTGGAGACCCTGGATAACTCACAGGGAAATAACTCCTGAAATAGTTGATTAATCAAAATGAAAATAGCAGATGCACCAGTTACGATTGTCAGGAGGATTTCAGTTTTAGCAAATTAATGAAGAACTGTGAAACTAGCGGACACAAAATTGTGCCCACCAAAGGACTGAGAGACAACCCGATAACAGTTCATACTCCATTACATGGTTGTGCAGGTGTATAACAACTTGATAAAATAGTCACCTTTGTTCAGGAAAACAACAACATCCACATACATAGACTTGGTTTAATAGTCCTGAAAAAGAAACATGGGCCATATCAGTAGTACTCTTTAAGGTGCTCATTTAAAATCTCTTTGATTTCAAAATTTATCTACTTCTTCTTAACTAGTAAAATAAAAAGTTTGAACTGATTATGAAGGAAAATTTGGGTCGGAATTTTCAAATTTGTAACTGCAACACTTTCAGATATTTGAAAGAAGGTGATTAAGCTGATTTTTAATGAAAATGACAGCTCATGACTTTAAAAAAAGAAAGAGACACCAAATAAATCCCAATTCTCAATTATCTGGAATATTTCAGTATCTCCTAAGTGTTTCCAAGTTTGACATAAATGTGCAAGTTTTGCTTTGTCACCTCAACTGTTTACTTATGATATATCAGTAATTTAAAAAAATAACAATTAAATCGTCATAATAAAATGCAGTAATCACAGGGAAAAAAACTAGCAGGGGCCCAGTTGCCCATGGCCCCTAGATTTTGGGCTGGGCCCCTAGACCTTTTGAGAAAATGTCTATACCTCTAATATTAGATATTTAATTTTGGCAGGCTGGGCTGCTAGGTTGAAATGAAAAGTCTTTTTCCCTGAATCAAAGATTAAGTCCTTAATACTCTCTACCATTTCAAGTCCTCATCAGAAAATTTTCAAAAACAAGTCTGAAGATGTTTCATTTTTATATGTCTTTAAATGATGTACTTTAGGCCTGTGTGACAGTGCTTTCCATTGAGCAGGTTATAGAATCAGGTGTAGTTCTCAACAGTTTTGTCCTGTATCCTTGCACTATCTCCTGTAAAAACTAACCATCTTTTGGGTTGTCGCTCATATGGACTAGTGCTATGGTAGCAACAATAATATACGGAAATACACTCACTTTCAAACACACTATCCTCCGTGACCAGGTTTAGACAAACATTCAAATTTCAATTAAACTGGCTTGACAACCAGGTAAATTTGACAATAACTCTCTACAAAAAAATGAATGATTACGAGAGCACACTTCAAGGGTTTCTAAACATCGCCTTTACCAACGGGTGGGGTACTTGTCAAGGCTGGAAAGACAGAAGTAACTTACGTTTGTCAAGACAGGCCGATCGCCTTAGCATGACATAGGCCATTTCGAGAGTCAAACTGACAACGTCTCACACGCAAAACATCTGAAAAGAATACATTTTGACCTCCAGAATCGTCAGGTTAGCAAACTTTCCATAATAACAGGAAGCGGTCCAGTATTTTTTGCGCTTGCGCACAGTTGGACTCATCAAAGCGGTTTTATGGACATACCAAAATGCGTAGAAGTGCCAAAATATGCCGAATTACAACAAAATATACCGAAAATATACCGCTTGTTTTCTAAAAATAATCAATTGGAAATTTTTTTGCAAATATACATATATAGACTGGTAATTTAATTTTTAGTGTAAGTCGAATTTACCAACTAGCAATGGGAAAGAGATTTTTAAGTGTATTTCGGTATTTGTTGAAACATACCTTTCTTTTCACCAAAGAAATAGTTCAGGAATCGTAATTGAGTATTTGCTTAAACATACCTATCCGTAAAGGAAAAAATACATGATGATTTAAAAAAACAAAAATAAAAATAACTGTTTTTTTATATTTTCAAAACATACCAATCTTACGTGGAAAATCAAGTAGAAAGTGATTTAAACAAATAAAATATGTCAATAGTTTCGGATTCGTATTTAAGTATTTGATCAAACACTTCACGGAATATTAGTTTTGAAGTCTATTTTGATATCTGTATAAACTTTCCTAGCACACATCTAGAGAGAGCAAGCTCGTGCAGATTTCCGAAATACAATATGAGAAAGGATTGTGAAAGAGGAATCCGGTATTTGTTGAAATTTATCCATATTTCTTAAAGAGTATATTATGATGTCGACTTTACCGAAATACACCATAAAAATAGTTTCTGGAGTGTACTTTTGTATTTCGTGCTCAATATCAAGGACGCCCAGAGAGTACAACAGGGAACCGAATTTACCGGATACCCTAAATAAAGAAACACTAAAAATGTTTCGCTAGAGCTCTATGTTAATTGTATAAACATTCATAGCCTTTACACAGAAGGTACATTATCAAGCCGAATTTACAGCAATATGATAATTGTTTTGGAAGTGTAGTTCGGTATTTGTTGAGACGAACTTATCTTGCATAGAGAGTAAAAGAAGCAGCAGAATTTACAGAAATACAATATATAAAAATGAATTTCTGTATCCGTTGCCGGAAACCTATTTATCAAATAAAGATGGGAAAAAAACAAGTCTATGTAGTGGGGTCATCTATTTATGGAATAGGTGACCCACTAAACGAAAGATTACAATAGCTTCTGGATTTTTGTAATCGAACTTTACCGAAATAGACTATGGAAACAGCTTTGTACTCGTGTTTCAGTCATTGTTGAATCCCATCGATCTTACATAAGGACCATAAGCACCTTATAAGTACAATGAAGCCCACATTCTTTAAAGAGTAGCGAATCATTTCATTACACAGCTTAATAACCTTGTTTCAAAACGCGACGACATTTCACAATCACTCCAGGGGATTAAACATCTTTTTTATTCCAATGGACGATCATGGACAATATTGTTCAGTATTAAGCAATATCTACATCTTTCATGCTCTTAAGAATTTTATATGGAATCAGGATAATGTTAATGTTTTAATTAATTTCAAATGATCTAATGAAGAGAAAATAGTGAAATTTGAAATAATGTTCGATTGAGTGCATTTAAACTGCATATTATGAGAAAAGGGAATGAAATGTTTTTGGTACATTAGCTCTTCTTGTTAATGTTGATTTAACTACATTTCATTTAAGGAAGCATATCTTGCAAAAAAAGAGTTTATTTCAAAGAAGATTCAAAGTATCAGAAAAGAAAAAAATACATTTCCTTAAAAAAACTTTCCTAACCATTATATCCAATTTAAAATAAAACAAACAGTTTGATTTCCTAAAAGAGATAATGTGTTAAACTATTGAGACAAAAGGGGAAATCATAAAAATATCTCAAACATAGTTTTGTTGTCTATTTTGGAATCTGATGCAAAACAATTTTTTTACCCAAAGAGGTTACTCGAAAGGGTAAATTTAATGAAATGCTCCCTTGCACTACTTTTGGATGTACATTGAATCACTTATGTTGGTAGGAGAGTACGTTAACTGAAGTACACAATAGCAGTAGCGTTAGTTATGCATTTCGGACATTGAATCATCATACTCGTCTTGAAAAGAGAGTACATGAAAATATGATATTATCGAAATGAACTAAAATATCAGTTATGGATGTTTGTTTGAGTATTTGAACCATTTTCTCTGAAGATTCTCAGGGAATTCTTAATAAACCTAAGCCAGATCTTACATGAAAGGGTCGAATTCACCTCCTTGAGATATAAATCGTTTATAAAGTGTATTCCAGAATTACATGCAAAAAGCGAGAGTCACAATAGAGAGCGGCGATAGCGAAATGCAAATTTTAAAAAAAAATGTTTATTTTATTGTCAGCAATACTACAAATATCTCTAAAAGGTCTATTAAGAAGGATAGCTGTATGTCGGACGACTATGGTGGAGAGACACCAATCTCATACTACTTAGTGAGCATTCCAATTAATCCACAGCCAGAATAGTCTCGAGTTGTGACTATTTACCATTATTATACGTTCATCGAATCTATGTTTACGACATTTTGCTCGCCCAATAACGATATGTTTTGTTCCTAAAAAGAAGTTTTGAGAACATAACGTTTTTACTCCGTTGACGACGATTCTGTCTTGTAATTCTTTAATTTATTATTTCAATAAGTCATGTTTTCGGTAAAAGTCATTTTGCTCGCCAACTGACAATTTTGTCTTATAATTGTTTAATACTTATCATTAAAAGCTCTGTGGGTTAATACAGACCAAATTTTCTCCTGACAAAAAGCGAAGAGCGACTATTCTCAAAACCGTTAGCCTAGTGAATATAGCTTTCATTGAGCCTTAGTCACGACAGTTTGTGCGCTGATCTGCCATATTATACAAGTAATATAATATGACAAAATGGATTTTCTTGGTAAATATGAATGATTATTTTCATACTCAATATTCATGCAGATACAGAGCACTATACATTTTTCTCACTTTCCCACGTTGTTTTCTATCTTTTTTGATAACTCTTCACTTTTTATAGATCCTTTGTATTTCTTTCAATCTTGCCCGAACACCAATAATGTATTGTCTATTATTAAATCGAGTAATAGGCAGGGTATTGATCGTTTACAGTGATTTGTGTTAGAGTTGAACTTTGATGCCATTAAGCTGCCGTCATAGCGCAGTTCATAGCGCGTCAGACTCCCAATCTTCAACCATGGGTTCTATCCCCGGCGGCGGCACATATCCTTCCCGACATTTGTCTCTCACCAATGGATGGATAGTCGTAAACCTAAGTGGGATAGCAGCTGGAGGTAAGGAAAGGATGTAGTGGTAGTACTGGTGAGAGAAAGGCCGTGAATCCATTGATAGGTGCTCCAGCCGCCGCGATATGACTGAAATGCTGTTGAAAGTGGCGTTTAACCCCATTTAATCATTCAATCAATCAATTGGTGTTATTGAATTTTGTGATAGTTTTACGAATGATTTGTTTACATATGTGATATTTTCACTATTTTGATTTTTGATTACATCTACTTTTTCGTATACATTAATTAATTGAAATGTGACTAAATATGACATGGTGCTCATTAAAATATGGATTATCTTTTAATTGTGTCGAACTTTTTCTTAGCTCATAACCAAGCGGCTATACCTTTCATTTCTTACATGCTACCAATGAGTCTTCTGCCTTTTAGTAATGTATGACAAAGTGTTATCATTTCTTTTAATTGACTGATCTCTGGTCCCGCTCAATGACCTCCAACATGACTTTGATATGAAACGACGTTAGATTGCAAAATATGTGGTCATGGGCAAACTAATGAGACAAGTAGGAGTTTTGGTGGCCTAAAGTCAGACATATAGCTTGAATAAACTGCAGCTAAGACGCTAATGCTACCAAACCAAGAATAATACTGTACATAAATCACGGAATTGATACTGAAAAGTTTTCATTGGTCATTTTTTTTTAATTGTTTGTTTGTTTCAAAGTGGCGTTCCATCATATACTTATTTAGTTACAAATTTTGATACCTACAACAAGGGTCGTTGAGAGCAAAACAAAAAGAAAACTTCACCGGGTGATGTAAAGACCAACCTGTTTACGCAAAGCATTAACCTTACACCGACGAAAATATAGTAGACAGGTTTCGGAGATAGAGATCGGATCTCCGAAATTAATGAATTACTCGTTCCGACAATCCTTCGATTGAAACGGCGATCAGACGTGTGACGGGTCAGTGGCCCTGTAATAAAAGTTCTTCGTGTATGATATTATTTAACCATTTAGGATATCTATCAATGCGGGGAATCACGTGACCAACACTAATATTGAGCAGGAAAAAGGCGTCATTTTTGCCGCTTCATCGACAAATTTCAAACTTCAAAAAGCTATGTATTAAAGCTACGTAGTTTTCAGCCCAATCACCTATCCTATCATAAGCGCTGCTGTCTAAGGTTTCCATTGGTACCCAACTTTTCGCTTTCTGTTCGCTGCATATAGAGAACACTTCGTGAATATTTTGGAAATGACGAAAATTTCATTTAGGTGTTAAGCACGTCGCATAATATTTACGGCTTTATTTCTTAGCCAAAGAACTCTCTGTTCATACGGTATACTCCTTTTTATCGATATTTTTTTATTCCAGTCCATTTAAAACGCCCAAGATTTTTTGGTTGAACGTATTCACAAAAATAATGTTAAGCATCCTGGCATAAGACATGCCAAAACTCAAAACTCGCGATGATAAACACGCACGTAAAACATTGTCGTGGCAGATAAATTGAAGGAGATATATTATGTGAATTTCAGGCTTTGAAATCGTTTGAGCGTTTTAGGGATTGTATCTTCAGCACTAACAAGTACCGTCATCTGGAGTTTTGACCGATTTTTGATTCTGCAAAACTGTTTCGCCTTCAGAGTTCACATTCTTAAAAGAGCATCTATCTAGTCGAAAGCATGCACACACTTTTCACGTGCGTATGATTTCCGAAAAGCTGGGTACGCCCCGGGACAAGGTCATTATACTCAATTTGATTCTCTTAAGTAAATATTAGTTAAAGTTTATTTCTGATAATCTACGAGATGTAACCTAAGCGAAGCACAAGGATATTTCGGAAAATGAACAAAAATTGTTTTACTGACCACCCTAATTCTTATCGAAAGACTCTGTCTCCATTAAATTTGTGTCAAACGTTCTTCAATCAAAGCATATACCGGATCCGATCCGTCACGTTAAAAAGAATCATGTTACATATCGAAACTGGTCAGATTGCTTCAGCCTTACATGGCACGAATCGCTGTTTTCTTCTATTCATCAAGAGCAGCCGTCATAGCACAGTTGGAAGAGCATCAGACTCCCAATTTTCATTGGGTGTCATGGTTCGATCTCCGGCGGCGGCACATATCCTTTCCGACATTTGTCTCTCATAAATGGGTGGATAATTATAAATTCAAGTTGGGGGAGGGGTAGCAGGCGGAGGCTAGGAAAGGATATAATGGTGGTACTGGTGTGAGATATACCAGGAATCCATTGTAAGGTGCTCTAGTCGCCACGATATGACTCAAAATTAGTTGAAACCGGTATTAAACCCCACCAAAAATTAAGCATTCTATTCATGTTCCTTTCTCTATTGCAGATTATTTGTTCTCGCGTGATTTGTTACGAATACCCATTATTTATAAATCACGAATCATTTTCAGAATAAAGGATTGTACTTTTTTCTTTTAGAAAATATATCAATATTGCATAATAACTTAACTCAAATACTTTTCAAAAAATCAAAAAGTATTCACGATACAAAAGTTAGTTATATCGCTCCAACTCTCTCACCTTCTTTTTTTAATACCTCATCGCCATGAGATGTGTCCTATCTTTGGCTAAGGTACATAATGGCCCTTATAAGTGAGGATTGTCCGGTAAATCATTTAAAAATGTTTGTATGTATGTAGGTGTGTTGGAAAGTAGCCAAGTTAAATAGCCAAGTTAATTATTTTATATTTTACACGTTGGTTTTTTCCACATTTGGTTTCGCTGTAATAATGATCTAGACGGTCTTAGTCTACACAATTAGTTTATTGAACACTGAATGACGATATATAATAATACACAGCAAATTAACATTTTCATTTTTGCATAAAAGAGGGGAATTGTTTTACTCGCTAAGCTGTTGAGAGGTGTCAAAACCATTTAATGAAATTTAATAAGATTCAAATATTATAAGAACATAGTTCACATTTTCATTTCATTGAGAGCCCCGTAAAGGAACGAACTACAAGATTGAACTTGTAGTTACAACGTTGTGCATCTGCTCATTTACCTGCTACCATAGGATATACTATTAAGGGGTGTGGTTGCAGGGTAATATAAACTATAAGAAGTTTTCATCCTTTTCCACTATGTTCTTATTTAGGTTGCTTGGCAGTGTATATGGACAATCTACAACCTTGTTACTACAATAACAATGTTGTACATGTGATCATCTACCTGCACCAATCATACACAAATTGAGCTAAGCATGTAATCTTAAACTTAATGGTTCTTTTTCAATGAAATGTCATTATAGTACAGAAAGATTTGCTTGTTTGGTTGAATGGGGTTTTACGCCGCTTTTAACAATCTTTCAGTTATATCGCGGCGGCTTGAGCACCTAACAACGGAATCCTGGTATTTCTCACACCAGTAGTACCATTACATCCTTTCCTAGCCTCCAGCTGCTATCCCACATAGGTCTACGATTATCGACCCATTGGTGAGAGACAAATAGTCGGAAAGGATGAGTGCCGCCGTCGGGAATCGAACCCGGGACCTCTAGATTGAGAGTCCGACGCGCAACCAACTGCGCTATGACGAGTACAGAAAGAAATATACAGAAAGAAATATATGATATGTTTTCAGGTTTTCTGATATTATTCTGCAATTGACCATTGAAAAACTTAAAGTTCATTGTACGTCATCAATTTATTTTGAAACAACAACAACATCAATAGTTAGTTTAATTTTTGGTACTTCGTCAGAATTTTGTATCTATTGCTTACTCATGGAATATCCATTTCAAACGTTAAATATTCAAAATCTCCTTTTCTCACTATGTTTTCAGATACTGATATTTTCAAAAACATTTCTTTATGTAAAATCAAATATAGTTTACCATTTAAGTAAGAAAGTTGAATTTCCGTTAGAATACAAATTCACATAAAATATATACATATATAACTTCAATTACCTGTAATAATGATCGAGACGGTCTTAGTCTACACAGTTAGTTTATTGAACACTGAATGACCACATCCATCCTACAGCCATATTATTTAGCTGTTCTCAGAATCGGGTGAGAAGTGGATAAGCCAGCTTAAATAGTGGCATCTTTGCCTAAAGGTATTTCAAAGGAAGTATGGATTGTTTGGTTGATTGTTTAGCTGCCAAACTATTTGGCTTATAACACATATCAAGCTTAAGGTGCTTTCACAGCTGATTATGGACATGTCTGTATGTTTGTAAATGACTAATGAGGATTTAACCCAAAGGGATATTTTCACAGTTTTCTTAAACACATCGTTATTCTCCATCTAGGGAAACAAAATGCATATTTTGTAATTAACAAATAATTCCATGTAATTCTATGTGACCCTTAACATATGGCATAATATATATACAGAATATAAAGAATCTATGAAAAAATAAATAAAAAACCTTGTAGGCCTATGAGACCTGACATTATGTCAGGCAGTACCATTCAAGCCTATGTCATAGTATTTTTCATTGCTCAACAGACGAAGCTCTGCACAGAATGTCTGCTTTCACTTTCTCTTTAACTCAGAAACCGCTTGTCTCTGTGTAACGATGCTTTACTTTCGTCGCTGTGGGGTCAGCCGAAACATCTTACGAGTCGCCTAAAATCGGTAAATTAAACCAAATGCATTTAAATGGATTTGATTGATTCTATAACAGTCTTTAAACTGTATTTTAATTATTCGTGAATATACCATGACAGGTTGGTCTTTTAAGTGTCGAAAAGTCGAAAAACTCAGTGCGTGTTTAACATCAGGTACACTACGATTTAGCGTGTTAGACACTACGTGTGCTTAACACCATTTTCGTGAATATAATCAACCAGTTTTGGGTGTTTTAAAATGGCTTGCATGAAAAGATATCGATATAAAGGAGCCCAGAAATATACCATGAACAAATATGTTCAAATATGAACAGAGAGTTCTTTGACTAAGAGATATAGCCGTAAATATGATGCGACGTGCTTAAAATCCAACTGAATTTTTTGTCATTTCGAAAATATTCACGAAGTGTTCTCTGTATACAGCAATCAGACAAGGAAATGATGGGTATCAGTGAAAACTTTAGACATTAGCACATATGATAGAATAGGTGTCTAGACTGAAAAATAACGTAGCTTGAATAATACCTTGATGAAGTTTTAAATTTGCCGGTGAAGCGGTCAATTCGTGTTCAACATCAACGTCGGTCACGTCATTCCCCGCATTGTATCTATTATCGCCTGAAAAATTCTATGATAGACTTCATCAATTTTCCTGAAACAAACCAAATGCAATATATATAACTTAAGTTGAATAATCATGTTAGTAATCAACACAAGAAGATGACATATTTTCCGGACTATTTTTCAAACAGCAGAAATAACTTACAGCTTAACATATAATCTATAATATTGTAATATGAATATGGGGGACTCCGTTTGGAACTTAACATATTTTGATTCCAAAGGTGGATGTAGTCTAAAAGACTACGCTATTGTTTCAGAGGAAATATTACATTACATAATGAATTTCAATAAGATTACTCTAACTAAAAATTCTTGTGATCGTATGATAAGAATAGGCTTAAATTAAGAGATTTTAGATATAAATCTGAAAATGATAAAAACAATTATCGACAAATCAAATTAAAAATTTTGTTTGTTCCTTCTTGTTAGGTTTTGATAATTCAAACTTCACCGGTGATATTAGTTCATCTGTTATGATATTTGGTAATTTTGAATTGCCTTAATCAATGTCAAATTCTGATTCAGTGTCTACGTCAGCCATTAACTAGCAAATAGATCTTTGGGCCTCAACAGACATCAATGTTTTCTGAAATAATTCTTTACTTTTATCTAACCATATGAAAGATCCAGGCATGTAAAATTGTTTGAACAAGCTTGGACAATTTTGCGATGATTGGAAAATAGATTTAATTTTAAATGAAATTTAGATTGTTTTCGACAAGATGAGACATAATTATGACTGATATTGATAGATATTGTTTTACTTAATAGGGAAAGAAAGTTGAGAAAAGTGATACATATAAAAGTTTGTGTAACAATTTTCTATAATAGTAATCTTAAATATCGCTGCGGATGACTAACACAATAAGGGTCTTAAGGCTATGTTCTCCTGGAGGAAAAACTTTCAAACTCTTCCCATTTTTCTACAATTTTAAGCTCAAATCTTTTATTCCTTAATGTGTTCAATTGTAACTTAGGCAAGCGAAGTTTGGATAATGAATTATGCAAAATAATATAAATCTTCTTTCGAAGAAAAACTACAGAATAAATATTACTCTGTTTTAGTTTATTTACCACAAATCTTCTTATTTGGCAAGTCGACTAGAAATCGGACGTACCCCAATTATTGTGTTTAAGTACTATGAAAGTTTTGAGACTTTACCTAATAGTGAACTTTTGTCAAAGACGTTTCAAATTGATCAAGACTTTCACATGAATAGTTTCAACTTATGTTTTGTATGTTTAGATGAAACTTTAAGATCAGTTTGTATAAAAGATCTAAATCTATGGACTACAAAACTATTGATGAATCAAAGTCCTGAAGGGCCTGAGAGTTGCGACAATAGACAGACTGTCTGGCATTTATTACTAAACATAAACATAAGGCTGCTGGCTCATGACTGATCAAATTAGGTTGATCCATACAGCGGAGATCAATTCAAGCAAATTCTGTTTAATCTATTTCTATTTCTAAAGCCTAGTGTGATTGGGGCATGCATTTAGGTACTATTTTCTTACATTTGACTTCATATCACACAAATTACTTAAAAGAATCATGGATTATCAGAGGCAAATTGTGTTTTGAAATATTAATAATATTTCCACTATTTATAGACATCAGAGCATATTTCTTCTCAGTGTTGCACAAGCTCTGGGAAGTAGATTTTTGCAGAGGACTGAATTAATTGGGTAGAAAGTACCAATCTGGTTTCTTTTCCTAATCAGAGGTACTTTCAGTGCTTTGATTATACAAATTTATGAACTCCAAATCCCGTCTGAAGTTTTAAATGAATACTGTAATAAATAAACCTAAATCCAGATAAAAAAAAAAAGATCGTACATATCATCTAGGAAAAAGGTAATTGGATTGTGGTCGAACATTTTTGCGAACGGATGATGTAATCATAAAGGTATATTACTAAAAAAATCGAGGGTATCTTCTGAAAAATATGTCTCAATTAGCATGGACTTCTAAGTTGAAAATATTTCAAACACGTATTTGCTTATATTGCATGTAACTCGAAAAGGATTGGCACGAAAAAGACAGAAATTAGTTTGAAAAACGATTTGACTAAAGCAGGACAGTGCCGGCCCCGGGCTGTAACTCAATTTTTGTACAAGACAAATCTTTTTTTTTACCTTCAAATGTCATATAGAAAAAGAAACGAAGAAATTGCGGTAAGGAGCTCTTGAGAAAACCATGACCTAATTCGTCGTTTCGATCATCCTGGTCCGTCCGTCAAATCAGCCTTTCGAAGATGTGTCATTAACCTGGGATACAACCATTGCCTCGAGGATTGAATGCATTTACTCGTCACAAAAATAATCTTTAACGATTGTCTCGAAATCAAACATCCAATCGGATTTAAATCAGGAATCAACATTCTCCGAGTTTAGTATCAAGGCAAGATATCAACAAGTACGCATGCATCGTACACCAAAAAGGGTTTGATAATAAACTACATTCAGTAGGTTATGTGGGGCTGTTATGTCTGACCCCCTAGTTTTGAAATCACAAATAAATCCATAAAATCAATATTTAATACATTGATGTTAGTATAAATGTCAGATTATAGCATCTTATACTGAAAATACTAAAATAAGTGAATTTCGTCTATACAATTTCCTACGAACCCATTTAATATGTACGGCGCCGTAGAAAGTTTGGAAGATTTTACGAAAATTTTGTATTGAAACCTTTCAAAATGAAGCCACTTTTTAAAAGAATGTCCAAAAGTTATAATTTGGTCTGATAATACAGAATGAGCCTATTTAAGAAACGGGACTGTCAGGGTGGTGATTCGTTCCCGGCCATTGGAGGAATACATGACATAGTAAAACCGTGTGACGACAATGAGTAGCTGCACACCTTCGGTCTGCCGCAACTCAAAAATTGACAGAATACCACATTTAGCAAACAAGAAAAAATCAGAAACTTTGGAGTTTAAAGGAGGTAGTAAAATAAGATTATAGTTTTGTAAATTTTGACTGTAATGATCCGAATTACCTATATATAGAGTTTTAGGAGAAGAACTGGTTATTGGTTTCAATGTCGATTTTAATATCTGTAAGAACAGTGAATTAAATGTGTTAAACTTATTTTTACCCGAAAAATAGAACTAGAGAAATATAAATGGGTAAATATTTATCAATGGGTTTTAAAAAAAAGACAGATCTTTGATGTATTTGAACAAAATTGTTTAATACCGTTGATAATACTGTAGAAAGATTATCTCTACTAGTCATTCAAATCGTATAAGGTTTCACATGACAAGGGAACGTTGTTCATTTTGTACTTTTGGAATTAACCTAGAAGTTTGTAGATGTGATGGCGACCCAATGCTGTGGAAGACAGAATAGAGGAACGTTGCAGAAAGCCATTTTGTTGCTAGAATGAATTGATGGACACCTGCAAATAGTAATTCGTTTTCATGTAACGTTAAATGGTCGTTACCGAACAATACATTATTTGTAGCGGATGTTACATAGGTTATCAATAAGAATTAGTTGGTAGCAATAGCAATGAATTAAAAAGTGACCAACAGTTTCTACTTGTCTACATTGACATTGACATAAAGAACTATCAATTTGGTTTCTCCTGTGAAATTCAAAATTCAGAGAACTGCATCCAAGTTGTATCCGATTATGCAGAATTCGACATCTTTAAGCACCGAAGTCAAACAGTGAAGAGGATCTGACGTGATCGTGTTTAAAAGCGATTCAAATTGTTCTTCGGGTGAAAGTTTCACGTATTTTGGGCAAAAGTTCAAGCCTTGAACAGTACTTATCAGAAAAGCAGATTTATACAAACTTGTGTTAGCTTGGATGCTTCTAATATTCCTTAAGTTATACCTTTCTTCGTTGTTTTGAGAAGCAAGTCTTATCAGACATGGAGAGCAAATCCCGTTCAACATTTTGTAAAAGTGAATGATACGATGGTTCTTTCTTCTGGTAGCTAAGGTTTGCAGCCTCGTTTTTGGCAGCTTCAAGATCGTCCTTGAAGGCCTCGATAATGTTGTCACAAACAACGTCAGCAAATTCTAAAAGTGACCGAATTAAATAGAATACAGTTCAGCAGAAATTAAGTATTCTCATTGCACATATCCTTTGCCATGCTTTGACAGTTATAGTTTTTTTTATGTGAGATGACCACTTTGCATGGCTAGATAAAGTGAGGCCAAATGTTTGTGTGCAGACACATTTGATTCGTAGGGGAGGATTAGTAACTTTATTGCGTTTCCCTGAAAAGAGCAGATGTTGTTTTTGATGGCTTAAAAGTGACCAGCCAAGACCTGGACCATGAATAAATGGAATCGACCTGACCTTGTTTGGTGTATACGAGTTCTTAAACTAGTTATCATTTGCCGTGAGCCATTCATCAATGTACACCGGATATAGAGGTTGTTCCGTCGATGAAAATAATTGTGTTTGCTTGTTTGTTTGAATAGAGTTTAATCGCGCTTTTAACAATTTTTAGTCATATGGCGGTGGCAACTATTTGTGTACATTAACCAATTGCCAGGTGACAAAATTTTAGACTGGTCAAAGTTTAAAGAAGCAACAAGCAATTTACTCATTTTCCCATTTCTTAAAAAAGTTTTTTTCTTGAGAGGGCGTAGCGATAATCCGACAAATGTTACATCATATTAATATTGGAATTTTTCAATGTCATAAAGTAACATCATTTACACAGTCTTTAAATCACTTAAATATGTGGTTATATTTGCCAACATACAAAACAGCAAAAAAATTGTTTCTGTCATAGGAAAAGAAACTGCATAATCACTGTTATATTTCTTGATCTTCTATGACATCGATTATAAATTTCACAGCTCTATTGATATCCAGGTCCAGTTTACTTTGATATACTTTATTTTGGATAATAAGGTTTTACATACGAAATTTTACTTCCAAATTGTTATTGGCTTTTATGAATATTTAGATTTAAAAAAGTGTATAAAAGTAGTGAATTCATCGTTCCGGCAAAAGCAGCCACAAACCGACCAGCCATAAGCCTTCCAATGGCTTCCTGACGTTGTTAACTTGAAAGTTGTGGCATTTCCACAATAGTTGATTATCAAGGCCGAAAGTTAAACTGAATTTTGCTTTTTAAAACAAGCTGGTTTGAAATGGTTTTTTGCTGCTTTCAACAATCTTTCAGTTATATCGCGGCGGCTGGAGCACCTAACAATGGAACCCTGGTATTTATCACACCAGTACTTTTATTACATCCTTTCCTAGCCTCCAGCTGCTATCCCACATAGGTCTACGATTATCGACCTATTGGTGAGAGACAAATAGTCGGAAAAGATGAGTGCCGCCGTCGGGGTTCGAACCCGGGACCTTTAGATTGACAGTCCGACGCGCTACCAACTGCGCTATGACGGCGGCTAAATCAAGCTGGTACGCTTAGATAAGGCGGATTTGTACCAAATGAGAGCAAGCTTTATGGCATGCTCATGTAATAGCTGTTTCCCGTTTTTCACATTCTTCACGGTTACGGTAAGAACGTGCTTTTATAAATTTAATCATTTTATCCACTTACATGATTCCTATTCGCTATGTCATAGCTTGTATCTTTTTTACACGGAAGAACAAGAATATGAAAAACTATCAAGTTTTCAGTTTTGCTCAATATATATATTTATATTCTCTCATTTTCTTTATAAGTTAGAATACCTTCCCCAAATATTAGAGTATTGATATCGATATTACCACACGTTGGTAATGATATATAGATTGTAGTCCTACTACCTAATAATCATTATAATATAAACACATTCATGAAAAAAAAATGCTAACTCGGTATACAATCCTACCACAATCATAGAATCGATTATACTAATAGGTTTGTTTCTGTCTAGATGATATTTGAAGCAAGATGATACTTTTATATGAAATATGTTACTTATTCCAATCCTAATTTACTGGAAGTAGAAAAGATCTCTTGAAGAGTTATGTTCTTCCTGATGTTATTCTATAATCAAGTGAACCACGTAGATTGTGTGATCATTGGCTTACGATAGTTTGGGGAACCAATTAACTAAGATTATCTGGGCAAGTCCTTTACCTATTTAAAATAGAGGATTACCTCACGTGTAATATTCAAATGTTATGGATACGTTAAATACATTTAGTCCATAGTGTATAAAAATATGTAAAGAAATGTTTAAACAAGTGCCGATTGATATCAAAATGGCGTTGAATGAGAATCACCACTATTCACCGAGTTAAAGTTTCGTAGTTTAACAAGCGAGAACACCATTAGAGACCGGAAAACACTAATTGGATAGTGCAACGAATGTGATTTTGGAGGTTGCTGTTTCCGAACAAGTGACTATTTATTTCTGGTGAAGTATACCACAAACATTCGATTCACTTGAATAGTCATTTTGGTCTTTCGCGACCTGCTCTATCTATTATCTAGTCTTATATATATATAATTATACAAATTCCCAAGCTCAATATATCCCCGAAAAAAAAAAAAAAAAAAAAAACACAAAAAACAATACTGCAGATTTGCATAGGAAAAATTAGAGTTAAGAGTTTTTAACTAAAGACAAGTCAAGTTTTGGTATACTAGAGGTATGTTTTGGATGCACTTCAACTTTCTACTATTTTCGTGCAGGTATTAAAACATGATTGAAAAAGTGTATCATTGACTCTTGTCATGCTGGACCCGGAATACTCCTGCTTTGGCAGGTGGTCAAGACCAAGATTAGCATGCACATGTATGCAGTCTGATCATAATCTACACCACCCGCTTTTCCCTGTTAAGCCAGGGTTGTTTAAACGATAAATTCTCAAATGAATATTAACCAACAGTAAGTGATTACACTGTTTTCAGCCCTATGATCTTCAAATGCAATTTTGTTGCGGATTTTATTCAGCACGACAAGGGTTAATCAAATATTGGCCTGACGTAGTTAACCATCACAATCAACAGTTTTTAACTCACTGGCCACTAAATACATTATCATAGCGTTGCATACGTCTTGCACCCGTCCTAGCTTGCATTCGTTAATCTTTTCTTTCGAAATCACCCAAGAGAATAGGTGGCTGATCCTGTATCCGATTCTTTAAATATATTTGATCCAATGAGAAACGCGAATCTAAAAGCAGGGCTTATTTCCATTAATGTTTAAAGTGAAAACTCTGAAAATCTTATTCTTAGTAACTGCTGAATAGATTTCAACCAAATTTCCCTGACTGACTTTATCTATTTGATCAGATAAAAATATAGATTTTATAAATCTCCTTACCATTTATAGTATTCAGTGAATGAATTGAAAACTTTACCAAAAAGATTTCAAGCACTTTTTAGGAATGATCCTCAGGTGACCCCTTACCAGGTTCTGCAAAAGGCTGAAAGAATCTCCCCCCCCCCCCCAAAAAAAAAATCGAACAAACAAATCAGCATCGAATATGTGATTCATTCTTCTCTGAAATTACAAGTATTTTGGTATTTAATTCAAACAACCTTGGTTTATCTGTCATGTGTGGTTTATGACATTGAAATATGTCAAAAGAGGACCATGGTATTCCTAAATTGCTCACCTAAATTCCAATACAGGTATTTCCTTTAAGGTTAATTTCCATATTCTTTTACCAAGACTTTAAGGTGTTACCGGTTAAGAGTAGGTTTTTTCCCTATTTTTCCCCTAAACCATTCTCGCTAACTTTTATGCAACTTCTAAAGAGGAAACCGTTGCTTCTTGAGTTAAAATAATATTTGACCTTTGGCCAGCACCTATATGAATTTGACTCCTACAAATAACGGAAATAGGTATTCTGATATCTTCTATGCTAAAGATGTAGTCTCTTGATAATGAACAGGCTCCATATACGAATGTTTCGGGCGTAAACTGGGAACAGCCTGTCTTTCTCGTCGTCCATCTGTGAATAATTCTTCCAGTTTTGTGTAGCAACATCTACCATCAGTTTTGCATCAATTCTACTTACACTTTAACAATGTAATGATCACATATTGAAGTTTTTAATTTCAATTTAGAATTGTCAACTCCACCTAGTTGATCTTCGCTTGAAATTAGATACGTTTTCTCTTTATACATACTTGGTTTACACACCTCCCTCTCTCTTCATGTTTTTTTTATAAATGAACTGAGGTATGATAAATACATTGAACAAGTGTCGTTTTTTTGCAAAACGTAATTTTGAATTATCAATTTCCTCTGGATGGATAATGGTCTTTCCTTGAACATAAGACATATCTTCCTCTTTGTACTCTTTGTGACCTCTAAAGCAAGAAAAATTGACTTAGTTACATATACTTTTCGATCCGGGCTGACCAATTTTGCCGTGATCAAAATTTCATTAAAATAACATATCTTAATAATTTTAATTATGATGGAGACAGAAATTTTAACCTCCACGGCGTTAAGAAATCTTTTAGGTTCGATCAAGCGTAATCCATTTTTCTTTGAATTCTTTAGATATTGTCGAGATAAGCAATCTAAATAAATTCGACAATGAGAGAGCGAAAACTGCGACCTCCAAGTCATAAATATGATTGTTTTTATATAAGATTTTACATGGTGACTTCTCTTTTGATTCGGCATTACCGATTTTTACCTTGACGAAGATATTCTGACAACCTTCGTCAATGAATTACCAACTGTTGTGACCTCTAGATCATTTTTTTCTAAGTTTGGATCTTGTGACCCACCTTTAGTCTCGATCTAACCCAATTTGATCTTGACCTAGATATCACCATAGCCATTCTGAAAATTTTACAATGATCAGTCCGTTTGTCCGTCCATAAACTTTTACTTTCTCCTCAGAATGTATATATTTATCATTACAACACCTGCAAAGTGGGTAGAAAAATCGACTTTTTGTGGGCAGATCAGCACTGTTAACGCACAAATTAGCAGATCTGTCATTAATTGGTGTAGATCTGGGCAGAAGTGACACATCCGATCATCAGACTTTTCTGCCTATGTTATATATATATATATATATATATCAGGCCTTAAGGGCTTTCGGTGCTTTGATTTAATGCTCTAATCACCAAAAGCCATTATAATAAAGGTGCTTATAAGAATAAACTTATGTGCTACAAATCAATAATGGTTTTGAAAACCCTACTGGAAAAAATAGCGACTCACAATTTTTCCACAAAAATATTACGATTTAAACTGACATTTCATTACCTAATTAACCATTTTTTTACTCATTCCATACCTTTTATTTTCAAAAAGTCCGAAATTATTGTTAAAAAAAAAAAAAAAAAAAAAAAGAGCGCATGTTGCAAGCAACCTTTCCAAGTATGAGTTTGATTACATGCGGTCTTATAAACTACATTTACAAATGACATTTCCCTGTCTATTTGTATTAAGATAGACAACCTTGTTACTTTATGTCATGTTAGACATTATCAGCCAAATATAGAAAGTATTGCATACCCACATTAAGAGGGTAGATTCGTTCTATTACACCAAAATGGACGAATTTGCCCAAATGCACTAGTTTGTTTTATTGTTTGGACTTTTTCTTTTGTCTAACGAATTTTCCAATATCATTTTGCTTTATTTATTAAAATTTTGCTTTATTTATTAAAATTGTACAATTTTTTACGCTCTGAAAATTAGGATTATGTTTTTCTGTATTAAAAAGTGTGTTAAAGAACATGATCTTGGCCTTTCATCATATTAAAATGTGTTTTATGAAATATTTTTCTGTTCCCGGTTTTATACACGATTTCATAAATAAAATTTTACTGATAATTCAACAGTTTTTGACTCGTTTTTTTGCGAATATTGCTTAAAAAATGAATTTCCCCCCCCCCCAAAAAATAAAATAAATAAATAAAATGCAGGGAAATCATCCTGATTTTGTAACCATATTACCTCATTTGTATACCCTGAATATTGTATTAAAGATTGACACAACATGGCAGTGGTATCAGACTATCTTAACCATCCAAATATGAAAAAAACAGAGGCGCTTGAGCGCCTGATTCGCTGTACTGGCCTAAATTTACTTGTACAGGTATCTAGGTTTTCACAGAAGGCAACTTATTTGAGTAAGAATTACTTCCTTGCAATTTAATCATAGGGAGGCGACTATCTTAAATGAAACAAATTTTCACAGTCAAGCAGTATCAATTAATTCCCTCGTGTCACTGGGATCTCTACCTGAAATTTGGCCAATCCTCAAAAGCACTATTATTTAACCTCTAAAGGGCTTACCAAAAATTTTTGTCGACATTGGAGGATGGATTTCAACTTTTACTTGTACTTTCAATAACATTTTTGAAGTTTTCACTCTATAAGATATATTAACATTAGACACGTAAATAAAAGCCATGCTTTTAATCGAGCCGGATTCCGTGAATCTTACAAAGGGTCACCAAACATTCATTCGTTAGAAATTTAGTTGAAATCCATCAAATGGTTTCTAAGAAGACTTACAAAGACTAGTCAAATCTGTGTAAGGAATCTGATAAGGAAAGGGCCATTCCAACGAAGTTTGCTTGAAATCAATTAACTGGTTTCCGAGATTTTCAAAATCTTCTATTCAGACTCTGATAAAAGGTCACGCAAGGATTTTGCTTGAATTCTGTGCAGTACTTTCAGATAAGATTTTTACGAATGCACACATGGACGAACATGACGCCATGACATTAGACTTCTGGCTTTCAGTCAGTGGAGCTAAAATCGATATAATTGACATAAACTTTGATAAACTTAGATAGCATTTTACGGTTGAAAATTTCCAATTGACGCCATTTGAACAAGAGCCGTCGGAGACGGATTATGCTCCCCGAATAAGGCTTTTGTCACAGAACTATATGCCATTATTGGACAAAAAACTTTTTATTGAATGCAACTATGGTTTGAGAGTTCAGTTCACAAGAAATTTGGAAGTTTGACAAACATTGAAGGAAGCTGTTTGGCTTCACAGGCCTGATTCTAGTAAAATTCAATATCATTATATGGTAAAGGTTAAATATTTTACCTTCACTATCCAAGTTATCAATTAAAAATGTCTCCATACAAAAAATGAAGACTCTAACTTGAGTAGTCTTGCAGAAACAATAGACTGATTTATTTTAGCATAGGATATATACAAAATGTAAAGCTACATGGCATTAAGCCCCTTTTTAGCATGGTAAGGCTCATTGGGTCAAAAATTGAAATAAAAATTACCTAGGGCTTTTAATGAACAACATTTATGTAAAGTAACAAGAAATTTTGGCAATAATAAAGGAGGAATATTTGAAAATAAATGACCTTGGCAATTTGACATTGACCAATGACCTTGAACTTAGTACCAACAGAAAGTCCATGTCATAAGCAATGCACATGTAAAATATGAAGGCTATATCACTTACCATTGTTTACTTATGGGAGATGTTAAAGTTAAAATTTTCGAAATTTTGACATTGAGAAATGACCTTGAACTTGACAGAATACCTTGAACCTCATACCAACAGAAAAGTCATGCCATAAGCAATGCACATATAAAATATGACGAGAGTGGCACTTATCATTGTAAACTTATAGACAATGTTAATGTTAAGCTTTTCGAAAATTTGACCTTGAGAAATGACCTTGAACTTGACAGAATACCTTGAACTTAGTACCAACAGAAAGTCCATGTCATAAGCAATGAACATGTAAAATATGAAGGCTATATCACTTACCAATGTAGACTTATGGGCTCTGTTAAAGTTAAAATTTTCAAATTTTGACCTTGAGAAATGACCATGATCTTGACAGATGACCTTGAACTTAGTACCAACAAAAAGTCCATGGCAAAAGCAATTCACATGTGAAATATGAAGATTATATCACTTAACATTGTTAACTTATAGACAATGTTTAAGTTAAGATTTTCTAAATTTTGATCTTGAAAAATGACCTTGACCTTGAATGATGACCTTGAACTTGGTACCAACAGAAAGGGTTTGTCACAAGCAATGGACATGTGAAATATGAAGACTTCATCTGTAACCAATCAAATGTTATTGCCAATTTTAGTTTTGCAGGGAAAAAAGACATTTAACGTAAAGGTAATAACATGAAGGCCCCTTTTCCCATGACGCATTTATTTAAACGAAAATTCCCGTCAGTTTAAGGTCAAGGGGATCTGATTTGCTACTCAAATATGAAATTTCATGAAATTCTAACAACTAGTCTTGGAGAAATTGGCAAAAAACTAGTTGTTACATTAAGGCCTCTTTTTCCATGACGCAGCCTTTAATTAAAAAAGAAATAAAAATAAAAAAACGGGTCTTGGAAATTTCCTAGTAAGATTATATATGAAGTTTTGTCCAATTAGGCCCAGGGGTTGCCGAGATATGACATCGGACGGACGGACGGAAGGAAGGACGGACGCACAGGCCGGCGATTATATGCTCCCCCTGAAAATTTTTTCGGGGAGCATAATACATTTAGCTGAAAATTCGAAGTGTTTTTCGAAATCGAATGCATGTTGTTTTGGAAGAAAATAACATCATTAAACAATTTTGTTAGAGCGATTTGAAAATTTATTATGGAGGGTCTTTTTCATCTATCCAACATCAGTTTTTCTTCAAAATTCAAAGGACCGGAATAAAACTCTAAGGTGATCTGTAACTCATGATACTAGATTCACACACCAACATCCAGTCCAATATCTAATGGGGTTTAGAAAAGTCATGAAATATGGGAGTTCTGTGAATTTTTCCAAGTGATACATCTTTCCCCACCCCCAAAAATTAAAGATTAATAAACGAGAACTACATTTGTATTTTCCTGTAACACAGTATAAAATCATGTAGTGATGCTACATACCAGATATGAATGTCATTCACCTTCTGTTTCATCTCTAATTGGGCGTTTTCCCAAATTTTTGAACTCTGTGGCAGGGCAATGTTTTATCCTAGAGCTATAATTTAACTAACGTGGTAGAGAACCATCTGGCTTTGCTATCTATCAAACATGAACTTCGTAGATTGGGAGGAGAAGACTGTTGAAAATGGTCTAATTTGGCATTTTTACGAACTTTGGACACCCATTGAAGTGGTGTGTTTTACCCTACAGGCTTAATTTAATAAAATTTGATAGATAACGGCTATGCTTCAGTCAAAATATAAAACAGTGAAGATTCTTTTCGAACTTACTCAAATTTTGCGTTTTCCCTTATTTAGTTTACGAGGAGAGGGCTTTTGAACTTGCTATAATTAAGCTTTTTTCCAAACTTCGGACCTCAGGGGCGGACCCGTTTTTTATCCCAAATATTAAGTTTTTGAAAACTTGTTAGAAAACCATATGATTAAGCTACTTATGAAATATAAATGCCTTTGTCCTTGCAGTTAATGAAAAAAAAAAAAAAAAAAAAATCAACGATTTACTTAAAAAATTCCCCTTTTCAAATGCCGCGGCTATCAGAGTTTTTCACAGAATTAAATTCTTTTAACAAACTTTGTTGAGCTTCACAGAAGGAACATCCCTGCAAAGTTTCAGCTTGATTGGCCTACTTGTTGAGGAGGAGACGATTTTTAAAGATTTACTAAAATTTCCAATTTTACATGCCGCGGAATGAAATTCTATTAACTTTTTTAGAACTTCACTAAAGGATCATACCTGCAAAGTTTCAGCTTGATTGGCCTACTGGTTTAGATGAAGATTTTTAAAGAATTCGTGGACGGATAGACGGACAATGACCGATCACAATAGCTCACCTCGAACTTTGTGCTCAGGTGAGCTAAAAAGTGGATGAAGGTCAGGGTCAACGTCTATACATCATCAACTAAATGCCTGATAAAACATCACTATTTACTTATGTATTTATGTAATTCTGGAAGGCAACCCAACACGATACTTCAGTTGCCACAATACAGCTCTAGGATTGATAATGAATAACTCAAGAAATTAAGTCAAAGGTCAAAGTCAATCTAATTGTACAACACATATGAAATTAGGTTCAGGGGTGTAGAGTTCGCAACAGAAAATAGAAAGTACAGTATATTAGTACATAGACATACAGATATATGGACATATGGACAAACTGTCCGGTTCTAGTAAACCTACAAAATTATTCCTTTTGCCGGGTTTGTGTCAGAAATTTATTCTTTAAAAGTCTAGTACAACATATGCGTGGCTGTTAAGGGACATGAGCAAAAGAACAAGAAACTAAGATTTGATTTCTTTCATTTTCTTTATTTTTTATTTCAGGTCCAAATTTCTTTGATTTCTATAACCAAAACGAAAACTAATCAACGCTTGTTCAAGATTCCATAACTTTTGAGTAACCAGAGAAGCAGTTGATCTATTTTATATTTCCAGGATTTTAAACAAAATCTGATTTGATATTGTTTTTTCCCGCAACATTTTCTTTCAAGAAACTACCGTATTTCCCCAGCTTAAAGTAGTACATGCCCAATGAAATTTCAATAGTTCAAAATACTTGCCAGTAATACCCGAAAGGGGAGTTTGGCAGTATATATAGATAGATAGATGAATATGGTTGAAGCTATATCACAACGATGCATTAGAACCACTTTCAATTTACTTTTGCATTTTTTTCTATCTTAAGACAGCTGAAAATTAGATGGATTCATTACCATTTTTTCTATTCTGAACAAGATATAAAATATAAATCAAAACCATTTGATCCAGTTAACACAATCTGATACATTCTCTGATACATTCTCACTTTTTTACGACTTTCTGGAAAATAGGAAAAGTAGTGTGGAAAAATAAATCGTAAGTTACAGACATTTGAATGTTATTATAAAGAATAATATTCCACTTTTCCTTGTCCTGTAGCAAATCGGTCTACCACAAACATTAAACAAGTACTACCTTAACTAGTTACTAGACAACAAAATATTAGATTGGTCCAAATTGAAAGAGGTTGCAAACAACATTTTATAAAGAACTTAAGATTTGAAAAATAATGTTGTTAAGGGTAGAAATCATATCAAGGAAAAAAAATTCTCGTCACAAGCAATTTCACATTTTCTCACGATGCCTTTCGTGATATTTTTTCTTCGCGCTTTTAAAAAGAGGGATTGATAAAAATGGCTTAAACAAAAATTGAAAAAGTCGAATCATATCCTTATGATAATAAGTAAATTAAATAGATTAATATGCAACCCTATTTTCTTGCATATTTTTATGAGGTAAAAAAGCTATATAACATTGTCTTTTGACGACTCAGTAAACAGCAAAAAATCCTCATATAACATCTTTTTCCCACTTCCCAACCCTGTCCCTGATAACTGACGGATTACTAGTCACACCTATTGACATCAAACATAACAGTTCGACTGAGATATCAAAAAGTATTAGTGTACTTAACCCTTTCCCATTTTTTTTAAAAAATTTAGACTTACAAAATTGAAAAAGGTTTCAGACACAATGAAAATTGGATGCAACTTGGAATGAAATGATCCTATGTTGTAGAAAATATTGTGGGAAAAGAAGATTTTTGCTTGTTAAAAGTAATTTCTTTTTTTTTTTTTTTTTTTTTTCACAATATTTTCTCAAATTTAACATCAAAGTAACACAATATCCTGGTTTTGTTAAGGAAAGACTTAATTTATAACCAGGAAAACAATATGTTAGTTTGTGACCTAATCATCTAGCTTGAATTAGCTGTAGTTACCACACTTAACCCTTTCCTGTACAACCCCCGTTTTTTACGTTCCTGTGATTTTAATACTCGAGAAAATATGGTGGGAAAAGAAGGAATTGCTTATAACAAGCAATTTCTTTTAATCCCACAATATTCTCTACCCTATAGTTTGCTTACCTTTCAAATTTCACCTTTAAATTGTTGTCTGCAACTTCTTTCAAATTAGACAAGATCAAAATTTTAAACAAGGTGTCAAACTGTCACAAGATACGCCCGTCACACTGTTTAATATTAACTGGGGATTTGAATAGAACAGGTTATTTTGAATAAATATTTTTTGTCAAACAAAGTATGAAAAACAACAAAAGGCAATAACTCAAAAAATAGGCTAGGTAGAGTTAAGGTTCTTCACACTGCACTCCCACTTGGTGAGCTCTATCCATCCATGAAATTTCATGATTCTAGCTATTATACTTTTAGAGATATATTCCGGACAAGATTCAAGTATGAAAAACAACAAAGGGCAATAACTAAAAAAATAGGCCAGGTAGAGTTATGGTTCTTGTGCCCTGCATTCCTACTTGGTGAGCTATATCCATCCATGAAATTTCATGATTCTAGCTATTATACTTTTAGAGATATACTCTGGACAAGATTCAAGTCTGAAAAACAACAAAGGGCAATAACTCAAAAAATAGGCTAGGTAGAGTTATGGTTCTTGTGCACTGCACCCCACCCTTGGTGAGATCTATACACCCATGGTGTTTCATGATCCTAGCTATAATACTTTTAGAGATATACTTTGGACAAGATTCAAGTATGAAAAACAACAAAGGGCAATAACTTAAAAAATATGCCAGGTAGAGTTGTGGTTCTTGTACACTGCACTCCCCCTTGGTGAGCTCTATCCATCCCTGAAATTTCATGATTCTAGCTATTATACTTTTAGAGATATACTCCGGACAAGATTCAAGTATGAAAAACAACAAAGGGCAATAACTCAAAAAATAGACCAGGTAGAGTTATGGTTCTTGTGCACTGCACTCCCCCTTGGTGAGATCTATACACCCATGAAGTTTCATGATCCTAGCTATAATACTTTCAGAGATATACTCCGGACAAGATTCAAGTATGAAAAACAACAAAGGGCAATAACTCAAAAAATAAGCCAGGTAGAGTTATGGTTATTGCGCACTGCACTCCGTATTGATGAGAAGAATATAACTGCCAAGTTTAAAGTCAATCGGACTTACGGTGACAGAGTTATGCCCCGGACAAAGAAGTGGACACCGCCCGGACAACCGGACGCCCGGACGACCGGAGGACCGGACGCCCAGACATCACGGGTGATCCCATAATACGTCCCGTCTTCGACGGGCGTATAAAAAACAAAAAACAGATGTAAAGGGTTAAGTTGCAGAACAAATAAAAATACTTGACATAAATGTTTGAAGTCAAAATTCATTTCCAGTCTAAATGAATGATCTGATTCGTTATCATTTTTTTTTTTTTCATTTACAGCAGCAAACTGTCAATTAATCTGTACCATCAAAACAGATCCGTTTAACCAGAGACTATAATTTGAAGACCCCACCCCAGCTCTGTTTATTTCTATTAACCAACTGACAGGGTGTATTTTCACCATAGAAAATAAATCAACAGCAAAAAATAACCTTTTACTACAGTTAATTGTGTATAAGCAGCCACCTGTATTAAACAAGCAACCTGTATTAAGCAAGCAGTCATTCAGATCCCAAATAAAGCAATTTAATACAAATTACATTTAACCTGTATCAAGCAAGCACCTGCCTTCACTTAAGCTAGCACTTTTTGCATATCCCTTAGGTGTATGCTTAACCCATTCCTACACAGTCCCACATTTAAATACCCTTTAAAGATAGTATTGAGGAAAACAATGTCACAAAAGCAGAATTGCTTGTAACAAACAATTTCTCTATTTCTCACAGTTCCCAACACTTAATGCTACTCATTTCTCAAAATACCTGCACTTTGAAAGGTTGTCTGCACTTAGAAAGATTTTCTGAACCTTCTTTCAACATGGCCTACTCTAAAATATCGTCATCTGGTAATGTGTTAACCCATCCCCATAACAGTGACGTTTATGGACGCCCCTCAAGAAAATAATTTGGAAAACTTTGTGGAAAATAAAGAAATTGCTTGTGGCAAGCCATTTCTTCATTTTCCACTATGTTTTCTATTCAGAAATATGACAAAATCTAAAATTTTATCAACTTTAAATTGTCATCAACAACTTCTTTCAATTTGGACCAGTCTTAAATTTTGCTGTTGGGTAATGGGTTAATGCAGGTTGGACTGTAGATGATGAAAATAACACCCTATAAATCAGTAAAATACACAAGTTCAACTGAGTACAGCACTAAATTTTAGAGTATTCCATAACTTCATAAAGTACACAAGTTTAGAATACTAGAACTCGGTACGATATGAATACTCAGAATACCCTTTAAACTCAGTACAATAAACAAGTTCAGAGTACGAAAAATCTCAGTACAGTACACATCTTAGGTAAACCTTTTTAACTTGGCACAGTACTCAAGTTAAAATACCAGAAAACGCAGGAAAGTACATATTTTAAGAATACCCTTTGATACAATACAGTAAACAAAAGCTTAGACAAAAAGCGAACTGGATTTCAAATCGCCTTACAATATGAAACTACCTAAGACATCAAAAGCCTAAACAACATGAACAAATGTGTTACCATGTACTTCAAGCATAATGCTAAGGTTTATACAGAACAGCTGTGATTGCCACTTCTGCACACAGATACATTCACAAATTCTTATTGTGATGATGTTAATAACATTGTAAATTTGCTTTTAATTAATTGTTATGTTGGTGTACATTTTTATTGTTCTGAAAAACTTTTCAACAAAAAGCAGTTTTTTTTTTTTTATCTCTTCTGGAATATGAAACCAGAAAAAACTTAAAGACCTTCATTTACAATAGTGAAGCAAGTGCAAGTGTAAAGCAAAATTAGAATCAGATGGAAATTGAACTTTGAAACAGTTAAGACATTGAAAACAAAGACAACTTGGTTCATTGGAAGATTTAACATGCTATGAAGTAAAAAAGTACCCTTGATTTATGAAGTCAGTTCTGTAGAGATAGGAAACTACATATCAGACTAATAAGAGAGAAACAGAAAAACATGTTAAAGTAAGGTTATAGCCCTAAAAGTATGTCATCTTTACTTGCATAGTCTTGGCAAAGTTAGTATATTTTATGGCACTTTACTTCAAAACCAACTGTAATCCAATTAGTCAAAACATTTATACTGCATTGAATAAAGGCCTACATAGAAGAACTTTTCTTAATTGTTTGCCTGACTTCAAACTGAGCATCTACAACCCAGTTTGGTCAAGCTCTTGACAACATTCCCAATCTCAACTTTTTATGACTAGGAAAAAAGAGTTAGGGCAAGCAATTTCTTCATTCTTTTTTAAATTAATTTCAGCAAAGAAAAACAGTGATATTCAAAATACTTTAAATATGAAAAATTGCTATCCACAAATTCTTTGAATTTGGACATCTAAATTTTTGTCATCAGGTTAAAGGTCACTTAAATGATAGGAATTATTGAATTGTAATATTGTGCGGAATAATTCTTATTGAAATGTATTTACACTAACCTCCTTTGATTGACTTTTGATAGTGAGTAGGCATGTAACTTTTAAATACATTACATATCTTTACTCCAAATACTTTAGACATCGTCATAATTAATAACAACAATTAGACAATTTCTAACCCCTTTCCAGATGACAAATTTTAACCCATTTCCAGATGACAAAATTTTTAAACTGGTCCAAATTGGAAGTTATAGGCCATAGTTTAAATTTTGGAAATCTTTGAGGAAAATGAAAGGGAATTTCTTCATTATCCACAATGTTTTCTACACCAAAAGTAAATAAAAATGAAAAATTTCATAACTTAAAGTTGTGGTCTGCAACTCCTTTCAATTTGGACCAGTCTAAAATTTTACAGTCTGGCAATGGGTTAAAAGAGAACAAACGAAAGAAGAGTTTCATCTGTTCACTGTTCTAGAGTCTTCTTCAGAGTTCAGATTTTGAACAAGTTGCTCAAGTGAAATTCAGGTATAAAAATTTTGCTTGATCACTCATTATGGTCTCTACCTTATGAAGGGTCACCTAATTTATCACTTCAATGTATTTTTTTCTTTTACTGACTATTTTGGAATTAAAACTATACAACTATACAAGTATAATATTGTATTGCTGTAACATTTTCTCTTTATCTTGTTTCAAACTGTTTACACCTTTTCAAGAAAAAATACAATACAAAAATATCTAATCAATTATAGATATTTTTGCTAGCCAATCAACCATATACATAAAAATGAGAAAGGAATCAATTGCTCGGATTCATATAAAAATAAGATTTCAAGTCTACTACCTAAACATTAATCCATTCCTTCCTTCTTTCACAGAAAACTCCTGGACAGTAACAAAATTAATTGATCCTAAAAATACCAGAATAAATGGAGCAAAGATATTTTGTGAAAACACTTTTGTTGCTCTTTTTATAAATTCTAACACAAAGTGAAATTTATTGTATTTTGAAAGCATGAAACCCTTCATTATGCATCAGACCAATTGAATCCTTTCTGATCACAATCTATACAATTGCACTGTTACATACAAACATAAAAAAGCAACAATCATGGAAAATAATTACTTGCAAGTATGGGTCCAACCTACTCATAATAAAGAAGAAAACAGACATTTCAACTCTCAAAGTCTTCAATAGAAACAGACTCCTAGACCATTCCCACACTATCCCGCCTTTTTACGCCCCTGAAGAAAAAACTTTTTAAAACATTGTGTACAATAAAGAAATTGCATGCAAGATGCAATTTCTTCAATGTCAACATTGTTTTCTAACCTAAATGACAAAGATTTTTCAAATTTCACCAACTTGAAATTGTCATCTGCAGCAATTTTCAAATTTGGACTTGTCTGAAATTTTTTGAGCCATTTTGGTTATGTTTTGAATAACCATAAGCAAGTGCCAATTCCCACACAATAATGGACTAATAAAATATACATTGCCAACAATAAAATCTGGAATTTTCAAGACACAAGAATTATACATCTTCAAATCTAACATAAGTAATAAATCATTCTCGTACCATAAAATTACAGCATCCAAAATCCATTCCTCCCACATGTCTGAGTTTTGCCCCAAAATACATTGGTGCCTTGAAACACAGCTTTTATACTCATCCCTATGTTGCTTAGGCAAAATTCTACCTAGATCAAGTTCAGAAAAAAATATTTTCTGGTTAAATGTCTGAACACAACAGTTTTGGATTACTTATCACAATGCTAAATCATTTTGGGTCTTCTCTAATGTTTTTTAAACATGAAAAATTGCAAGGAGAAACAATTACTGAGATTGCAGCTGTGATTCGAAAATTGACCAAACAATCAAATCGTTCATTTAGATAAGAAATGAACTTTGAACATCCAAATATATGTCAAGTGTTTTAGTTGGTTTGGCAATCTTAGATGTTGTAACTACAGCTTATTCAAGGTGTAGTTACAACATATAGGTTGTCAAAACAACCACTTTACTTTTCTTCCATCTTACTAACCATAGGTCTTGCAAAAGAACACCTTTTGATATCTCAGTGTTAGAGTCAGTTGGGCGGATAAGCAAGTCAGTTGTTCATGGGTTTGAAAATTCCGTCAATGACATAATTTTGTGGTAGGAATCTATAAGATCAACAACATGTGTCCTAATATAGATTATGGAATACATGAACATAAATGTTTTTAACCCTTGTCATGCTGAATTAAAACCCTGTACAGAATTGCTTTAAATCAAAGGGCAGACAGCACTGGAAAGTCTTACTGAGGGTCAACAATTATTCTGAAAATAAAATTTAATTATTTCTGGTTAAACCCATTTCCAGATGACAAAATTTTAGACTTATCAAATTTAAAGTAGTTGCAGACGACAATTCAAAACTTATAAAATTTTAGCTTTTTTTTTTAACTTTCTGGGTAGAAAACATTGTGTAATATGAAGCAATTTCTTCATTTTCCAAAAATTTCCAAAGCATATTTCTTGAGGGGCGTCCAGAAGCGTCATTGAGTGGCAACAGGTTAAAGGGGACACTTATGTGCAGGCTGATCTATGCCTATAACTCCTGCCGAAAAAGGAATACTCAAGGCTCAGCATGACAAGGGTTAAGAAAAGAGAATAGTACAAGCAAACCAAATTCACATCACATCTACAGACATATTTTTATAAATTGGGAACATACAAGTACAATTATGAAGTGTCAATACTATTTTAACCTATTACCAGGCCGGAAAATTTTAGACTGGTTCTTATTGAAAGGAGTTGTAGACAACAATTTTAAATTTATGGAATTTTAGATTTTTTCAACTTTCTGGTAGGAAATCATTGTGAAAATTTTCATCATTTTACACAAAGTTTTCCCAAGGGGTGTCAAAAAGTGTCATTGACTGTGAATGGGCTACCCCTTTATCAGACAACAGAATTTTAGACTAGTCTAAACTCGGTGAAAATGTATAGAACACTTTATAGTCTTGAAATTTCAAAATCACAAAACCATTTTTCTCTTGGAGTAGAAAACAGCAATTTCTTCATTTTCAACAATGTTTTTCAATTTTTTTGTTTGGCGGGATTGTGTGAAATGGGTTAAATCCATTACCAGACAACGAAATTCAAAACTGACTCAAATTGTACGAAAATGTCAATGACAATTCAAAATGCAACCAAATTGAAGAGCAACACAATGCATAGAAAACCAATAGGAAAGAAACAATTTCTCCTTTTCTCACTATGTTTTCTCTCACTATGTTTTCTACCTCAGCTGGTACTTATTTTCAAAATTTTGTGCACTTTGAAATGTCGTCTGCAACTTCTTTCAATTGGACCAGTTTGAAAATTATTGTCTGTAAATAACTCCTTTTTTCACCCCTCAATTAAAAGCTTTTTAAAACATTGTGGAAAAAGAAGAAATTGCTTGTATCAAACAATGTTTCCTATCCAAAGATAAAGAAATTTTGAATTCAATCAACATCAATTTGTCTTCTGCACCATCTTTGAATTAGGACCAGTTTAAATTTTGCCATGTGGTAATGGGTTAAAGTTCAACTTAAATTAGCTGTAGTTGCAATTTATGTTGCCTACAACAAAAATGAAATTAACTTACCTGTAAATAAAATTTAAATCTATTACATTTTAATAGCACTAACTTGAATCCTTCAACAAAGCAGGTTCAATTTTTTCAAGTGTTTATAATCTCTTATACATTGTTGTCGGTAAAAATGTATATTCCAAAAGCTAGCTAGTTGTTCTTTTTCAAAAAAAAAAATACCTTTAATAAGAGCTCATAAGCTTCAAAAAGTCTTAATGATTTAATGAATAATTAATATATTTCAAATTGTTATTTTGAACAAATCAAACATGTTTATAACTTGACACTACTTTAGACCAAACCAAGTAGAATGTATAACATCCATTCTCATTGACACTCTAGATAATGGCAAACAAGAGACAATTGTGCACAAAAACAGTAAACAAAGTACAAAACTACAAACCACAATACAAAAACAGATCCAAAACATCAGTTACACAGACTTCTAAATAAGACAGAGTGATGACAATTTAAATCCAATATTTCTCTTAAATACTGTATGTTGTTGGTACTCTTTAGAATTGACAGATTACAGCCATCAATCATAACCTTGACTGACAAATCAAATCATTCCTTTAGACCCGAAGTGTAATGTTGAACTCCGAAACTTATTTCAAACATTGACTTTGTGGACTACCCTAACTACAGATTATTCAAGATGTAGTTCTCCGACAAAATTAATGATCTTTTCGTTTGATGTCGTTTATCATATATTTAAGCCATTACCACACAACACTTTTTATGCCCATAAAGAAAAAGGCTTTGGAAAACATTGTGGAAAATGAAGAAATTGCTTGTCAAAAGCAATTTCTTCATTATCCACAATGTTTTCTGCCCCAAAAGAAAGTTCGTTAAAATTTCATTGACTTGAAATCATCATCTTCAACTTCTTTCAATTTGGTACAGTGTAAAATTTACTTGTGTGGTAAATAAAACAATGTTTTTATATCCTCATTTAAACTGCATTTTCATAAGTCAGTGGGCATGGATAGCATCTGTCAAAATAAATCTTTTGACGAGGATTCAAATGAGCATTACAACACAGGGTTTGATGGACAAAGTGACCGTTTACATTTTACAGTAACAATTACCCACTCCCTTTGGATGTCTAGTTATCTATCCTCAGCACCTAGAGAGTATCCACACAGACTAAAGTGACACATCACATGGAAAAGGAATCATTTCCATACTGCAGAAATTTGTCAGCCGCATTGGCTCAGTAGGTCTAGGGCTTGACTTCAAACCTCATAATCACGGGTTCAATTCCTGGGCAGACCAAACTAACAAACTAATAGTCTTTCGGATGAGCCATTAAACCAAGGCTCTGTTAACATATGAGTATGTTAAAAGACCCATGCGGACTCTCAGCATTTTTGTCCAGTATCCTTGCACTATCCTCTGTAACAACTAACAGTCTTCTTGGGCAATCCTAGGTGAGCTTAACCCATTACCAGACTTCAACATTTTGGACTGGTCCAAATTGAATGAATTTGTGTACAAGTATTTCAACTGAACCCATTCCCACATAATATCACTTTTCAATACACCAAAGAAAGAAAAGATTTGGAAAACATTGTGAAAAATGGAGAAATTACTTCTTGCATCTTCATTATACACAATGTTTTCTATCCCAAAAGACAAAAGATTTTTGAAATTTAACCAACAAAATATTGTCTGCAACTACTTTGAACTTTGACCAGTCCAAAGTTTTGTCATCCAGTTATGGGTTAATGGAATTCTAAATCAAAATCCTTTTCTGGGAAGAAACACTTGTTGGACATAGAGAAATTGCTTCATTACTAGAGTAGCTATGTGCAATTTTCAAATTCTTGGAATGACAAAAAGGGCATACTGAACTATACTTTTATTTTCAAAGAAATAACTGTTAATTCTGTCCTAGACTGCCTCTTTGATAAAATGTGTTTTTAAGAATTCCCTTTTCATGAGAGGTCACAAAGAATCAGTTTACACCCACAAACTCATAACTAAAGCTTCAGATAAGCTGTAGTTACTTGATTTCAGAAGCAAACAGTATAAAGTCACAAACTACAGATAAATACACTAATATCACAGATTGTATTTAAAACATCTAACATTTAAACATAGAAATATTTACATTCATTTATTTCTTCTGACACAATAAACTAAATTACTTCCATAGAGCTGTGAAAGTCATAAATCAACAAAGTATTTTTCAATAAGCCTCCATTTCTTGTCACTATAGCTGGTTAAAGCTGTGGATGATAGATTAAGAATTTGAATTTATTTGAAGTGGGTTCAACACCAGTTTTAACAGTATTTCAGTCATATCATGGTCGATGGATCACCTAACCATGGGTTATCCAGTATTTCTCCCACCAGTACTATCACTAATATAACTTTTCCAAACCTTAAGTAGCTCCTCTCTCTTATTTTTTTTATAATCCACCCATTGGTGGGGGGAAAAGGTGTCGTTTTTACGTCCCTGTGTTTTTATACATGAGAAAATATTGTTGAATAATAAGTTGTTTGCAATAAGCAATTTCTTCTTTTTCCGCAATATTTTATAACATGGAATGGTTATTTTTCATATAAAATCAACTTTGAATGGACATCTGCAAAACCTTTAAATTTAGCCACGTCTAAAATTTTGAAAAACAAGAAAGAGTTAAATATATTCTTTGGCCATGCTTTAGATGATGTTGAATCTGTAATTATTTTTAAATTAGAAGAGCACTATAATCATATGCCCAACCCCTGAGTGTTAAATGCTTACTATTGAATATAAAGAGGTTAAACCAGAAGCATTATTGGTACAAAAATGTAATTTAGAGTTATCTCCCTTGACCATAGTGGTTGCTCTTTTGATTGTGAACACACATTGACGTTTGGTGTGCAAAATATCTTTACTACAGCTTAAATAAATCTGTAATTACAACAGTTTTTACACCAAATGACAATACTAGTTATTTGAAGTAATTATCTTTATTTTCTAACAGACATACAACAAAATTTCAAATTTTTTGCATGGCACAAAGGCTAAAGCTATACCTAGACTGTTTACAAGGAAGAAAAAAAAAACAACATCTTAATTCAAATTGACTTTCACTTCATTTAGTGCTAGACAATCAATAAACAATTGACCCTTTCCCACACAATCCCTCCTTTTTACACCCCTCAAAAAAAAGTTTTGGAAATCATTGTGGGAAATGAAGAAATTGCTTTGTCAAGTAATTTCTTCACCATCCACAATTATTTCTATCCAAAAAGATGAAAAAGATTAAATTTCATCAACTTTAAATACATGTAGTTGCCTGCAGTTTCTTTCAATTTGGACCAGTCTACAATTTTGATTTGACAGAATGGGATAATTTACATCCAAGATATCACTCTTTGAATCCTCCTTACTCACTGATTATTTGCTAATCTTACATACCCTTTACTTAACTCATTTATTTCTTTCATCCTTTATTCCAAACTTGATCTATTGACTAACATTACTGTCACAGATTCTTTCAAATAATGAATTAACCCTTTCCTGTTTTTCAAAATTTTAGACCTGTCTGAATTCAAAGGTTTTGCAGATGAAAATTTAAAGTTGATTTGATTATGAAAATAACCATACAGTAGGGTAGAAAATATTTCAAAAAAGAAGAAATTGCCTGTCACAAGCAATTTCTTCTTTTCCCACAATATTTTCTCAAGAATAAAATTACAGGGACAAAAAAACAAGTGATTGAACGGGAAAGGGTTAAGTTTGTTTGAATGTCACACAAATTATGATCAATTAATCACAATACAATCCTTTTTTATATGATTTCTGTATGTACTCAATCATGAAATCCACATATATATCTCAATGGTTTCCATGTTTACTTAATGAATTACACATTTTCCAATGAATTTGACATAGACTTATTCATGAATTCCATGTGTATTTATTCAAAAGATCCATTCAATATATGAATTTTGTGTATATCTATTAATACTCAAACCACTTCTATCTCCTAAATCCAAAATCATTTGCATTCTTGCATATCTCATTAAACTTTTTTTCCAATTCTTTTCATGTCAATTATAAAATTGACATTTATCCTTATAATATGTAACAATAAACAATTTTCATAAATTTTCAGTACTTTCAAGATTGTGTCACTTATGCCTTGGTTGGTTCTTGTTAGTTTTGAGAACTTCCAGGTGTCCCGGTTACAATGTGAGAGGCCATTATATTGTGGACTTAAATTGAACAGTAAAGTTTTAACTCTTTCCTGTTCAATCTCTGATTTTTATATCCTTGTGATTTTATAACTGAGAAAGCATTGTAGAAAAAGGATAAATTGATTGTAACAAGCCATTCCTTTTTTTCCACAATATTTTCTTCTCTACTGAATGCTTATTTTTCAGATTAAATTAACTTTAGATTTTGTATGCAATACCATTGAATTTGGACAGCTCTAAAAGTTTTCAAAACAGGAAGGGTTGCAGATTGATGATCCGGATATCATAAATACAATGATTGGTCTCTGAAACCTCTACAGTCTACATAATGATATAACCAGAGACCCTGCAAATACTGTTTGATCGATTGAATAGGGTTTAACGCCACTTTTAACAGTATTTCGGTCATATTGCAGCCGCAGCCATGGATTCCTGGTATTTCTCTCACCAGTACTACTACAACATCCTTTCCAAGCCTCCACATGTTCAACCCACTTAGGTTTTCGCTTATCTACCCATTGGTGCATAACAAATGTCAGAATTAAAGAAAATGACCCCCCCCCCCCAAAAAAAAAACCCTTTAAGAACATCCAAGGGTTATAAAAGTGAGACTACTTGAAACAAGATTATGATAACATACATGAGCAAATTGTTTCAAAACATATCTAATTTACAAGAAAATGACATATAACCTTTTTTTTCAAGCCTTTAAAAAGAGTTTTTAACTTTATATAGAACATACATAAAATGAGTAGAAATTCATGTTTGATATTATGATAATAACGAAGCTATAATGACAATGAAGTTAGTTTTTTTTAATTTTATTGTTTCTTTTATTTTCAGCCAATTTCCTCCTAAACCAGATTGGGTAAGAAAAATGAAAAAAATCAACCATAAAGAAACTAGCCATTCCTCTTCTCAATTCATTTCCCACAATCCCATTTTTTTACACCCCTTATGAAAAAATCTTCAAACAAACATTTTCTTAATTTTCCACAATGTTTGTCACCCTGTAATTCAAAATATTAAGAATTTTCATAAAGTTGAAATTGTGGTATGCAACTTCTTTCCCCAAATTTTTTCTCATATCAATCGACTATTAAGGAATGATCCAAGACTATTTATTGTAGAAAAAGAAACTACCAGTATCATGCAACATGCAAAGATCTGGCAGATTCAAATCTACACTATCCATCAATCCTTCTCATTAATTGTCGCTGTCACTCAGGATCAATCAATCAACCAATCAAATCATTCATTAAGACCAGGAGTGAATTTTGAACTTAGACATTGACGGACATTTATGTGAAGCATTTTTATTGGTTATGGGATTTGAACATTGCAAATACAGCTTATTGAAGCTGCAGTTAGGATATTTAGGAAGCCAACTACCTGGTAACAATTTTACTTTTTTGTTACATATTATTGACAATATATTTTGTAAAATAACACCGTTGACTATCAAAGTTGGACTTCCAGTCATAACTCAGCTGGCATTGCCAGCAGTCCTTTAACCCATTCAAACATAATCCTGCTGTTCTACACACCAGAAGAAAAGAATATTCAAAAACATTGTGGAAAATGAAGAAATTGATTATCACAATCAATTTCATTATTATCCATGTTTTCTTCCTAAGACAAAATTTTCTTAATTTCACCAAACAAAAACAAGTTTTCTGCAACTTCTTTCAATTTGGACCAGTCTAGAATTTTGTAACCTGGGAATGGGTTAATAATTAACTAACTGGCTTAGGGTGACCTTAAGATGCTAAATTTCATTTAGGATGTGAAATAGTATGAGCCATGATGAATACTAGTAAATGACTATTAAAAGGAAATATCACTTGACCCGATAGATAAGTTTGCATATTTGGGTGAGTGAATTAATGGCTAAATGGTAATGATTTGTGCTCAAATATGCATATGTTTTAAGTCTAGACATTTAATTTTAGCCACTTAAGATTCTAAATAATAACAGTATCTTGTTTTAAAGTGGGTGAATTAATAAATGTTGAAATACTTCTGAATACATAAACAAGAGGGCCGTTGGCCCTGGGGCGCTCACCTGAGATAAAGGCTCTTTTTCTTTCAACAGTCTAATTTCATGTTAAGGTTAGGATTATGAAACAAGTGGGCCACAATTACGTATAAAGACTATGAACCTGGGGATCAAAAAGTCCAAATTACAAATTCCAAGGCTTTAGTGCCGATTTGAAAGAAGGAAAAAATTTTTTCCATGGGTTATAATTTCAGAAATAAGAAAGAAGTCTGTGAACTTATGTTTCATGCCTATACCCCCCCCCCTTGGTCTGCCCCTGGAGACCCGAGGATCATGATTTTAGCTATTTTGTAAGAGGTCAATATACTGATGCTTCATGCAAAATATCAAGGCTGTATGCCTTCTGGGTCAGGAGGAGAAGATTCTTAAAGATTATTTTGAAATTTCACTTTTGTTGCCATGGCAACCAGAGTTTTTAATGGATTTCAATTCTTTTAGCTAATATTAAGGGGGACCACCTAAGGAACATTTCTGCCAAATTTGGTTCAAATTTGCCCTGTGAATTGGGAGGAGATGTCATTTAAAAAATTGTTCTTTATTTCTATGTAAACCCCACCCCCCTGGGGCTCCGCCCCTGGGGACCCAAGGATCATGATTTTAGCTATTTTGAAAGAGGTCAATATACTGATGCTTCATGCAAAATATCAAGGCTCTACGCCTTCTGGGTCAGAAGGAGAAGATTTTTAAAGATTATTTTAAAATTTCATTTTTGTTGCCATGGCAACCAGAGTTTTTAACGGATTTCAATTCTTTTAGCTATTTTTGAAGAGGACCACCTAAGCAACATTTCTGCCAAATTTGGTTCAAATCGGCCCAGTGGTTTGAGAGGAGATGTCATTTAAAAAATCGTTCTTTATTTCTATATAAACCCCACCCCCCTGGGGCTCCGCCCCTGGGGACCTGAGGATCATGATTTTAGCTATTTTGAAAGAGGTCAATATACTGATGCTTCATGCAAAATATCAAGGCTCTATGCCTTCTGGGTCAGGAGGAGAAGATTTTTAAAGATTATTCTAAAAATTCACTTTTGTTGCCATGGCAACCAGAGTTTTTAACGGATTTCAATTCTTTTAGCTATTTTTGAAGGGGACCACCTAAGCAACATCTCAGCTAAATTTTGTTCAAATCGGCCCAGTGGTTTGAAAGGAGATGTCATTTAAAAAATCGTTCTTTATTTCTATATAAACCCCACCCCCCTGGGGCTCCGCCCCTGGAGACCCGAGGATCATGATTTTAGCTATTTTGAAAGAGGTCAATATACTGATGCTTCATGCAAAATATCAAGGCTCTACGCCTTCTGGGTCAGGAGGAGAAGATTTTTAAAGATTATTTTAAAATTTCACTTTTGTTGCCATGGCAACCAGAGTTTTTAACGGATTTCAATTCTTTTAGCTATTTTTGAAGGGGGCCACCTAAGGAACATTTCTGCCAACTTTGGTTCAAATTGGCCCAGTGGTTTAGGAGGAGATGTCGTTTAAAGAAATTGTTGACGGACGAAGCACGACGCACGACGGACGGACGCCGGACAAAAGACGATCACAATAGCTCACTTGAGCACTACGTGCTCAGGTGAGCTAAAAATAGGTATAAAACACAATTCTATTCCAAGTTCATGTTTATGAATCAATTTAACCCATTACCAGACTGCAAAGTTATAGACGGGTCCAAATTGAAAGGAGTTGCAGAATACAATTTAATGTTTATGAATTTTAGATTTTCTCAATTTTCTGGGTTGAAAACATTATGTAATATGAAGAAATTACTTGTTACAAGCAATTTCTTCATTTTTTGCAATGTTTTCCCGATTGTCTTTTCTTGAAGGGCATCTAAAAGCATCATTGTGTGGAAATAGGTTAAGACCATAAACTGAATCTGACATTTATCATCTTTATGATCTTACAAAAGTATGTCATTTGACAGAAAAAGTTCTAAATTCAAGAAGTAGTTTTACTGTATGTCTGTCTGTCTAATAATGCGGCAAGTACATGAAAAGATTATACACTATTTGAAATGATTTTGATTACCTTTTTACACTACTATCATGACTCTACATGTTAAACACTAATTAAACACTGACTGGCTATAAACAATATGGCATTACTGGGGCTTTGTTTTTTAAAGCCCATTAAGCAAAAAGGTTCTATTTTTCATGAGTTTAAACTTGCAATGAAACACCCTCAAACACAGATCCTCAGTTTCTATGACTTCAGTTATACTTGACTTTTGTTGTTGGTTATATAGTGCTTATGTTAACATTAATTATAGGTTGTGTTTCTACACCCAAGTATTCATGCAAATATTAACTCTTTCATGAAATTTCCTTATAATTACGTCCATGTAATTTTGAACTTAAGAAAACATTGTGGGAAAAAATTAAATAACTTGTAAGAAGCAATTTCTTCTTTTTCAACAATATTTTCTAACCTGTAGATTGGTTCCTATTTAGATTGCACTCGCTTTTAAATGTTGTCTGCAACTTCTTTTAACCCAATCCCACATGAGAAAATTTTAGACTGGTCCAAATTGAAAGAAGATGCAGGCAACAATTATAGGTTAATGAAATTCTAAATTTTTTTTGTCTTATGGAGTAGAAAACATGGATATTCAAGGAATTGCTTGAAACTTTTCCGAAGCTTTGAGGTGCATAAAAAGGAGGGATTGTGTTGGAATGTGTAAATTTTGGACAGTCTTAAATTTTGAAAAACAGGACGGGTTCAATTCAAGAAAAGCTGCTAAATAAATATGGATTTAGTAATAATTATTAGAGGCAACTACAGAAAATTATAGTAGATGGATTAGATTTCCAGTACATGGGTTCACACTTTTGATAATACATGAACCATCTAGTGTATTTCAGAGTTACCAAAGGGTTAGGTCAACTCAGTGTGAGGTTTTATTACATTGTTTTCCTATAATTCTTCTGGTTCATAATTAACCAACCTTTAATGAAGATAGTACCTTTTTATCCAAAGGGCTACATTTCTTACAATAGTGAATATACTTCCGAGGTACATGGTTTGAGAGTTACAATGAAATCAATGAATACTCTTGGAGAAAATTAATGATATATGAAAATGAATTGTATTTTTGCAAAGTTTTACGATCCTTTTTATTTCTTGTTGGATGATGTGAAATATTTACAAATGAGAGTGAAATAAATAAGTTAGCATAGAATTAATATTTACCAATGGAATATAATTTGGAACAGATTAACAGATAACTCATTTCTATATTTCTTGGAGAAACAAAATATATCAGAATACAGAATATTCACTGAGTAAAAAGATGTAATTTTGATTTTTTCCCAAGGAAAAGGCAAAATTGTGGATATCCTTATTTTCTGTCACACAAACAATTATCACTTTTTCCCTTATCAAAGAATCGAATTTATTATCTTATAGTTTAGTAATAATCATATATAGCTTAAATCCCATCAACAAATACAGAAAATTATGAAGCAATTTAATTTTCTCTTACCACTTATCTCATTACCAAACCATCATATGTTTTGACATTTTATAGTTGTGTAACAAATTACCTTTAAAATTGACAAATTGTTGCTGTAAGAATCAATCAACCAATCAATCATTTGGACATGGAGTAACCTTTGAACCCCGTCAAGCATGTATGTTGGTTTGGCGACTGCAAGATAGTAACTACAACTTACTCAGCCTACCTGTAGTTACAAAGTTAAGGTAGCTAATTAACATTTACACTTTTTCATCACATGTTATTGACCATAGATTTTGCAAAATAACATGTTTTGATTTAAAATGATTTTTTTTTTTCAAGAGGTCAAGGCCATTAATCTATCAATTTAAGTTAACAAATATCTCCAATTAAATAAGTAGCCAACAATTGTCATTTGAGAATATATTGATTACTTTAACCCATTCCCACACAAGAAAATTTTAGACTGGTCTGAACTGAAAGAAGCTGCAGACGATAATTTCAGGATAATGGAATTTCATTTTATTTTTTCATCTTTTAGGACAGAAAACATTGTGGATAATGAAGAAATGAGGGATATTCCTGTGTTATCTTCCCTTTGTACTGTGACCATTAAAACAGAGGTGTGCCAAATTGTATATTGGTCCTTTCGCTTCATTACCTTTGTTTTTATCCTTGTTCAGTATGGGGAAGTTGCGATTTTTTATTTGCCTTTTCTAGTTTTATCATAAATACAATCTCTTGATGGTGTTTGTTTATGGTTCAGAAATAACAAAGAAACGTACTTTCAAGATGAAACAAATTTTCAAGCTCTAAAGTTTGCATTATACAGCTGATCTTGAAACCAGACAGTGCAAAGAAACCTAGGATAAAGTCAAAGTAAAACACTGATAGGGACCAATGTATTTCTGGAGAGTATTCAAGGGAGATAACACGAGAATGTCCCTCATTGCTTGTAACAAGCAATTTCATCATTTTTCACATTGTTTTCTGAAGCTTTTTTCTAATTAAAAGGTGTGATTGTGTGGGAATGGGTTAAATGTATGAAAATCAGATCAGATCTTGTAGCTGTGATTTCTGATCACAGTATAGCAACAATCAAACAGTAATCCTCCAAATTGGAATCTTCCTCCTAATAGAAAAATAACATAAATAAAATTTGCCAAAAACAAACAATGATACCAGAGCATGCACTTATGATACTCTGTTTACTAAAAATATTAAAAAAAAACAACCAATAATCATACATTATTTCAAAAAGGTTCAAAGACCAAAATGCAAGAGAAAAAACGACTTTGACATTTTTTCCATATCTTCTCTATACATACCTGATATTTGTGTTTGAAAAAACATAAATGCCTCAAAAGCTTTCAGAAGTATGACCCTATCTGATGACCCTGAACATGACATCAGCCAATGGTTGATTGATTGAATGGTGTTTAAAGCCACTTTCAACAGTATTTCAGTTATATCGCAGCGGCTGGAGCACCTAACAATGGATTCCTGGTATTTCTCACGCTAGTACTACCACTACATCCTTTCTAGCCTCCAGCTGCTAACCCATTTGGATTAACGATTATCCACCCACTTGTGAGAGACTAATGTCGGAAAGGATATGTGCCGCCACCGGGAATCGAACCCATGACACCTCATTATTGAAGATTGGGAGTCTTATGTGCTACCAACTGCGCTATGATGGCGGCACACCGGCCAATTGATAAGACTGAATGGTATTTTTAAATGAAATATGAGCAATACAATGGACAGTTTGCTGGCCATATCCACAAGCTCCGACGCTACATTTTCAACATCATTTTGTAAAATGTGTTTCTGGGACATACAATAAAGGGCAGATTGTTGGTTAGCAACCTTGAGTAAGCTGAAGTTTGGGCATTCAAATTAAAAATGCTTAACATTAATGTCAGAGTTCAAAGTATATTTCAGGTAAATGACAGCAGTGATATGGCATTTTTCCACTAAAAACTTTTTAACCATCAAGGACATAACACAAAAAGTTAAGTTTTATGCAGACAACAGCACTGACTGACAGATGGGCAATGGTAAAACTAAAATGAGCGCATGCATGACATTTCCAACCATTACACATGTGCGCCAAGTTAACACTCAGATCAGCCTGTGCATCCGCACAGTCTGATCAGAGTCTTCACTCTGCGCTCTGTAGATAGATACTGACCAAAAGCTTCTTTAAACAATCATCAAATATTCTAATTGCCCCGAATGGCTGTCCAGGGTGCTCAAATGTGTGAGTCATGCACATGCGAAATGGTCAGGCATAGGCTCAAATTTTATTACCCCAGCAAGTGCATCAAAATTCCTCCATTAAACTCAAAATAAATAATATTTATAGACATTTCATCTAACATTTCTTTCTTTTGTAGTAGAGTTTACTAAAGGATTCAAAAAGTTAGGGAACTTGATTAAAAATTCTTAAATTCGTCCCCCTCTCACAAACAAACAAATAAACAAAAGAATGTTTTAGCCTAGTGTATTACTAGGACTAAAAACCAACAGATTCAATTGGTAAAAAGATTTCGATTTTCTCCCATATGAAAGGCAGATAATACAGTTTATAACATTGACATAAACATTATGGTTTACAATCTAATTCAACATTTCTGACTAGAGATGAACAAATAATATAACACATGTACTTTTCTTCTATTTCTGAAAGCATTCCAACAATACTTGACAAATCCATCAATATCTGAAATATCTTTCCTTTATCTTGCAGCTCTGAACACTTGACTATTCATGCAAGATTATAAGAAACTATTAGAAATAGGAGCATTCCTCTTGCACAAGTAATTGAGAGTTGACACTTATCCCAATTTTAGATAACTGGTAATATTTAGAAAAAAGAGAGATATCACACATAGAAAAGCTTTAAAGATGATAATCCTTTCCCTTACGATCCCTAGTTTTTAGCGTCCCTTATATTTATACTTGAGAAAACATTGTGGAAAAAGAAAAGTAAGCTTGTCCAAAGAAGTTTCTTCTTTTCCCACAATATTTTCTGGCCTATTGGATAGATATCATTCAAATTTTCGCCTTTTCAAATTGCTGTCCTTAACTTCTTTCCAATCCAAACTGTCCAAAATTTTGAAAAACTGATTAACACTGATTCCAAAAAGACAGACAAAAAGTTCTCTTTATGTCCTGACACAGTAACGCAGAATTCAACAATATCATAAAATGGTAAAAAAAGAGGTAAATTTCATTGACCCATTCCCATACTATGACAATTTTGACAGAATTCTTCATTTTACACATTGTTTTCTATCCAGAAAGTGTTAAGTTGTCGCCTGCAACTCCTTTCAATTTAGACCAGTCTAAAGTCTAAAATTTTACTGAGTGCTAATGGGTCAAGACACTTGTCCGACAAAATTTTTGCCGAGATGCTTTAAAGGCAGCTTCAGTTTTCTTGTACAGTTCATACTCCTGATGAAGCAGCTAGGAAACTTCAATGAAATACAGAGACCTAAGCAACTGTTGGAAGTATTGCTTCACTCTTTTTCTTTAGTTCCACCTGTTTGAAAAGAAAAGTTTAGCAAAACTACTTAGAAATGTTACATCAAAAGTGCTATTAAATTACTAAGACTAGATGTTTTTTGCGCTTCATCTTTATCTGTAATCAATTTTGTAGAATTTAGGTTGAACATAAAATTGGAGAAAAAGAACAACTAGCTTTTCAAATACTACTACTACACTTATCAATAATACATATTTCAACTCTATTTTCCTTGTTGCTATGCCGACGATTATTCTGTTTTCGATGTTTTTCCCGTTTTACCGATGTTCCAGAGGTTTGTTTGTTGGGTGGTCGAATCATTCTGTCTTTGTTAGTATCTTTGTTGCTAGTGGATGCAGAAATCTTTTCTTTCTTTGAAAAACAGGTATTCTACAAGCATATAGTTTAAAGATTTATGTGCAGACCGATCTTTGTCTGTACCTCCAGCCAAAACAGGAATAAACTGGATTCAGCTTGAAAAGAGTCAATTAGAAACATGGCATAGGCTAGTCTATGAGTTTTAATGTATCATCATTTTTGCATAGAGTTTAAACCCTTACCACACAATGATGCATTTTGAAGTCCCTCAAGAATAGGGCTCAAGAAAACATGATGGACAAAGAAGAAATTGCTTGTAATAGTGATTTCCAAATCCTTTTTCTTGAGGGGTATTAAAAAAATCTTTTTGTGGTAATAGGTTTATAGAAATGGTTGTTTGATGTACATGATGGCTAGAACATAGATATAGCTAACATTTTTGTCAACATTTTTGCATGATGACATTGACAACCAGTCTAAAGCAATATCTCATTAACAGAAAAAAACCAAAAAAAACCTGCTTTCAATCTATGGGAAAATTGTCCTAACTGCTCAATTCTTCATAAATGAATCATTTTAACCCTTTCCTTTACAGTCCCTGTTTTTACGTCCATGTGATTTTATATTTATGTAAATATCTTGAAAAAAGAATAAATTAATTGTAACAAGTTTATTTTTGCTCACACATTTTTCTACCACATAGGATGGCTTCAATTTCTAATTGCACTCACTTTTCATTGTCATCTGCAACGTCTTTCAATTTGGACTAGTCAAAAATTTCGAAAAACGTGAAAAGGTTAATGCTTGTGAAAACAAATATTAATATTAGAGGTCATGAAAATTCTTCAGCTAAGTCAAATTGATTGATTGAATTGGGTTTAACGCCGCTTTTAACAGTATTTCAGTCATATCGCAGCGGCTGGAGCACCTAACAATGGATTCCTAGTATTTCTCACACCAGTACTACCACTACATCCTTTCCTAGCCTCCAGCTGCTATCCCACTTCGGTTAACAATTATCTACCCATAGGTGAGAGTCAAATGTTGGAAAGAATATGTGCCGCCGCCGGGGATGGAACCCATGACATCCCATGGTTGAAGATTAGGAGTCTGTTGCGCTACCGACTGCGCTATGACGACGGCTCAGCTAAGTCAAAACAAGATATTATATAGTAAAAGGTTGAACTCATCTTCCACAAGATAACAACCCAATTTACAAGAGATCAATCAAACAGCACTTACCCCTACAGTTAAAGAAAGTTCAGGAAACTCTTCACTTTGTAGTTCAAACATTTTTGAGGATTTTTCAGTCGAAGATGAGATACTGAAATTAAACATTCAACCGATTACCAAACATCAAAATTTTACACAGGTCCTAATTCAAAGAAGTTGCAAAACTCATTCAAAATTACAAACAAGAGGGCAAAGACGACCCAAAATTGCTCAAAATTTCAATTTATCCACTCAACTTACTGTATTTAGATGAGGGGGCTATTCTTATGATTTAACCCATTCCCACACAATGACACTTTTTGACAACTCTCAAGAGATTTAATTGGGAAAACATTGTAGGAAATTAGCAATTATTTCATTTTCCGCAATGTTTCCCACCAAGAAAGTTGAACAAATCTTCAATTTCATCAACTTCTTTCAGCCTGCACATAGATGCAGTCTGATCTTGGTCTACACCTCCTGTCAGACCCCTTTAAGGAAGAGTTGTTTAAATTATCAATTTCAAAAGATATATTGACCTACATTAAGACCTTCTTGTGCTGTAAGTCTTTTGATTTTAAAGGAATTCTATATAGGATTTTAGTTAAGCATGACAAGGGTTAAGAAGTCTGAACCAAAACAGAAACTAGGCCTAGTCTAACATTAAAATCAATCACAATTTTGATAGTTAACACTTGCCATGCTGAACTCAGAATATTCCTGTTCTGGCAGGAGGTCTAGACAAAGATGACCCTGCACATATGTGCATTCTGATCTCAGTCTACACCACCTGCTTGCCCCTTTCAAGACAGAATTGTTTATAAAATCAATTTTCAAAAGAATATTAACCTGCAACTAGTTCCTCCTAAATTTTTGGTACTTTGTTTAACCCATTCCAACTCAATCCCTCCTTTTTACGCCCCTCAATAAAATAGCTTTAGAAAACATTGTGGAAAATGAAGAAATTGCTTGTATTAAGCAATTTCTTCATTATCCACAATGTTTTCTATCCAAAAAGATGAAAACATATAAAATTCCCTCAACTTGAAATTGTCGTCTGCAGTTTCTTTCAATTTGGACCAGTCTAAAATTTTGCTGTGTTGGAATGGGTTAAGTGCAATTCTAAACAGGATTGTATTCAGCCTAACAAGGGTTAAATTTTTTTGAGCTTTTAACCCATTTCCAAATGATCCAACATTTTTATGATTCAAAGAATTATACCTATAGCAAAAGATTGAGGTAGAAGAAATTTCTTGTAACTATATGGTTGTCCCAGGACAACTGCTGGTGAGCCCGCAAACTTTTGTAGGTATCATTCTCCAGATAAGCACAATTTTAGTGTTTGACCTTGAGCTGTGACTTGAACTTGAAGCTATACAAAAATTCTTTCAAATGGCACATCAACTCATGATGGAGAACAATTGTGCCAATTTATTTTGAAATCCATCCATAATTGTAGGAGAAATGCTCCGGACAAGCACAATTTTAGTGTTAGACATTGAGCTGTGACTTTGAACTTGAAGCTATCCAAAAATTTTTTCAAATGGCACATCTACTCATGATGGAGAATGATTGTGCCAAGTTATTTTGAAATCCATCCATAAATCTAGGAGTAATTGTTCGGACAAATTCGGACGGACAGACTAACGCACATACACCGACTTGTCATAGTAACAACTATGTCTCGCACACCTCAAGTGGGCTCAACAAAAGCAATTTCTTTAATTTTATCTACCTTATCTGACCCTTACTTTTCTATTTAGAACAATTTTGATTTGTCAACTGCTGAATTTGGACCAGTCTAAAATTTTGTCGTTTGGAAATGGCTTAAACGTTTCAAATAAGATATTAGTGTATGCCAAAGGTTTCTGCACATGCCTGACAATGCCCTCTGTCTGTTCCTACTGCCAAGACCATAGACTTTCCATATTTTTTTCAAAACAAGAAAAGTTTAATTTACAATAAGTTGAAGTTTACCTTAATCCTTTCCTGTGCAGATCATTGGATTTTTCGTTGCTCTGATTTCATACTTGAGAAACATTGTGGAAAAAGGAGAATTTGCTTGTAAAAAGCAATTTTTCCTTTTCCTACAATATTTTCTACCACATGGGATGGTTTCATTTCAAATTGCATCCAATTTTCATGAGAGTAAAACAAAGCTTCATGCTATAACTTTACCTCGGATAACCATGTAAAAAGGGACAGAGTGGGCCTTTAAAGCAACCTCCTTCTTCCCAGAAGTGATAAGTTATATTAGCAATATCATGAGCAAATTTAGAGTCTGTTCTTCAACAATTGCCATCCATAGAATTCCCATTTTTCAAAATAAGCAAAGGTTTGATTAACAATTGGTCCAAGTTAATCTTAACCCATTCCAACTCAATCCCCATTTTTCACAACCCTTAAGAAAAAAGCTTCTGAAAAAATTGTGGAAAATGAGGAAATTACTTGTATCAAGCAATTTCTTCATTATCCATAATGTTTTCAATCCAAAAATAAGACAGAAAACAATAAAATTCCATGAACTTCAAATTGTCGTCTGCAGCTTCTTTCAATTTGGGCCAGTGTAAGGGTATTGTATGTTGGAATGAGTTACACACGAGAGTAAAACAAAGCTTCATGCTATAACTTTACCTTGGATAACCATGTAAAAAGGGACAGAGTGGGCCTTTAAAGCAACCTCCTTCTTCCCAGAAGCGACAAGTTATGTTGGCAATATCATGAGCAAATTTACAGTCTGTTCTTCGACAATTGCCTTCCAAGAAAAAGCTGCAGGGCTTTCTTTGAAAACCTGAAAAGATATTGAACATGTATAAACAATAAAACAAGAGGAAAACAAGAATCCCAGATACTCAAATGGCTCACAAAGCTTCAGTTCATACCTTTGGTTTAAACCCATTCCAACATATTGCTTTTTGACATAATACCCTCCCCTCCTCAATGAAATACAGCTTAGGAAAACAGTTTGCAAAAGAAAAAATGCTTGTTAAAAGAAATATCTTCATCATTCTCAATGTTTCCTACCTCATAAAAAAAAATAATCAAAGTACTGAAAGTACTGTAAGCTATTTCCCTTGTTTTTTTCATTGTTCCAAAGCTTTTTTCCTTTAGATGCTTAAAAAGCGGAATTGTTGGAATGGGTTAAAAAGCATGCCTTTGAAAGAGTTCTTTAAAATTTGGATAGAGTTTGCAATATTCCTGAAAAACATACAAACTATTTTTTTATGGCGTAAGCATTCCATTGATTTGGTGGTTAAGCCTCCAGTGGCAGTTTGCACTTGTTGAACTTTGAAAAGACCTCAAAATTTCATCTGTTAACTTAAGCTATCAGAGCTGATGCTTTGATAGCTAAAAAAGAAAAAGAAAATTTCAAGATCTAATTATGGTCTGCAATATCTTTGAATTTGGACCAGTCTAAAATTTTCTCATCTGGTAATGCATTATCAGAATGGTTAAAAGTAATATTAACTGGTTTAAACCTATTTGTTTTACATCGATTGGGAAACAAGTTCTTCCAACTTAGATTAATCCCTCTCAATTCTGCTTCCTGGAAAAATGCACCAGTACTCGCGTCTAAAGTGTGGGCCAATGACAGAATCAAGATCAATAGCCACTCCTGGAATCAAACTCAGGACCTCTTGATCTGGAAGCCGACGCTCTACCTCTCAACCACAGACACCACAGTAATATTAATTGAACACATCTTATAATACAGTAACTTTTTAGTTGTGCTAGTCAAAGGACAGTATAGATATCCAGATGCATTTCCTAGACAATTGTATATGTCAAAAAAGAAATTAGAATTGAAGCATTTCTGTAAATATGCCAGTTTCTTTTCTGACCAAAATAAACAGAGAATACAGCCTTGTTCCCACTTCCTGGAATATATAATTTTCTAGGTAGTAATCAGTATATAAATTATAGTGTATGAACCTGAAATTTCCCTATTTCATCAAAAAACATCAGAAAGAGAGCTACTTACTTGATGGTATAAGGCCCTCACAAGTATTTTTTATGTTCGAGTCTAACCATTCTTTTTCTAGTTCGGATGAAAGTCGAACATCATCTGGTAGAGCCATAAACACTGATCCTTTCAGCATCTTTGAAAATAGATGTAAAACAGTACTGTAGGATATTAATACGCAACTAGTAGCTTTTTTGGCATACATAAAATCTTTGTAAGAAATACTGCTATCCTGCTAAATTTGATAAATCTCTGGTCTTCCCACTGAGCTCCAACAGAAAATTGGACTTTGATATCAAACAGCATTATTTTACAAATTTTATGGTCAGTCAATTGTGACAAAAAAATCGTATAGATGGTTGGCCACGTAAATGTCTTTACTATAGCTTGAAAAGGATATAGGTATGATAATAGGTTTCCAAACCATCAAAAATGCTTAACGTAAATGTTGAACGATATTGGAGTTTAAAGATCACTTTTAACCCATTCCCGACAAAACAAAATTTTAGACTGGTCCAAATTCAAGGGAATTGCAGACAACAATTCCTGTATCCATGGTAACCTCATTTTTACTTCAAATATGTTTAAATTATGCATTTGTTTGTCAACAAAATTCTACTGATGTATAATATATGACCCACTATCCAGAAAATTCTGCCTAAACGGCAATTTTTTCTTTTGAAAATTATTCAAACTATTTTTCTGATTCACTGAATTGAAAAAAAATGTCCATGTCTTTAAAAATTGACAAAGTTACAACTATTTGTGTACATTAACCAATTATCAGGTGTCAAAATCTTAGACTGGTCCAAGTTTAGAGAGAAGAAAAAAAGCAACTTAATCATTTTCCCATTTTTTCAAAAGCTTTTTTCTTGAGAGGGCATAGCCATAATCAGACAACTGTTCCATCATGTTAAAATTGGAATTTTTCAATGTCGTAAAGTAATGTCATTTACACAGGTTTTCCTGGTTTGTTTGTTTGAATTGGGTTAAACAATTTCCAGTCAATTTTGTGGTGGCTGGATCACCTAACAATGGATTCCTAGTATATCTCACACCAGTATGACCATTACATCCTTTCCTAGGACACATTTGCTATCCAAATTAGGTTTAAGATTATCCACTCTTTGGTGGGAGAAAAATGTCGGAAAGGCTATGTGCCACCGCTGGGGATTGAACCCATGACACCCTATAATTGAAGATTGGGAGTTTGATGTGCTGTCAACTGCACTATTACGACAGCTGCTAGCTTTCCAGGATAACATAATTATCATGTGTATAATTTTGGAATTAGCAAAGTTAGGCAACACTTTCATGCACATTAAGTCATGGAGATTTTTTTCCAACCATGATTTGAGTAAATCAAGAGAATTCCTAACAATTGATTGCATAGATAATTTATGATTTGGCTATTGACAATCTCGTACAAATTTTTGATATTCTAAATTCATGATGTATCTAGAATAATGTATCTTAGGTGCGAAATATTACATGAGAATGACGTAATCATTTTGCAAAATGTATTTATCAATTATTTCAATATAAGCCAATTTCAACAAACTATGCATTGATTCTTTAGAAGTTTGTATGTTACTTGACTTTCTGTATATTTACATTACATTATTACAGCTTACATTATTTAACTATCCTTAGTATTTTCTCAACTTGAGATGAATTTTTAGATTGCTGAAGTCTTTCTTTCTATGAAATATGTTTGCATTTTGTGTCATATCAAACTAGGATGACAGGTGAATAATCTTCTCTTACACCCATTATCACACACTGACACTTTCTGAAGTAATATAACCATAGAAAACTTTGTGGGGAAATGAGAAATTGCTTGTGACAAGCAATATCTCCTTTTCTCACAATGTTTTCTACCTTATTTGACTATTATATTCCAATTTTTCAATGTCATCTATAACTTCTTTCAATTAGGACCATGACCACTACATGGCCAGGTGAGCTAAAATCATAAGAAGGGTTCTTTACCTCTATCTTGGTTTTGTCAGCTTTGGATGAATCTTCAAAGTTGTCTTTATACACAAGCTTGACACGATAAACATCTCCATCTGCATCAGACTGCCGTTTATCTCCTTGTTTCACAATCTTATCTGCTAAATGTATAACTCCATTACCTTCTCCCTTCCCTTTATCTATAACATCAATGTCCTCATTTGAATCATTCACTTTTAAGTTTTCAGTTTCCAGTTGAATACCACTATCAGATTCTTCTGACCCTGTGTCAGAATTGCCTATTTTACAGTTATCTTTCCATTTTGTAACATTACCATCTCTGTAGCCCACCCCATCTGCAACAGAGACATCACAGTAACATTGTGCTTCAGAGACACCATCATCGTTACCAAAAAACTGACTACTAAATACCTTTAATCTCTGATAAGAACTAGAACCACAATCTCCTTTTTGCTTGTCGACATCCAGAATTGCAGGCCCTGATGAAGCAAGATCCATACTGAACATGTCATCCACTATGGCTGCATCTGTTTTCCCTTGTAGTGGCTTGTCAGTGAAATCTGGATTAACATCACTTAAGACATCATCTTTGTCAAAAGAGCTCCATGTGACTGGATATACGGTGTCATATTTTTCATCAAGGAAAACATTCTCTGCGATATCCTCCACCCATTGTCCAGAAGTTAGGCAATGCTCAATGTATGAGCCAGCATACTGATCTGGTAGCCATGGATCAAGATTGTGTAAACTGTTACCGATCCTTTTGTTTTCTGTGTTAAATCCATCTTCATTAGCATCTGTCTCGCCACTAGCCAGAGAGTCATCCACCAACCAGGTGTTTGATACAGGGTAACCATGGTAACTGTGACTGTGCCAGTCTGTGTTCCAATATTGTCCAGAATCCTGTGGGCAGTGAAGACTCTGGGATAGATCCGGCCAGTCCTGGGTGTGTGGGTATGTAGCCTGGAAACTCTGGATATCATAATCAATCACATTCCCCATGTCTGCCAGTCTATTAATCTCACTGGTAAAGATTTTTTCTTGCTTGACATGCTCATGTGGGCATCTCTTTTTGCACCCCTCTGTATGACCATCAGGGCCACATTCATTGCTAGACACACCGTAATCAGTCTCATAGGCAGAATCTGTGTTAGCTGTGTCAAAGTCTTCAGAAATGGGTCCAAGTGGATCAAAGTCTTCATCCTTCTCACCCATAACATCCTCTATCATGCCTAGTGTCAGAGTTTCTGGAGTATCCCTCATCTCTGATTCAACTACGTCTTCTTCATCATCAGAACTACCAGCTGTATCGAAACCCTCACCAGTTTGGATCGATTTACTGAAATTCTTCAGTTTAAACTTAGGAACAAAAGACTCTTCTTCACTTTCTCCTTCATTTACATGGAACCTTTGGTAAGGTGTTTTAGTGGCAGGAAGCCCTCCAAAAAGGTCATTTAGAACATATTGTGCTTTAGATGAACTTGTTGATGACAATTCTGGAGCATAAGCTGGTGTTATAGGCCTGAAATGAGTTTTTGGAGAGAAGAAGAGGTGTTCCTGTGGTGAAGCTGCTTGGTACTGATTCCCATCCAAGAAATCCTGTCGAAACTGAACCAGGTTAGGCTCACTGTGGACATGTACAAGTTTTCTTGGAACATCGTAGAATGCTGAATGTTCTGAGGGAACAAGGTCAAAGCTCTTGGACAGCTGAGCCTCATCATATCTAAGTGTTCGATTCACCCAGCCATACATATCCCCAAGTGACAAACTTCTGTCAAACTGTGGAGGAAAGATGACATTTGTTCCATCATCGTCCGTCAGATCATCAGATACATCATCATATTCGCTTTGATTATAATCACAAACATCAATGGATATCTGTGGAATAAGAGTATTTCTACACTCAGACAGTGACCCTTCTGTAACTTCCCTATGATCATCTGACACTGTATCATGGAAGATAAGCATATTTTCAGACCACCATATTTGATTTTCCTGTACTGTTGTATTTGTTTCCCATGACGAAATCTTTGATCTTTTCTGCATATTTACATCCCAGAGCTGTGCCATAAAATATCCACCAATATCCAAGGGCTGCCACCACTGACTTTCTCCAAACATTGATTCAGGTTGTTGAAATATATCAGGGCTGATGGGATTATCAAGTAAAACACAACTTTGCCATGAAGAAAAACTGTACCTCCTAGGTACTGATGGTGCTTTGAAGTTGTCGTAGAAAAAGTTATCAGGATCTGGGCCAAAGTTAGACAAATATCCAATATCAACCAGGGACACTGTGGTCATATTACATGTAGGTGTGTTACTTCCGCTTCTGTTTGACTGTATGCTGTCACCATGGTAGTCAGAATTATCCAGCACCAATTCTAGATTCTTGAAAACATCTAAACTAGATTCTCCAGCTGTTGGATTTGGACTAGATGCTTTAAAACAAAACTCTTCATCTCTTATATAACCAGAGTCACCATCCAAGTCAGCCAGTAGTTCCTCAGTTAGCCAGGCAGGAATTAAATCAGAATCTTGTAGAATATAATCAGAATCATCTGAGGACCTGCCATTCCTTTGTATATAGACAGGACTTGAGTCAGAACTCAAAAAGCATTCCGGGTTCTGTATATCACTTCCACCACTTGCTATTCCTGGGGAGGAAGATGACAGGCTGTTACGTTTATACAGACGTAGTTTGGAGTCTTCTGCCTCTGCTTCATCATCTTGGAATATTACATTAATGGGCTGAGTGTACCAAATCTCCTGCTCTTGTAGTTCTGGACTGACTCTCTCTTCAAATCCTTTTCTCATTACAAACTGCTCAATTTTAGGATCATCTGCCTTATCACCTACGTCTTGATCTGCTTGGTTTTGTGCTGTTTTCTCATTAGATGATTCTAAAGTAAGATCTGAATTTACTCCTTTGACTACTGCCTTCTTCACCCTTTCTCTCTGTTCTAAGTATGTATTGTCGACATCTTGCAATTCTTTGTAAGCTTTTTCTGGTGCTGGCAGCAAATAGCCTTTGAGAATCTGTTCCACTTGAGTGCAGATTTCATCCTGGGGCTGTTTGATGTCTGATCTCAAAACAAGCTTATTACCATACATATCAATATTCTGGAGAACATAAGGATCTGTTTTAGCAAACCCAGGGGGCCAGCTTTGCATAGAATCTGGTTGACCATCGTGTAAACTTTTACATCTAACATGAGAAGGTTTTGGTGGGGCTGGTTTTTGGGCACTCTTTCTCTTCTCCTGTTTACCTCGGTTGTTGTTTCTGGAGGAGTTTTTCTTCTGTTTACGATGTTTAGGGACTGCTATCTTACAGGTGACATTTATTTTACTGACTTCAGCATCCTCTGAGTTCCCACTATCATACCCTGGTGTACTGGATGATGGCAATGATTTGGCTTTAGTGAGAGGGTTCTTTTTCCACAGGCTGATGGATGGGGACTGATTGGTATTTGGCACTTGTTCTTGGCTTGTCAGGGATGGAAAAGCAGCATAATACCTACAGATTAAGTAAATATACCCATATAGGTCACTAGAATGAAACATTTTTCTAACACAGGTCTCTAACTGTAGCATGTGCACACCTTTGCTTGATACTAAATGTTTATATGAAATTTGAATCAAATCAAACTGGAGGTTTAGGAGAAATATAGCAGATAAGAAATAGCTATGAGCCGGCTAACCTACCAACAGACAAATATTCTGACTCCTATATATACTAACTCTAAAACTTGTGACTTTCCTAAATTTGATACCAAAACATATTCTACTTGAGATTGCCTATGGTATTTTGAAATAATTTTGCAATTATGGGCCCAATATATGGCTATTTGAGATGTCGAAGGATGAAAAAAATGAGATAAGTTCTGTAATTTTTAATTTCCTCTTACCTTTCCACTGGATTTTGATTCTCTGTTCCACTGTCTTCACTGCTCTCACTAGATGTTGGGGTATTCTGGATATGACATGAGTCTAAAATAATCCAATATAATCAAATTTCAAATTTATATGAAAAGATAGGTACCCGGTCCCCCTTCCAGACCACTACAAACAGTAAAGTGTACATTTTGACTTAGTTACTAGACAACAATAGTTTGAAATATTTTGGTTAAATATCATTGAATCCATTTACAAAATAAAGAGAATATTTTGGGGTTTTTTTTGATGTATGAACATAACTAGAGGCGCTTGCTAAATCGACGAATTTGCTATTTCACTGGTTTAAGCTTTCTAGTGGTTGTCTACAAGTGGTATTTTGGGTAGTGAATGATGCGGTAATATCTAGTTAAAAGGACAATTGACGCATGACTTTGACCGTCAGACCTCTGCTAATACGTAACAATCATCAGTGTTTTATTTACCCCTGCGTCCTGCGTCCTGGACGCAATAAATACTTTGGAGACGCAAAAAAAATAAACATGTCTGTCCAAGGGACGCAGAAAATACGCCGAGATCAGGTTTCACGTAAAAAAAAAACAGCTAAAATTACGAGAAAGTGACTCTCACGAGCACTCAAATTGCGGGCCAATTCGATTATTTCCTGGTCTTATACACTGGGGCATGAGGCGATCTAGCTGCGATATCATAGCCCTCTGTCTGATAAACTGCTGGCGAGGGCTACAACTCCCCCCTTCTTTGCGCTTTGTTGCAAGTCCTTATATTGTAGGTTTTCTGATAAGCGACTATTTACGGATCAATTTCATACAAACGTTAATTTAAAGGATGAATTCTATCAAAATAGTAAGAATATCAATTGTAATAATCATTTAATTCCGGTTTCTTTTCAGTTTATAAAAAAGATTCCTAAGTTTGGCAGCCATGACATTTGGTTTGTCATGTGATCTATTATTACGTCATGTTGTTTACCACTCTCATGCTGTCAAAACAGGTGCTCGTAATAAATCATAGTATCATTTTTTACCCATCATTGATAAAATTTCAATATTTTTTTTTCTATCCAGTTCACTTAACTATTGAATTACTTTCATACAACTTAGTTCTTATTATCTATCAAAACTGTGCTGTTTTTAAAAAATACTAAATCTTCCAAATATGGCGACCTTAATTTTCATTTGTTATCATTTTGGCTGGAAGTGTGAGATCTCTAGAGATCTCGCTGTCAAACAGCAAAAATGGCCGACATTTGATTGAAAATTGCCAAAATTCAGATTTTCCGATCGGTGTAGTAAATCAAGACTTAAATGCATGTAATATACGACCTCTAGCAGATAAATATTTATGTTTATGGATATATAAATGGTTAAGGTCCATTCCGGTATTAAAATTGTGTTTGAATCATTTACACAACTTGCAATAATTGACCTCAAAGTGCCCGGAGTGAATCACTCCGGGCACTGCAACAAAGAGCAAGGAAGGGGGGCGTAGCCATCGCCAGCAGATTACCAGAAAGAGGGCTACGATATCGCAGCTAGAGATGATCATTCCGAGATTCACTATCATGACATTTTTTTATGAATATATTTTCCCACAAAAAGTTTTCATCCATGTGTAATAAAATTATTTATTGATAGTGATACTCGGTCTTTAGTCAATACAAAGGCTAAATTTTATGTCAAGTTATTCATAATGTGTTGAAACTGTGTCTACTGAAATGACCATGCTTCTCCCGTTTGGAAATATCATCTGATCGTCGTACAGTGCTTTGTCCACAATTTCTTTCCATACTATGATATACATACAAACTTTCTCAGTTTTAAATATGAAAATGTCTAGGAATTGTTTGCTTTGGATTTTGACTTTTGCATTTTAAATACATTTTTATGTCCTACTACAATCACTAAGACGCAGATCCTGACACGTATTTAAATTGTTTACTTCGAGATTTTTTTCAAAAAGGGTCCCTAGCAAACTTTTCCAAACTTAGCCAATCTAATTTGCTTATTCAAAATAAAAAGATCAGCTATTCAAACCAGTATTCTGTTACTTCTATTTTTCTTTACAGAGATTGTGCCAGAACTAGGCTTTACTATTTCCCGTCAATGTCCTGCTATTGGCTTTAGGACTGAAATTCACACTGCTTATTTTCAACAAAAATGTACTGTAATTAATTGTACAATCGAGATAGATTTTTTTTTTTCAAAGATAAAAAAATACTTTTTGATTAAGGTCCCCGATCTGTTTTCAAGAGACAGATATCTACAGATACCTCTCTGGAATATAAATCAAAACTGAATGATATCTACTTGCGGTCTCTATGTTTTGTGATCAATCCAAGAATTTTGGAGCAGGGGAAAAATAGCCTCCTATATTCTTAAAATACAGTCTATATTGTCAGCAACAAAACCTACACACTTTTATCTGCGAACTACTTTTGTTTGATCTGCTTCCCACATAATTTATAGGGTAATGGATAAATGAAATGACAAAGTAGACAACATGTACATTTCCAATATCATTATTGAGTTTTTTTAACCAAAAATGCCACAAATGTTTAATGTTTATATTAGCTGTTTACAGAGGATTCAAGATTGATTATTATTTGTTAATAGTGGGACTCATTTATGTTTAATGCTGAATTGGTTTATTTTGTTTTGGGACTCATTGCAAGTTTCAAATATCTAGAATCTCAGATAGCAAAATTTAGATTATCTACTGCCGATATGAAGGTAAAAATCATTTATGCATATGCCAAGTCAACTGGCAAGATCTGGCAAGATCTATGTCCTTAATTTAGTCTTCTCTGGCAATAACCTTCTTAGCTTGAAGTAGATTTTATGGTAATAAAAATAAACACTGTAAATTATATGCGCTATTTTAATAAATTGTATTTATTTAATGTATACTGGCAATTAAGTTTGAAAAAAAAAAGACTGTTTGACTGGGATGCAAAGAAATCTCAGGGGATGCAAGATTTTGCTTCTTGAATGGTCCAGGGAAGCAAAATACTGAAATTGTAGATTAAACACTGAATTATAATTTATCTTTTATAGGTCAAAGTCTCAGATCTACTAAACCTTTCAAATCAGGATTTTCAATTAAAAATTTTAGTATTTATGACCTTATTTTTCTGTCTTATTGACCATTTAGTGCCGATTCTCAAGAAAATGAATGAGCAAAGGCCACTGACTTCAATTATGCAACGTATGAATTACCTCCCTTTAAAATTAAAGGTAAGCTAAGGCTGCATGTCCAATATACCTTGAAATTTTGATTAAAAAAAATAATTTTTTTTCTCTTTGTATAATAATTGGTGATTTTTTGTAGACTAACATTTTATATTTATTGATAACAGATAGAAATTTTCAACGTAATTTAAAATGTACAAATTTAACCCTTGTCATGCTATATAAATTACCTTACTGAATTGCTGTCAAATCAAAGGGATGAAAGCACTGATAGAACATGTTGTTCAAAATTCAATATTTTTTTTAGAAATCAACTTTATAAGCAACTCTGGCAGGAAAAGCACAAGCAGGAGGTATAGACTAAGATCAGCCTGCACATAAGTGCAGTCTGATCTTGGTCTACACCTCCTGCCAAAATCGGAATATTCCGGATTCAGCATGACAAGGGTTAAGTACAAATAAGTTAAAGCCACCATTAAGAGATATGTGATGTTTGCTGAGTAAGAGCATAGAAACTAATTTCTCATCAAATCTCAGCCCTCTTCAATAGGTATGTAAAAGAGTCTTTTAGACAAGCTGATGGTTTCAGCCTGGGGTCCATACCATATCCAGCATGGAGGGACCTTATAAAACTACAAACACATACATAAGAGATATGTACTGTGAAATGATCTAACATTGAACAATAAGGGATTTGGTCAGACTCGATTATGCCTCAAACATTTGTTAGTAAATGCTGAAATATTAAAACAAATGCATCAAATTTACTAAACAGCTGTGTACTGTAACTTAGAGATGGTTGAACTAGGACTACCAGAAATTAATATAGTTTGACACCAAAAAGCAGATTTCTGTTTGTGTTCAAAAGGGAAATGATGAAATCCAAGCTATTCTTTCATTTCTAGTTTTTTTTACCTAGTTCTCCCCACCATCCGAAAAAAAGATATTAGATTTATGCCAAAGTATATTTTTAATGTAGGCCTTAATCATTTACTTATCCAATCAGTAGGTTTGTTATTGGCAGTATGATATAATGACTAGCATATATAGCATATACTAGAATATAATCTCACTTTTCCCTTCTTTAGCTCCAGAATTTGCTATTGGCAATCGATAATTTGTTTTATTTTTCTTTTATGAATTAATACCGATAGGATCACAGATAGGCATCAGTTTATGTTTCTTCTTTAATCAAAAGTAATATAGACATGAATAAGTTTGTTCCTTGAAAAAAGAAGTTTTATTCGTGAATAAATATTCATATTCATGACCCTATATCGTGATGTGTATTCGTATTTGTGACTTGCTGTATCGTTACAGCCCTAAACTTGATGAATGGTCACCCAAGGAACATTTCTGTAAAATCTGGTTGAAATCCATCTACTGGTTTCTGAGAGGAAGATTTTTAAAGGTTTCACCATATGTGGAAATTAGCCCCATCTATTAGTCATGTTTTTCAACCTATCAAAATTCTTTGAAGGAATTTGATAAAGGGTCATTCAAGGTTCATTTCTATTAAATTTGGTTGAAATCCATCCACTGGTTTCTAAGAAGAAATTTTTAAAGGTTTCACCATACAGGTATATGGAAATTAGCCATTAGAGCCTTATTTTTCATCCGATCAAATTTTTTTGAAGGAATCAGATGAATGGTCAACTAAGGATCATTTCTGTAAAATTTGATTTCATTATGTTCGGTCCGTTTTGGGGAGAAGATTTTGAAGTGAAAGTTTACAGACAGATAGTCTAACACTCTCACAACGGACACATCGCCATGATAAGTATTTGCTGGCTTTCAGCTAGTGGAGCTAAAAATTACTTTTAAGATGGAAATGACCTAATTCGAAACTTGACCCATATATCATTAACATAAACATTCTGACCAACTTCCAAGAACAACAGGCATAAAATGTGACAAAAAGAGTGCACAAAGGTTTTCTAAAGATTTGACCCTGTGACCTACTATCCGGACAGATGTGACCAGTTACACACTTGGTCCAGAAATCATTAAGACAAATATTCTGACAAAGTGTTATGCACATGGGATAGAAAATGAGAGTGCTTAACCCATTACCACTCAAGCAATTTTGGACTTTTCCAAATGAAAAGGATTTGCAGACGACAAATTCATAACTGTAAAAAAATTGCTACTGCTTGTCTGATGGGATAAAAATCATTAAGGGTCAAGGAAGAATTGCACATTCTGTGCAATTTCTCCTTTCACCATGTTTTCCTAAACCTTTCATTGTAGTGTCATGAAAACAATGCAAAGGGCTTAGTGATAACAAGGTGAAATATGGCATTTTTTTCAAATTCAAGAGCAGATAAATCTAAGCTTTCTGGTCTGATCAGCCTGAAAATCAGTCTTTTTATGATCATTACATAAAGATGCAGTATTATTTGGATTAGTGAAAAACTAAGGCACTATAGTGTTTACAGAGTAAAATATAGTACTTTTTTTCAAAATTCAAGGGCAGAAAACTCGACTTACTATATGATCGGGCTTTTAATCACATTTGTCAGAGAATTAAAGGTTATTTACATTATGACTTAGTATTTTTAAGATTATTGAAGAAATTATTTCAGGGATACCTATCATATGGTAATAGCACTCACCAAGAACAACAACTTATTTTCAAAACCATCCATAAATGTAGAAGTTATACTCCGGACAAATTCCAGACAGACTCATGCATGCACACACTAACACAGAAGTGAAATTGGGACATCCATGTCTCGTTAACAACACCGGCTCAACAATAATGAGCGATTGAAATGAAAGGACACTATTTTTAAATTGGGATGGGGGGGGTCTACTGGTGGGATGGGGGGGTCTACTGACCATAAGTATTTGCTCCTCTTCCTTTTGCACTTTTTTTAATTGAAATTCTAAAATTTTACAATAGTATTTGAGAAACTTTACCTGTTTCTTCTTCCTTCAGCTTTGTACACAATTCCTCAACAAGAACTTTTATACCAGTTTTCTGAAATAAGCAAACATTTTGATGAGTTTCTTTTTTAACCCATTCCCACACAAAGATGCTTTTTAACACCCCCATTAGGACACAGCATTTACAATAATTGAGGAAAATGAAGAAATTTGCTTGTTACAAGGGTTTTCATTTAATTATAGAAAAGTAATAGAAAATTACAATTCTTTGATCAATATGATACTTCTTTTAAACAAGAAGGCCAAGGTAGCCCTAGATATCTTACAAGAGTTCTTAACTAACATTCTGAACTATTGCAAAGCAATGACAAGTCACCTTAGATAAATATCTGTTGCAAAAATCTAGGCTATCAGAGAAATTGTCTTCATTCAGAATCTGTATCTCCACCAAAGAACAACGGACAGGATTCTAACTCCGTCTTTTTTTCACTTTTACAAACCTAAATGCTGAATGTTGGGTTAATACCTGCAAGCTTTTCAGGAAAAGTCTAGAAAACTGTTGTTGTTTTTTAAGTCCAGCAACAGTATCTTATCAAAAACATTGGAACCGAATGAGTATCCAAATATACATTCAGGGCTTCCCCTGGGAAATTTTATTCTTGCACCAATGAAATCGCCAATGGCAAAAATTTGGGGACATTGGTGCCAATTGGAGACAAAAGTGGAGCCAGTTTGAAAAAGTGAATGAAAGAAATCTACTATAAAAGAAGAAAACCAAAAAACCTGCTATATATAAATATTATATTGAATAAATTATTACATATCTGGCTATTTTGAATTTTAAAAAATTGTTTAGAAAGTGACAATACTGAATGAAACCAGAAAGAAACTGTCTGTATCTAGCAATTTCTTCATTATCCACAATGTTTTTTATCCAAAAAGACAAAATAAGTTAAAAAATTCCATCAACTTGAAATTGCCATCTGCAGCTTCTTCCAAATTGGACCAATCGAAATTCTGTTGTGTTGGAATGGGTTAAAACATACAAAATGAGAGAATTGTCATTTGAAACTGAAATGCAAAGAACACCTCTATGCTGGACGACAGGTAAAATTCTTGGTAACCCACAGTACTTTGATTACTAATGTCCGCAGTACTTTGATTACTAATGTATGATATTTCATATTTCTCAGAAATTCACTGGACTTTGTTACTTAAATCATCAATAGATAAGCAATATGTTGTCTTTGTTTTTTAATCGGCACTCAAATGAATCTCAAAAAGTGATCACGAAATACAGATCATCAATTTTTTAGCCAAAGCAGTGTGACACTCCGCCATCTTGGTTTACAAGATGGTTCCCTGCGGGGTGCTGGGAAAGCCCCAATAACTCGAGTGATGTTAGAATCAATAAGGTCAGCGATGCGTAACTAATCTGTCTTGATTGACATGGATATGCAATGGATATTTATTGTAACATGTCTCCCAAACAAATAAGCAGATGTGTGAATGATAAAGTTGCGCGTCGTTAATCGTTTCAATGGACTCAACATCCCTTTGCCTTATTTTGATAGTTGTCGCCAGTAAAATCACCACTTCGCTGATTTAGGGGCCAGAATTTTTATTTTGGCACATTTAGCGCCATTGGCGGTCGACAGCGGGAGCCCTGATATATTTCAAGATGGTAGGGGACTTGGTATTGCTTTCCAATACTTCAAAATGCTTGTCCTACAGAACCTTAACTGGGTAATAAAATCTTGGGATTTTGCAGAAAAAGATTAGATATTTTTATATTAAGGTTAGCCTTGAAACCACCACATAGCAAATATGTCCAGAGACTATGTCTTAAAACAAACTGACCAGGATGGCTTTACATTGCTCACCTGAAAAACAATCATACATATTGTCAGTGAGAAAAATAGGGTGTCCAGGGCTCCCCCTGGAAAACTTTTCCTTGTTCAAAACAAATTCATAAACAGCAAGAACTTGGAGCCAGTTTGTGCCAGTTAGAGCCAATAAGAATTACAGAATGAAAGAGATTTAATCTACAGAAAAGAACTAGAGGCGTTTGAGAGCCTGCATCACTCTATAATTTACTGATTTTACTGATTAAGAATATGATGTTTTCAGGAATTCATTATAAAACGAATCATATTCACCATGTGAAATATTTTTTTTAGAATTTTGACTGGTCTAAAAAAAAATGTGTTGGAATGGGTTTAACCTTAAGAGTTGAGATAATTCAGCTGTTTGAAATGTAAATATGAGAGTTATAGGAAAATGTTTAGTTGGCAGGTTAAGTTTTGTAGACAGACAGACAGGGGGGCATAAAAATCTGCCATTCAAGAATGGCGGTTCAAAACATTCACTGGATACCATATATGGACATAAGCAACAACCATAAAAGTCATAATTCAGTTGTTTGAAATGTAAATATGAGAGTTATAGGGAAAATGTGTTTAGTTGGCAGGTTAAGTTTTGTAGACAGACAGACAGGTGGGCATAAAAATCTGCCATTCAAGAATGGCGGTTCAAAACATTCACTGGATACCATATATGGACATAAGCAACAACCATAAAAGCCATAATTTCAACGTATCAAAATCAAAATTAATGGAATCTGAAAGATGATCATTCCAGTGAAATTTGGTTGTAATCCATCACCTGGTAACTATCAAAAAGATTTTCAAAGCTTTAAACATATATTGAAACTAGCTTGTCCATTAAAGACATGTTTTTTATCCAATCAAAATTCTTTGAAGGAATCTGATATTGAGTCACCAAATGATCATTCCTGTAAAATTTAATTGAAATCCATCATCAGGTTCTGAGAGGAAAGCTTTTAAAGGTTTCACCATATGTGGAAATTAGCCCCAACTATTAAAGCCAGGTTTTTCATCCAATCAAATTCTTTGAAGGAATCTGATAAAGGGTCATCAAAAAAACATTCCTGTAAAATTTTGTTGATATCCATTCATTGGTTTCTGAGAAGAAGATTTTTAAAGGTTTCACCATATATGGAAATAGCTCTGCCCATTAAAGCCATATTTTACATCTGATATCTTTGAAGGAATCTGATAAAGGGGTCACCCAAGGGCTATTTCTGTGAAATTTGTTGATTTCTGTTCAGTACTTTCTGAGGAGAAGATTTTTAAAGTAAAAGTTTACCGATGCACAGACGGATGCATGACGGACACAACACCATAACAATAGCTCACTGCCTTTCAGCCAGTGGAGCTAAAACACATAATGTATACATGTATATAAATTCTGTTGAAAAAATAGTACTAATATACTGAACATTAGGAGTATGCCTTGACACCCCTCAAGAAAAATGCTTTCGAAAACATTACTGAAAATAAAGAATTTGCTTGTTGCAAACAAAAATCTTTATTATCTGCAATGTTTTCTAACTTAAAATAGAAAGACTTTAAAATTTCATAACCTTGAAAATGTTGTCTATACTTTCTTTCATTTTTGACGAGTCTAAAATTTATCATGTAATAATGGGTTAAACTTACCTCTTCAGAGACAGCAGATAAACAGTCAATGACAGCTGTTTTCTTGGCTTCTTCTTCAGATAAACTTCCCTTCAGATCTTGTTTCTTTCCCTTCTTACGCCATTTGTCTACTTTGGATTTTCTATAGAACACCTCATCATTGTCATACCAATCCAAATCCTCAATATCCTGCAAATCATAACAAGAGTCCCATAGGGCCTTATTGGTCACCCGATTCCAAAGAGCACAAAAACAAATCTCTCATGAATGAGAGTCCAATGTGGGTAAGGGCCATGTTTTATCCTAGGGCCATACTTTTAGCAAACATGGTACTTACTCATATTTTTCCATTTTCTCCCATTTTAATCAAAGCTCTAAGCCTTTTAGTTTGAGAGAAGAAGATTTTTTAAAAATTTTCACTAAACAAGCCTATGTTGAACTTGGGACATCTTGGAACTGGCTAATTCTGACCCTGAGGCCATAATTCATACAATCTTGATGGAGGTCCACCAGGTGATGCTTCATACAAAATATTAAAGCCTAGAATCTCCTGTTTGGGAGGAGAAGAGTTTTAATTTTTCACTATATAAGCCCTATGTAAAATTCTTGACCTCTGGGAATGGGCTATTTATGACCCTAGGGCCATATTTCATACAATATTGATAGAGGTCCACCAGATGATGCTACACACCAAATATCAAAGCTCTAGGCCTATCTGTTTGAGAGAAGAATATTTTCAAAGTTTTCACTAAATGAGCCTATGTTAAATTTGTGACATCCAGGAATGGGCTAATTTTAATCATGAGGCAATAATTTGTACAATCTTGATAGAGGTCCACCAGATGATGCTACATACCAAATACATGTATCAAAGTTCTATGCCCTCCTGTTTGGGAGAAGAAGATTTTTACAAATTTCTCTATATAAGCCTTTTGTTAAACTTGTGACATCCGGGAATGGGCTAATTCTGTCTGTGGGGCCATGATTTATAAAACAATCTTGATAGAAATTCACCAGATGATGCTACATACCAAATATAAAAGCTTTAGGCCCTCTAGTTTGGGAGATAAAGATTTTTTAAATTTTCACTACATAAGCCTATGTTTAACTTGTCCGGGAACAGGCTAATTTTGATCCTGGGGTTGAAATTTATACAATATTGATAGAGGTCCACTAGATGATGCCACATACCAAATATCAGAGTTGTAGGTCTTTTAGTTTGGTAGAAAAAGATTTCTTGACAGTTTGTTTTTCTTGATAGTCCTTGCCCTAAAGACTCAAAATACCAAATATGAGTCTAATCTGACAGCCGGTTCATGACAAGAAGATTTTTAAAGATGTACCTTTTTGGCCCCTTATGGAGCCCCAAGGGGAGATAACTCCACGACATGTACAGATCTGAAGCACTTTAAATTTTCATCTGCAAAACCTTTGAATTTGGATAGGTCTTATATTTTGAAAAACAGAAAAGCGATAAGTATCTACTACATGTAATGAACAAGAGCACTGCATGGGTATGCAAATGCTCAGATGTTCAAGTGCTTTATAGTGATTAAAGTTTCTATGTCAAAGAAGGGGCATATTTCATTCAAACATGAATTTAGAATTAGCCTCCTTGTTGGTATAGGCCACTCTTCTAAAAATGAACAAATAGTATTCAAAAAGTATTCATTAACACCAGCAATATTACAAAATGTTAAAATTATTGGACAATCATGCCGACATACACTCTGATACCACCTAACCATAGCAATACCACAGGTTTTCTCCGAAAACAGAAAAGCTAAAAATGATCTCTCCTATCGATAACTCTGAAATGATAACAATCTGCATTTGTTAAACAGATAATACCCAACCTCACCTTATCTACGAGAAAATAAACTTGACAGATGACCTTGTATATAAAGGACGACAATTTCAAGTTAGTGCAACTTAGAAAATCTTTGCCGTGTAGAGTAGAAAACATCGTGGACATTAAAGAAGCTGCTTGTTACAAACAATTTCTCCATTGTCCACAATGTTTTCCAAGCCCTTTTTCTTGAGATGTGTAAAAAAAAGCAGGATTTGGTGGGAGTAGGTTAAATAGCATGCTTTTGAAAGAATTTCTACAATTTGAATAAAGTTTATTCATGTGGCCATAAAAAATACCCAGGAGATGAAGTTCGAGGCAGAGTTTGCAATATTCCTAAAATACATAAGTACTACTTTTTTGGCATTCAGTTGTTTAGTGGTTAAGCCTCCAGTGGCAGTTTGCACATGTTGAACTCTGAGAAGTCCTCAAAATTTTGTCTGTTAACTTAACCCTTTTCCTGCTGCATATTTATCATTTATTCACAAAATTTTGATTTTTCATTAAATTAAGATCTACTTTGCATTCAAGCAGGGCTCTGCAGAGTGGGCGACTCAGGCGAAAAAGTCGCCTGGTTTCATAAAACTTCGCCTGAATTGCTGATCAAAGCAAAGTCAAAGTCGCCTGGAATTTTTGAGAAGTCTCCTGGATACGCTAGGTGATAACCAAATCTGGCCCAGTGGCTATAAAAGTAGGGGACAGTGTGCAATTATACAACTGCCTGTCGGAAGCCCTTTGATCATAATTCAAGTGTGTATCGATAGTCGCCAGGCCAGCAGATTATCAGAAAGAGGGGTATCTTCTGGCAACTGATAATCAACATGCTTGCTTCATTCACACCTATGCTGCTTGGTTTCGGCAATTCTTTGTATACTATCGGCACTAGAAATCCTTTACCTTCTTAAGTTTTAATTATTTCTGTAAATTAAGTTATCATCAGTCTACGAGATTCACATGATGAGAATAATGGCCGACATTTACGGACGTCGTGTCATTTACCAGAAGTCAAAATTTTGTTAAAAATTTGAAATATTGATGAAAAATAATTCTGCCGAAAATCTACGTAAAGTAGTAAATTCATTTTTCATTAGAATCCTTCAATTTGAATTATCTGGTTTAATTGTTACAAGTGAAGAAAATTATGGCAAACAATTTAAAGACTGCTACGATTTTTTCCTGAGTTTCTTGTTATGATACATTCTTTCCAAAAACTAAATTTCACTTACTTGTGTTGGTTCCATTAAATAACATGTTATCCTATAAAATGGAGCAAATTATCATGTGTAAACTTTAAACCTCTGCATAGTGGACAGACTTTAACTCATTACCACACACTCCCCTATTTTGACATCTTGAAATGTTTTTATAGGAAACTGAGGAAAAAGGAGGAAATGATTGCAGCAAGCACTTTATCCTTTCCCCATATGTTTCTACCCTCTTTGGCAACTTCTTTCTTATTTAAGCTCACTTTGAAATGTCTTATTTAGCTTCTTTCAACTTGTACCAGTCTGAATTTTTTCTTCTGGTAATGGTTTGATTAAATACACTGCAACTCCTCTACAACGCTACCCGGCACAGCGCTGACTCCATTATTACCCGGGGTCCGCTTGGCTCCCAAAATTGGGGGGGGGGCATTTTGGGTTGCAGATGCTGAGATACAAGGTAAATCCTGATTTGGCCGCGATTTATTCATCCCGTCTTCGGCCCGCCCGAAGAAAAAGGGTTGCACTTAAAAATCGATAATTACCCAAAGCCACCTTATGTGGACGGTCCTGGCCATTTATGCATTAGTTCAGAGGTAATTGCATTGTTTGATTGACGACACGCGTAGTGTTTGAATTTACAAAATCGGTTTGATTGTTTGGTCTTACTGTTTGACATTGAGATGATCAATGCCTTAGGTCATTGATATTTTTTAAAACAATAGTGAATAGGCACGCTCCTCGGTATCCTTCAGTTACAAATCTTGAAGGTGGTGCAATTAAAATATCACATTGTTTCCTTCCTGGCGTTCTTAATTTTCTTCAGTCCCCGGTAGGATGTTTTCTTAAAGTAATGCGCAACCGTGAAATTAGACAAATTGACTTGAGCCTAATTTTTATTTTACTTCAAAGTTTGCTGGTATCCAGAGCTCGTAGAGGATAATGGCTTAAAGATAAAAAGGCAACAATGTGCTTTGAAAACAATCAGTCGTAGTTGCGACGTTTTCGCTAAATACAGAAAATGCGTGAATTTTAATTGTAAATGTCACAATGTCGGAAGAATTTCATCCGAAACGGGATAGATAATATAAGTAGATTTAAATAAAATACCGTTATTTTTCCGCATTTCTTTCAATAATCCGAAAATTTAATGCCATTCTGTATGATCAAACACACGGCAAAAAGCTCTTCGACAAATTTGGTTTTTTCGGGTACAGTTTATTTTATTCTGTGGGAGGAAAGGTGATCAAAGGGGCCGCCGCCAGATGTTCAGCTATTTATGGAAGAGTTTCCGGAGTTGACACGTGCCAGACGCGTACCCCGTGATAATTCTTCCTGACCGAATTTTTTACTCTTGTCGTTATGAAACCAGACATTTCACCGTCTCGGATATTTTTCGATTATTATGACCTTCATTTTTACGATTAAAAGTTAGCCGCTACATGTATACGTGCAACTGGTCGGTTAAGTTCCCGATTCGTAAATGACTAGGTTCAGATAGGGTTCTTTGTCAATCTATTGTTACCGTATTTTAAACAATGGTAAAGAAATTAGACCAAGTCCATTACAGCGAAAGATGTTCGAAGGTCGATCCATGCGACATTTTCTAAACGCTTTAGTAACCCCAGGTGTTCAACAACTCATGGGTCTCCAAGGAGTCGTCTGTATGCGAGATACTTAGATTTTATCCCTTTTGTCTAAGGATGGAAATATTTACGTCCGAGTAAAAATAAATTCAGTTAGATTAATGCCGACGACTATCATAATTATAAAACATGTTTCGGGTAAAAGTTCTAGCTTCTTAATATTGGGAGAAAGAGAATACAATTTGTAGACCTGTAGAAATTTACGGATTATTCAATCCTGATAGACGGGGAAGGTAAGGTTAGAATTTAATTCTCTGCACGCTGAATTTCGTCGGTTTCTGCTAAAACTAGAATTAAACTTATTACAGGAATTTTATCACGAATTATCGGGTGTTTAGTTCCGATTCAGACGGTTGAAAATTTCAGGTTCAGCGGGGGGGCAGCGTTATAGCATAATAACTCCACTTCTTCTGCTGTTTCATTTCTTGGACCCCACCAACAGTGTTATAGTGGAGCTGCAGTGTACATGTTGTTACAATAAAATCTTTTCTCCTTTTCTGCTTCAAATAGGAACACTACTCATTTCATTCAGACTGCCTATACACTATTTGCATTTTTTTATCAGTTGACTTCCTTATCATATATGAATCTATTATGAAATATTAAAAAAAAAAAAAAAAAAAAAAATCAGAATCAAACTCTTGAATTCTCAAACCTAAAAAATGAAAAATACAAAAGTATTTGTTCACAGGAATAAGATCTTTATTGAGGACTGAAAGGATCAGCAGTATTTTCTATGTTTATTGCATAATACATAATATAAAATGCAGCTATTTGGTTGTAAAGCTATTTCATTTTCTGATAGAAATGAGGAATACGCGCAAAAACTAAATTCTTAATGCGATCCACTTCTCCTGAAAGTCTCACCACTTCTCCCCATTTTGAAAAACTTCTCCCAATTCTCAGACTAGTGAGAAGTGACTTCTCCCCAAATTCTGGGAGTCTGCAGAGCCCTGTCAAGTATTTGCTCAACACAAAAAGAACAAGAGCCATGTCGGACATGGCCATCCCCGCCGTAAAAGCTTGATAGTAAACTGAAGCCAGTTAGATTTAGGCTTCTTGTGCACTGCATTTCTTCTCAAGGAGTTCAATAATAGCTATTATACTTTCAGAGATATGCTCAGGACAAAATCTAAGTCTTTAAAACCTCAAAGGGCAATAACTCCAAAATTATGCAAGCAAGAGTTGTGGTTCTTGTGCACTGCAGTTCTCCTCAACGAGATCTATCCACCTAAGTAGTTTCTAGTTAATAGCTATTATACTTTCAGAGATGTGCCCCAGACAAAATCTTAGTCAATAAAACAACAAAGGGCAATAACTCCAAAATCATGCAAGCAAGAGTTATGGTTCTTGTGCACTGCACTTCTCCTCAATGAGATCTATCCACCTGTGAAGTTTCAAGTTGATATAATTTACACTTTCAGAGATATGCTCCAGACAAGTTTAGTTACTGAAGGACGGAATGACAGAAGGACAGACGGAGACCATTACTATATCCCCTTCGCCAAAACGGTGGGGGATAACAAGCAGGTAGTATAGACACCTGCCATAACTATTGTCAATACAGGAGTATTCCTGGATCAGCATGGCAAGGGTTGAGCTATCAAAGCTGACACTTTGCTAGCTAGAAATAAGATGATCAAATTTCAGCAATAAAAAATTGTCAACTGCAACTTCTTTGAATTTGACCACTCTATAAAATTTTAGTCAGAATAATCTTTTTTAAATACCAACCTGATAGACATACACTTGATCCAATGTCTTTAACCCACTCCCTCACAATGACACCTCCCCAAGAATAAAAACTTCGGAAAATATTGTGGATACTGAAGAAATTACTTTTCAAAACCAATTCTCTTCATTATCCACACTTTTTCTAGCCTAAAAGACAGGTTTTTGAAGTTTAATTAACCAAAACTTGTCTTGGACCAGTCCAAAACTTTGTAGTCTGGCAATGGATTATGTTTCTGCTATTTGATTAAAATAATTCCCAGATAGATTAAATTTGTACAATTCAGTGTTCTGCCAAGGATCTTCAGAAGAGGGGACAATTGTCCCCTTATCCCTAATTTTTTGGAGACATTTTCAAAATGGAAGAGACAATTCAATTTCACTGTAATATCTAACATCATAGCATTATTTCAACTTAAGGTACAATTATAAACATTGCTTTGCTAATTATAACCATTTCTACAAAAAAAAAAAGAGTGAAGCATAGTTTAGTTCTTTTGTCAATAAAATGCTTGTGTGGGAAATGAAATATTTAGCTACTGTAGGCTAAGATTAGACTCTACAGCTGTGGAACATGTGGTCAGCCTTCTTGAGCAATCCAAAATGCTTCAGTTTTAAAATAATTATTGCCGATTCATAACTCTTTTGACCGATTTTTTGTAATTGGCCATGCAAACAATTGACCTTTCTTTGTGATCCCACCTATCTGCATGATCGGACAAGGTAGTCATTAAAAAATACTGTGGTTTGAGGTTGATTGTGTGTGTGTGTGTGCTTTTCATCCAATCTGAGTTTGACAAGTCATATAATTTTCCTCCCTATGTAACCAGGCATAATCTCGAAGTCAACTTTCTTTTGTTTCATTTATAACTAAAATAACTGTAGATATAACATCTTTTAACACATTGACAAAACTTAAGACTGGTCTAATCTGAAACAGGACTAGAAAATGATATGGGTATAAAGTCTTGGACCCACCAGTGTTGGAACGGTCTCTCAAAAGTATCAAGAGAAGGGTCTGAGGGATTCATCTGGTCTAATGTGGAGACGGGAGCTTAAAATCATTCAAGGACAAGAAAAAGCCAGTGCAAAAAAAGAATCAAACTATGATTAATCTAAAGCTTTTTAAATAATTTTAATTCATTATAAACATAGTTTTTGTAAATCTGTAATTTTTTTGTAAAAATATGTCACTGTATCAATCATTGACATGGATTAGTTTGGACAAAAACGGTCGCGATATGTCATGTCTGGATATAGGTACACTTACAACTGCAAACTTCTTTTAACAACGAAATACAACTTTTCATAAGTTATTTAAGTACAGAATAGTTAGATATTAATTATTTCTCACTGAGAATATTATTTTTTCATTGTTCTGTTTGTTAATTGAATCCAATAAAAGTGTCTTTTGATAGTTCTCAAAAATGCTTTACGCAATGTTTTGATCAAATAAATATTGCAGAAAAAGTAGGTCTGCTGATTGACCGATCTAAGGATCAGCAATCCTTTCAAGTTAATGCTCTGAAGGAAATTCACTGGATCCAGTTTTGTCACAATGTAACTTCATTAACTTGGAACCATATGACTGAAATTTCAGCTGCGACAATTTTTGCACATATGCATATTTTTATGCGACATCTGTAAATTTTACGCGAGAATATCACAGAATCGCGGCCTCCGCAGAACACTGCAATTGGTCAATCATTCAAATATTACTTTACCTGGTGCAACAGTAAGCTGATGATATATCTAGTGTAGATGAGAGAATCAATTCCCAGTAGTTCCAACTCCTGCTTCAGCCATTTATGAACTGTTGAAGGCAACCTGGCCTCCATGAATATACAATGTTCTGGAAACTTCATGGGAAGCAAAGCTAAACCCACTGTGAAAGAAACAAGATGTGTTTGTGAAACACAATGCCCTCACCGTACAAGAGGGTTTTTTGCATTTGACCTTGGTATGTGACCATGACCTTATCACAAGACCTCGACATGAGGAGATGCGTATTATGTAGATGCAGGGCTCCGGAAAACCGATAAATTGCCGGTCTGGACCGAATTTTGAATTGCCAGACCGATTTGAATCCCCAAAAATAACACCAAAATCGGTCCGAAATTTTCATTGAAATATTGGTAAACTCGCTCATTTTCTATCAAAATCAACTTTAAAACCGAAACAATTCAAGGGTTTTACACCTTATCTGCATATTAAGGGATTAACAAAATAACAATAATGCCAAAAATCGATAATTAGTTTACCCGCGGGCCAGTCAAATGCCCATCCGCATGTGGACCTAATTAGCAGTTAGCAAGTTTCACGCTTGACCGAACTTCGGGTATCGAGTATTTGCAATAGAAAATCGGTTTGACTTATACACGTTCGAAGTCTTATCAAAATGGACATTTACAACTGCGTCAATTTAGATTGCCGTTAATGGCGAAACAAATTTCTTTTACTATAATACGGGAGGCTGATATAAATCGAGGCATGAATAGGCTTCAGTTGCTGTTCGTATGAATTTGGAAAAGTTCAGCACAACGCTTTTATAAAATAGGTGGTACCCGCAAAATGCCGATAATTTGAATATGAACGAAAACGTCGCTTAATAATATCGCTAGTTCCGTCAACAAAACAAAAATAAAGAAACAACGAATCATGAAATCTTACTTCAGGGGTGGAAAACGTCCGAATTATAAATCACAAATTAACTACAATTATTAAATGACCGAGATTTGTGTACAAATTCTACTCTGAGAAAATAGTGCAACACGTGGGCAACCCACTCGAGTTTGTCTCGTCGGTCTTTTTGATGTACGTCACGACTCTGCGATCCCATGGGGTAGAATGGACTGACCCGACATTTTTGTGACGTCAGCTGTGTTTTTCCATCATCAGATGCTCGTGTTCAGAGAAAATTGCTATGACTGTGTTAAATTTACACTAGCTTTTAAAAGGTACATTATTACTATAATGAAATCGGCGGTACTCAGGGGTGGGGGGTGCATACGTCACGGAAAAAAATTTTGATAATGTAATTAATTTGTCGATATATTGGAATTTCGTGGACTGCCCCGTACATTGCCGGAATTGCAATTTATATACAGCCGAATTTTCAAAAACAAAATGAAAGTAGGATCTGTCAGTTGTTTTCATCTACCTTCCACTCGTTGAAGATTATAATCATCTTCGGAAAATTTGAAAAAGAATGCAACTACCAAATGAATGATGAACCCTTTTACATATTGGAAAGGTGAAAAAGGCGTTTTTCGTTTTTACCGGGGGGGGATTCGTTTTTACCGGCGGGTGGGGGGGGGATTCGTTTTTGCCGGCGGGGGGGGGGGGGGGGGGGGTCATTGTCCCGGACCGATTTTACTTTCCAAATTTCCGGAGCCCTGTGTAGATGTATCATCATGCCACATATGAGCATTGTATCTTGAATAGGCTGGTAGTAATTGGCAATGTTAAGTTTTTCAGTTAAGTTTTGCAGACAGACAGACAGACCAACAGACAGATGATGGACAGACAGACAGATGGACAACGGTAAAACAATATGTCCCTGATATTTCGATGCAGGGGCAAAAAAAATTGGTGTGCTACTAGTACTTCATGGATACAATTTGAAATAGACTGAAGTAAAGGTTAGATTACCCCGCCATGCAGTCTTCTCCCCATTTTTATGAAGATTTTGCAAAGACTGTGTGACAAGCAGAAATTTCTTTTAATTTTGTTTAGAATTTTGATCTTGAGCGATGACCTTGACCATGTCAGAGGACCTTGATACCAGCAGATATATATCAATAAGAGCTATCATGAATACGAGCATTGTATTTGGTTAACTGTTTAACGCCACTTTTAACAGTATGAGCATTGTAACTTGAATAGTCTAGAAGATATAAAATGTTAGGTTCATAAATTAAGTTTTGTAATGTTTCAACACTGGTCATGCTGAACCCAGAACATTCCTGCTTTGGTAGGAGGTATAGACAAAGATCAGACAGCACATTTGTGCAGACTGATCTCAGTCTTTACCACCTGCTTATCTTTTGAAGCCTGAATTGGTTCTAAGATAAATCTTCAATATAAATACTGACCCATAATTTGGTGCTTACAGTGCTTTAAGCCCTTAGATTTTTAAGTAATTCTGTTGTGGATTTATAATTCAGTATGACAAGGGTAAAGGATCCGAGTAAATGAGTGCCATAGTCACAATATACACCACAACATTATTGCTTTTTTGATAAGGTAGCTAAAGAGGTATAAGGGTTCAAGATAATCGAGTACAACTAGTCAAGATAAGAAACTTTGCACTAAGCCCCCTTTTTTCTGTGATGCAGCCTAAAATGGCAAATGCTAGACAACATGTGTAAGGTCAGGTGACTATGAACACTCTGTGAAAATTTCAATCAAATTCCTCTTTAATTGTAGAACATACATGCGTTAACAAGAAATTTTGCTTTAAGCTCCCTTTTACTGTGACACTGCCAAAATGGCAAAGCAATGACAATATGCCCAAAGTCAAGTGACTAGAAACATTCTGTGAAAGTTAAATTCCAGTTTGATGTGGAAGTAGGGGTGAACAGATGTCAGGACAGACAGACAGATGATATGAATATACCACCACGTTGGGCAGCATATAAAAATTGATGTTTTTGTCATCAGTTAATCCATTCCCACACAATGACTTTTTTTGATGCCCTTAAAGAAAAACACATGGAAAAACATTGTGTAAAATGAAGAAATTGCTTGGAACAATTTGGAACAAGCAATTTCTTCATTTTCTACAATGTATTCTACTAAGAAAGTTGATAAATTCAGAATTTCATAAACTCAAGTTTGTCATGTGCAACTCCTTCCAATTTGGAAGAGTCTAAAATTTTGCTATCTGGCAATGGGTTAATCGTTAAATTCTCACCTTGTCACTCCAGAACACTTTAGATGAGTGCATACATTGTGATTATGATGATTCTTCTACCAATCTTGGTTAAAAATTACTATTCCAAATCCACAAAACTCCTAGTACAAAAATATGTTGTTTGACACAGATCCATTATACTGAAAAAAAACAGAGAAACAATGAAATTTTTATGTGTTGTAAAAAAGAGAATTTGACGGATTTATCTCAGGGGTAGTTTTTAACATGTAAACCAGGTTTCTGACCCTCAAAAAACTGAAATGATTGTTTTGACCCTCATGTGAGAAATTTCTAAAGATTGAAATAGGGTTTTACTGGTATCCCTCAATTTTTCAACAATGTTTATTGTATATAATATAATATTGAAAATTTTACAAATCAATTGATTCCTTCATAATATTTATCTTCATCAGAAAAGGTCACTTGACTTTAATCAGTGTTTACCAGATTCAAATTTGCTCAATGGTTTGGGCGGAGATGTTGTTTAAAAATCCTTCTTTTTCTCTATATAGAACACACATATCCCCAGGAATCGATGGTAAAGATTCTAGCTATTTTGAAGAGGTCAATATACTGATGTTTCATCCAAATTATCAAAGCTCTAGGCCTTCTTGGTCAGGAGAAGATTTTAAAAGATTTGTTATTAAATTTCACTATTGTTGCCATGGCCACCAAAGTTTTCAACAGAGTTCAATTCTTTTAGCTATTTTTGAAGGGAACAAACCAAAGGAATACTTCTGCCAAATTTGGTTGATATTGCACAGTTGTTTGGGAAGAGATATTGTTTAAAGAAATTGTTCAGACGCAGTAGGAAGGGTGATCACAAAGCTCACATGAGAACTTCATGCTCAGGCAAGCTAAAGATATATAAGCAGTTATTGAATCAATTCATATATACATCATCTTACAATTTGTAATATTTCAGCAGATTTTACTTTCATTACAGAAATTAGTTAAATGAACAGCCAGTTTATGGAAAGTGCTGTAGACATTATCATCAATTCAAAAGGAAATTATCAAAACTGTTACATTCGACATAGACAAATTCTCAAAAAGCTTTATTTCTTAATACTTTTCTACTTATACCAGTATTTCTTCATATCATGCTGAAATTTTAAAATTTATCAGGGCTTGTACCAGCTTTAGAAAATAAGGAGTTATTGACTTCTTATCCACGAAATTCTAGGGGTCAAAACAATAAAAAAGGAAGAGCAATTCTATACATTTTCTTTTCTTGTAATATGTTGATTCACTTTTCTAAATCTCTTCTAAACAAGAGCACCGCCTACACTCGGCTATTGGGTGCTGGGCAGTTTCAAATGAATGCCTTTAGTAGAACCAGAGATATTATGAAATGTCAAAGTTTACGCACAACAACGCCGACAACAATGACGACAACATCAAGGCTAAAGCAACACTTCAGGTTTTCTCCGAAAACAGTCTAGCTAAAAAATTCATAAAGTAAACAGGGTTAAGATGTATGTAATATCCAATAGTACACAAGCTCCAACATTGAAAAATTGAGGGATCAAATTCCCTGTTTGACCCTAGAAATTTAACTTTACCCATTAATAAACGACAATATTTAAGACTGGTCTAAATTCAAAGATGTAGCAGACAGCAATTATTAGTTGATGAAATTTTGGATGTGTTTTACTTTTTAGGTAGAAAATATTGTGGATAATGAAGAAATTGTTTGTAATTAGCGATTTATTGATTTTCTATGTTTTTCAAAGCTTTTTTCTTTGGGTGTCAAAAAGCGTCATTGTGTGAGCATGGGTCAAGGTGGTTAAAATGACCCCCATTGAAATAATTTGCAAGGATCATAAGTTAAACAGGATCTTTCAAATTTTTGAAGGTCAAAACCTTTTTTTGAGTCAAAAAATGAGCTCTGCTCAAAGTTTCAGTAGGTTTCTTTACTTTTCATAGTACAGTAAAACCCCTCCTTCAACCACCCCGGAAATACGGGTACCCCTCTATTACGACCGGATTTTTACAGAATGGAATTTTTTGTTCTTTATTTCAATGGTCGCGAACCCCTCTAAAACGGGCACCCCGCTATTCCGAATTACGACCACTAAATTCAGTACCAACCATAGCTGATACACTATTTTGAACCCCACTAAAACGACCAGTTTTCACACATTGAGACCGATCACCCGAATTTCACACTTGATAAGAGCGACACTAATTGGGTACGAATACATTGTAAATACATTATCAGATTTTTGATTATGTGATATCGAACCCTTATTATAATATGTGTTATGATTAAAGTGGCCGATCACATTAAGAAATTATAGTTTGTATTATTTTTAATTATTATTTGAATGTTTCACAGGTTTTGACTCGAGTAATAAATTCCAAAGTGTAAACGTATCCGAGAAATTGCGATTAGTTTGTTTACGGCGTTCCGAACAGTTAATAAGCAATTAAATTTTGACTTCAACGTAATTGATGCTTGGAATTCCCATTTTAGAAGATATGATATCGACAGTTTGACACTTTGAACCTGTACTTACGAATAAATAATCTGAGATCGGAGTAACAAACGGAGAATAGAGAAAGAAGAACTTATCGAAGACCGTAAATTTGAAAATGACATAAGATTCCGCTGCAATACATGTTCTTATAGTTTCATTTTTGTTTGTATAGTATTAGTATATTCAAAGAACAAAAAACAAAATAAACATGCATTACTTGACAACAAACGACCAAACCTCGGTAATACGACCACCCCTCTATTACGACCACTTTTTGAAAGTACCGCAAGTGGTCGTATTAGAGGGATTTTACTGTATAACTATCACTAAATTGGATTCATTTAGACAAAAAATTTTTTTTGAAACAAATTATCCTTTGGATAAACGCTAGTTTTTCACCAGAAGTTTGTTTTGAAAAAGGTTTCCATCATCACTTGACTACAACAGATTTTTTTACTGTAGGAAAAACATACGATGGAAATGAACTATTCATTAGTAAACATACTCATCAGTCACTAAACTAAAATTTTGAAACGCAACTTTAATTTTGACATTTTTTAAAAACCAGTTAGTTTCTTTAAATTCAAGCTTGGTGTTTGGTCGAGATTTACCTCTGCATGCATATATCTGACCACTCAAACTTTTTATATTTGTCACTCGAACTTTTTTGTGTACAAGCATCTTCTATATGATCTCAAAATTTTTGTGTATAATATCTTCTATATGATTCACACATTGTTTTGTTTTTGTTAATGTAATTGCTAAGGTCATTTTCATATTTGTGAAAATATGACCAGAAGATAAACACAGTTGGCAAACTATAAGCCCCCAGTACAGGATGCAATCAAGTGATCTAGCTGGTAAAATTTAGCATTGCATTAAATCAGTAGAAAGTCATTTAGATTTAAATATACTTACACCCCAGGGCGATCTGACCTGATAAAGGTCCATCTGCCAAAGCATTTTGGGAGCCCCCCCCCCCCCTCCAACTTTGAAAAAAAATGCCCAAAGTTTGAAAAATAAAAAATGTTTAAATAGTGGGAGGAGCTCCTGTGCATCATGACATTGGCATCGTTAAGATTGATGCAAGATGATCCAATGCTTATCATAAGCTGAACTATAGATATACATGCAGATTAGAACAATTTTTAGATTGGGGCTATCATTTGATTGCGTTTGTTAAAGCTTTAGGAACGAGGACCTGCATCGTAGTAAGAAAATCATGCCGACCTGAAGGATGAATTTCTTAGAAATCACTCGTCGACAGGACAAGGGATAAAGTCAATGACATCGTCTGCATGGGTGGGTCTGCCATGGTAAAAATGATCAGCAAAGCACTTATATATAAATGAAAACAAGCATTTATAAATACTTGATCGATCGGGAAGTGAAATGTCAATTTAAACGCATAATTGACATTTTTTCTGTCCTTCGACAGAAAAGAGGTATTCCGACTGTCGTTGAGAAACGAACCGGAAGTAGGTTTACTGAGAAAAGTAGATCTTTCAAAGACGTTATTTTATCAGTACATTCTCGAATAGCTAACCAAAAGCATAACATATTCACAAGGAATCAATATTTTTCTTCGGAAATGTCCAAATAAATGTTTCATCTTGAAGTTGCTTTTCAGGGTGTGCGTACGAGCACCTGTCTCAGATAACCGGACTTTTTCTTCTGACGTCACTTGACAATATCTGGTAACGGCCAATACGCGGACGATTTGAAAAATGAAAGGGCGTCGGATTATTTGTTTGCTTGAATGGGGTTTTACGCCGCTTTCAGTTATATCGCGGCGGCTGGAGCACCTGAAAATGGATTCCTGGTATTTCTCACAACAGTACCGCCATCACATCCTTTCCTAGCCTCCAGCTGCTACCCTCACATAGGTCTACGATTTTCGACCCATTGGTGGGAGACAAATAGTCGGAAAGGATGCGTGCCGCCGTCGGGGATCGAACCCGGGACCTCTAGATTGACAGTCCGAAGCGCTACCACCTGCGCTATGACGGCGGCTCGCGTCGGATTAGAGTGTGGCTTTTAGAAACTTTCGATGACAAATTGTAAATAGATAAAAAGGCTCAGAAACAAGCCAAAATGAACCTACTTACTTCTGCAGACTACTTGCAAGAACAAGGACAGCATATTCAAAGATTTGTTACCTGCTTTACGCGAGGAACACGCAATAGATGAGAACATCTGAATTTTATCGACTTTAGTCTTTTCTGTATTCGATTCTTTAAAACAGTTGGGGGCCAATCTGAGGGGAAAAATGAATGTTCTTGGAGCCAACGTTCTCACTCGTCTGAGTGGAGGCTTGGATGTTCAACCCCAACAAAAAGATTTCTTATCTATTGATAATCATAAGCCGCATGATTGTAGCTAGACAAACCTCAACCCCTCTTTTTCAGTGATAGCATCTCTGATTGAACAAAAATTGCCATAACAACGGACAAGGTCGAAATTTGACACGATAAAGAGTAAAAAATAGTTTCCCTCTGAAGTCTGTCTGTGTGCATTGGGGAGACTTTGGTACTGTGGACAAACAACAACAACAACATCACAATTTCCTTCCTGTCAAATGCTATCATGATATTTAAAGTAACCAAGAGTTAACCCATTACAACATGACAAAATCTTAGACTGGTTCAAATTAAAATAAGTTGCAGAGGACTATTTTGAGTTAGTGTATTTTAAAAAAGTAATTATTCCTTGTAGGGTAGAAAACATTGTGGGCATTGAAAAAAATTGCTTGTTACGAGCAATTTCTTCATTGTCCAAGTTTTCAAAAGCCTTTTTTCTTGAGATGCTTAAAAAGCGGGATTGAGTCGGAATGGTTTAAATAGCATAGTTTTGAAGGAGTTATCTTCAACTTGAATAACTGAGTTAACTCACCTGGGCTTACAAAGCAGTGGAAGAACTGCTTTTTATGGCGGCGTAGGTATTCAATGGATTTAGTGCATGGTTAAGCCTCTAGTGGCAGTTTTCACTCGTTGAACTCTGAGAAGACCTCAAAACTTTGTCTGTTAACTTAAGCTACCAAATGTCAGCTTTGATAGCTGATAAGAGATGAAAACTTTTTAACACTAGTATTGTAAAAGCAGAAGAATATATTCTATAGATTATGCGCCATATAAATGTATATGTATTCATAACGATGTAAAACCATGAAGATTCCTAGAAGAGTAGCGTCCGATAAATGGGATAAAGGCACTGTCCCACAGTAGCCCAACTACCCTGTAGTATGTTGTTAATGTCCCGCGGACAGAACATATTTTGGCGGCGACGATAATTCTTTCCGAACCATGGGAAGAAAAGGATAATATTGCACAGTGTATCTGGACAGTATTAATTACAGTCACTTTGAGTAATTTTGGTGTTACTAATTGGATTTTATTCCGTTAGAAGTTGACTATTGGTTTCCCCAAGTCGATTGTTTTATAGATTGTTATTGGATTAAATTAGAAGCAATGGCTAAAGCTTTGCCGATTGCAAGTGTAGAACAATTTCAGTTTAGATGGAGACTGTACTAATCGTTCCGGCAGATGGGACAGATGGTTAAAGTCGTTTAACTATTATGTTGTTTGTTCTGGAATAACCGACAGAACGCAAAAGAGAGCATTCTATTACACCTAGTTGGGCAAGACGTGCAACAAATCTTTGAAACCTTTCAAGACACTGGAGACAATGCTGATTTTGACCAGGCAGTGGCTAAACTGTTCCGAATATTTCCAACCAAGAAAGAATGTTTCGTTTGAAAGACACAAATTTAACTCCGAGGTACAAAAATCAAATGAAACGGTTCAGATTTTTGTCCGAGGCTGAAAAAGTTTGGCTATGAACTGTGATTTTGCGGATACAAAATGAACATATTGTAGAAAAATGTGTCTCTACAGCACTTTGAAGGCGATTTTTGAGGGAAAACGAGTTAATACTGACCAAAGTGCTAGAGATAGCTACAGCAAATAAACGAGCGGACGCGTGTGCTTCTACGATTGAGAAAGGAAAAGCAGAAGAAACATGTCAGCTTAAGAAACACGACCGAGCTAAAACATGAAAACACAAGAAAAAAGAAATAGAGTGCTACAAATTTGGACGTAAAGGACATAAGTCAAATGTACCGAAGTGTCCCGCCAGAAATGGGGAATGCAGAAAGTGTCGTAAAGTACGACATTTTGCCAAGAAGTGCAAATCCGAACTAAAAGCAAGAAAGAAGAAAGAGGTTCGACCCCCGGACGATGAAACAAACAGTGAAAACGAAGAAGTAACATTTTCATTAACAGACAAGTTGTCAAAAACAAATGTAAAAGTAGGTAACATTTCTCTCTCCATGATATTTAACTCAGGTGCTTCTTGTAACGGGATTGATCTTAACACTTGGAATTATTTGAATAAACAAAAATAATTCAAATTCATTTCAAAAAGCAAAACGGACAACAAATATTCCCATATGGATCAAAGAAAGGTTTGTCACAAATGAGCTTAAAAATCACCCCTTTTTTTAAATTTTAATGCAGGCTAAATTGGTTGCACGGTGTAGAGCCCATATGAGAAGGGGGGGGGGGGGCATTATTGTAAAAGCTTTTAGAGAGGGGCATCATACATTGTCACATGCAAAATTTGGAACCTTTAGGCCTTACGGTTACTCACAAGAAGAATTTAAAGATTTACTTATTTGGTGTGCCTGGGCTGAGCCTGTATGAAACCCAACGGGCATCGTATTAATAGCATTTCAAAAGGATCACGTGACAATGTCACGTACAAAACATTGGATCTCCATGGGTAAAAAGAAAGATTCTTTTAAGATTTTCTTCATTTTCAGCCTTTCTGTTGCCATGACTACCAGAGCTCTGAATTGGATTTCAATAATGCCTACATTTCAGAAGAAAACACGGTATTAACAGATCTTTAAGAAAGTAGTAACGTTGATAAATAGAAAAGGTAAACCGGAAACGTTTTAGTCGCCAGGAAACATTCCCATCATCGGCTTGGTTAACCATGAGAGCCTGATTGCGCTACTCAAAAATAACTGGACAGTTGTCCTACATTCATACGTCACAGATTTAACACAATACCAATCACTTAGAAAGCTCTAAATTCAAAGAAGCAACGTTTTAAAAAGAAATCTTTCTGATTAAGAAAACCGAAGAAATTGCTCATTTTAAGCTGTTTCTTTAATCTTCACAATAATTTCTATATCTTTTTCTTGGTAAGGCGGAATTTTTTGGACTGAATTTGCTAAATCGTAGAATTGAAAGAGTGTTTTCCGAATTGCTTAAATTGAAAGAGCGCAGCGGACAAAAACATGCGTACTTTCGGGATAAAAAATGGCATACAGGATAAGAAAAGATGAAAGATAGAGCTTCTACAAATGTTCTAATTGCCGAAATTGTTTTCGCGCAAATTATGTTAGTTTCTAGTAAAATGTTAAATTCCGCTATAGGGTGACTCCTTTTATCCGTTGAACCCCTAAAGTACGCGTAATGTGCCACAATTAAACTCTCAGCGGCTGCTTTCATTACAATTTTTGCATTTAAACAAGAGATAATGACCCTAAGTCTATAATGGTATACTACTATTACATTATGTGCATGTGTTCGCATAGTTTACACGTGAAACTATGGCGCACAAAATGGGTCAAAAGTTCACTTTATATGGTACATGATAAAGTAAACGCGTGCACTCGCAAACGATACATGTGCATTCACAAAATTTAGGCGTGTGCGCAGAATTACTGAGCGTTCAAGGGTATAAAATGTGCGCGTACGCCTAAATAACAAGTGCACGCACAATATAAAGGTGTTAACTTTTTACGCGTGTACGCTAATATTTTGAAAGTTCACACCAAAACTATTTACGTGTGTACGCTTTCTTTGTGCTAAGACGACTTTAGACCTGAACGGTACACCATATGAAACTACGTTTATTTTGTAAGAGGCAGATACCTATCACCCTGATCAAGACAGTGCAAGGTCCGTCAGACCGCTATAAAGGCAACACTAAGTAGTTGAAGATTTTGGCGCTAATGATATCCCTCTCCTGGTTTGAAATTGAAAGCCAAAATGGCAATAAACATGAGATAAAAAGCCACGGAACATTCTACGAGCTAGGCTATATTTTATGCCCCAACGAAACTTTTGACAGAGTCTGCACGCTTCCAAAGTCGATCCTTTTCACCTTACTTTTATAAGTCAAAATTTGCCAGGAGGGTAACCAAAACATTTGAGTTTTCATAGGAAGTAAAAGCTTCTATGATGAATCGAAAAACAACTATTGAGAAATAAAGTGAGATTAATCGTGACAACCTTCTTACGACACACTTACATACTGCAACAAACCATAAGTAACCATATGGCAATGAATTGCTTGTGGACAAAAACCCGGCATATTGGTCGATACATAACGTTTCTCATGGGCTATATTTTTACCCGTCCGTTAATAAGTCGTGAGTCATCACGCGAAAAGGGAACATCTGTGAATAAAGTTCAACCACAAGAACAACAACAAAAACATTGATCGATCGTGGTTGTTACTCCGAAAAGCATTGTACAGTAAGGCATACATCCCATTTTAGCTAATTTAATCGCAAGTTAGCAAGCAGTTTTCGAGCTGGCGCTCTCTGACTAGAATCGTGCACTTCTTCATGTGACGGCCAATTTGTTGACTTTTTATATGGGTGCTTTACATCAGATCTATTTTTGTTTCCACTGAGGTATGAGCCTAAAAACTTAATCACACTGTATAAATACGAGACGCGCACTCATACATTACAGTGGCTAAGTTTTGACGTCAAAACTACATAATTTAACTTTTAGTATCGTCTATCAAAAATGGGCGTTCTGATAAGTCGAAAAAAAAGTATTCATAAGTCCAAGAACAAAATTTTGAGCACGCACCGATTTTCTATGCAAAAAATACTCCCATACAAAAAGGCATCAAAATTTGTAAAATATTTGCTTTTTTCGCTCGATGCATTCTGTATTCATACAGTGAGATTAGTTTTCTCGGTGAAAACAAAAAATATTCTTTTCATCTCTAAAATTAAAAAAAAAGGAGAAAATATTCACCCCCTTTGTTACAGTTTAGTGCGACCAAGCAATATATAGGGAATATTTCAACAGTGTGTTTTTCCATTTGTGTTCGAGAATCGTGTGTAGGTATTTTTTATTGGATAAGACCGAACCTAATAAAAAATACCTAAACACGATCCGAGAACACGATAACAACAAATGGAAAAAAAACACACTGTTGTAATATTCCTTTTATTATATACTTTTAGGACATGACATTAAGAAAATTCTCTGAAAAAAACAACTTTCCGGACCCCCCCCCCCCCCCAAAAAAAAACAAACACACACACACAAAAAAAAAAACCCGAACGTCAATGCACAAAAAAGGAGTCCGTGTTTAACGGTACTCGACGAATACGGTTTTTTGGTACACGCCGAATCTGCTTTGTGCGCAAACGTACGAAATAGTTGCGTGCTCATAATTTTGTTAAAAAAAGCAGCCAATCAATACGCTCGACTCTTGGTAGACGAAACTTATCTTTTTTCTATTTCATCTCCTGTTCAAAAGATGCATGTCTGCCTTTCAATAAAAAAACGTGAATTTTCCATAATGTCTAACACATTACCTTTTTCTTAAATCTGCCCTATTCTTGGATATTATGTACTCTTATTTAAAGAATCAATTTTGTATTTTTCGAAATTAACGGATCGTGATTGTCAAAGAATTAATCAACCAATCAGTCGAATAATTCGTTTAGACCAAAAGTGAACTTTGACCTCTGACATTGGCCGAATTTATGTGAAGTATTTTTGTTTGGCGATTTAAACGTCGCAACAGCAGCTAATTTACGTTGTAGTTACGACGTTTAGGTCGCCAACTGACCATTTTATTTTTCATGTTAGTTTTGGTAATTGTGATTGGCCATAAACTTTGCACAAATAACCCCGTTAACTCTTTTCGTGCTGAAAAAAATTCCTTTTTTTTTCAAAAAAGCATGAAAATCAAAGTGGCGAAAGTAATGAGACTACTTTTTCTAGGTCTATAGTTATTTTGAAAATTAAATATCATATACAACCCTAACTTATAAGGGACAAGAAGGGGGTGTAGACTAAAATCAGACTGCACGTGTGTGCAGACCGATCTTTGTCTATATCTCCTACAGACATATACCGGGCTCAGCATGATAAGAGTTACCAAAATATCTGGTGTGGCAACTTTGTTATGCCCCGACATTCCACATTTATCAACGTTATAATGTAGACCTTTTACGCGTCAGATATGTTTTCTCGCTTCTTTTTCCGCGCTGTTCTTTTTTGCTTTTGTTTAACTGTCACAGGTAAGCTTGGTATGTTTTTTTTTATCTCAAGATCTTTGAATTTAAGTTGAACATTTATTCAATAATATATTTTCACATTTATTTACCCGTTGAAATTTGTGACTTTATTTATATATTATTCTATAGTGCATAACTAGATGACAAAATTTTATGCTAGTCCAAATTGAAAGAAATTGCAAATTTAATGAAAACGTGAGTAAAACAATACTGAAGAAGTGCGATATACGATAGAAACTGTGTGAATTCTTTGACTTTTCAAAATTGAAAGAGGTTGCAGAAGACAATTTCAGGTTGATAGAATCTTAAATACTCCTGCCTGTCGGTGTAGAAAGCTATAACATTTAGCCCTTTCCTGTACAATCACTGTTTTTTACGTCCCTGTGCTTTTATAATTGGGAAAATATTGTGGAAAAAGAAGAAATTGCTTTTCCCACAATATTTTCTACCCTACTGAATTATTATTTTTCAAATAAGATCAACTTTGAATTGTTGTCTGCAAAGCCTTTAAATTTGGACCAGTCTAAAATTTTGTAAAACAGGAAAAGGTTAACCTAATCTTTGCTAAACATTAACCATGCTTGATTTCTTTTTAACACAATCCCACATTTAAAGACCCCCCTCCCCTAAAAAAAGGAGGGGGCTTTTTGGGGAAATATTTGAAAATGAATAGATTTCTTGTCACACACAATTTATTCATTTGCCACGTTATTTTCTACTTTGAAAAACCAAAAATGTTTGGATTTCGCAATTTTGAAATACTCGTCCTCATTTTCTTTAAATTCTGACCATTCTAAAATTTGTCGTCTGGCCATGAGTTAAGGTGAAATGTTTATCATTCAGTTATGACTGAACAAATGGAGGTTCTTTGCTTAAAGTCTGAAATTCACTTTGCCCCGATAATTGTACCACTTTGCCCCCAAAGCCTTGGACATTTTAATGGGATTTTTTTCTTGGTATAAATTCTTTTTAAAATGGTGAAATTAATAGTTTAAAGTGGTTTCGAGTTGGAAATTTGATGAACTTTCGAGATATATAGTGATTAGATACAAATGTCTCATAGTATGTAAAAATGTGTGAAATACAATGTATATATAAAAATGTAACACTTCGCCCCCGTCTCACCCATGTTTCAAATGTAAAGCATAATTTTAGGTTCAGTATTAGACGTTCAGGAAGAGACAATTGTTGAAGGTAATACTCTACCAGAAAGGAAGTCACTACCCTCACCATTTAGGTAAACACATTCATTATACATTGAATATGATATATTCCAGAAATTCGAACTTCATGCGAATAGGGATCATCCCAGATTTAGTTAAACAAATCGACCGCGTTCTACCAAAAACATCGTAACTACAGCTTATAACAAGCTGCAGTTACGAGTTTTTAGGCAGAATACCGTCGTGTTTCTTTACATGTGCATCTGGACCTTAGATCTTATGTTTATTATGATTATTCCTCGTTTTAAATGTAAGCCTTTGTTTCATATCCACGTGAAAAAAATGAGCACGTACGGAACCGTTTTTAGCTAGCAAAGCGTCAGCTTTGATAGCATAAGTTAACAGACGAAATTTTGAGGTCTTCTCAAAGTTCAACGAGTGCCACTGGAGGCTTAACCACTGAATCTATCGAATGTCTACGCCATGAAAAGTAGTTCTCGCGTATTTCAGGAATAATGCAAACTCTATTCAAATTGTAGAGAACTCATTCAAAAGTATGCTATTTAACCATTCCCAATAAATTCCGCTTTTTAACCATCTCAAGAAAAAAACTTTTGAAAACATTGTGTACAATGAAGAAATTGCTTGTTACAAGCAATTTATTCATCGTTCACAATGCTTTCTGCCATACAAGGGAAAGATTTCTAAATTCAACACGTCGTCTGCGACTTCTTTTAATTTGAACCAGTCTAAGATTTTGTCGCGTTATAGTGGGTTAACACCTTGGTTACTTTAACCTCATTTATTTATCATAATAAACTTTAGCCGAAGAAGAATACTTAACAAAACTATGCTTTGCTAGCTTACAGTACTTTGAGTACTTTGATTCTATGCATGACTGCATACAAAGGAGTTCAATGAAAACTGTTTTAACCCTTTACCTCAGAATCCCACCTCTTTACGTTCCTCAAGAAAATAGTTCGGGAAAATGTGGGAAATGAAGAAATTGCTTGTAACAAGCGATTTCTGCATTTTCCACATTGTATTCTAGCAAGATTGTCTTAGATATTTGAACTTCTATTAGCTTGAAATTGTGGCCGGAAACTTCTTTGAGTATAATCTTTTATTGTGTTGTTATTGGTTGGACTTGTACATCCTTTTCTAATTTAACGTTTCAACCCGTTCCGACATAGTGACGCTTTTGTAACGAACAATTTCTTCATTTTACACAATGTTTTCTACCCAGAAAGTTGAAAAAAAAATCCAAAATTTCATAAACTGGAAATTGACATCTGTAACTCATTCCATTTTGGACCAGGTTAGTATTTTGTCGTCTGTTAATGGGTTAACCCATTCCCGCACAGCAAAATTTTAGACTGGTCCAAATTGAAAGAAGCTGCAGACGACAATTTCAAGTTGATAGAATTTGGAATTTTTTGTCATTTTGGGCAGAAAACATTGTGGATAATGAAGAAATTGCTTGATACAAGCAATTTCTTCATTTTCCATAATGTTTTCAAAAGATTTTTTCTTCAGGGGCGTAAAAAGGAGGGATTGAGTTGTAATGGGATAAAAACATCTCTGCGTTATAATTAGATATGTGATTAGATTTTTAGAATCATATCAACGTGCGTACAAAAAAATCTCCCATCTCTTGAATGTATATATGAATTCTGAATTTGTGAATATTTTGAATGTTATTATCGGTGCGCGAGCAAAATTTCGAAAGTACAGCTTTATTAAAGTTTTAGTTACGACATTTCGTTCGCGCACCGACGATATTCAAATGCGACCCGACACGCGAAAAGAATCATCTGCTAAAAGCGACAAAACTCGAACCTGGTCTGGCTGAGCCACCTGTCAAGGGTCGACACTTGACGTTTCCTTTGTAGTTTATTTGACAGTACTATTTTCATTCTACCCTGAAACATGTATATTAAGTTTCGGACTACCCTGTATTACCCATGTCCTTATGTACGAACATTAGATAAGAACAAATAGCCCCTTTTAATAGCAACTTTTGAGTTGATTATATAGATCAATAAATATTGATAATCAAATAAAATGACAATGAAAATATCGTTTTCCCCATTTTCCCATAATACACATTTTTCTGTATGATTTAAGGTATGGCCGGTCGACAGGCTTTCTGCGTTTCTCGTCTGCTGACTTGGCGAACCGTGCGATCGAGTTTCAAAAAGATCAATGTCATGACGTTAAGATAAAAATTACAGAGAAAAAAGCGACACGTGGCAATAAGAAGAAATCAAACAAGTCAACGAAGAAGTCGAAGAATAAGATAACCAAGAGAAATAGAAAGAAGGGGAAGAGAGGCAGAAATAAAAGGAGGGAGAGAAGAAACTAGTTAGGATTCGAGCTGCTAAACGCGACTACTTCAGCAGACTATCACAGTCTAATGATGTTGACTTTGCTTGTCTTACGTCCAAGCTAAATTCTGGTCCGGTTAAAGCTCTTTTGAAACATAGTGATAAGACTGAAAATATTATACAAATATAGACAGTTGACGGATTGCTTGCCCCGCTTACTGACCTTCGCTAGTTACGCCCGGCGTTGACTTTGCTGAATATTCCACTTCGATATCACATGAAGTTATTTTACATTTTTTATTATCAGTAACACGTAACAAAAGAGTTAAACGGTTGGTTGGCGACCTAAATGCCATAACAACAGCATGAATGAGCTATAAGTCGCCGAATCAACTAAACTGCTTCACATAAATTTTGGAGTTCAACATTCATCTCCAGTCTAAATGAATGATTTGATTGGTCTATTGATTCTTTGATTGAAGGACAGACACGGGTTGTATAATTACCTTTAATATCATCTACAAAATAATATACATGTGTGAGTAAAAACAGAATGAATCAATTCATACATTCTGCTACTCATACAAGTAGATTGTAAACGGAAATATTGAGACATAAGTAAGTAAATGAATAAGATGATAAATAGACATATAAACAACATCGTCTGCGGATACTGTTCTGGTATGTCCGGATCGACTGCGAATCAAACATTCAATTAGTCAGCCAAATCATTCATTTCTTCCGGATATGAACTTTGAACTCCAACATTTCCCGACATTTATTTGAAACATTTCTGTTGGTTTGGCGACTTAATCGTTGAAACTACAGCTTATTCAAGCTGTAGTTACAACGTTTAGGTCGCCATACAACCACTTTACTTTTTCGTTCACTGTAACTGCATGGCCATTATCCCTTTCCTGGACAAATCCGGGATTTTACGTCACTGTGATTTTATACTTGGGAAAACATTGTGGAAAAAGGAGAAATTGCTTGTAACAAGCAATTTCTCCTTCTCCCACAATATTTTCTACCACATAGGATGGTCAGTTTTCAAATTGCATGCATTTTTCATTGTCGTCTGCAATCTCTTTCAAATTGGACCAGTCTAAAATTTTATAAAACTCGAAAGGGTTAAATGTTGGCGTGCTAAGAGATCCATCGATGTTACTACACACAACCACAAAAAAATGGAAAAAAAAATTGTCACGACCAGACTGCAGAGAATGTGTAGACAGCCCTACTTCGCGATATCCGACATGAGTTGAAATTATTCATAAGTCGTGTCACATTGGTCCTTTTTACAAATTAAACCACTACCAGATGATACAATTTTAAAACGGTCCAAATTCAAAGGAGTTGCAGACGAGAATTTAAAATTGATGGAATTTTTGAAATTTTGATTTTTCCCACTTATCTGGGAAGAAACCTTTGAGGAAAAGGAAGAAATTGCCTTTTCAAGCATTTTTTTCATTCTACACTATGTTTTCCAAATTACCTCTTTTGAGGAGCGCCAAAAAGCGTCACTGTTTTGGAATGGGTTAAACTTTTTGTATGCAAGGACTTATACAATGTACAAAGTTGAATGTACGAGGCGTGTTTTAACTAAGATTAATCAGGCCATTTGGTATTTAGGTATAATGTATTTACGACAATGTTGTAAAATGGATGACAGAAAATATGTCGTGTTGTTTATATTTCTCTGTTCACTTTCATCCCTGTGTTGTATTGGTAAGTCTATTTTTTTCACATGAGGTCATTGGCCCTTAACCCTTTCCTGTTTTTTGAAAATTTAGATTAGTCCAAATCCAAAAGAAGAAATTACTTGTGTCAAACAATTTCTTCTTTTTCCACAATGTTTTCTCAAGTATGAAATCACAGTAACGTAAAATTCCGTGTTTAAACAGGAAAAGGTTAACCTATTCTCACACAATAACGCTCTTGGACACCCCTCTATTTGGAAAACATTGTGTAAAATGGAAAAATTTCTTGTAACAAGCAATCTCTTCATTTTACACAATGTTTTCTACCCAGAAATAACCTAAAATTTCATCGACATTAAATCGTCTACAACTCTTTGATTTAGATAAGTCTAAAATGGAACATCTTGTAATTGTTTAAAAGGATCATTGCACTTTCTCAGTTTTCCAGTTGGATTGCTTAGCTTCTGTTAAAATCATATTTTCCCATTTTTTTAATCATCAGGGTGAATGTTTGGTAAACTGTCATTACGTCTTTCCACCTGCAGGTTCGGAATTCGGACATGTCTAACAATCACTTGTCTGGCAAAATGTTAAAACTAAACAATAAATGGAAGTATCCTGGTGAATTAGTTGAAAATCATTCGGATATTAATTTTCAAAATCTCGTGTTACAATACAATACTTTATTGACGTAAACTATACAGTTTCTTGTCAAACAAACAAAAATATTAACAAACATAAGCAGCACGTGATCAAATAGTCCTGGAAAAACTATAGTGTTTGGAAAAGAAGCAATTGACTAACTAAAATTACATAGAGCTGTATCTATTAAAAAGAAAGAAAGACACTCACAAAAAAAGTAAAAAGTTATCAAGTGTGAATATTGTTTACTATATTTGTTCTCAGTAATTATGCTACACTAGATACAAATAGACATCCAATCTTCACCAGGGCTCAAGATTATAAAACGTTTTTTGGTATTCAGCTGAGAATTTACTTCAAATTCGAATTAATGTAGTTTTCCTAAGTTAACTGTACATTTTTTGTTATAAATAATAATTTACCAATATAACTTGCTTGCTGTAGAATTTAACCTAAGACACATCTTTAATTTCTAATCGAATATTGAGTAAATTCTCAGTTGAGTGGAAAAGAAGTTTTATAGTCTCGGGCACAGGTCTTGATTCCGATACCTCACGACCGTCAGAAGCATCTAACACTTGTCATGCTGAATCTTTTTTTTTATCTTCTTTTCACTATATTTTAACCCTTTCCTGTTTTATGAAATTTTAGACTGGTCCAATTTGAAAGAGATTGCAGACGACAATGAAAAATGCATGCAATTTGAAATCTGACCATCCTATGTGGTAGGCAATATTGTGGGAAAAGGAGAAATTGCTTATTACAAGCAATTTCTCCCTTTTCCACAATGTTTTCCCAAGTATAAAATCAAAGTGACGTAAAATCACGGATATGTCCAGGAAAGGGTTAAATGATGACATAATTGAATTGATGTTGTGTTCAAGGATTTCTCTCACACAACAAGGAGAAGCAGATAGTGTAGGCTAAGATCGGCCTGCACGTCTGTGCAGGCTGATCTTAGTCTATTCGCCTGCAAAGCCATTGTCAAAGCAGTGATATTACGGGATTAGCACGACAAGGGTTAAAATGGAAACTCAGATTGTGAATCTTTAGAAGAAAGGAAGGTAGGGAAAAAGTAAAGATAAAAGAAAACACTAAACATCCGGCGATCTGTAAGGGTGGGGAAAACTAGGGGCTCTGACCACCACCACCCCTGGAAGTTCGGCAAAATATGGTTATCGGATTCAGAAAATCTGGAAATCAAAGTATCACATTGTCAATGGACAACAAAGTTGTCATTGCCACAGCTTTGTTCAAACTATAGTTACGACATTTTGCTCAGCAACTGACGAAGGTTTTGGACAATTTCTTGAGTTATATCACGGCAATATTATATCTTTCATGTACTTGAAGATAATTACCAGTTCATTCTGGAATGTGCTACCTATAAGGGCATACACAAATGACCGGGAGTTCTCATGGGATTCGAACCGACGAACTACAGCATCTCGCAGATCACGAGTCCCATAGTCTCCTAACTGATGGGTTCCTTAAATGTTTTTGCCTTTTGACAGAGAAAGAAAATATAAAGAACCAAGGGAGTTCATACTTTCATCATTTCATACGAAATGTAGATCTGCGTCTCGTAACAAAAGTGCCGTAACTACAGTTCCAATAAGCTATAGTTTCGATATTTCTTGTTGCACACAATCACCGTATCGTCGTCAGGCGTGCAAAATGACGTAACTACAGATTGATTAAAGCTGTAGTTACTCCTTTTTGCGCGCCCCACGACGATGTGTTATAACTTGTAATTGCAGATGATGTTAACGCCAAGGATATAGGGGCGCAGAGAATCGATATAAAACACTTTTCGAGGTAAGTTTATTTGGTGTCGTTCGGTAAAACCTCCCAAACTGAAACAACCTTGTCAAATTTCTCGTTTTGGATTTAATTTCCATTTACACATTTTACTTTACGGGCTAGCGTCGCATGGAAAATGAATCGTGGTCATTCAAGGCTTCTTCAAACGTTTGCCTATGTATGTACATATACATTCAAACCTGTTTGACCACCACCTTTAAAAGAGCTCCACCTATGTAAGCGAGCCACCTAAGGTCATCCCCGTGGCTAGTAACTTTCGTGTGTGGGCGAACAAAATGTCGTAAATGAAGCTTGAATAAAGTTGTATTTACGATATTTTTGTCGCAAACCGATGCTAAGAGCCTGATCAAGCCGACGGTCTCTTCTATTTGTTACCACAATGATTCAAAGACACTCGATGGAAGAATTACTATAGAATGTAAGATAAATCAAAATTAAACACATTATATATTTATTAAGGTTAAAGTTCATTTTAACTTGTCATGACCCACGGTGACTGTCATTCTTAAGATCTATGCATTTAATTGATCACTGTATAAAAACTAAATGATTCATCTGATATTTTTGATTTATCACTATGCAAAGACTAAATGATCCATCTGATATTTGATTGATCACTGTATAAAATCTAAATGATTCATCTGATATTTGATTGCTTACTGTGTAAAAACTGAATAATCCACCTGATGTTTGATTGATCACTGTGTAAAATGTAAATGATCCATCTGATCTTTGATTGATTACTGTGTAAAATCTAAATGATCCATCTGATATTTGATTGATCACTGTGTAAAAACTAAATAATCCATCTGATATTTGATGGATCACTTTGTCTGTTAAGAAGAAATAATCAGCCTGATAATTCATGGATCTCTTTGTAAAGACTAAATGACCAATTTGATATTTGATGGATAACTTTGTCTGTAAAGACGGAATAATCTGCCTAAAAATTCATGGATCACATCGTAAAGACTGAATGACCCATTTGATATTTGATGGATCACTTTGTCTATAAAGACGGAATACTCTGCCTGATAATTCATGGATGTCTTTTTAAAGACTAAATCATCCACTTGATATTTGATGGATCACTTTGTCTGTAAAGACTAAATGATCCATCTGATACATGGAGCTAAGTATGAGACAGATACCTGTTTAAGGAGCCAATTAGGTTTATTCACTTTGTGGCTGTCTCATACAGGATTTTCTCATTACAAAATAGGGCCTTCCGCAGGTATAAAGCGCCCTTTCGATGTAACATGATTTCGGATTGAAATGCATATTTTAAAGCAGAGGGCTAGTTTTTCATAGGACAAAAAGCGAACCATACATTTCCTTCTCTCTGAATTTCCTATTTTCCACCATGGTTTCCCGAGGTTTTTTTGTACTGAAGCGTTTTGTGTGGGAAAAGGTTTGTATTATTTCATCAAATCTGAGCGTTTGGTCACATTTGAACTTTCATACAAGCATATGTAACCGATTCTAATTTAGACTAGAGTAAAGAATTCATCCAGTTATAGGGTTCGTTTAAGCAGAGTTAACATTTTTTATTTCCACAGAAATAGACGTTCAGCAAACTTTCAGACTTTCATGCAAAGCGATGTAGGGAATCGAGCTGCCCATACTTTACCAAAGAAACGCCTGGAAAATAATTTACAAACAGTAAAAGTTGAAAAACAAAATCCATCATCACGGAAGAAAACGTTGTCCAAATTACTGAAGTCGGGAAAGAAAGTCCTCAAAGGGTTGAAAAAGACTGGTCAAGGATTAAAGAAGGTCGGGGGAGAAGCAAAGTCAGTCTGTAAAAAGCTTTTCGCTAAACTTTGCAATGGACGCTAAAAATTAACGAATCGGCGCTGCCAACTAAAAACGATTGACCAATGAAATCAATCAACTGGACCGGAAGTAAATGTTGAACTTCAATATTTATTTCAAACATTTTCGTTTGTGGCTGTCATAAACGTCGTACTACAGGTTATTCAAGCTTTAGTTACGACTTTTAGGTCTCTCAACAGCGATTATGTATTAACTTTAATGTCCTTTGCCATATAATTCTAAAACTTCCGTCGTTAATTATCAGACAAATTTTGTTGGCAGAGGTCAATGACCTAGCCAGCTATCGGTCGACTGACTAGACCAATCAAGAAGCTAATCAATATGCGAATATTAATGGAATAACAGCACTCTTTCACTTCTGCACTAAATGAAAATAACTATAGAACCAAGCAAACCAGCTTCTGAACAGTCTTTCCTTTCTTGAACTATGTCTATCCATGTGCTTTCAAGATGAATCAAATTATTCAATCAGTCTGGATCAAAGAAGCTTGTTTATGGAATATCAAATATATGTTGTTGTTTTTTTCACCAGCAAAATGTCTTCGATCCAACAAATTATACGAGATATAATATAGTCTGATATCGTCTGGTATCGTAGACAAATTTTATGGTCGAACTAAACATAAAATCGTCGGTTTGCGAACACAATGTCGAATAAACAGCTTTATTCAAGCTTTTGTTCGCCCACCGACGAAATGGATTTAAACAGCGATGATATTTTTTCCTAATTTGAAGTTTTGTCAGTTAACATATTGGAGTCGATTTTCATCCAGACATTTATATTCTAACGCATTCCCACACAATGAAAAAAATTGCTTGAACCAGGCAAATTCCTCATTTTCAACAATGATTTCTACATAGAAAGTTGAAAAATCCTAAATTTTCATAAACTTGAAGTTGTCGATTGCAACTCCTTTCAATTTGGTCCAGTCTAGAATTTTGTCATATGTGAATGGGTTTCGAGCATACATCATGGCGAGATAAGAAGAAATAGCATTTTCCAAAGCAATTTCTCTATTTTCCTAAGCGTGTGTGTACTTCCGTTCATTTATTGTTGCTACCGTAGCACATGCCCATATGAGACCCCCCCCTCCCCAGAAGACGGTTAGTTGATTGATTGAATTGGGTTTGACGCAACTTTAACAGAATTTCAGTCATATCGCGGCGGCTTGAGCACCTAACAATGGATTCCTGGTATTTCTTACACTAGTACTACCACTACATCCTTTCCTAGCCTCTAGCTGCTATCCAGCTTAGGTTTACGATTATCCACCCATTGGTGAAAGACAAATGTCGGAAAGGATATGTGCCGCTGCCGGGGATCGAACCTATGACATCCCATAATTGCAGATTAGGAGTCTGGTGCGCTAACCACTGCGCTTTGATGGTTAGTTGTTACAGGAAATAGTGCAAGGATACATAACGGAACTGTTGAGAGCTCCACCTGGTTCTTACGTGCGCGGTGAATAGCACCGTCACACGGGGCCTCGGTTTAACGTCTAATCCGTCGAACCCGTGATCTTGAGGTTTGAAGTCAAGTGTTCTACCAACTGAGCTATTCGTTTCGCGTAGAACAAACTATATAACACCAGGGGTGAAAAAGCCATTTATAATACATTTTGTATGTAAAACCTGGTCATGCCGAATAAAATCATTATTGAGAATTACATCAAAATCAAAGGACTTAAAGCAGTGTAAGGCTCAAATTTTGGGTCCGTATGTTTTGGTCAATTGATTTTTATAAACAATTCTAGCTTGAATTGGTCAAACAGGAGGTGAATGCAAAGATCAGACTGCACATATGTGCAGTCTGATCTTCGTATATACCTCTTGTCAGAACAGGAATATTCCGGGTTCAGTACAACAAGGGTTAACAATTAACTTAATTTTTGTTTGACGAAAATTGCTGCTGTTAATCAAAAATTCGATTTACCAGTCAACCTGATTATTTAGACCGGCAACTTTGGCGAGTTAAACGTGGTAACTACAGCTATTTTCAACGAATAATTTGTCTTTTATTCTATGTCCCAGACCACATTATTTACAAAGTTAATCCTTTTCATTACCTCAGTCGAATTCACAAGTTGGATACCAGTGGGCGTAGCTAGCGATTCCGCCAATTAACCCATTGCAACTCAATGACGCCAATTGACGCCCCTCATGAAAAAAAGTTTTCGAAAACATTGTGGACAATGAAGAAAATGCGTGTTACAAGAAATTTCTTCATTATCCACAATGTTTTCTACCCCAAAACACAGAGATTTTATAAAAATTCCCTCAACCAAATACGTTCTTTTGCAACTTCTTTCGGACTAGTCTATAATTCTGACATCTGGGAATGGGTCAAATAAAGTTGCATAAAACTTTTTAAAGATTTCGAACCGTCACATAAAAAGGATCACCTCGAAAATGCGAACAATCATCAAGCGTGGTCAGATTGCAAGGAGTGCGCAGATTGAAAAAATCGAAACTTTTTAGTTTTGCCAGAATCCTGAACGTAATTTGGCGATTTAATACAATGTTAATTATGTTTCGAAACATTTACTCTGATTAGTTTCTGCTATAATTTCTTTTCCAAATGGTCTTTTGGCTTGACAGGAAATAAATGAAAGTAAGGTCAGTGGAGCAGTATAGAGAAACACACCTTGTATAGATGGGGTTGGGGGCGCTTGTTGCATATATTTATTTGTGTAACACATGTCACTATAATAAAAATTTACTTACTTACTTACTTACTTACTTACTTGTTGCAATAATTTTTATGTTTTACAGTTTACTTGGTGTGAAATTATAGCCACCATTAATTGGGAGGTATTTAAGCCATTACCACATGGAAAATTTTAGACTGGTCCAAAATGAAATAAAGTGAAGAAGACAATTTCAAGTTGATGGAAATTTTAATTTTTTTTCGTCTTTTTGGATAGAAAACATTGTGGATAATAAAGAAATGTCTTGATACAAGCAATATTTTCATTTTCCACAATGTTTTCAAAAGCTTTTATCTTGAAGGGGCGTGAAAAGGAGATATTGTGTTTGAATGCGTTAAAGGTCATTTGCTCCGAGGTGGTAAAGCGATGTATCATTTATGTAACATATTTATTTGATGGTGAATTGGAGCGTACAGGATTCGTCACACAAAACGTGATGATTTGAGACTCAGTCATTATCAATATCAAACCATGTCATGCTGAGTGAAATACTTGTGTAATATTACATTACAATTCTAAACAATGGCTTAAATATAAACATATAGAGTAATCCAAGATCGGACTGAACCTATGTCTATGCCTCCTACCAAAGCAGAACTATTCCGGGCTCAGCATAACAGAAAAAAAACACCAAAACATAAAAAAAAGCCATTTGAAAAAAGGTACTTGTGTATGAAAATGTGTCTATAGGAATCTAAAGCCTTTTGACTCTAATAAAGAAATTAGAATAATATGCATACTGACTTTTTCGTCGAGAAAATCGGCTACTCATACGATAACACCGTATAAACAGTTCACATCTCCAAGCAGAGTTGTCGTTCGTTACTCTCACCATACACCTCTGCAATGGGCTAAATGACAAGATTCTTTTTCTATCCAAAAAGACGAATAGAATTAATATTCAATCAACTTGAAATTGTCGTTTTGTTGCAGCTTCTTTCAATTTTGATTATTCTAAAATTTTTGACGTTTGGGAATAGGTTAACAAGCTTGTATCTTGTTTTTATCGCCTGTACTTCTACCTAACACTTGTGGGAATTTTAAGCCAGTAGGAAGGAGCGAAAAGATCAAGCAAGCAAGAGTTGCGGTTCTTTGGATTAGTACTTTTCCTAACTTTAACCATATCCTGTTTAAAAACAATCAGAACTGTCCAAATTCAAAGGTTTGCAGACGAAACTTTAATGCAGATTTTATTTGAAAAAAAAGAAGAAGATAAAAAAAAAAAAAAAAAAAAAAAGAAAAAAAAGAAAGAAAATCAATCGGTAGGATAGAAAATATTGTGGAAAAAAGAAATTGCTTGTTACAATCTATTTCTTCTTTTTCTACGATGTATTCTCATTTATCAAATCAAGGGGGCATAAAAAGTAGGAACGGGAAAGGATAAAGTGAGGTCTTTTCAATCATGAAGTTTCGCGGTTTTAGATATTAAACCTTCTTCGATAATTCCGGATAATCGTAAACTTAAGTGGGATATAAGCTGGGGGCTAGGAAAGGTAATGGTAGTACTGGTGCGAGATATACCAGGAATCCATTGTTATGTCGTCTAGACGCCGTGATATGTCTAAACAATTGTTAGAGGCGGCGTTAACCCCATTCAAACCAACCAATCAAACAAACATTGAGATAGAAAAACAACAAAGCGAAAAAGCCTAAATACAAACGGATAACGGAAGGACGGACGAACATACGGACGAGCCCATTTACCATTATACCTTCGCAGAAATAACTGCGATGAACGCACACCTCAATGTATTGATTTTATGAATTGGTTTGGATAGACTTTTTTTCAACCTAAACCTTTCCTGTTTTTCAAACTTTTATACCTGTCCAAATTCAACGGTTTTGCTGATGAAAATTTGAAGTGAATTTTAATTTGAAAAATAATCAATCAGTATGACAGAAAGTATTGTAGAAAAAGAAGAAATTGCTTGTTGCAAGTAATTTCTACTTTTTCTATAATTTTCTTAATTATAAGATCACAGTGACGATAAAACCAGGGATTGGATAGGACAGGGTTAAATCGAGCAAACTTGAAAATTGTAATTGGCCTGAAACAACCCCCATAATTATAAAAAAAGGAGCCAGGTGACTTACAAACGACTCAAAAGTAACCTGTCTTTAAAAGAGTATCTCTTAGGTCTAATTTTGCTTTTCGGGTCAACTAACATAATGCATCATTATTTATCATTACATAAACTAACAACATGTATTTTGTGTCCCATAATTCATATAAAATGGACCATAAAGAACTGATTTACATTCTAGTAATTCTAGTGTCAATGAATATACAAAAATATGTTCATAGTAAGTACTTTTTCCTTACCATATTTTTTCTAGTATTCTTTCAAGTTGTAATTCCATGAAAATATCTATATTCATTTTGGCTTTTGGTACCTTAAGAGAAAACTTTTTGAGAAAAGGTGTAACTATAAACTTTTTCTTTCAATTCTCCTCGTTGATTTTCTTTTCACGATGTCTGAGGACCGAAAAGTCGCTATTTATTTTCGGGGAAAAGGATTTCATAGTTATCTTAAGAAAATAAGAGATTATTTTTGTTTTCATTGATTTATGAATTTTAGAAAAATCTAATTAAACTGTGTGAAGTAGCGAAATGTGAATAGATTTTTAGTTTTCTACCCAAATGGTAAACAAACCGGCATTATCGCCATTTTTTGATAATTTGGTATAAAAAAACTTTCAAATTAAAAAGATAATTACAGGAATCTTATAATACTGAATTATTTTTGCCTAAGCCTACAAAATAGTTCAGGACTTATTTTTCACGAATACATTAATCTATTCCCACACAATCCCTTCTTTTTACATCCCTCAAGAAAAAAAGTTCTGGAAAACAATATGGAAAATGAAGAAATTGCTACAAGTAATTTCTGCATTTTCCACACTGTTTTCTAGACAGAGAGGCAAAGATTTTAAAACATTCAACAATTTAAAATGACTGTCTGCAACTTCTTTCAATTTTGACCTGTCTAATATTTCACTGGGAAATCAGCTGACCAAAACACAAGACATTTTTAAAGACGAAATCAAATTTAGATTATTATATTATGTCAGATGATGTCGAAACGCATCAACAAAGGCAGACTGGGCCTAACTCAAATTTCTTTTCGTGAGGGTTTGATTATCTTTTTGTTTTAGGTTTGAACCCCGAGAAGATTTTCACAAGGTCAAATGATGCTGGCACATTGCGTTCCAGTTTAAAATTGCAAAGGTAAGTCGATGTACATGACCCAAGGTAGTTATAAGTAGTAATTCATGGATTGCGTCTGTCAATCAAAACTTTAGACGACCAATCAAATAATTCATTTAAACCAGAACTGAACTTTGAACTCAATCACATACCAACGTACGAGTATGTGTAAAACTTGTTTTTTTAGTTTGCCGATTTACAGCTAATTCAAGCTGTAGTGACGACGTCTTGGCCGCCAATCAACAATGTCGCTGTTTTTTTACATGTTAATGGCCATTAATTTTGAAAAAGATCTCCGCTTGATATTGAAGTGAAAATATCTGTCGGAGCTTACTGTGCGTTGTCAGCGATCCGTTAAATACCTTGGGAAAACCGTCATGAAAGCTCGCGAAAAAGGGTAAATGGGAGGCGCAGGTTGCAATAAAAAGAGGTCTTTACCCATAAAGGTATCTTTAATATTCATGTCCTGTCGACTTAAATGACTACTCATATATACAGGGTGGTCTTGGTTCTTCTTGCCAATACAGGACAATCCAGGACTTGATAGGAGAAGAGTTAAACGTATACTTGCCAGTATAAACAGAATGAATGGAATGAACGTATTGCCAGTATAAATAGAATGAACGTTTTGCCAGTATAAATATAATGAATAGAATTCACATTCACACAAAACAGCTCCATCAGACAAAATCACATTTTTGTTATACACAAAGAGAGCAGGTCTGAGGTCAATATGCTGGTACTTGCTAGAGTAACATTACTTGTGGAAGCAACTGGGATGTGTGGTTCGAAACTACATCTGACAACAACGTCATGATTTAATTTCCTCTTTTACACACTATCAGATTTTGAATGGTCAGAAAATATTCCAGTTCTTAGCGTCTCAAACACGTTTGTGACTTTGTGTAACTCGCTTTAAGAATTGGACCGGAGAGATCTTTCACCTTGATGCCTTTTCTGCAGCATTTGCAAAAACGCTATATGCTTATCGCCCATTTCCTTGATCGACGGGTATTTCCCTTACCATTCATGGCGAGAAACTCATTTCGCTACACTGATTTCTAGAATCCCTATAACTTTAGCACACAGAATGACGAATCACGAAAAAGGAGAAAACAAGACGGGAAGCGTCGTATTTATTGTTGTTTCGTACCAAATATTTTCGTAACTTTTTTGTAATTGGAAGCGATGAAGAAGTAAGCGTATCGTGACAAACTAGAGGCGCTTATGCGCCTGTATCTCTCCACAGGCATGAATGTACTGATTAAGCAATTATTTCATAAATTCAATATAAACTGATATAAGGAAAATAAATCTAAGTCACTGAAATCTTTGAAATAGTTCTAGAGAAGCTTTTCAACTTTTTCATTGTTTTTACAAAAGTCAAGTTTTATGTATAATTCATTCACTGGGGAAGATAAAAAGGTATTAACAAATTTTAAAGATTTTCCTTGTATACCATATATTGACATAAGCCACAATCTTGATAGCCAAGCTTTTCAACCAACCAAAATCATATGAAGGAATCAGACAAACTGTTATCTGAGGATCATTCCTGTGAAATGTGGTTGAAATCCACAAACAGTCCATTTTCAGTATATACCATATATGGAAATGCCCATTTAAGCCATAATTTCCTTACAACCCAAAGTCTTTTTGGTTATCTGATAAAGAGTCATTAAACGACCAATTTAGTACAAATTTGGTTAAAATCCACCCAACTGGTTTCAGAAACAAAGAATTTCAAAGCTTTAACCGAATATGGAAATTAGCCCCACCCATTAAAGCCATGTTTTTAATTTGATCAGAATTTTCTGAAGGAATCTGATAAAGGGTCACCCAAGGATCATTTCTGTATACATTTGGTTGAAATACATTAAATGGTTTCCGAGAAGAAGATTTTTTTAATGGTTTTACCATATTTGGAAATTAGCCCCGCCCAATAAAGCAATTTTTCCATCCTACAAAAAATCATTGAAGGAATCTGATAAAGGGTCAGCCAAGTATCATTTCTGTGAAATTTGGTTAAAATCCATTCAATGGTTTCAGAGAAGAAGATTCTAAAAGGTTTTACAATATATGGAAAAAAAGCACCGCCTATAAAAGCAATGTTTTTCATCCTACATGAATTCTTTGAAGGAATTTGATAAAGGGTCAGCAAAGTATCATTTCTATGAAATTTGGTTAAAATCCATTAAATGGTTTCTGAGAAGAAGATTTTTAAAGGTTTTACCATATGTGGAAATAAGCCCCGCCAATTAAAGCCTTTTTTCATCCGATCGAAATTCTTTGTAGGAATCTAATAAATGGTCAGCCAAGTATCATTTCAGTGATATTTAGTTGAAATCCATTAGATGGTTTGTGAGAGGAAGATTTTTTAAAGGTTTTACCATATATGGAGATTAGCCCCGCCCATTAAAGCCATGTTTTTCACCCGATCAAAATTCTTTGAAGAAATCTGATAAAGGGACATCCAAGGATCATTTCTATGTAATTTAGTTGAAATCTGTTCAGCACTTTCCGAAGAGGAAAAGTTTACGGATGGACTGACGACCGGACGAACGCACGAACGACGGATAAAACGCCGTGACAATAGCTCTCTGTCTTTCAGCCAGTGGAGCTAAAAATGAACTGGCGGATCACAACTGTTCATTATAAATGGTTGACCAATCAAATCATGCTAAACGACCAAAAGTGAACTTTGAACTCCGACAATAATAAAGTATTTTTGTTTGATTGGCGAAGGAGCAATGTCATTTATCATCTCAGTCCAACTGTCATGTTGGAGGTCAGTGAGCGTGAACAGCGATCCTTCTGATGCGATACAAATCAACAGTTGTAATATGTGTGGCGTTATGTGCACAGTTAACCCTTGTCATGCTGTATAATTCGCCTCACTGAATTTCTGAAAATTAAAGGCTTGAAAGCACTGATAGAATTTGTTGTTGAAAATCAATATTTCTTTTAGAAACCAATTTCATGAACAACTCTGACAGGAAAAGAAAATGCAGGAGGTGTAGATCAAGATCAGACTGCACCTATGTGCAGGCTGATCTTGGTCTACTCCTCCTGCCAAAACGAGAATATTCCGGGTTCAGCATGACACAGCTTACAATACGTTTTCTCTCTGTTTCAGAATACGGCGCTTTACGGGGTTTTTGTCGGCGGCAGACACAGATTTAGGGAATAGAGCGATTGTAGATCCAGACAGAGGAAAGACAAAGAAGGACAAAGATAAACAGACCCTTGAAAATTTATTGAAGGAGTTGAAGAACTCACCTTCGAAAAGTACACCAGTTTGGCGGATAAAGATATGAACTTACTCTTACATGATAGATATTCAATAAAGTAGATTTTCATCATATTTATATCTAACAATGACCTAAAACATGTGTGGGCCTATAATTCATTTCGTTTATGAGCGACCTGAACATCGTAGCTACCCCCTTTTCTTGCTGTAGTAATGTCGACGACAAACTATTTCTACCCTTATCCTTATATTATTCACTCTAATGTCGTTTGAAATCTCAGTTAAACAGCCTTGTTGGAGTTCAATGGGCGTAGCTAGTGATCAATTTGTTCCGAAAAGCGGTTCACTTCCATCAAAACGCCCCGTTATACGGTAACTGGCCTACTGAAACAATTTGTTTATTGACACATTTTCGAATGCATAACCAAGAATAGTTACGATTGTATTTTGAAAACGATGTTAGTCTTTAGTCTATATGAAACTGACTTATCGCATATGCCAATCAAAGAACCAGTCAACCAATGAAATCTTTCATTTACACCGCAAATGAACTTTGAACTCCGACCTTGACCGACATTGCCGTGAAACATTTTTGTTGGTTTTGATGACTTAGACATCGTAGCTACAGCTGTAGTTGCAACCTTTAAATGGCCAACCAACGTTTTCCTTATTTGTTAAACCTTCCTGGAAATACAGTTTGCCAAAAAACCGACGTTAAACATCGAAGTCGAACTTAAAGTCACCAAGTCACCAAATCAACTAAAAATGTTTGACATAAATGTCTTAGTTTTAAAGTATTCAATTAACCAATCACTGACCCCGTTTGCCCCGTCCATTGATTCTATCAGGAAGTTCCAGATCGATTTTAAACGGCGTTATTTTTGCAAAACTTATGGCTGTGCCGTTATAGCGCAATTAGTAGCGCATCAGACCCTAAACTTCAATAATGGGGTTCGATCCCCTACGGCGGCACATTACCTTTTCGACATTTGTCTCTCGACAGTGGGTGGATACTCGTAAACATATGTGGGATAGCAGCTGGAGGCTAAGAAAGGATGTAATGGTAGTACTGGCGCGAGATATAGCAGGAATCCATTGCTAGGTGCTCCAGTCGCCGCGATATTACTGAAAAGTGCTAAAAGCGAAGTGAACAAAAAGAGGGAAAAAAAAGCCCAACACAAACTTTAGACCAGTAGCACGTAACAAAAAAATAGAATGATTGATTGGCTTAAATAATCTGCAAGTACGACGTTTCACACGAATGACGGCCAATGTCGGAGAACAAACTTCACTTCCGGTAAAAAAAATGATGACTAGATTCGCCGTTTTATTTTCTTTGATTGACAATGGTCTTTTCCGGTCTAAATGAGCCAAGTTCTATCGGCCAATCGATATCTGATTGACAGCGAAAATCCGCCAGTATCACGGGTAAGCGAAGATTGTCGAATTTAGTTTTAATCAATTAATTGAATGGTGTTTAACGCCACTTTTAACAGTATTTCAGTCATATCGCGGCGGCTGGAGCACCTAACAAAGGATTCCTGGCATTTCTCACACCAGTACTACCACTACATCCTTTCCTAGCCCCCAGCTGCTATCCCACTTAGGTTTACGATTATCCACCAATTGGTGAAATTTAGACGAGTGAAACAGGCCGATAGATATACCAAATCCTTCACGATTCTAACTTGCGCAGACCATATAAACTTTTATTGACGCAAGGTTTGAAAGTATCAAGCAAGCATTGTTATATGAATCCCATGAGTGCAGAAATTGGACAGAATACCAGCATAGGACCCTTGTGTGTCATATATTGAATATTTTATCTTTTATGCACCCATATGGGATCAATAGTGATACAAAAGAAGGAAGGCGTTGACAGAGGCTGGAATTCAGAAATTCCGTCTTTTGCTTTATTTGGCCAAATGAAGCAAAAGACGGAATTTCCAAATTCCAGTCTCTGTCACCGCCTTTTTTCTCAAATGAAATATTTTCAGTGGCCAATGAAATACATAAACGCGTAATGAACAATACATACTGCCTCTATATTGTTACGAAAAATTTATGGAAATCACGCTACGAAAAAAATCCTCAGATGACAGAATATTGACCGAACGCTGTAAACAGCAAAGTTTGAAAAGTGCATTTGGATTTGGAGTGTGTGGGCTTATGTTACACCTAATATTCGAATTATCAAACGAAGTTTAATGAAAGTAATCCGCCCATCTTTTATCAGTGAGGACAAAATCAGATTTTCAATTATTTACGCGTCTTTTATTTCTGTATTCATATTCTTATTCGCATGCTTAAAATGTTATGTATTGAACATAACGTTTGTCTGTATCATTCAATCCAGATTTATCCCATCCACCCTAAATGTCCCAATCTTTTATATTTAGGGACTGTTAATTAATTTGTGTATGTATGTCCTTCCGACATGATGCAAATAATTTATGCTAATGCCTGTCCTTGAACCATATGGGTCCTGGGTTCTTACGGGGCATGCTAATGCTATGTTGGGTCCCAAATGTTACCATCATAGGACTATATGGGTAATGTTGAACCATAAGCGTCAATAATGGGCATATTATTGACCATATTAATCCTTGTCATGCTGAATAAATTACCTTACTGAAATACTGTCAAATCAAAGGGCTGAAAGCACTGATAGAACTAATCGTTCAAAAATCAATATTTCCTTTAGAAATAAACTTCATAAACAACTCTGACAGTAAACGTACAAGCAGGGGGTGTAGACTAAGATCAGCCTGCACATAAGTGCAGTCTGATCTTAGTCTACACCTCCTGCCAAAACCGGAATATTCCGGGTTCAGCATGACAAGGGTTAATCCCAGTTGCCAACTTTGCATGCAAAATAAGCTTTGTTCAACCAAACCTTATGCTAGAAGTACTTATCGTCTACGTGAGTCATTTCTTGTAATACGGATTCATGTAGGGACAAAGAAAGTAGATAATTTCCCGAATAATGATAAGTAACTCTTTTCCTGGTGACACATTTAAGACTGATTCAAATTTCAAAGAAGGACAGACAACAATGCTTAGTAGATTAAATCTTTCTCGTTTTCTTTGTGTGTGTGGGTGGGGGCGGGGGGGGGGGTAGGTGGGTAGGTGTGTGTGTGGGGGATGTTAAAACATTTTGAATAGTGAAGAAACTCCTTGTAACAAGAAATTTCTTCATCGTCACTTTTTATTGGAGGTGCCAAAAAGCGTTATTAAGTGGGAATAATTTAAAGGGCTTTGTTGTTAGCGAAACGTCCATAATACAAGACAGGGAAGAATAAAGGCGTCAACCCAGTAACGCAGCTAGCTCCGTATTACTATTAATGCACATGCTCTTCTTCTACAAAGAATTGTTTTGTTTGTTTGAATGGGGTTTTACGCCGCTTTCTACAATCTATCAGTTATATCGCGGCGGCTGGAGCACCTTACAATGGAATCCTGGTATTTCTCACACCAATTCTACCATTACATCCTTTCCTAGCCTCCAACTGCTATCCCACATAGGTTTACGATTATCGACCCATTGGTGAGAGACAAATAGTCGGAAAGGATGAGTGCCGCCGTCGGGGATCGAACCCGGGACCTCTAGATTGACAGTCAGACGCGCTACCAACTGCGCTATGACGGTGGCTACAAAGAATTGTCTTTGGCACTATTTTCGAGAAGTAACAAATTATCATCTACCGACTTTCTTTATATCTGGCTTCTTTACCATCATTTACGGAATAAAATAAAAAAAAATAAAAAAAAAATTAAAAAAAGCAAGCAATCAAACAAACCGCATTGATTTTTATAGATTAAATGGCGTCACAGAATGCAATAGAAAATAATTGAAATATAAAAAAAATGAAAACGAAAATTAAAAAATGGAAGCAAAGATAAAGTAAAAAAAACACAAAGATAAATTGGTGGAGAGAATGTACAAATATATAAAAACGAAATAATTGTATCAAAATAAAAACATATAGAGCCCGAATAAAGAAATAAAATAAAAGTGTTTGAGAAACAGAGACGGAGAAACACTGATAGACAAAGATGAACACACTACAGCGATAGTCAGATAGATCTGTCATAAATTCTGAGTCAGTCATATTCGGTAATGAAGTATTTGCATATCTTTTTAAAAAGTACCAGCAAAATGTTGGCTAAAATGACTAATTGAAATAGCTCGCCGATTAGTTTTGAGGGCTTATTTGATCCACCAATGACTCCAATGCTACAAGCCTTGTGTTCAAGCCACTATGCCACTACTTGATAACATATCGTCGTTGTCGTTCTAAAACCTCGTAACTACAGCTTGAATCAAGCTATAGTTACGAGGTTTTAGAACGACAACGACGATATGCTAACCGTCACTGATAGAGTGGGAAACAAGAGAAAATGATACAGACGGGGAAAATAGAAGGAATTATTGAGAAATCAAAGGAGAAACGATGCAAAAGTAAATAAACGAGAGGTCCAGGATAACTCTTGATTGCTCACCTGAAATACTGTAAAAGTCAATGTATTGGATAAATTTAGAATATTTTTCTAATTGTTTTCCCCCCATATTGTTCAACGACTTCTAGAATATTTTTCTAATTGTTTTCCCCCCATATTGTTCAACGACTTCTAGAATATTTTTCTAATTGTTTTCCCCCCATATTGTTCAACGACTTCTTTTTGAATACACTGATCTCTCAACTTTTCTTCTGAAATTGGGCACAGTGTACAACAACCTTTCCTAGAGAACTAATGTCAGAATATTTTCAGCAAGTTTTCATTGGAAGACCACAAAGCTGCTAAAAACATAAGGCTAATATAAATCACATCATCAAAACCTCTATCGATTTTGGTAGAGGACAATACTACGTGTACAAATCTGAATGTTCTAGGTCATACGGATGAGGAGGAGAAGATTTTTCAAGGTGTCATACGAAAGTCCCTTTGGTACCATAGAAAACAGAGATGTTCATGGAACCTATTAAGTTTTTGGAAGATCACTGCTCAGGAGTCATTTCTGTAAAGTTCAATAGAAATTTGATGGTTAAATTCGGAGGGCACGACTTTTAAAGAATTTGTTGCCACAGCATGTGGCTGATATATAAAATATCATAACCTGGATAATTTTGGTAAAGAATCATAAGTTGATGTTACATACAAAATTTAAACGTTCTAGGCCTGCAACTTCTTTCAAATTGTACCAGTTTAAAAATCAAAGTACTAAAAAGTACTGTAAGCTAGCAAAGCAATGTTTTGTTCAGTAATCTTCTTTGTCATGATAAAGAATCGAGGTTAAAGCAACCAAGGAGCTGACCAATTCCCACACAATTCCTCCTTCTACGCCCCTGAAAAAAAGTTCTAGAAAACAATGTGGAAATGAAGAAATTCCTTGTTACAAGCAATTTCTTTATTTTTCACATACCCTGATCAGAATCAGTTTAACACGACGTGCTCAAGTGAGCTAAAATACCTAGGAGATGAACTTGCAGGCAGATTTTGCTAGCTAAAAAATGTGAGAAACTTTATTTCTTTAGCAAGTGAGCACAGGATAATCTTGATATTGCAGGTTTATAACGAAAGGGTATTGGTATGAACGTTATTTTTTGAATGACGAACAACAACAACATCAAAAGAGAGAACCAAATGGTCCAGAATGATCCAGAGAAAGCGCCCTACCTACCCGAGGACTGAGTTGTCTAAGGTCATGGTATTAAGGAAATCCTATTTTATGATAATTATATAGTCGTTGTCGTTCTAAAACCTCGTAACCAAAGCTTGATTTAGCCCTATCACCTGATTAGTATATATGTGAAGTATGGTGGCCCTAGGTAAAAGGCCGCCGTCATAGGGCCTCAGACTCCCAATCTTCAATAATAGGATGTCATTGGTTCGATCCCCGGCGGTGGCACATACCCTTTCGATATTTGTCTCTCACCAACGGTTGGATAATCGTAAACCTAAGTGGGATAGCAGCTGGAGGCTATGAAAGGATTTAGTGGTAGTACTGGTATGAGATATACCAGGAATCCATTGTTAGGTGTTATGACTGAAATACTCTTAAAGTTTTCGTCAACCAATCAATCAATCATAGCTAAAAGTATTAAGAAAATACGTGTATTAACACTACTAATGTTTTTGCTCACAGTAATTTCAGAGGTATATCAAATGTCGAAGCCGTAGGGGTAAAGTCACGTCACGTGTCACGCGAAATCCTGTTAAATGATATGAATCATGATGGTCCCAGGTAAAAGGATTCAAGAATTATAACATAGGTATAGGTATAAAATATTTAACCTGGTTGGATGCAAACTTTTCCGAGACATTAGTCATAGGCGAGCTAAAATATCGTTGAGGATAACTACTATATGAACATATTATGACAAGCAAAATATTAATGAGTAATTTACCAATCGCGGTTGTCAATCAAGGAATCAACCGACCAATCAAATCATTTATTCAGCCAGGACCTGAGCTTTCAACTCCAACATTGGCCGCCATTTTTGTTTACATTTTTGTAGGTTTGGCGACTTAAACATCGTGACTACAGCTTATTCAAGTTGTAGTTACGGCGTTTAGGTCACCAACCAACCATTTTACGTTTTTGTAACTTGCTTCTTGCCTTAAACTTCGCAAAATAACGACGTTAAAAATCGAAACAGAACTTCCTGTTGGAGTTAATGGATTGGGTCACTGGGCTGGGCCGGCAATTGGTTAACTTCAAGTGTAACAAACATAAAGGGGTGTATTTCTTTCAACCGTTTCCGCTTCAATCCCCGGTTTTTACGTCCCCGCGATTTTATACTTGAGAAAACATTGTGGGAAAAGAGAAAATTGCTTGTAACAAGCAATTTCTTCTTTTTCCACAATACTTTCTACCCCGTTGGTTGGTTACTTTTCAAATTGCACTCACTTTTGCTAGTCGTCTGCAACTTCTCTCAAATTGGTCAAGTCTAAAATTTTGAAAAACAGGAAAAGGTTAAATTCGAAGTCCCCACCATTTGCTCTTCCCCAAGGATCGGCCCGTTGTGACCATCAGGGTCACGATTTTAGCAATTTAGCAAGTTTAGACTTTTGAAAAAAGGAAAGGGTTACCAAGAAAAGTTATATAACGTACGTGTGACCTTTCGGACATCAACCATCGTTTAAACAATGGCTCTTCTGTCCCAACATCCAGCAGACAAAGTTAAGTATAGATGACGTAATTCGTATTTAAGAGTAAAATATTTCAACAATATTGCCATAAACCCTATGTTGTAGGTACTTATTTGAATCGTCTCGACGAGAAGATTCAAATAAATACCTCAAAACATAGGTGTCCATTGAGAAATAAGGATTTTAGAATGCCATTACCCCATCTTATCTAGACCTCTGTAAGAGCTAAATATTGCCCCTTATAAAGTACATACTATCCATTAAAATATATGTATAATATACAGATCTGTATGTTTTCACCGAGATAAAACGCCTATATTTTTTTCATTTTGATAAATGACTTTCTTCATAATAACACGTTTTTGTAATCTTTTAATTTTTTATTGTCAATTCGTATCATATATGTACAAAGTGTTTCATAACGTGACAAGTCGATTTTGTCTCAATATGGCTATGACGAGCTTCAACAATAAGGGATTCACTAATTGGATTCTCAGTGGATGCTGCTACCTTCTAATGTGCATTGAAATTGCAGGCAAGTTAATGTTTTATTTAAGAATGGAAGCCAGAGTGAGTGATTTTTAAGACTTTTCAAGTTCAATGATATTTCGGTGATTTAACGTCTTAACACCAGCTAGAGAAACGATTAATACTAGTTAAAAGCTTAGCGGCCTACTGACAGTAGATACTGTTTTAATTTTAATATATCTATTAGTTAGAATGGGAAAAAGAGGGTTAGAGAATGTGTATATTTGAAAGAAAGATGGGGATAGTTAAGAAAGCGAGAGCGAGCGAGCGAGAGAGAGAGAGAGAGAGAGAGAGAGAGAGAGAGAGAGAGAGAGGGAGGGGGGGCGAGAAGTAGAGAGTCAAAATATTTTCCAGCTAAAATTATAGCCGCGATATTTATAAGCATTTTAAAGGAAATGGATTCTGTTAGAATTGATTAATCACACCACAACCGAAAATCTTTGTTCTCTTTTTACCAACAAACTAGATCGATTTAATATAGACATTTCCGCCTTTTCAGAGTCCGGAAAGTTCCAAGTTTGCGTGCGCAACCGCTTTTACATAGAAATAAAGACTGAAGTATTTTAAACCATTACCACATAATCCCGCTTTTACGCCCTTTAAGGAAAAGACACAATAAGGAAAACAACGTTGAATATTTAGAAATTGCTTTTCACAAGCAATTTCTTCATTTTCAACATTGTTCTCTTCAAAAAAAAAAAAAAAAAAAAAAAAAAAAAAAAAAAAAAAAAGAGAGAGAGAGAAGAAAGACAAAGATTTTCAAAATTCTTTCATCTTGAAATTTTCGTCTGCAACTTCTTTGATTTAGACTAGTCTAAAATTTTGCCGTGGGGTAATGGGTTGAAACCCACCTTTTCCCAGTGCATTGATATCTGATATGTAGGTCTGCTAGTTAGATCTCTTCCAAGGTTTATGAGATGGTTTTTGTGACCTAGTCTGCCTGATCACAACACTTCTATATAGAAAGAAACACATAAACATTTAATAAACAATGAGGCCAAATGGTTCGAAGGAATCGCATTGGGTTTCGCATTAAAACTCTCTACAAAAGTTGTTTCATGTCTGAACATTCGTAATCACATACTCAGATGAGAACTTCAATGCCAGTTTTAAAATAATTTTTTGGTCCCTTCAAAAACTCCGACGATATGCATAAATTCAGGTGAAGAGAATCTTTCTGTGAAAATTCCAATTCGCCCATGATACATATAGGAGAAGACGTGTTAAGAAGAGATTTTCCATTAAGCCCCCGTTTTCTGCTACGCAGTCTAAAATGGGGAAACCTCGATGATGTGCGCAAATATCAGGTGACTACGAACATTCAGTGAAAATTTCATTTAACCCATTCCTGCACAAGCCCTCCTTTTTACGCCCAAAGAAAAAAGCAATTTTTTTTATTATCCACAATGTTTTCTACCCTAAAAGATGAAAAAAATAAAAAATCCATAAACCTGGAATTGCCGTATGCAGCTGCTTTCAATTTGGACCAGTCTAAAATTTTGCCATTTGGGAATGGGTTAAATCCGTCTATAAATGTAGGAGGAAATGTTTTAACAAGAAATTTGGCGGACGGACGTCGGGACGGACAGACGGATACGATGATACCAATGTACTACCATCCTGCGGCGGCGTATTACAAAGGAAGCAGGATATTGAAGTATCACAAATTCACTTGCAGGTTATAGAGAGAAATCTTTGGCCCTTTGTTCCAACAAAGCGATCAGTTTAGGAAATCACCCAGGCAAATTTCAATTAATTTAAAAAAAAAAAAAAAAACAGAAATCTTTTTTCAGTGACGGGGGCTTTCTTTCCTTAGATAGGCTATCAAGAAACGTCTCAACATATTTTCTTCTCAGATAACATTTGGTGAATCCCACAAACTCTGATAAACTGAATGAAAATAAATAGTTAAATGAATCAACAAGAGGATCATTGGCCCTAAAATGCTCACCTGAGATATTAAACCTTTAAGCTTTATTCGTTACATAAATTAAGGTGTGCTCTTGGTGAATATGATATCTTTTATCATTTTCCTCTTAATTTCTACGTAAATGGAAAGGATCCATAGGTGGAATTCAAATATGACCAAAGAGGTATCACAAGAAGAAGATTTGTAAAAGTTAACTTGGAGATTCTGCACACCAAATCTCAATGTTCTAATGTTTCTGATTTTGGAGGAGAAGTTTTTCTTCTTTCTTTTTCAATATAAACCAGGATGGGTCGGGGGGGGGGGGGCGCTAAGATTTTCTACAAACATTTCTATTTAGAATACGATGCGCCGGGGCGAAGCCCAAATATGACCCAAGAGTCGTAATATAGAAAACTTATAGAAATTCACTAGGAGGTTCCAAATTATAAACATAAATGCTCTAGGCTTTCAAATCACAGAGAAGGTTTTAAAGTGCTTCTTCTTTGTTTGTATGTTAAAAATAGGGTGTACCATTCACTTAGTTTACCGACTATAAATCGTACTAGCTCTAGAAAATTGTTTTGATGGCATTCTTTGTTAATGCTCGGCATCCATGCTAGTAATATTCTTTAGGGTATGACAAAGCCTTCCGGGGTGGATGCCCATTCTGAAACCTGGAATTAAGGCCACAGCAAGGTCAAAGGTCAAATAAGTGCGCTTTCATATTATAATCGTCATTGTGATATTTTCAATTGCTATACATGCTGTATTATTAATTCTAATTGTGCTAAATTTTCTGAAAACTGCATTAGAGACATTATTTTATTGAAAAGACGACTTTTTATGCCCTCCCATCGATAGATCGGGGGCATAATGTTTTACCGGTGTCTGTCTGTCCATATGTCTGTCTATCTGCAAAACTTAACCTGCCAACTAAACACTTTCCTATAACTTCAACCCTTATTAAGTAACAGTGCTAATATTTGGTATGTAGATAGGTCTCAACAAGGCGCAACTGGGGAAGGTCATTTCATCAAGGTCAAGGTCAAAATTTTATACCTTTTCCCTAAAACAATACTCAAAAACTTAACCTGCCAACTAAACATTTTCCTATTACTTCATCCGTAATTAAGTTACAATGCTAATGTTTTTGGTATGTAGATAGGTTTCAACAAGGCGCAACTGGGGAAGGTCATTTTATCAAGGTCAAGGTCAAAATTTTAACCCTTTTCCCTAAAACGTTACTCAAAAACTTAACCTGCAAACTAAACATTTTCCTATAACTTCAACCCCAATTAAGTTACAATGCTAATGTTTTTGGTATGTAGATAGGTCTCAACAAGGTGCAACTGGGGAAGGTCATTTCATCAAGGTCAAGGTAAAAATTTTGACCCTTTTACCTAAAACAAAGAAAATCAAGATGTGTTTGTGAAACAATATGCCCCCGAAACAGGAATTCTTTAGAAACGGGTGATTTTTGTTGTTTTTTTTCCCTCTTTTTTTTATTGCGTTTAAGTTTTGAAATTTGTATCAACACAGGTTTTGAATTCTTTTAATATTTACCCATTACCAGACGGCATTATTTTAGACTGGTCCTAATTGAAAGAAGTCCAGAGGACTATTTAAATTATATGAAATTTTGGATTCTTTCAAATTTCTGGGTAGAAAACATTGTGGAAAATGAAGAATTTGCTTGTGACAGGCAATTTCTTCATTTTCCACAATGTCTTCCAAAACTTCCTGGGGGACGTCTAAAAGCGTCACTGAGTCGGAATGGATTAAGAAGAGTTCTAGACTTCTGTTCAATAGTTTTGTTATTAGCCTTTATAAAGGAAAATGACACTTATTTAATTACCCTGTGCACACTGCTAGCCTTTGTACCAGTAAATACAGCGCTACAAAGTGGCAATTTGAATGTATTTGTTTACCGGACGCTAGCCGACGTGCACTCTTTCTACATTACAAACCATCTCACTTTCTTGAAGTCAAAAGATTTTTATATTCTGATAAGGTGATAAATATGTTGCAAACAGTTATGTTTTTCGTGTAAAATGTGTTACTGAGACCTGATTATAAAATTAGTTATTATATCCTGCTGATTTTATGCTAGTTAGTAGTTAATGTTCAGTGATTTCAATCTTCAAATGTTTTGATTATAATCTATCTTTAATAATTCAGAATTTCAAGTTACACCAATCATGCATGCGATGCAGCAGGATGTGCTAATCCTGTATGACTTCAAGCAGCCTTGGAGGCTATCGAGTAGGCGGAATCAGTGCAATTTCCACTGGCCGATCCTGTAGACACTTTTAAAAGGTCTTCTACAAACATGTTTCTGAAAGTAGTCACATATGGACATTTATTAGAAGGTGTGTGGTAATACAAGCTGTATATCAGAAACTGTAACATGTATATGGCAATTATATGAAGTATTGTGTTTCATCATGTTTACTGACGGTATTGTGTTATTTCTTTGTTTTGCATTGCGCCGGGGCGCTTTTTATACGCCCAAATGGTCGTATTATGTCATGGCCCCGGTCGTCCGTCCGTCTGTCTGTCCGTCCGTTAGCAGTTTTTTTGGTGTGCGCAACTCCTCCTAAACTATCGATTGGAATGAGCTGTTACTCGGCACAATTACTCTCCATGATGTCTAGTTGTGCATAAGACCTTTGAAATTCAAATTGCTCCAGTCATTCTTGAGTTATCTTGAATTATCTGCCCTTGAAATGAACGAAAATCACTGTTAATTATGTGCGCAACTCCTTCTTAACTATAAATTGCAATGAGCTGAAACTTGGCACAATTACTCCCTATGACGTATAGTTGTGCATAAGACCTTTGAAATTCAAATTGCTCCAGTCCATCTTGAGTTATCTTGAATAATCTGCCATTGAGTTGAACGAAAAACCTCTTTATTTCTTGTGAGCTTTATTTCTTCTACATTTTGAATGGGAAAGAACTGAAACTTGCCACAATGACTTTGTATGATTTCTAGTTGTGCTCAGGACTAAAATTTTTTGATATGCCAAGTTACTGAATTATCTGCCCTTTACTTAACAATATAGCTTAAAAATTACAGGTTTTTTTTGTGTGTGTGCACAACTCCTAAAAATTCTATTGGATTGAACTGAATCTTGTAAAAATGTATCTCTGATATTTAGTTGAGCATAAGACTCACTCTAGAAATTAAAAAAAGCTTGGGTCTTTCTTGAATTATCTGCCCTGGAATTGATTGAATTCAAATGTCAAGGTCATTTTGAGCTCTGAAAAACCTAAACTGAACCGTTGTAATCAATTTTTCAAGATCAGTTTTTCAAGGTCTTATTTTTATTGCTTGTGGTGATTACCTTCTGTTGAAACTTGTTTCAAGGTCATTGGTTAAGGTCATTTTTTTGTCAACTGTATTCAAATTTTAGAATTTAACTATTGTACATAATGTTGAAAGATAAGTTATTATAAAGCTGTCTTGTTTCTCAAGTGTAAACAGTATTATTTAGGTGATAAGATCTTTTTTTTTTGACAAAAATTATTAGCTATCATTCAAGCTCAGGTTACTGAAAAGCCAAGGTTACCGACAAGCCCCTTCGGGCGTATATGCGCCGCTCTGTGAATCTCTTGTTAGCAGATATATGGTAAAGTTTTACCTGTAAATATCAATTGAGGGGCTGAGGTAAGCATTGGTTTCATTTTTATCCTCCGCCGTTTCGGCGAAGGAGATATAGTAATGATCTCTGTCCGTCATTCCGTCCTTCCGTCATTCTGTCGCTAATCATGTCCAGAGCATATCTCTTAAAGTATAAATGCTATCAACTTGAAACTTCATAGGTGGACAAAACTCATTGAGGAGAAGTGCACTGCACAAGAACCACAACTTTTGCTTGCATAATTTTGGAGTTATTGCCCTTTGTTATTTCAAAGACTTAGATTTTGTTCGAGGCATATCTCTGAAAGTATCATAGCTATCTACTTGAAACTTTATAGGTGGATAGATCTCATTGAGGAGATGTGCAGTCTACAAGAACCACAACTCTTGCTTGAATGATTTTTAACGGTTTCATTGGTCATGGGTCAAAGACTTAGATTTTGTCTGTGGCATATCTCCTAAAGTATAAATTTTTTCAACTTGGAACTTCATAGGTGAATAGATCTCATTAGGGAAAAGTACAGTGCACAAGAACCACAACTCGTGCTTGCATCATTTTGGAGTCATTGGCTTCAGTTTACTATCAAGCTTTTACAGTGGGGGATGGCCATGTCCGACATGGCTCTTGTTACTTATTTGCATTTGATTTTGTTCCTATTGTGATGATATTAAAGATGAAAATAATGTACAATGAACATCAGTTGCATGTATTTGCAAGTTTCATACATTTGAACGCACTTTACCCGTGACCCCATTCTGACCTGAAATTCGAAACAGACATGAAGCAAGCATTGCTTGAAGTAGTCTAGAATAGCTACCTTCAGTTACATGAATGCCTTGGATAATATTTATGTAATAACAAACCTTTTACTCATGTTCAATCAAAATTTTGTTAAGTATTGTGCTTTATTTTGTTATTGGCCATAGCGTTTTTTAGCTTAAATATGGTAAAATTCAGTTTGAAAATAACAATATAGGCTCTGTTCATTCCTGATTCAATTTATTTGATTTCGTTCACGTTGCTGTCATTATGTGTTGACGCAAATGAATTTGCTTTAGCTACAAGCCATTTTTTCTTGATTTTTGAACTCATTGACCTTTGACCTCACTGTGACCTTAAATAAAAAAATCACGCTGGGCATCCACCCCTATCTTGTTTGTAATAGTCTAAGGAACAATTCTAGCATGGATGCCGAGCATTAACAAAAAATGCCATCAGGAGTCATCGTCGGATTTAAGGGAGGCAGACTAACTGGTAGTTTCTAAAAATAAAATAATAATTCATTAGCCTTACTGGTTTTAGAGAATTTTTTTTATCCTTTGAATCTATGCCCAAATGCGACCTAAGGGGCATTATATGAACAAACTTGATAGAGGCCCTGTATGATATGCAAATTAAATATCAATACTCTAGGCTGAATGGTTCCGAGAAGAGGATTTTCAACGTTTCTTCTTTGTTTCAATGTAAAACGGGGTGTGCCCGGGCCGTGCCCAAATATGATTCAAGGAGCATCATTTGATAGATGTCCCCTAGATGGTGCTGGATACAAAATACCAGAGCTGTTTGTCTTGTAGTTTCAGAGAAGAAGTTTTAAGATTTCATTAATTTTACCCTTTTAGTCGATGCATTTTAATAAATGTATTCTTTATTTCTTTTCTAATTCTAAGTACTAACAACAAAGGGCTAGAGTAGTTTTTGAAGGACTACGAGACAATGCTGTATGAAAGCCCTAGGCATCGTGGTTAGGGAGGAGAAGATCTTTTAAGAATTGAAAAGAAATTCCTTTTGGTTATCTTTTTGAAATCTGATGGATGGTCGGAAGGCCGATGGACTACAGGCGATCACACTAGCTCCCTAGAGCAGTTTGTGCGATAAAAGAAGAAGAAGAAGAAGAAAAAAAAAAAAAAATACACAATTCCTAGAACGTAAGGCGATTTTCATGCAATCACATTTTCATAAAGAATCAGATCAGATAAGTGATCATTCATGAGTGCAGCTTGAAATCAAGCCAGTAATTGTTGTTGAGATATCTAAGAAAAAAATAAACAAAATAAACAAACGGACACATGACAGCCTTTTAAAGTTAATACCATCTACCTCCAAGTCACTAATAATTTACTACTCTAAATTTGCAACTGATAACTTTTTTTCTAGTTAAATATTTTGTATCTTGAGGAATTAGTCAAGTATTTTTGTTTCCTAGATCTTTAGTGTTTTAGATTTTGTTACAGATCGAATGTTTTTGAGTTATTTCGAGAGTAAGGTTTACACGATGGGCGTACTGCTAAACTAGAGACGCTTGAGCGCATGTATCGCTCCACAAGCCTGAATGTACTTATTAAGCAAATGGCGTTTTCTGGAATTCAAGTAAACCGAATCGTCTTTGCCATACCTTGAAATTAAATCTGGTCGCTAAAATCGCTGAAAAAGTTCTGGAGAAAATTTTCAAAGTTTTCACTGTTTTACAACAGTCAAGTCGGGTTATGTAAAATTCATTTACTTCGATGAAAAGGTATTTACAAAATTATCACTGTTAACCAAATAAGAAAATAAGTCATGACAATAAAAGCAATTTCTTTCAACCGATCAAATTTATATAAAGGAATCTGACAAAGAGTAGCCCGAGGATCACTTCTGCGATATTTGGTTGAAATCCCTAAACAGGTTTGTCAGAAGAAGATTTTCATTTTTTTTTCAGAATATATTCAATATATGAAAATAAGGTCTCCCCCGCCGAAAAGCCATGATTTTCATTCGATCAAATTCATTGAAGAAATCCAATAAAGGGTCACCAAAGTATAATTCCTGTGAAATTTGGTTGAAATCAATCAAATGGTTTCTGAGAAAAAAGTGTGTTTTTTTAGTTTTCTCTATATACAATGTATGGAATTTTAACCCCGCCCATTAAAGCCATTAAAGCCATATTTTTAATCCGATCATAATTCTTTTTTATATAATATGATGAAAAGTCACAAAAGGACCATCCCTGTGAAATTAGGTTGGAATCAATTGACTGGTTTTAGAGAAGAAGACTTTTAAAGCGTCTTCGATATATGGAAATTAGCCCCGCCCATTAAAGCAATGTTTTCCGTCAACGTGCCGTTGAAAATGACGTTTTCCCCCTGAGCGCTTATTCCCGCCAAAACCATGACCGAGCCCCCGCCAAACCGATCATGCTTAGCCAAATAAACAGAAGCAAAACACTTATTTTGCATTCTCCATGCCTAGCATGTCTATCGGTAAAGACCACACAAAACCTCTTTAATCAGGAGCGGAGCCCCGTCACTTTCGGTTTAAGTGACATGATCTCGTGCCTATGCTATAAACGCATTTGCACGTGATATCGGGTCAACGGAAACCAAGTTGCAGGCTATCTTTACATGAAGACAGCATCATGTAACCGATTTCTAATGGTATTCGTACTTATGGGCACATCTGTAGCGTTTTGGAAGTCCCTATGTAACGTTGTTGCGTTGTCAAATCGGTGACGCCATACCTGAACCACCAGGAATCGGTCTGGAATCTCAATGGTTAAGCGTTCTAGCCCCCAGCATGCAAATGCCTAGAATTTCCGGTCATAATAAAACAATTTTGGGAATAACACTCTAGGACACACAAAGGTCAATAACAACATGCCTTTAGGATAAACCAGAATGAAGCAATTTTTTACGTGCAATTTCTTCTATTTCTTTTATGTTTTCTCAATTATAAAATCACAGGGACGTAAAAATCAGAGATTAAACAGGAAAGGGTTAAATGTTTATCTACCAATTTGAAATAAATCTGAAATTCGGTGAAAGTTCGCTAAATGTACCATCACAGGTAAAGATGCAAGGCAAAATGAAACGGTATGTCCTTTCCCGAAATCCGATTTGTTTTCATCTTTGAATCATTGAACGAACAGGTGTTCCCTAGTGAATTTTGAGTAGTAAATCTGTAAATTTTTTCTGAGACTTAAGCCATCTGTGGTTTTATATCAGTTGTTTGTATTCATTACAGAGGCCATGTCTGGTGCAAGTTTCGTCAGCTTCATTAGAAGACGTGCAGATATGATCGTGAGCGATCGTCATAGAATCTTGACGTAAGTAAATGCAATAGAACTACATAGGTTAGTCAGGCTAACAACCCCCATGACGACTTTTTTAGCTGCACTGGCTTAAAGTCATTGGCCTACTGTGATAGCGTTGCGTCCGTCGAGCTTCCGTCCGAAAACAGTTAGTTTTAAAATATTCTCCTCAGAAAGTACTGAAAAGAATTCATCTTAATTTCATAAGAATGATCATTTGGTGACTTTTTATCAGATTCATTCAAAGAATTTTCTTGGAATCAATATGACAACTGCAGGCCTACCCCTACCACATCTGCATTTCATGTGGGGGAACAAATGTGACAACTTGTATGTCGTAAGATGCGACTACGGGGCCTTCATTCATCTTTTTTTTATTCCTCATCTATCATTTATTGTCTTATGATTAACTTTGTATTGTTCTGTATGTTTTTTGTTATATCATCCCTGATTTTCTTGCGTGCTAATCTACTACAGCTGTCGATGCGCCGTAAACATAAATCAATCAATCAATCAACAAACCGATCAATCAATCGATCAATCAATCAATCGATCGATTAATCAATCAATCAACCAACTAACCCACAGACCAATCGATCGAGCAATCAATCAATATATCAATCAATCTATCTATCAATCAATCGAATGAAAATGATTTCCATAATTGGTGAAGTTTGAAAATCTTCTCTAAGAAACCAATACAAGAGGCCCATAGGGCCTTATCGGTCACCAGAGTCCGGGGAGCATAAAAACAGATGAAAGTCCACCAGATGATGCTACCCATCAAATACCAAAGCTCTAGGCCCTCCTGGTTTAGAGAAGAAGATTTTTTTAAACGTTTTCACTAAATAAGCCTATGTTATATAGACTTGTGACATCTCAGAACGGGCTGATTTTAAGCCCAGGGCCATAATTTATGCAATCTTGAAAGAAGTCCACCAAAATGATGCTACATCCCAAATATCAAAGCTCTAGGCCTTTCTGTTAGAGACCAGAAGGTTTTTAAAATTTTCACTATATAAGTCTATGTTAAACTTGTGATGTCCGGGAACGGGCTAATTTTTACCCTGGTGTTATGATTTTTATAATCTTGATAGAGGTCCGCCAGATAATGCAACATACCAAATATCAGAGCTGTAGGTCTTCGTGGTTTGGTAGAAAACGATTTTTAAGGTTGTCACTATGTAAGCTCATGCACCCTCAACTTTGCCGCCCCCCCCCCCCCCAAAAAAAAAATGCCCCCCCCCCGGCTCGGTCATATCCGACAGATATTTTTTTCGTGCATGAACTTGATAGTCCTTGCCCTAAAGACTCTAAATAACAAATGTGACCTGGTTTTTTTTTTTTTATAGACGTTCCCTTTTTTGCCCCTTATTGTCCCTTATTTGGTCCCAAGGAAAGATAACTCTATGTCATGTAAAAATCCGGAGCACCTTCCAATGTGAATGCTTGCTCCCTACCAAGTTTGGTTGAACTCCGTCAACGGGTTCTTAAGAAGAAGTCGAAAATGTAAAAAAGTTAGTACCATAAAGACGACGAGGGACGAAAAACGATCGCAATAGGTCACCATGACCTTCGGTCAGGTGATCTATAAAGCCTCGAAGAAATCTGGAGTTCAGATTGCGCTGTAAAGAAAACTCGAAATAACACGTTAATTACCATTTTTGGGTATCATGGTTTCATTGACCCCCAAAAAATGAAATGCACAATGTCGGGTGTTCAGTTCCAAGAAATCATGGAAACCAATTTAAGGAGATGTTAATGAAAACTCAACTTTTAACAGACAGCCTAATTGAAAACTTTGGTATTCCTTTTTCAATGAAACCATCTCATAGATTTCAACCAAATTCACCAAAATAACCACTTGGTGACGCTTTATCAGATTTGCACAGAGAATTTTGTTTGATTAAAAAAACTTGGCTATCGAGGAGGGGGGGGGGGTTAGTTTCCATATATGGTTTTGTACTAAAACTGTGAAGATCTTGAAAATCTTCTCAAAAACAAGTTGATACACATGTATTCAATCCGAATTTCACAGTAATGATCCTCGGGTGACTCTTAGAATACGGCTTAGTTAAAAAAAAAAAAAAAAAAAAAAAAACATTGGTTTTATTGGGCAGGGCTTTTGGCTATATACGGTATGTAATGAAATTGTTTAAAATCCTGTTCTCAGAACGTGGAAGATGTTTTTCAACCTTATTTCTGGTGATCCTTATAGTGATATAGGGGAAATAACTAACCCTGCTTGAATTAGAATATTTATTGCATAAAAGAAAGTTGCCTCGAGAAAATTGCAAAAAAAAAAAAAAAAAAAAAAATAGCTAACTCCTGTAAATAAGTTTTATGACAAGTATATACAGACCGGTGGAGCAATCTGGTGCTCAAGCGCCTCGAGTTGTTTTAATGAACTACCACACAACATATTTTTAGACTAGTCCAATTGCAAAGATGCTATTGACAAATATTTCATGTTGGTGGAATATAAAAATCTTCCTTTTTGGCGAGAAAAAAAATTGAACAACGAAGAAATTGCTTGCAAAAAACCCGAAACACAACAACAACAACAACCCCGCTATTTACATTTTTTATGGTCCATTGTATTTTTTCTATTACTTTTCTTGAGAGTCATGAAAATGCAGGATTGAATGGGAAGGTGTTTTTAGCAACAAAAGTACATGTAGTTAAATGCTTAAATGGCATATCTTTATAAGTCCCCTATCGGCGAAGCCGAAGGAGACTATAGGTTTGCGCTCTGTCAGTCTGTCCGTCTGACAGTCCGAACATATTAGTTTTCCAGACTTTTTTTCTTAACCAACGGAGATATTAAGCTGATGTTTGGTATGTGAGTCCGCGTCAATATGTTACAGAACAAGTTCGAGTTTAGTTCCGGTCCATTAATTTTTGTGGAAGATACGGATGCTGGACTTTGAAAATTACCAAGAAATTCCAGTTTTCCGAACCTTTTTTCTTAACCCTGGTTGATAGTAAGTTGAATTTTGGTATGCGAGTCCGAATCAGTGAATTAGAGAACAAGTTCGAGTTTGGTTCCGGTCCATTGATTTTTATTGAAGTTTCTGAAGCTGGACTTAGAAAATTACCTGGAAAATTCAGTTTTCCGGACTTTTTTTCTTAACCCTCGGAGATATTAAATTGTTTTTGGTATGCGAGTCCGTATCAATGAGTTACAGAACCAGTTCGAGTTTGGTTCAAGTATAATATCTCAGGGACGTACGGGAAAAGCAAATATTCTAAATGTCCAAATTCAAAGGGGTAGCAAACGAGACTATAAAGTAGGAATAATTCAGAAAATAACCATCCTATATGATATTGTGGAAAAAGAAGAAATTGCTCGTAATAAGTATAATATCAATCAAGGTTTGTACAGGAATGAGTTAAAGGAATCGACGAATATTATAAATATACTGTGTCCAAGCTGCTCAGTTTCTTAACTTTGACATGTACACAGAATGGAATTATCATGTAAAATCTCTCATATGTTTACATTTCAGGAAGAGGCAAGCATCATTTCTTTTAAGTGGTGAAAGCATAGATGATGTTATAAACAGAGCAGTTGATGATGACTTAGTTTCAGTCAATATAACAGAAATAACCGGCTCTGAGGTTAGTTCAGATACCAACACTGACCTTACAAGTAGTACAACTACCGTGAGCTCAACAGTTACTGTGACAACTCAAAGTACATCTAGTGTGGACTCAACAGTGAGTAATAAAAGCGATGCAAGTCAAACAGATTCAACAAAGAGTACTAATACTCAAAGTAAAAAGGCAAGCTCTGGGACATCTGGGAATAATCGAAATTCGAAAACACAGGGAAAGGGAAGCACAGCTTAACACTGAACGTCAGTTACAGAGAAGACTATTTGTTTTACACAAAAAGTTCCGTAGTTCTTTGCTTGTTAAGGATCCGATCCGGTGATTGAATGTTATAAAAAAAAAAAAAAAAAAAATTCTAGTTTTGTCTTTTAAAATACGAATATTCTGATTAGCAATCACCACGAACATAATTTTTAGCAAGCAGCTATTTTGTATGCTTGTGCACGAAATAGATCCACAAGAATGTTTCAAAAATTCTGAAATAATCACCTTTCTGACACAAAGTCTATGATTTAAGAGAAATAAAAAGTGGATTCATAAAGTGTGATTAGGTTTTTTGTTTCATACCTCCATGAAAACAAATACTATTCTCTTCATCCCTTAAAAAACCAGGAATAGTTTAGTATAACAAGTAAATTTCTTACTTTTTATCTTTGATACAGATACACTTTGTCTCTTAATAAGCCATTTTGTGGTAATCTGCAAATTCAAGTTTAAAAAAACAAAGTTTTCCAAAATTGGACAACATGCTGTGTCCACTGAGTATTTGATCGTGAGTTGTGACATTGAAGCAATCTGAAAATTTGTTTCAATTGACAGATAGCCACTGTCAATAGAAACAAGAGGGCCGTTGGTCCTGAGGCGTTCACCTGAGATAAAGACTCTTTTTTTTTCAACAGTCTTATTTCATGTTAGGGCTAGGATTATGATACAAAAGGACCATACTTTATAAATATGTAGACTATGTACCTAGGGATCCAAAAGTCTAAATTACAAACTCCAAGGCTTTAGGGGAAATTTGAAAGAAAAAAACTTTTCCCCCGTCTGGATCCATTGGTTATAATTTCAGAAATAACAAAGATGCTTCATGCCTTAAATCTACCACTGGGGACCCGAGAATCATGATATAAGCTATTTTGAAACAGGTCAATATACTGATGCTTCCTGCAAAATATCAAGGCTTCTACGCCTTCTGGGTCAAGAGTAGAAGATTGTTAAAGATACTTTTAAAATTTCACTTTTGTTGCCATGGCAACCAGAGTTTTTAACAGATTTCAATTCTTTTTCTATTTTCAAAGGGGACCACCTAAGGAACATTACTGCAAAATTTGGTTCAAATTGGCCCAGTGGTTTGGGAGGAGATGTCGTTGAAATATTGTTGTTGATTCTATATAAACCCCTTCAACCTGGGGCTCCACCCCTTGGGACCCGAGTATCATAATTTTAGCTATTTTGAAAGAGGTCAAAAACTGATGCTTCATGCAAAGTACCAAGGCTCTTTGCCTCTTGGATCAGGAGGAGAACATTTTTTAAGTTTATTTTAAAATTTCACTTTTGTTGCAATGGCAACCAGAGCTTTTAACGGATTTCAATTTTCTTAGCTTTTATGAATGGGGACCAGTAAAGGACCATTTCTGCCAAATTTGGTTATAATTGGCCAAGTGGTTTGGACGGAGATGTCGTATAAAAAATGCTCTTTATTTCTATATAAACCCCACCTACCCCTCGGGCTCCACCGCTGCGGACCAGAGGATCATGATTTTAGCTATTTTAAAAGAGGTCAATTTACTGATGCTTCATGCTAAAATATCAAGGCTCTATGCCTTCTGGGTCAGGAGTAGAAGATCTTTCAAAGATTATTTTAAAAATTTACTTTTATTGCCATTTTAACGGATTTCAATTCTTTTAGCTACTTTTAGAGGGGACCATCTAAGGAACATTACTGCCAAATTTGGTTCGAATTTGCCCAGTAGTTTCGGAGGAGATGTCGTTTAAAGAAATTGTTGATGGACAAAACATGATGGAAAGACACCTCACGAAAGGTGATCACAATAGCTCACACAAGAGGACCATGATGGTCCTATGTCGCTCAAATGACAAGGATGGCATTAGTCTTTACTATGATAACCTGTAAATTTTTTAATGAATACCATAAGGAAATTCTTTATACAAAATTTGAAAGTTATAGACTGTTCAATTATTTGGGAGGTGTATTAAATTTTGACAGATTCCTTTAATTTCACTTGATGTAAAATCAAAATTTTAAGAACAAAAGGCTTATGCTGACCCATGAGTATTTATTTCACATATTGTGTTAGAGTACCATAAAGCAACTGCGACTGCAATGTTTGAAAGCTTTTAGTCTTTAAGCTTTTGAGACGAAGGTTTTAAAAGATTCATCACTTTATTTTGTCCAAAGATTTGAAAGATTCATCACTTTATTCAGTCCAAAAATATCAGGACTATGTTGATCCCCCAGTAGTATAAATTCAGTTATTTAACAAATTCCCGATGGAGAAAAACATACTGGTTCAAATTGAAAGAAGTTAGAGACGATAAATTTAGGTTTATGAAATTTAGAAAAAACTTATCTTTTTGGACAGAAAACATTGTGTAAAATGTAAAAATTGCTTGCAACAAACTATTTCTTCACGTTTGACAATGTTGTCCTACGTTTTTCCTTGAAGGGATTAAAAATGCGGTTTGTATGAGAATGGGTTCGGTAGAGTGACATGAAGTGGCTTTGAAAACAAAACTTACACGAGAAAAGACTTTTGAAGGTTCCTTCAAGAACCCCCAACATTGGGTCATGGTAAGAATTTGAAGCTTTTTGATACAGAAATATATATTAGATTCTTTTGGATGCAAAATTTCAAAGCTACAGGCCAGTTGGTTTAAGAGGAGGAGATCTTTTAACCCTTTCCTATTCAATCCCCACCTTTTACGGCACTGTGATTTTATAATTGAGAAAACATTGTAGAAAAGAAGAAATTGTTCGTAACAAGCAATTTCTTCTTTTTCTACATTTTCTACCCAACTCGGTGGTTATTTTCCAAATTTAATCCAGTTAAATTTTCTGTCTGCAAATCCCTAGAAATCGGACAGGTCTAAAATTTTTTAAAAAAAGGGAAAAGGATTAAAGATTCTTTTATCTCAGAGTAAAATCTAGTAACCCACTACAAAGGGCTTTAGATGATTTCAAAGCAATAATTTGAAGTATTTTGGTGGAGTACCATTAGGTTATTCTGCATTTAAAATTCAAATTTCAAGAGTATGGTAATTCTTTGAAGTACTGAAATAGAGGGTGAAGATTTTCTGTAATATCCTTCTTTAATCCTTTCTGTGATTGCACAGAAAAGGGCTTATTTTCAGAATACATTAATTCTTTTAAGTATTTTTAGAGGGTCAATAGGTATTATTACACATTAAATATTAAAGCCCTTGGCCTTATGATTTGGGAGAAGAAGTTTTTAAAGATTACCTTCTTTATTTCTATGTAAAATCAGGGATCACAAAGAAAAGGGCTATTTTTAAGAGTATGGTATTTCTATGAAGTGTTTTGGTAGCAGGTCAATCAACGATAATTTATACAAAATATCAAAGCTCTAATGGTTTGGAAGAAGAAGATTTTTAAAGATTTCCTTCTTTAATTCTATGAAGTATTTTGGTAAAGGGTCACTAGATGATGATTTGCACCAAATATCAAAGCTTTAGGCCTTACGGCTTGGGAAAAAGATTTTTTTAAGTTTTTTGACTCTGTTGCTGTGGCAACCAGAGTTCTTCATGGATTTCAATTCTTTGAAGTATTTTGAAAGAGCATGACCTTAGGATCATTCCAGTGAAGTTTGGTTGAAATTCCATGGTTGGCTTAGGAGGAGAAGATTTTTTTGTAATTGTGTACAAACAGATAGATGGCAGGACGAACACCGAATGACGACCGATAACAATAGCTCACTCAGAATACTTCGTGCTCAGGTGAGCTAAAAACAAGAGGGCCATTGGCCCTGGGGCGCTCACTTGAGATAAAGGCTCTTTTTCCTGCAAAAGTCTAATTTCATGTTAAGGTTAGGATTATAATACAATTGGGCCATACTTTATACATGGGGATCCAAAAGTCTAAATTACAAATTCAAAGGCTTAAGGGGAAATTTGAAAGAAGGAGAAAACTTCTTCCTCCCTCTGGATCCATGGGTATTAATTTCAGAAGTAAGAAAGAAGTCAGTGAACTGATACTTCATGCATATAACCCCCGAGGATCATGATTTTAGCTATTTTGAAAGAGGTCAAAATATCAAGGCTCTACACGTTCTGGGTCAGGAGGAGAAGATTTCAATTCTTACACCTATTTTAAAGGAGACCATCTTAGAAACATTTATGCCGAATTTGGTTCAAACTGGCCCAGTGGTTTGGGAGGAGATGTCATTTAAAAATCATTCTTTATTTCTTTATAAACAACACACCCTTAGGGCCCGACGATTATGATTTTATCTATTTTGAAAGAAGTCAATATACTGATGCTTCATGGATAATATCAAGGCCTTAGGCCTACTTGGTCAGGAGGAGAAGATTTTTAAATATCACTTCTGTTGCCATGGCAACCAGAATTTTTCACTGATTTCAATTCTTTTAACAATTTTTAAAGGGACCACCTAAGGGACATTTCTGCAGAATTTGATTCGAATTGGCCCTGTGGTTTGGGAGGAGATGTGGTTTAAAGACATTGTTGAGGGACGACGTACATTGCACAGACACAGGACAAAAGGTGATCACAATAGCTCATTTGAGCACTTTGTGCTTAGGTGAGCTAAAAAGATTAAATCTGTGTATCCAGTTCATGAACAGACTTTCAATGCATCACACATTACACCATTACTTAAGGACAAAATTTTCATCTCTCTGGGTAGAAAAATATGTAGGAAATGAAGAAATTGCTTTTTACGAGCAACTTCTTCACATCCCACAATATTTTCCCTAGCATTTTCCTTATGGGCATAAAAAGCTAAATTTTGTCGGAATTGTTTAAACTGAAAAGAAATAAACAAAAGACAAATTACCAGTAATCAAATATTTATGCTTGGCATAAAAACACATTAACATGAATACTACAGTTCCCTTTGAAAAGAGCTTCTAGGCATTTGATACGAAGATGTATTGGACATTAAAAACCATGTCATATACATTTATCTATACAAATACAATAGACTTGTATATGCTTTAGGAATGTAAATGCCTGTAAAACTACACAAAAATTAATTAATCACAGAATTAACAGAACAAGAGGGCCAGTGGCCCTTTTGCTCACCTGAGATAAGCTCTTTTTCTTCAAGGACGAATACTAAATGGGTCTGAAGAAATAAAAATCTAACTAAAATCAACTTATGCTTTCATCAGATTTCAAATGTTTTAGTATTTATTAAAAGGAGGCAACCTAAGGGAAATTTCTTTCGAATTTGGTTAGAACTGGCCACATAGTTTGGGAAGAGTTGTTTTCTTTTATTTCTATTCAGGCCAAATCACCCTGGAGCTCTGAAATTTTAGCAATTTCAAAAGAGATGTCTCACGTAAAATATCAATATTCTATGACTTCTGGGTCAGGACAAGGTGACTTTTTATATATTTTTTTTCTTTTTTTCAACTTTACTCTTATGTTCATGGCAACCAGAGCTTCCAATGGATTTCAATTCTTTGGTTGAAATTGATCCAGTGGTTTGGGAGGAGATGTAGTTTTAAAAATCCTTCTTTCTATATAAGCGCCAACCCCCCTTGGGCTCCACCCTTGGGATACAAAGGTAATAATTCTAGCAATTCTGAAAGAAGTCAATGTACTGATGCTTCATGCAAAAAATCTAGGCTCTATGCCTTCTAGGTCGGGAGTATATTTAATTTCTTAAGATATTTAAAAAATTCATTTTTGTTGCCATGTCAACCAGACATTTTAGCGGATTTCAATTCTTTTGAAAAAGGTAAAGTGTACCATGTAAGAAATATTTTTCAGTTGAAATAGGCCCAGTGGTTTTGGAAAAGTTGTCATTTTAAAAATCCTTCTTTATTTCTAAATCAACCCTACACACCCCCCCCCCCCCCCCTCCTGGGGTTCTGTCCCAGGGGACAATATGGGGACGATTTCACCAATTCTGACAGAGGCAAATATATTGATGCTTCATGCAAATATCAAGGCTCTACACTTTCTGGGTCAGGACGAAATAATTTATAAAGATATTTTCAAAAATATAGTTTTGTTACTATGGCAACCAGTGTATTCAACGGATTTTAATTCTTTTAAAAATGTTAAAGGCACTACCAGTCCTAAGGAACAAATTGCCCAAATTTGGATGAAATTGCCTCAGTGGATTTCGAAGAGGTGTAATTTAAAAATCCTTCTTTATTTCTATATAAGCCCCTGGGGACCCAAGGGTGACGTTAGGAAACTCTAGAAAGGATTTTAATGGAATATCTTAATTTGAAAGGTCTTATGAACAACAAGAGACTATCCATAATCATTAGGTAAAGCTACCACTTTTCTTGATTGAAACTGTAGGAGGAGTTTGGCAAACAAGAAATATGGTGATTTATTTCAATTCAAAGGCAGACACAATTCAAGAAGGACTGGTTTGATTAGAATTTTAAAGGTCTTAAGCACAATTAGACATCATAAAGATACATTGTAGCAAGTTTCAGTTTGTTACCATTGATACTTGCCCACACATGAAACAGAGATTTTCTTCAATTCAAGGAGAGATAATTCAAGATTATTGTAGAACAACTTTAGTGATTTGAATTTCAAAGGTCCTAATGACAACAAGACATCATAGAGGCACAAGGCACATTTCAGTTCATTCCCATTTAAACTGTAGGAGTTGCACACACCAAAAATTGCTAACAGACATACAGATGGACAGACAGATAATAGCATAATACATCCCTTTGGGTGTATAAAAATGAAGAGATCAAAATATTTTTGACCAAGTACTACAATGTATCATTGATAGGCATCTATCAGATGTATGGGAGACAGGTTTTAATGAAAAAATCTGGCACATTTTATAAGTTGCCATTTAACGCTTTCCTGTTTTTTTAAATATTTGGCAAGCAAGCAATTTCTTCATTTTAAACAATGTTTTCGAAATTGCTTTTCTTGGGGGTATCAAAGAGCGTAATTGTGTGGGAATGGATTGACACTTGCACTCACCAAGGGGGACAAATGTATCAAGTCATTTTGAAAATAACTAGAACTTGTCACAGTATGTGACTTAATACCCCCGCAAGTGCTTTCAGTGTAATGAGAGCTTTAACAATACAAGGACATAGCTACTGACTTTGCTTTTCTAGAAAGATGGTGTTCGCAAGACAAAATTGATAGTATAATTAGCTGTATATGTCTACATTGCATAAATTATTTCTAAGTTCAAGGGGAGATAATTCTTGAACCACAGGGTATTAAGACTTCAAAATTGTGTCTTGCAAAACTTCAACATGTGGTTAATCTTTGTATAAAGTTTAAATGGTATTGAAGCAAAAATGAAGGAGGAGTTCGCGACACAAAATTGGTATTATTTTGTACACAGACAGACGGACACACACATGGATAGACAGGCAGATTCCAGTATATACTCGAAAACATTCATTTTGCTGGGGTATAATTAACATAGAAGATATGCTTCAGACAAGAAATAGACAAACACTAACCCACATCTTCCACCCAACCACACACTCTCAGACAGACATTGGAAACTTTATATCCCCATCATCACTACATGTTAGGGATATAAAAATAACTCTCAACTTAGTTCAAAGAGAAACATCTTTCCCATAACAAATTGGGACATCAAAACTTAGGTTCACTTTCCATAAAAAAAATGATCAATGTAACTAGAGGTGTTTTAAGTACCTTTGTCACTCCACCAGCCTAAACTTTCTCATAATCAATTCTCAATCAATCCCGAACTCTTTGTAGTGACCCTTGAAAGGAATGCTTCCTACCTTAACTGGTATTACTAGATGATTTATTTTAAGATTGATCAGTGTTATGGAGCATCGACAGCTGTGGTCTCGCATGAAAGAAATTTAAGAAAAGTAAAACATAAAACATACAGAACAAAACAAAACAAAGACAACCATAATACATGTAAAATGATAGATGAGGAATGCAAAAAAGATAAATGAAGACCCTTTAGAAGCTCAATACGACATGAAAGTTGTCCCATTTTTTCTGCCAGATGAAATGGCAGATGTGACAGGTAGGGCTAGACTTGTAGACTCATCCAAAATAAAAGAAAATCATACGATAATTTTCAAAATTTAAAAAATCTTCTAATTTTCTGGAAGAAATTCTTGTGGATTATGAAAAAATTGTTTGTAATAAGCAATTTCTTCATTTTCCACAATATTTGCCTATGCTGTGTTCATAAAATACCAGAAATGTGTGGGAATCTGTTGAAAGTAAAAGATTTACCAAATTTAATGAATTTTCAATTGTTCTACGAACCTTCTTTCAATTTCAGCCAGTCTTCTGGTAATTCATAAACGGTAAATTGGTAAATAAGAATAATATAATTTTTCAATACAGACAGACAAATGACATAAGATCGGACAGGCTAAATGCAAACCATACAGCCACCTTTCTCTTTGCTAGTAGGGATTTAAAAGCAACATTCAAAAAATCAAATACAGACTTGAATAGGTTATGTTTTTCATAAATTCATATTAAATAATCTAAAATCTTTGATAAAACATCAATTTCAATCATTTATAAAATTCATGTGACGGACAAAAAGCTAAAGCAAGATTTGGCAACTAGATATCATTTTCTGTAACACCTTTGGCTGCTAGTTCATCTGTAACTCTATCCAGGTAACTGGGGTCTGGGTAGCCAAATCTGAAAAAAAAGAGAAGATAAGTATAAGCTTGTTGCTGATAAAACATGATTTATATGGTTATTAATTACATTGGAGAAAATACCAGTTTAAATATTCATAAAATAGTGTGTGCTTCACTCTATCAATATAATTTAATTATGATGGTAGACAAAATTTAAACAACGATCGTAAGAATGTATTTATAGAGACTAATTCATCCTTTCCATCACAAGCCCTCCTTTTAACGCCCACTAAAAAGGCTTTGGAAACCATTGTGGTAAATGAAGGAATTGCTTGTGGCAAGCAATTTCTTCATTATTCACAATGTTTTCAACCCCAAAAGAAAATGAATAATTTCATCAACATCAAATTCTCATCTGCAACTACTTCCAATTTGGAACAGCCTAAATTTTACTGTGTGGGAATGGGTTAAATAACATTTGTGAGAAAAATTTTGTTCAGTTCAGTATTTTAAGTACATGTATGTGTTTTGCAGCACTCCTTTCTAATTTCAACTTGAAGCAATTAACACATACTCTACTGAAATGTAAGACCAACACATAACAATTTAATGTTTATGAAATTTTAGACTTTCTTTTGGGTAGAAAACTTTGTGGAAAATAAACAAGAGGACCATGATGGTCCTAAATCGCTCCCCCGAGTATGATGGTTAATGGCTTTATGATATAAACAAAATAGCAAAGCCCTCTGTCTAATTATTTTGGAGAAGATGTTTAAGGATATCTCTTTTAATCCTAGGTATATTGATGATCCCACCATATAGCATTAATTTCCTGCATATGGTAATGCTTCGAAGTATAGACATCAATACATACCAAGTATAAAAGCTGTAAGCCTAATGGTTTAGGAGAAGAAGGTTTTCAAAGATATCAATATTTATTCCTAACTAAAATTAGGGATTGCACAGAAAAGGGCTATTTTTTTTTAAGTAATTTGGTAGACGGTTAATGGCTGATGTTATGTACCAAATATCAAAGCTCTAGGCTTTATGGTTTGGGAAGATTTTTCAAAGATTTCCTTCTTTATTCCTTTGTAAAATCAGGGATTGCACAGAAAAGGGCTAATTTTCAGAGTACATTGTATGATAATTCTTTGAAGTATTTTGGTAAACGGTCATTATATGATGGTATGTACCATCTATAAAGCTCTAGGCCTTTTGGTTTGGGAGAAGATGATTTTTAAAGTTTTCCTTCTTTTATTCTATGTAAAATCAGGGATTGCCCAGAAGAGGGCTAATTTTGAGAATACGTTAATTCTTTGAAGTATTTTGGTAGAGGGTCAATAGATGATGATTTGTACCAAATATCAAAGCTCTAGGCCTTATCGCTTGGGAGAAGAAGATTTTTAAAGATTTCCTTCTTTATTTCTATGTAAAATCAGGGATCACCCAGAAAACGGCTAATTTTCATAATACGGTAATTCTTTGAAGTATTTTGGTAGAGGGTCAATAGATGATGATTTGTACCAAATATCCAAGCTCTAGGCCTTATCGCTTCGGCAGAGAAGATTTTTTAAGTTTTTTCACTCCGTTGCCACGGCAACCAGAGTTCTTCATGGATTTCAATTCTTTGAAGTAATTTGAAAGAGCATGACCTAAGGATCATTTCTGTGAAGTTTTGTTGAAATTCCATGGTTAGTTTAGGAGGAGAAGATTTTTTTGTAATTGTGAACGGACGGACTGACGGATGGACAGACAGGTGGACGACGGACGATGACCGATCACAATAGCTCCCCCAGAGCACTTCGTGCTTAGGTGAGCTAAAAAGTTGCTTGTTACAAGCAATTACTTCATTTTACACAATATTTTCCAAATCTTTTTTCTTTGTCAAAAAGCGTCACTGTGTGGGAATGGGGTTAACATATGTATCAGTCGACTAGTATGAACTCTGTGAAATCATGTGGTAAAGTAAGTCTATTTAGTAGATAAACCTCAACATAATTAACCCATTCCCACACAATCCCTCCTTTTTAAGCCTCTAAAGAAAAAAGCAGCCGCCGTCATAGCGCAGTTGGTAGCGCGTCGGACTTTCAATCTTGAGGTCCCGGGTTCGATTCCCGACGGCGGCACTCATCCTTTCCGACTATATGTCTCTCACCAATGGGTCGATAATCGTAGACCTATGTGGGATAGCAGCTGGAGGCTAGGAAAGGATGTAATGGTAGTACTGGTGTGAGAAATACCAGGATTCCATTGTTAGGTGCTCCAGCCGCCGCGATATAACTGAAAGATTGTTGAAAGCGGCGTAAAACCCCATTCAAACAAACAAACAAACTAAAGAAAAAAGCTCTGGAAGACATAGTGAAGAATGGAGAAATTGCTTGTGACAAGCAATTTCTCCATTCATCACAATGTTTTCTACCCCAAGAAACCCCAAAGTTTTTATGAATTCCACCAACTTGAAATTGTTGTCTGTAACTTATTTCAATTTTGACCAGTCTAAATTTTGACATTTGGGAATACATTTAATACGCTTGATAGACTACAGAAAGGGGAGAGTTTCCTTAAACCGAATTACTCCATATGATAATCTCCCTCACATTACTTGTATCAGGCCTGCCTAAGCCAGTCGTTTCTGAGGAGAAGATTCAAAAGTTTTCAGTAAATACCATATTTGGAATAAGCTCAATCCATAAAAGTTGTTTTTCATCCGATACTTTTGGAAGAAATCTGACAAAGAGTCATTGAAAGATAGTAAAATTTTGTAAATTTTCATTCAGTAGATTGTAAGAAGTTCTTTCACCTATTCCCACACAATGAAGCTTTTTGACACCCCAAGAAAAACAATTGGGACAATTGAACCAAGCTATTTCTTCATTTTACACAATTTTTACAACCCAGAGGGTTGAAAAATCTAAAATTTCATAACTTTAAATTATTGTCTGCAACCTTTGAATGTGACCTTAACTTGGGAATATCCTAACAAACTCTTCTAATGACACTAAAACTCATCAACATGAACAACTGCGCAAGTTTTTTTTGAACTCCATCAATAATTGTAAAATATATGCTAAGGACAAGATAAACATCACCTTTAAATTTTGGCATATCAAATCCAATTTCTCATGAAACTAGAACTCATTTAGTAAAATAAATTTGACAAGTTATTTGGTATTCCATCTATAAGTGTAGAAGACATAGCTCTGAAATGGTAAATTTTGTCACTTTACCACTGACTGTCACCTTGAGCCTATCCAACAGTTTGTATGACACTGGTACACATCAAGAGGCACACTGAAGCGAAGTTATATAGAATTCCTTCTTTGAATGTAGAAAATATGCTAAAGAAAAGGTAAGTTTGACCTTTGACTTTCTCTTAACCTCTGACTGTAACCTTTACCTTTGGCCCATCTAAACAAACTTTTCCCCTAACATTTGTACTTATCAAGGGGAATAACTGTGCCAAGTCATATTGAAATCAACCAATTAAGTGCAGAAGATACATATACATATAAATGGATGTACAAACACAAACAGACCCAGCCATCATGTAGTGGTAGCACATAGGGCTCCTATTCTTGGGGTCCTCGGCCACGGTGATTATCCTTTCAGACATTTGTCTCCTACCAATGGGTGGATAATCTTAAACCTGAGTGGGATGAGCATGTAGGAGTTCGAAAGGACGGTGTAGTAGTACTGTAATGAGAAATACCAGGAATCTGTGGTTAGGTGCTTAACTGCCACAATATGACTGAAATATTGCTAAAAGTGGTGTTAAACCCCATGCAATCAAGTAATCAACCCAGTCTCATAAATACACATCTATACACATGCAAGAGGACAGAAGTAAATCTACATACCTTTCAGGTATTTCATTGTAGAGGCAAAAAAGTTCATAATGGACACATAGATGGACCCAAGACAGACAAAATACCATGATAATAAACCTTTGGCCAGAAGGCTTAAAACAAAAGGCTTACCAAGTTTCTAAAGTCCTCTACCAGCTCTCTAATCTTATGAACCACTTTATTCAAGTTTTCTACCCAAAACACATAGATACTCAAAATTCTATTATCTAAAATTCTTTTGCTGCATCTTCCTTTTCTGCCACGTCAAGTTTGAACAAGTCTGTAACTTTGTCAAATGATTATACTTTGACTAAACTTACTGTGTATTTGGTTTTGGATCTGTTTTATGGTGAATATCATTCCAAGTTATAACTCCTTCCTGTCCAGTAGTTCTAGAATTACCAATTGTAAACACTAACTTCCTGTCAAACGCCACCTTCAGCATGTCAAGGATTTTTCTTCCTTGTTTGTTGTCAGGAAGAAAGGCGACTCTGGTGAAGCCTTTGTACCATTTACCGGGATTAGGATGGTCAGACTGAAATGAATTCATCAATTACCATACCACAAAATTTAAAGCTGGTTTGGATTCAAAGAAGTTGCAGACAACAATTTAAAGTTTATAAAACTTTACAATTTTTTTCTTTTTTAGGGTAGAAAAAATACTGGAAATGAAGAAATTTTCTTAAGGGGGATCAAAAAGTGGGAAATGTGTGGGAATAGTTTAACCCATTCCCACACAGTGATGCCTTTTGATGCCCTGAAAGAAAAAGGCGTTGGAAAACATTGTGGAAAATGCAGAAATTACTTGTTGCAAGCAATTTGTTCATTTTAATTGAGAAAGTTGAAAAAATCTAAACTTTAAAAACTTTAAATTGTGATCTGCAACTCATTTGAATTTGGACCAGTCTAAAATTTTGCTGTCTAGTCATGGGTTAAAAAGTGAACAATTTCAAAATAAAAAGAATTTTCAATCTCTGAAAGTTCTACTTCTATCTTAACGACAATGCAGATCCATTTTGATCACTAACACCCCTTGAAATATCAAATTCTCAAAATGAGGGTTAGAAAATATGACCTTGATCTTAACATTTGGCCTTTAAGTTATAACTTATACAATCTTGATAGAGGTCTACCAGATGCCACATACCAAATATCAGAGCCGTAAGTCTTTTGGTCTGTTAGGAAAAAAATTCAAAGTTGTCACTATAAAAGCTTATGCATCTCCCCTTTTGTGCCCCCCCACAGCACGGCCATTTCTTAACAGATTTGTTTCTTATACAAACTTGATAGTTCTTGCCCTAACAACTCAAAATAACAAATGTGAGTCCTAAAAATTCATCACCAAAAGGTTAAAACTTGACCTTGACCTAAGACACATGACCCTTATTAAATCAATACTGTTGATTTAAGGACCTACAAATACATACCAAATGTATGCAGTTGAAACATGACCCTCATTAAATCCATACAATTAATTAAATCAATACTGTTGATTTAAGGACCAACGAGTACATACCAATTATATGCCATTGAAACATTACCTTCATGAAATCCGTACAGTTGAGTTAAGGACTAACAAGTACATACCAAATATATGGCATTGAAACATGACCTTCATGAAATCCCTACTGTTGATTGAAAGATAAACGAGTACATACCAAATATGTGCAATTGAAACATGACCATCATGAAATACGTACTGTTGATTGAAAGACCAACGAGTACATACCAAATATGTGCAATTGAAACATGACCTTCATTAAATCCATACTGTTGATTTAAGGACTAACGAGTACGTACCAAATGTATGCATTTGAAACATGACCTTCATGAAATCCGTTCTGTTGATTTAAGGACCAACAAGTACATACCAAATATGTGCCATTCAAACATGACCTTCATGAAACCCGTACTGTTGAGTTAACCCATTCCAACTCAAGCCCTCCTTTTTACGCCCCTCAAGAAAAAAACTTTGGAAAACATTGTCGAAAATGAAGAAATTGCTTGTATCAACTTGTATCAAGCAATTTCTTCATTATCCACAATGTTTTCTATCCAATGAGACGAAAAAATTCAAAATTCCATCAACTTGAAATTGTCGTCTGCAGCTTCTTTAAATTTGGACCAGTCTAAAATTTTGATGTGTTGGAATGGGTTAAGGACCAACGAGTACATACCAAATATGTTCAATTCAAACATGACCTTCAAGAAATACATACTGTAGATTTAAGGACCAATGAGTACATACCAAATATATGCCATTGAAACATGACCTTCAAAAAAAATCCGACTGTTGAGTATAGGACCAACAAGTACATACCAAATATGTGCAATTGAAACATGACCTTCATGAAATCCGTACTGTTGAGATTAAGACCAACGAGTACATACCAAATATATGCCATTGAAACATGACCTTCATGAAATCCCTACTGTTGAGTTAAGGACCAACGAGTACATACCAAATATGTGCAATTGAAACATGACCTTCATGAAATCTGTACTGTTGATTTAAGGCCCAACGAGTACATACCAAATATGTGCAATTGAAACATGACCTTCATGAAATCCGTACTGTTGATTTAAGGACCAACAAGTATATACCAAATATGTGCAATTCAAACATGACCTTCATGAAATCTGTACTGTCGATTGAAATATCAAAGAGTACATACCAAATATATGCAATTCAAATATGACCTTCAATAAAAGCATATTGTTGATAAGTCTTAAAACCAAATATAAGCATTGTATCTTGAAAGCATTAAGAAAGGAATGACAAATGTTAAGTTTTTGACCCATACCCAAACAACAAAATTTAAGACTTATCTAAATTAAAAGATGATGTAGAGGACAATTTTTGGCTGATGACATTTAAATAATCTTTGTTTTTTTTGCAGATAACATTGTGGATAATGAAGAAATAGCTTATTACAATTATTGCCAAAGTTTACTCTTCTAAGGGCATCAAAAAGGGTGATTGTATCGGAAGGGTTAAGACTGACAGAGAGAAAATATTAAACAACATGTCTCCAACCGTTGAAGTTATGGCAAAAATATCATGAATTCAAATTAATTCCTTCTTCACCATATTGCTTTTTCATTACACAAGATCGTCCTATATTATTCACTTCAGACTCTTTTTGAATATTATGAATCCTCCAGGCCTTAAAATTAGATACAAAAAGGTTTTTAAAGATTTCCGTTACTCTGAATGTTCAACCATTCCCACACAAACCCTCTTTTTTTACACCCCTCTAAAGTAATAGATTTGGAAAACAATGTGGAAAATGAAGATGAGGGTGAGAGAAAGCCATGGCAACATGACCCTTCAAGACATGTTCTTCTTAAATGTCAGGACCAATAATGGGGCCTATGAGAATGACGACATGATGTACCTTTTTTGTCCCCTTTTTGCCCCTTATGGGGCCCTAGGGGAGATAACTCCATGACATGTACAATTCTGATGTGGATGCTTCCTTCCAAGTTTTGTTTAAATCCATCAAAGGGTTCTTAAGAAGAAGTTGGAAATGTAAAAAGTTAATGCATGAAGATGGATGAAACACAATCAAAACTGGTCACCATGACTTCAGAAAACGTTGTGAAATAAAGAAAATACTTGTAACAAGCAATTTCTTGATGTTCCACCATGATTTCTTCCATAAAAGTAAGAAAAAGATTTACTTTTCATGAACTTACAATCATTGTCAGCAACCTTTTTTGAATTTGGACCAGTCTGAAATTGTTTATTTGGTAATGCGTTAAATCATTTTTTTCAATTGATCAATATTTCTTGAATGAATCTGATAAAGGGTGACCAAAGAATCTTTCCAGTGAAGTTTGGAGGAATTCAAGTCAGTGGTTTCCAAACAAAAATTTTGAAGGTTTTTTACTGGAAAAATATATCACATACCCTTTGTTTGCCACTTGGAAAGTGGTAGGTTATTTCTATTCTCCCAAAGTTCTCATATCCAGGACAGTGCAAAACCTTACTTTTGTTAACTTTCATTGTTCCTTCTGGTTGGTCTCCTGAAACAGTGCAGATCCAGATTTTATGCTAAAAAACTATAACCTTTTCAAAAAGCGTTGTTGTCCTTTCCTTTATATTTTTGCTCCTACCTAAATCTTCTTGTTATCCCATTACCAGATGACAAGATTTCAGACCGGTTCAAATTCAAAGATTCTGCAGATGACAAATTTTAGCTGATGAAATTTTGTATTTCTATTTTCACTTTTTTGGTAGTTTTTGGTAGAAAACATTGTTGGTAGCAAAGAAATTGCTGGTATTTTTCATGAACCATTTGGTTGAAATGTGGTCAAATTCAGCCCATTAACCAATTACCAGATGACTAGACTAGTCAAAATTGAAAGAAGTTATACACAACATTTTGAATTGTGCTAAAATTGAGATAAGTAGTAAATGAGGTACACAACATTTTTAGAAAAGCAGAAATTGCTTGTCACAAGCTATTTCTCCTTTTCCCATAAAGTTTTCTCTGATTACATTTTTTTGAGGATGTCAGAAAGCATCATTGTGTGGTAATACGTTAACTCTTTCCTGATCAATCCTTGGTTTTTACGTCCCTGTGATTTCATAATTCAGAAGACATTGTAGAAAACATTGTTACAAGCAATTATTTTCTTTTTTCAAAATATTTTCTACCCAACTGAATTGTTATTTTTCAAATGAAATCCACTTTAAAATTTTGCCTGAAAATCTTTGAATTTGGACAAGCCTAAAATTTTGACAGGGTTAAAGAATTGAAATTAAGACACAGCCTTGCCCTATCACCATATATAAGCACCAGTCAAATTTTCATGAATAGTTTTAGAGAAAAGGTAAAATTGGCAGATCCTCTGGTATTCTTTGAAGGAATGTAATAAAGGGCAATAATCTGAAAAATATTTTATAAGCTTTCCCTATATATGAAAACCAGCCCGCCCATTAACCCATTCCCCTATGGTCCCTCCTTTTTATGCCCCTAAAGAAAAAAAGCTTTAAGAAAAATTGAGGAGAATGAAGAAATTGCTTGTATCCAAAAAGACAAAATTGGACTAGTATAAAACAAGTACAAACTTCTATTAACCCATTACTAGACAGCAAAATTTTAGACTGCTCCAAATTGAAAGAAGTTGCAGACAAAGTTTATGAAATTTTGGATTCTTTCAACTTTCTGTATAGAAAACATTGTGAGAAATGAAGAAAATGCTTGTAATAAGCAATTTCTTCATTTTTCACTATGTTTTCCAAAGCTTTTTTCTTTGTGGGCGTCTAAAAGCGTCATTGAGTGGGAATGGGTTAAATAGGAATGGGTTAAAGCTATGTTTTGGTTGAAATCCATCAAATGGTTTCTGAGAAGAAGATTTCAAAGCTTTCACCATTTATGGAAATTAGCCCTGCCCATTGAAGCCATGTTTTTCATCTGATCAAAATTCTTTAAAGGAAACAGATAAAGCATCACCCAAGAATAATTCCTGTGAAATTTGGTTGAATTATTTTCAGTTCTTTCTGAGGAGAAGATTTTGAAAGTAAAAGTTTTTGGACGGACCAATGGAGGTAGACGCACACATCCATGGACAAACGACAAACATAAAGGCCATGACAATAGCTCTCTGGCTTTCAGCCAGTGGAGTTAAAATGCACAAATGACCTGATTGTTATACATGGTAAAACTATATCAAAATTCTGTCTTGCACTTTTCATGATAACAAGTTTTAAGATATTTTAGCCATCAATGTAGCCTTTAAACTGTTTACAAAATTATTCAAAGTTTTGACCAAGTGACCTACTTTTGACCAAAAATAACCAAAAAATTAATTGTCCTAAATATCAAAGTTGACTCAGACACCAGGTTTTTCTAAGATTTGACCTTGTGAACTTCTATTTGATTCATATTGAGCAAAAATCAAATTGACCTAAATATAATGAATACAAACATTCTGATCAAATATCAAGACATTTGAGACAAAAATGTGACCTCTAGAGTGCACAAAGAGTTTTCAAAGAATTTGACCTTGTTTCCTAGTTTTTGACCTAAAGTGACCAAACACTGAACTTGTCCTAGGTTTGATTAACCCTTTCCCGTTCAAATACAGGAATTTACGTTTCTGTGATTTTATACTGGAGAAAACATTGTGGAAAAGGAAGAAATTGCTTGTAACATTGTGGAAAAGGAAGAAATTGCTTGTAACAAGCAATTTCTCCTTTTTCCACAATATTTTCTACCACATAGGATGGTTTCATTTCAAATGGCATCCAGTTTTCATTGTCGTCTGCAAACTCTTTCAATTTTGGACTAGTCTAAAATTTCCAAAAACAGGAAAGGGTTAAAACAAAGCTTCCTACCAAGTTTCAAGACATTTGAGATAAAATTGTGACCTTTAGAGTGCACACAAGTTGTTGACGGACTATGGACACTGTATGACCATACTGGACACAGCCATATCCAAGGTCACCTTGAGCACATTGTTCTCGTCATTTAGGCAGGTTTTCCTGGTTAACAGAACTTATCTATTTACCAGTAATAGTGCCACACACTCTCCCACAGACAGGGCAAGCCTCTTTATACACAAACTGTTGTTCAATACAGTCACTACAGAATTGATGACCACATGGAAGTTGTTTGGGTTGTTTAAGTTTCTCCATACAGATTACACAGTCATCAGATTCTCCTTTGTTTTTGTTAGCAGGTGCTCCAATCTCATGTCCTTGTTCATTCAGACTGTCACCATCAATTTCATCTTTGTCATAGTTTGTTGTGTTGTATTTCTGTGTTAAGAATGCAAAAAAAATTCAGTTAAAGAAACAATTTTTAGAAAGAAGAAATTGCTTGCCACAAGCAAAGTTTCCTATTATCATGATGACTTCAGTCCTATAAATTCAAACAAGCATTCTGAAGTATTGTATACCAATACTAAGTCCCTTACCGGCTTTATATATCTATCTCTAAATAGATATCTTTTTTTGGTGGTAAAGGTGCTCATTCAAAGTCTAACTGTTGTATCTTACTTCAGGTACAATTCTAATTTTTGGGGAAAAAAAAACACCCAAACCCAACAGGCAACCCTTTTTTTTATTTATCAAATTATACTTCATAAGAGTGTGAAGATAAATAGAAAGAAGTTGTGCATGATCTTTCAAGAGTGCAGCCAATTTCTGAATTGCGGGAAACTTCTTAATAATTTCCTGGTAATTTTTCAAGTGCAGCATCTGTATCTTCTCAAAAATCAATACTCCAGAACAAAACATGAACTTGTTCTTCAACTCATTGATGCGGACTCACATACAATGTACCAAAATTTGGCTCAATGCCTGCCAGTGTTTAGAAAAACATTCCGAAGAATTCTAATTTCCTGGTATTTTTCTAAGTCAGCATCACTATCTTACTCAAAAATCAATGGACAAGAAACTAGAACTTGTTTTGTAACTCATATGGCTTAATTGGCCGATTGCTGGCACCGTCAACTGACTCTAACAAGAAGTTCCACTTTCATGTTAAACGGTATAATTTTGTAAAATTTTTGTCAGTAACATGTAACAAATAAGAGCCGTCAGAGAAGGAACATGCTTCCTGAACTAGTGCTTTTAACAAACAAATTCATGTCTATTCTGAGTTTTGAAGTTAGTATGGTAGTTTAGAAGGTTATTCATAGAAAATAATTATACTCTTGTTTTTGTTCCATGAACTAGAATAAGCCTTGTATAAGAAGTTCATTTGATTTATACCTAGAATATAAAATATCAAAGAATTCTAACCATTAAAATTGGTAGAAATCTTCGAAAACTATAATCCTCCTTTTTCTGTGAGGCAGCCTAAAATTCAGGCAAAAACGCATTTGAAAAATATTAATAGGAGTTCATATTTGAAATTTCATCCAATATGGTCCATTTAAGTTGCCAAACCAACTAAAACTTTTGTCAAAATGTTGGCCAATGTTTGAATTTAAAGTATTTACCATGTTTAAGATGCCAACCCAACTGAAATGTTTCTCAAAAATGTAAGCTAATGTTGGTGTTTAACCCATTCTCACACAGTGACACTTTTGGAAGAAAAACATTTGGGAAAACATTGTGTAAAATGAAGAAATTGCTTGTTAAAAGCAATTTCTTCATTTTCCACAATGTTTTCTACTAAGTAAGAGGAAAAAATCTGAAATTGAATAAAGTTTAAATTATCGTCTGCAACTCCTTTCCATTTGGACCAGTCTATAATTTTTCCGTCTAGGAATGGGTTAAAGTACAATTAAATTCTAAATGAATGGTTCGATTGGTTTTTTGACAGACAGCCCCTGACAGTCAATTGGCAATAACATCTTACTTTGAAATCTATTAAGTTGTCACCCTGCTCTTCAACAGATTCTAAATCCTCATCAACTTCTTGATTGGGTTTGGACTCAGCACTTATATGGAACTCATGAGTTTTAGCAGGTTTTGAACCCCCATTGTAACCATATTGTTTCTGTTGCTGATGATATTGTTCTGATTTTGCTCTTGTATTAGAAGGACTCTGGCCAGCATTGCTTCGATTTCTTCTTGGTGTCCCACTAGTCACATTATTGTCTCTGCTGACTCCTGGTGAAGCAACAGACTTTAAGCTGATAATAAGTTTTTCAATGGTTCTAATTGATTGTTGTGTCTTTTCTCCATCCAAGTTGACCAGGTGTATTGTCATTTCAAACTCCGGATTTGATTTTGTAAACTGACTGAGACCTTCACACAGTCGTTCTGTTGCCTCTTCAATAGGTACTCCCCCCTTACCTACAAAACAAATTATTTCATTACTTGAAAATATATGCTCTATAGTTTAATAAACCCATTCCCACACAATCTCCATTTTTACGCCCCTCAAGAAATGACTGAGGAAAAACAAGGTTGAAAATAAACAAATTGCTTGTTACAATTAATATCTTCATTTTCAACCTTGTTTCCCACTCACAAAGACAAAGATATTCAAATTCTCTCAACTTGAAATTGTTGTCTGCAACTTCTTTGAATTTTGACCAGTCTAGAAACCCCCTTTTTATGCCTCTCAAGAAATGACTCACAAAAAACAAGGTTCAAAATGAAGAAATTGCTTGTTACAAGCAATTTCTTCATTTTCAACCTTCTTTTCTACACACATAGACAAAGGTATTCAAAATTCTTGAAATTGTTGTCTGCATCTTCTCTGAATTTTGACCTGTCTAGAAAATAAAAATAATCCAAGTCATTCATGTAGTCTTTTACAAACATTTTCCTAAATCCTTTTTTCTACAAATACAGTACTATTGGCTCATTCTCCCCACATAAACTATAGCTTATCACAGCAACATCCTGCATATTTGTACACTGATGAAATATAGGTATGGAAAATAATGCGAAAGAAGAAGAAATTGTTTGTAATAAGTAATTTCTTCTATTATTACAATGTTTTATACCACATAATTATGGCCCTTATTTTTCAATTCAAACCAGATTTTGTTTTGTGCAAAGTCTTTAAATTTGGACTGGTCTAAAAATTTTGTCGTTTTCGAATGGGTTATTGAAATATGGATTTGGAAATAAAGTTTTGAAAATATACTACATATACACAATCATTTATTCAATACATGACAGAAGTTACCGTTTCCCTTTTGTATAAGTGTTTTTGAGCTAGACCAAAATGTCAGTATGATTAAAAACAAGAAGACCATGATGGTCGTAATCATCGCTCACCTGAATATGTGAGTTCCAAGTTATAAAGACTTTCTTCAATTTCTCTATAACATATTGGTGGGTCAGCAAGAAACAAGCAACTGCCTGTATGTTTATAGACAGTTACAACTGTTTGATGACAAATCAATATATGGGATCCAATGTTTGAAGAAGATTCAGCAAACATTGTGGCAAAAAATTTCTTAAAGCACCTTTTCCCACTTTTACCATTGAAACATTAACATTTTCAATAGGACTCATCCATTTGACCTACAAAGCATTCTGACCAAGTTTTATGCAGATTAAACCAAAATTGTAGCCCCTAGAGTGCTAACAAGGAAATTGTCATTAAGGCCCCCATTCCCCTGTTTTCAAACGGAATGTTCCCATTTTCATTAGGCTTCATCCTTGTGCTCAGAAAAATATTCTAACCAAGTTTAATGAAGAATTGGCCATAATTGTGGCCCCTGGAGTGCTAGCAAGGAAATTGTCATTTAGATCCCTTTTCTTATCTTTTTCAATGGAACATTTCCTGAACCAAAGCATTCTGACCAAGTTTAAAAAAGATTGGGCCAAAATTGTGGACCCCTACAGTGCTAACAAAGAAATTATCATTAAGGCCCCTTTTCCAAAAGAACCTTCCCGTTTTCAATAGGGTTCATCCTTGTCACCAGACAAACAATTTGTCCATGTTTCATAAAGATTGGACCATACTGTGGCCCCTAGAGTGCTAACAGGGAACTGTCAGTAAGGCCCTTTTACCCTGTGATTTCCAGCAGAACCTTCCCATTTTCAATAGGGTTCATCCTTGTGCTAACCAAGTTTCATGAAGATCGGCTCAAACTTGTGGTCTCAGGAGTGCATGGAGTGATGCACAACTAGCAAAACACCATGACAACAGCTTGCTGACTTTCAGCCAGTGGAGCTGAAAATTGTCTGAAATTGGTGAAATAATAGACCAATTGCTGGCACTGCCAGCTTACTCCATTGACATCGCCAATCAACTCAAACAGGAAGTTCCACCTCAATTCTAAAGAGCATTATTTTGCAATATTTAAGGTCAGTAGAATGTAAAAAAAGAGGACAATGATGGTCCTCAATCCCTCACCTGAATCATCTGCTCTTAAAAATCAAAGGACTGAAGGTCCTGAAAATTGCCATTTTTTTAACATTTAGTCGACACAAAAAGTGTTGAAAAATACAAATCCTCACACCTGAATAACATCTTTCTTAAACCTGTTAACAGACAGAAAGCTTTAAGACTGGTCCAAATTGAAGAAGTCAAGACATTTTTTTAATGGGAAAATATGAGTTATATATGGTAGAAAACAGTGTGAGTCTAAAGAGCACAAAAACAAATTAAATTCCGCCAGATTATGCTAAAAAACTAATTATCAAAGCTCTAAGTCTTTTAGTTTGGGAGAAGAAGATTTTTAAAAGTTTTCACTAAACAAGCCTATGTTAAACTTGGGACATCTTGGAACAGGCTAATTCTGATCCTGGGGCCATAATTTATACAATCTTGATAGAGGTCCACCAGGTGATACTACATACAAAATATTTAAGCTCTAGGACCTCCTATTTTGGAGAAGAAGAGTTTGAAATTTTCACTATATAAGCCCTATGTAATATTCATGTTGTCCAAAAATGGGCTGATTATGATCCTAGGGACATAATACATACATTATTGAAAGAGATCCACCAGATGATGCTACCTACCAAATATCAAAGCTCTAGGCCTATCTGTTTGAGAGTTTTCACTATATAAGCCTATGTTAAATTTCCGACATGGGGGTTAGGGCTTATTTTAATCCTGAGGCAATAATTTGTACAATCTTGATAGAGCTCCACCAGATGATGCTGTAAACCAAATATCAAAGTTCTAGGCCCTCCTGTTTGGGAGAAGAAGATCTTTAAAAATTTCACTATATAAGCCCTTTGTAAAACTTGTGATGTCCGGGAATGTGCTAATACTGTCTCTGACGCAATAACTTTTACAAATACCAAATGTGAATCTAATCTGACATCCGGTTCATGACAAGAAGTCTTTTAAAGATGTACACTTTTTGGCCCCTTATGGGGCCCCAAGGGGAGATAACTCCTTGATGTGTACAAATCTGAAGCGCCTTCCCATAAGCATGCTTCCTGCCAAGCTTGGTTGAAATCCATCCAAGGGTTCTTAAGAACAAGTCAAAAATGCAAAAAGTTAATGCACGAGGCAAGTCGATGACGGACAAAACATGATCGCAATAGGTCACCATGACCTTCAGATGTCCTTAAAACAGGATTTTGTGGGAATAGACTAAGTTTTGAGTTATTTCAGTTGTTTTAAATTTAAATACGAGAGTACTATAGCAATAACTATATTTGGTTTTTCTAATAGCTTATTTTGCAGCATGAGTTTTAAAATCAGATGCCTGAACATCAGCTGTAACATTCTAAAGGATCGTGGTTAGTAATAAACCTCAAATGAAAAAGTCACGAAATTCCAATGAAAAAGAATTTAGAGTTACCATCCTTGATTTTAAGATTTTTTACTTCCATTTTCAATCTATTATAAGACAGTCAAGTTTAAAACTGGTCCAAATTGAGAGGAGTTGCAGATGACAATTTTAAGTACAGATGAATACTTTAACCTTGAATATCCCTTAGCCAAAGTTCTCTCCACATTGAAGTTATTCTAAAGTTCCAATCTTATTACTCTTAACTTCTATGTTTTTGAACCTCCATACATTGTTTTCTTTACCTCGAAACTACCCCTATGTTGAATCAATTCAAAAGTCCCATCACTATTGTTAGCACTTGATCACACCTTTATAAGACGAACCTTAAGCATAGTGGTCAAAATTTTCAAACAACTAAGTTTTTCACAACTTTCTATATGTCAATGTGGTAAGGAGATCAGTGCGTTACAGTATTGGATATCAATTGCTAACTTATTTGGTTTGATTGTTTGTCTGCGATCTGATATTGTGAAAGATTAATTGAAATGCAGACAGTGTTAATTAAATTCACAATGACAAAGGAGGCATCTATTGGCCATACCATGCAGGATTTGTTTGGTGCTGGACCTGGTCCTATTCTACCAAGGCAATGGCCAGCAACTTCAACCAATGTGACACACTAAATGAATGACCCGGTAACAAATCAGGGTTGGGTTATTTCGACAGCAAAGAGAAAATTGTCAAACTACACAATCAACACGAAGAGTAAGCAATAATTGAAGAAGAAACAAACAATCAAACAAAGCAACAAAGTCTTAATAAAGCTCTAGCAACGAGTGATGATAATATTCATACAGAAATTACGATAAATACATCGTCGTTATATGTTGCATTCGATCAAGTGGAGCAGTTTCATGATGATTGAGCCAAAACTGTAGCCTCTAGAGTGTAAATAAAGAAATGGTCTCTAAGACCCTGTGTTTCTAAAAGAATCTTCCCAAAATCAATAGGGTTTCACTGTTACGACCTAACAATTTTGTCTGACAAAGTTCCATCAATATTGAGCCAAAACTGTGGTCTCTTCAGTGTAAAGAAAGAAACTGTCACTAAGACCCTTTTCCCATATTTTCTGCTAGAACCTTCTCATAAAAATAGGATTCATCCTTAGGATCTAATAATTATCCAGAGTTAGTTTCATGAAGATTGTAATCAATAGGGTTCATCCTTTTGACCAAGCATTTATTTAGGCAAGATTCATGAAGATTGAGTCAAAAGTGTGTTCTCTATAGAGTGTAAACACTTCAATTGTTGACGCCTCACGCAGCAAGACAGACATTCAATGATCATAGAAGCTAACTATGAGCAAGTGCTCAGGTAAGCTTTAAAGAAGAAAGGTTGGTTTGCGATCTAAACATTGTAACTACAGCTTGAACAAGAGCCATGTAGGACATGGCCATCTCAAACTGTTAAAGCTTGATAGTAAACTGAATGAAGCCAGTTAGATTCTTGTGCACTGCATTTCTTCTCAATGAGTTCCATAATAGCTATTATACTTTCAGAGATGTGCTCTGGACAAAATCTAAGTCTTAAAACAACAAAGGGCAACAACTCCAAAATTATGCATGCAATAGCTGTGGTTCTTGTGCACTACACTTCTCCTCAATGAGATCTAGAAGTTATTTTGAAATCCATCCATAAATGTAGGAGTAATTGTCTGGACAAACACAATTTTAGTCTTTGACCTTGAGCTTTGACCTTGACATTAGAACTATCCCAAAAATTCTTTCAAATGGCACATCTACTCATGATAGAGAATAATTGTGCCATGATATTTTTAAATCCATCCATAAATGTAGGAGAAATGCTCCGAACAAGCATGTTTGTTTTTTTTTTACCTTGAGCTGTGACCTTGACATTTGAACTATCCCAAACTTCTTTCAAATGGTGCATCTACTTATGATGGAGAATAATTTGCCAAGTTGCTTTGAAATCCATCCATAAATGTAGGAGTAATTGTCCAGACAAATTCGGACAGATTGATGGACAAACAGACTAACACACATACACCTTCTTGTCATAGTGACAACTATGTCTCGCTCACCTCATGCGGGCTCGACAGAAATCTAAAACTTCATAACTTTAAATTGTCTGCAACTCCTATCAATTTTGACCAATCTGAAATTTTGCTGTCTGGTAATGGGTTAAGTGTCAATTGTAAATAGCTCACCAGAACCAATCAAGGGAAGAGCAACCTCTTTGCACTTTAACTTCATAGCCTCAGTGAATAGTCTCTCATAAGTACCAATCACTTTCAGTTTTCTTTTCTTCTCATCCAAACCTGGCTTCTTTTGATGCATTATCACATGGGCAACTTGAAGATTTTTGGCTTTTAAATTTACCACAACCACTTTGCCTTCACTTGCATATTTGAATTTTTCTTTCTTTTTCTTAACATAATCTTGACCTAGATATTTCTCAATATGCTGAGCAACCTTCCCAGCACCATTCCCTTCTATATTTTCTCCACATGCAATCATGTCAATACCAATAGAATTGTCAGTTATAGCACCTGTGTACACAAACATTTGCTGTTTAGGAGAAATAACACATACAAACTCCTCTGTTGAATGTCCAAGTGGACGTTTCTTATGTACATATGGATAACAAACATCATTATCCTGTCTTGCTGACTGTGGTCTACCAGCTGATGTCTTGCTAGACTTTCTTGGCTGTGCGTTTGATGATCTTTTATCATTAGCACTCTGTGGTGTTGAACCATATTGTCCTCCTCTCCATCGTGGTTCTCTTGAATTACTGTCTCTACTATCACTTTTACGAGAGTATTCTGAAACATTAGCAACAGTTAATTTAAAACCTATTATCAGATTTTAGACTGGTCCAAATGACAAAAAATAAAAAAAAAATCAGAGGAGAATTCCAAAGTGTGTATCAAATGAAAATAATTGCAAAATAAGATGGAAAAAAATGTGAGAAGGGAAGAAACTGTTTGCTTCATAGATGCTAATTTTCTTCAGCGCATGAAAATGCATGATTATGCTGTAATGAGATTAATTCATTTGATAGTCAGGCAAGATGTGTTTGCTCAACATCCATTTTGATAAAAGAATGTGTTACCTTGTCTTTCGACCGTATAATATAATCTAAAGTTGGTGCAAACTGAAAGATTGAGCCATAAACCATTACCTAACAACAAAATTTTAAGCTGGTCCAAATTTAAAGGAGTTGTAGACGACGATTCAAGTTTATGAAATTACAGATTTCTTCAAACTTTCTAGGTAAAAAACATTATGTAAAGTGAAGAAATTGCTTGTTACAAGCAATTTCTTCATTTATACTCAATGTTTTCCCAATTGTTTTCTTGAGGGGCATCCAAAAGCGTATTTGTGTGGGAATGGGTTAAAAGTTATGACCAAAGCTAAAGTTTATAAGACCTTGATCATGACTTATAATATTGAAGTTGGTACAAATAGAGAGCTCTAGCCATTAGATACTAGACTGGTTTGATTGATTGAATGGGGTTTAACGCCGCTTTTAACAGTATTTCAGTCATATTCAGCATCTGTAGCACCTAACAATGGGTTCCTGGCATTTCTCACACCAGTACTACCACTACATCCTTTCCTAGCCTCCAGCTGCTCTCTGACTTAGGTTTACGATTATCCACCCATTAGTGAGAGACATATGTCAGAAAGAATATTTGCGGCCACCTAGGATCAAACCCATGACATCCCATAATTGAAGATTAGGAGTCTGATACCCTACTGACTTTGGCTACTAGACTAGTTCTGAAGGCTCTTTCACTAACCAATCGAAAGATATTGCCAATGTGCAAGTTTTGCTTTACATAAATTTGACCTTGAACAGATTACCTCTACCTTGAATGATGACCTTGTAAATGAATTCAACTAAAAGATCTTGTAAATAAAAAACAAATGCAAAATATGATGCCACGTTTCTTACTTTTAACCCATTCCCACATGATAAAAGTTTAGACCATTCCAAATTCAAAGAAGTTGCAGAAGATAATTCCAAGTTTATGAAATCTTCAAAATCTTTGTCTTTAAGGGTAGAAAACAATGTGGAGAATGAAGAAATTGCTTGTTACAAGCAATTTCTTCATTCTCAATAATTTTTTCAAAAGCTTTCATATTGAGGGGCATTTAAAGTGTCATTGTGTGGGATTGAGTTAAAAAGTTGTGGCCAACATTAACAACCTTAATACATTAAAGCTTAAGTCTTTTCTTTGAGGAGTGGATATAAATATGAAAGCTCTTTCACTTATCTATCAAAATTATGACCATTGTTAGAGGATTTGAAGACAAAATATGTGGGGCATGAAAAGGGACATGATTCTTGAACAAGTGCTGTCAGAGACGGATTATGCTCCCTTTTGTCACAAAACTGTATGCCATTATTGGACATGAATATCTTATTGAATGAAACTATAGTTTGAGAGTTCAGTTCACAAGAAATTTGGAAGTTTGACAAACATTGAAGGAATATATTTGGCTTCACAGGCCTGATTCTAGTAAAATTCAATATCATTATATGGCAAATGATTAAATATTTTACCTTGACCCTCAAAGTTATCAATGAAAAATGTCTCCATACAAAATATGAAGACTCTAACTTGAGTAGTCTTATTTTAGAGTAGGAAATACACAAAATGTAAAGCTACATGGCATTACACCCCTTTTATCGTGGTAAGGTTCATCCGGTCAAAATTTAAATAAACATTACCAAGGGCACTTAATAAACAACATTTATGTAAAGTAACAAGAAATTTTGACAATTTGTACAGGAGGTATATTTGACAATTATGACCTTGACAATTTAAACTTGACAAATGACCTTGAACTTAATACCAATAGAAAGGTTATGTCATAAGCAATGCACATGTAAAATATGAAGGCTATATCACTTACCATTGTATACTTATGGGCGAGTTTAAGTTAACATTTTCTACATTTTGACCTTGAGAAATGACCTTGACCTTGGCAGATGCCCTTGAACTTAATACCAACAAAAAGTTCATGTCATAAGCAATGCACATGCGAATTATGAAGGCTATACCACTTACAATGTTAAAGTTAAGATTTTCGAATCTTGATAGATGACCTTGAACTTTGTACCAACAGAAACTTCATGACATAAGCAATGCTCTTGTGAAATATAAAGGCTATATCACTTACAAATGTAAACTTATGTACAATGTAAAAGTTAAAATTTTTGAAATTTTGACCTTGAGAAACGTCCTTGATCTTAACAGATGACCTTGACTTTAGTCACAACAAAAAGGTTTTGTCATAAACAATGCACATGTGAAATATGAAGGCTATATCTCTTATTAATCAAAAGTTGTGGCCATTGTAAGTTTGTTACAGAGAAATGGAGAGCTAACATAAAGCTCACTAACATAAAGCCCACTTTTTCCATGACACATCTTATTTCTGCAAATTTCAAATAGTTCATGGTCAAGGGCATCTGATTTGCTACTCAAATAAGAAATTCCATTGAATTCTGACCATTAGACTAAGAGAAATTTGAGAAAAACTATATTTTACCCTAAGTCCTCTTTTTCCATGACGAGGCCTCAAATCATAACACTGGGAAAAACATGTCGGCATTATATCATAGGGAGTTCACATGGTAAGTTTCATTTGATTTGGTCCAAGGGTTATGGAGAAATCGCTCTGGGCAGACGGACAGAATGACGGACGGACAGACAAAGTGCGGCTATATGGCCATAAAAAAAGGATCAAGATGGTCCTAAAATGCTCACTTGAGTCTTAAATGAACAAAGAAATAGGAAACTTCAAAGCCAGTTTAATTTATTCAGATGGAAGCGGTACACTTACTGATCAAGAATTTGTCTAGGTACCTATCTTTATTTGTTAACCAATGTTAATAATTTACAATACGACATATCAATATGGACAAAGAATCTTACCAAGTTTCATTGAGCCAAAATTGGGATTTCTTGAGCATCAGCAAAGAAATTGTTATAACGTCCCTTTTTCTGTGTTTTCAGATAGAATAATCCAATTTTCAATATTGTTCATTCTTATGACTCTAAATATCATCCTAAGTTTTAGGGGGATTCACCCTTCTCAAAGGAAAATATTGTAAAGAGATGAAGAGAATATATTTTGTTTTCATGGAGGTATGAACCAAAAAAACTAATCACACTGCATGAATACGCAAAGTGGATTCATACATTGCATGATTAGGTTTTTCGGTTCATACCTCCATGAAAACAAAAAATATTCTCTTCATTTCTTATAATTTAATAGCATCAAGCGAAAAAACCCAAAAGCTTTACAAATTTTGATATCTTTTTGTATGGGACTATTTTGTGCGGAAGCATACAAAATCTCTGTGTGTTCAAAATTTTGTTCATAGAGGTGTAGACAAAGAACAGATTGCACCCATATGCAGGCTGATCTTTGTTTATACCTCCTGCAAAAACAAGAATATTGTAGGGTCATTATGACAAGGGTTGATAAGCTTATCTTGGTTTTATAAAGTGTTTAAAACTTTCAAAATTCAAAGACTTGGGATGAACAACCATCAGGCTATTTTTAGATTTTATCTTCAATATTAGCAAGTGACAGATAAGCATCACAATGAGAATGAAACTTGTGATGTGTATCTACCATATTGGATGATGACCGCTAGCCATTAGATACTAGCCTTGTTAGTAAAGAGATGTGTGAAGAGAAAGACAGAATGAAAGGAATCTCACCTTATTCTTCAAGCGTGTGTTAGAAATGCACAACACAACACAGCACATGACTTACCCTTTTGAGCTGCTGATACAATACTATCTATATCATACAAATGTGGTACTCTGTTCTCATTAATCATAGCTTTGAATGTATACTGGACCTTTTTAACAAGGTCTTCATTAGTATCCACAAAATGAATTTCTTGAACCATTTTACTCTTTGAATGATTCTTGCTGTAGTCCTGAATGGCTCTAGCATATTGCACAAAACACAGTTCCCATGGGCAAGCATAAATACCTGGGGAAAACAAAAAAGAAGTAAATGTGGGAAAGAAGAGCTATGAAAGTTAACCGGTTACCACACAATCTTTTCTTTTGATGCCACTGACAAAAAAAAAAACAAGAGGACCATGATGGTCCTAGATTGCTCACCTGAACTGTCTGCTGTTAAAAAAATGCAATTAGAGACAAATAACTATAATCAGATTCATGAAGATAGAGGCAAAACTGTGACTTCTATATTGTAAACAAAGAAATTGTAATTATGGCCCCTTTTCCTGTGTTATCCTATAGAACCTACCCATAATCTATAAGGTTCATCTTTTTGACCATACAAGTATCCTGACCAAGTAACATGACAATTGAGCCAAAATGATGACCTCTAGAGCATTAACAAAGAAATTGTCATTAAGGCCCCTTTTCCTGTGTTTTCCAAAAGTATCTTCCTATAATCTATAGGGTTCATCCTTGTGACTAAACAATTATTCTGGCCAATTTTCATGAAAATTGAGCCAAAATTGTGGTCTCTAGAGTGTAAACAAAGAAACTGTCATTAAGGCCCCTTTTCCTGTGTTTTCCAAAAGAACCTTCCCATAATTCCCATAATCAATAGGCTTCATCCTCATGCCCTAATAATTATTCTGGCCTAGTTTCATGAAGATTGAGCCTAAATTGTGGCCTCTAGACTTTAAGCAAAGAAATTGTCATTAAGGCCCCGTTTCCTGTGTTTTCCAATAGAACCTTTCCATAATCGATAGGGTTCATCCTTATGACCTAACAATTATTCTGACCAAGTTTCATGAAGATTGAGCCAAAATTGTGGCCTCTAGTGTGTATACAAAGAAATTGTCATTAATGCCCCTTTTCCTGTGTTTTCCAATAGAATACTCCAATTTATCATTAGGGTTCATCCTCATGATCAAACAATTATTCTGACCAAGTTTCATGAAGATAGAGCCATATTCGTGGCATCTAGAGTGTAAACAAAGAAATTGTCATTAAGGCCCCTTTTCCTGTGTTTTCAAATTGAACCCTCCGGTCATCCTCATGACCTAACAATTATTCTGACCAAGTTTCATGAAGATTGAGCCAAAATTGTGGCCTCTAGAGTGTTAACAGAGAAATTGTCATTAAGGCCCCTTTTCCGGTGTTTTCCGTTAGAATCCTCCAATAATAGAAAGGGTTCATCCTCATGACCTAACAATTATTCTGACCAAGTTTCATAAAGATTGGGTGAAAACTGTGGCCTCTAGAGTGTAAACACTTCAATTGTTGACGCCGCACGAAGGACGACAGACAACAGACATTCAACGATCACAAAAGCTCACCATGAGCACGTTGTGCTCAGGTGAGCTAAAAAACACAACAAATGATAACAAATTGCGTGAAAAGGAGAAACAGTTTGTTTTGAATCAATTTCTTCAAACCTCACCATGTTTATTACCTAGAAGGACAATCATCTTTTCTTTTTCAACTTTTATTGTCGTCTGATTCTTTCAAATTGGACCAGTCTAAAATTTGTCCCCTGGTAATGAGTTAACCCTTTTCCATTTTTAGAAATTTTAGATTGGTCCAAAGTGAGAGAGCTTGCAGACGACAATAAAAGTTTGATGCAATTTGAAAACTAACCATTCTACAGCTTAGAAAATATTGTGAGAAAAGAAGAAATTGCTTGCAACAAGCGATTTCTTTTTTTTCCACAATGCTTTCTCAAGTTTAAAATCATAGGGATGTAAAATCCCGGGTTTGTATAGGAAAGGTTTAAGGTATACCTAGTCAGAATTCAAAATGAAGACATAAATCATGGCAAAAAAATGATTTTTCACTGACCTTTGAAGATGAACAAGGGAGGCTTCTACATTCTCCATTTCAAGATTTTACTGAATTAACCCATTCCCGAACAATAAACTGTTAGACCAGTCCAATTGAAAGGAGTTGCAGACGACAATTGAAAGTTTATGAAATTTTAGATTTTTTAACATTTAGTGGAGAAATTGTTTAAAATGGAGAAATTGCTTGGATTAAGCAATTTCTTAACTTTCAACAGTGTTTTCCCAGTTGCGTTTCTTAGGGGGACGTAAAAAAGCGGGATTGTGTGGGAATAGGTTACAGATTGCTGACAATGCCAACGGAGCTCTAACAGAAAGTCCCACTTCTAAATTATCATACAGCATTAGTTTGCAAAATATATGGTTAGTAACATGTAATTAAAAAGTGAAATAGTGAAAAAGTGGCAACCTAAACATTATAATTACAGCTTGAATAAGCTGTTTTTACAGTGTTTAATCCATTCCCAAACAGAAAAATTTTAGACTGGCCCAAATTGAAAGAAGTTGCAGGCAACAATTCAAAATTTATGAATTTTTGGATTTTTTCAACTTTCTGAGTAGAAATCAATGTGGAAAATTAAGAAATTGCTTGTATCAAGCAATTTCTTAATTTTCCACAATGTTTTTTAAAACTTTTTATGTTTGGGGCGTCTAAAAGCGCCACTGACTGTGAATGGGATAAGTAGCCAAACCAATATAAAATGCTTCATATAAATGTTGGTCAGTGTCCAAGTTCAAAGTTCACTTTTGGTCTAAATGAATTATTTGATTGGTCTATACTTTGGTTGATAGCCACAATCCATCTATTTCATTGACTTACCAGCACTTATACCAGGGAAGGCTATAGACTTGAGACCTTTTCTCTCTGCCATCTGCAAGCTTTTACTGATAGCACTTAAAAGATCTCTCTCACATCTTTTGATATCTGCCTGAAGTGTTTAAAGTGTAAGATTCAGTAATGTAAAAGTTTATGTAATACATTTATACCTTTCTTTTGTATCACCAGTGCAAAACCTTGCTCAGTGTATACCTACAAGAGTGAAGCTCTCAGCCCTATTCAGTTATTGAGTCTCGTAGAACAGTCAAGTTAACAGCTATGTAGAGATTGCAACAATTTTCGGTGCAATTTTTGTGATAAGCAAATAGAAAATAATAGTGAAAGGTAATGGTCGACAGGTATTTTTTTAAATGGAGACAATCCGGCACACCCGTTCCAAAAGCAATTACCTCCCTAAGGCTAGTCACCTACAGGAATCTTAAACACTTCAAAGCTGGGGACTTTGGTCCAAAATTGCCTACCTAAATCATCTGCTGTTAAATTAATTAAACTGGGGCTAAATACTTATAATCTGTAATGAGAAAATTGAGGCAAAACTGTGGCCTCTAGAGTGTAGACAAAGAAATGACATTAAGACTCCTTTTCCTATATTTCCCAATAGAACTTTCCCTCTTATGATAGGGTTCATCCTTATGACATACCAATTAACCTGACCAATCATCATGTAGATTGAGCCAAGACTGTGGCCTCCAGAGTGTTTACAAAGAAAATTTGTCACTAAGACCCTTTTCCCCATGTTTCAGACAGGGCCTTCCAATAATCAATAGTATTCATCCTTAGGATCTAACAATTATTCTGGCTAAGTTAAATGAAAATAGTGCAAAGATTGTTGCCTCTAGAATGTAAATTCAAAAATTGGCATTGAGGCACCTTTTCCAGTATTTTTCAATGAAACCTTCTTTTAATCAACAGGATTCATCCTTATGACCTAACAATCATTCTGACTGAGTTTTAAGATGATTGAGTCAAAACTTTTGCCTTCAGAGTGTAAACAAAAAAATTGTCATTAAGGACCTTTTTCCTGTATTTCTTATGGAACCTTCCCATAATCAAGAGCATTCATCCTTATAACATAACAATTATTCTGACCAAATTGCATGATGATTGAGTCAAAACTTTGGCCTCTAGAGTGTAAACAAAGAAATTGTTATTAAGGCCCCTTTTCCTGTGTTTTAGAATGAAACCTTCCTTTTATCAATAGGGTTCATCCTTATGACCTAACACTTGTCCTGGCCAAGTTCATGATAACAGAGCCAAAATTGTAGCTTGTAATTAAAGCACTTTACCTGTGTTTTCTCATAGAACTTTCCGATGATCAATAAGGTTCATCAATTATTCTGACAAAGTTTCATGAATACTGAGTCAAAACTTTGGCCTCTAGAGTGTAATCACTTAGATTGTTAATGCCTCATGCCGCTAGACCCAAATTGCTGGACTGTCAACAGACATTCAATGATCACAAATGTTGTGCAAAGGTGAGCTACAATTAATACATATGAACCCTTTAACACATCATCCAAATAAAGTGTAATTTTTGCAATTAGCAGAAGGCACCTAAAGCTCCTGTGTATCTGTTTATACACTGAAGTTGAGAAGGGTATAATGGCATTAATTGTTCTCTTAGATAAACTTCAATGGCAATTGCGGGCTTCAAACCTGAGACCTTCCAATCTAGATATCTGCAATTTCCTTCAAGACCACATACTCCACAAGATAATTCAAAATTATCAAGGGCTCTACAGCTCTCCTATGGAAAAAAATTCTCATCACAAGGAATTCTGAATTTTTTTGTTATAAATATTTACAGACCTATCTATGAATAATTGCAGAATAGGTCACAAACCTGCTATGAAAAGCTTGCCAAAAAGAAACAAAAATAAAATTCAAAATTATTTCAAGTTGGCAACATAAAATAATTTTGAAATACATTTTCATTTTTCTGTTCAACAACGCTTGTCATAGAGGGCTTTTTACCTATTCTGAAGTTGTTGGTAGAGGCTTTTGCAAACAATGATTTCAGGATTCGTTTTTGGCAAGAAATTTTGTCCCTACCAGAAAAGTACAGCCATTAAAAAGAAATTTTGTCCCTACCAGAAAAGTACAGCCATTAAAAAGAAATTTTGTCCCTACCAGAAAAGTACAGCCATTAAAAAGAAATTTTGTCCCTACCAGAAAAGTACAGCCATTAAAAAGAAATTTTGTCCCTACCAGAAAAGTACAGCCATTAAAAAGAAATTTTGTCCCTACCAGAAAAGTACAGCCATTAAAAAGAAATTTTGTCCCTACCAGAAAAGTACAGCCATTAAAAAGAACAACCACAACAGAGGTTTTCAAAGCAAAATAAATCACTTAATTGTGCAAAATGGCAAGTACTTAATTGTAGAGGACTTTTTTTTTCATTTTTTCTCCCTTTTTTTAATATTATCATCATACTTAAGTTGCTGTTTAAAGCAGAATTCATGAAGACTTCTTACATTAAACAACATTTGTTAACCTATCATCTGAAAACAAAGTTTCAGACTGATCCAATTTCAAAAAATCTGTAGAAGACAATTTATTAAAAATAAAATTTTTGAATTCTTTATCTTTTTGGGTAAAAAACATTGTGGATACTGAAGAAATTGGTTGTAAAAAGCACTTTCTTTATTTCAAAAATGTTTTCCAAAGCTTTTTTCCTCAAGGGGTGTAATAAGCAATTTCTGTGGGATTTAATATTCAAATTTGGCATGGTTTAACCCTTGTCATGCTGACCCAAGAATATTCCTGTTTTGGCAGATGGTATAGACAAAGATCAGCCTGCACATATGTGCAGTCTGATCTGAGTCTATACCACCTGTTTGTACCATTTGGGTAGCATTTGTTCCAAAATTAATTTTCAAAAGAAATAAATACTCTCTATAATGGATTCAAATGCTTGCAGTCCTTTGATTTTAAAGCATGCTTTGGAACAGAATTTTATTCAGCAAGACAAGGGTTAACTTACCTTTTTAAATGGTTTATAATCACTCCAATTAGGCCCAACGGCATGTATCACACAAGCATAGTTTAACTGACCTGCAGTTGTAACACTCACATCCCCAACTGGAATATTACCATACTTTTTAATATACTCCCAGCCTTCCCTATCAAGGCTACGTCCTGCAGCCTGGGATATCACTCTAGCCACACCTCCACCATGCTGTAGATTCCTGTTTGCGGCATTTACAATACAATCAACAGGAGCATGAAGAATACTGCCTTGATAGACTTTAACTTCTATCTTGTCATCAACAACAAACATCTCTAAATGTTTTGCATTTGTTGACCAAGAGAACTGTCTCTGTACTGTTTTTGGCTTTGCCCCTGTATTAGTACTGTTGTCCCTTGGAGAAGATGGCTTTTGATCAACATTTCCTATATGAGAATTTCTTTTAGGTTGTACATCCACTTGACTCAAATATGTAGATGTAGATTTAAAGTCTCTTTCCTGCCTACTAGTCTGTTTGATAATCCCTAGTTTTATTTTCAGTTGGTGAACAGTTTCTGATATATTCTTGAATGATTCACTATAAATTGTCACTTGATTATGAGCTTCACGATCATCAATATATACACCCTTTGTTAACATTTCTTTCGTACATTTCTTAACAAATTTCAGATCAATTAAGCTTGTGTCAATAGATTCACTCTGCAAACTCTTAATCTTTTTCAAAGCTACCGTAAGATCTAGTCTTATATCTTTAATACTTTTAGTTTTGGGTTTTTCACCATACAATTTAATGCTTGAAGCATCATCACAATATTCCAATAAACAGCCCAATTGTTTATACTTTTCAATGTACTGTGGCTGAAAAAATTCGAAAAGTTCAAACTCTGTCTTTGAACATTTAAGAAGCTCACATGACTGATAATCATTTTCACCATTACTACTAGTGATATTTCTACCACTACCAACTCTGATTTGTGACATCATAGATTTTAAAATGTCAGGATTTCCATTTTGTGTTACAGAATCTATCTCAGGTACTCTGGTTTTGTTTATTATGCTTAATGTTGCATGTTCATGTTTATCACTAGATATGGATTTACCAGGCATGAAACATCCTGAATAGCCATCATCTATTCCATAATCACCATCTTTGTCTAACAAAGATCTACTGGACACTAAGCTTTTAGCCCCTGTACATTCATCTTTTGTTGAAGGACTTGCTGGAGGGGTGTCTGAATTAACACTGGATGATTCAGCTCTCCTACTTGTATGTAAGTTCATCTGACTTCTTGATGCACTTTTTGGAGTAAAGACTCCTGGTAAGGCTCTGTCTTTATCATACTGAGTATCAAGCTTCAGTTTCTGGCCGGGTCTTAATTCAAATTGTTTGTCTGATGAAAATTCCTATAAAGAAACATATAATATAGCTATACAACCAATCACATGTTTAACCCTTGTCATGCTGAACCCGGAATATTCCAGTTAATGCAAGAGGTGCACACCAAGATCAGCCTGCACATAAGTGCAATCTGATCTTGGTCTACTACTCTTACTTGTACTTTTCCTGCCAAAGTTGTTTATGAAATTTAATTTCCAAAAGAAATATTGATTTTTGAACAACAAGTTCTATCAGTGCTTTCAGCCCTTTGATTTTACAGCAATTCAATGAGGCATTTTATACAGCATGGCTGGGGTTAAGACCAGTTCAAATTGAAAACATATGCAGACAACAATCAGGTCTTCAAAGGTTAGAAAACACTGTGGAAAAGGAGAAGTCACTTAATACAAGCAATTTCTGCATTACCCACAATGTTTTCTATAGAATATTTTCCTCAGCATTTTAAATGAAAAATTGTGTGGTAATTTGTGGCTGTCAATCAAATGGCGATTTACCATTTGTTCATTTAGACTGGAAGTGAACTTTGAATTCTAACATTATGTTAAGCAACCTTGTTTTTTTTTGTGTGGCTTCAACACCATAACCACAGCTTATTCAACCTGAACTTATTATGCTTATGTCACTAACCAACCATTTAATTTTCTTTGTTACATGCTTCTGACCATAACTTTTTGAAAATTACCATGTTAGCTATCTTAGTTAAACTTTCTGCCAGAAGTTATTGAATGTAGCTAGTAATTTATCATTTCGTAAATTAAGAAAATTAGACATTGTTGCAAAGCGGACTAATACCCCCCAACAGCGCCTTTTCATATAAAAGTGCTATCTGCAAAAGGGCCATAACAAAAATGGACTTTTTCAAGAAAAGGGCCATAAATCCATCAAAAATCAATGGACCATAACCAAAATAGGATATGCACATGTCTGACTTATACCGAGTGTTTCTGTAAAATTTGAATCAAATCCGTCCAATGGTTGCTGAGAAATTGATCGGACACGATTTTTCATTAAAGGGCCATAACTTCGTCAAAAATCAATAGACCGTAACCAAAATAAAACATGCACATCTCTGCTTGATACTGATTATACCAATGAAGTTTGAATCAAATCCGTCTAATGGTTGCTGAGAAATTGAGCGGACATGAAAAAGCTACAGACAGACCGATGGACCGACGGACGGACCGACAAGCTGATTCCATTATACCCCCATTACAAAGTTAAGGGGGGTATAAAAACTCAGGAAACATTTTGGGAATGGGTCTTTTAATTATTTTGAGAATTTCTCAATTTCCCCACATTAGTCCTGAATATACCTTATGATCCAGAAAAACGAACGAAATTGGATGTGTTAAATATACACACAATACTTTAATTTTCTCTGCACTGCTAGTTGATTTAATCCACTACCATAAAACAAAATTTTAGACTGCTCAAATATGAAAGATGTTGCAGACAACAAATGGAAGGTAAAGGCAATTTGAAATGAAACCAATCTATATGGTAGAAAATAGTGTATTACAAGCAATTTCTTCTTTTTTCACAACATTTTCTTCAGTATAAAATTGCATGGCAGTAAAAACCAGGGACTGTGTAGGAAAGGATTAATGATGAAAGCCTCTATCCATGAACAATAACATTTGTTTCTTTGTTTATGGTTTTGTTTCGCTTTGAAAAATCATTCAGTTATATCAAATTCCAGTTTGCGAATCAAAAAAATTCACACATAAGTTTTGAAAAGTGTCATCCAAGGAACATTCCACCAAAATTTGGGTCAATAGAAATGGATTCATACCAAATATCAAAGCTTTTTGCCTAATGGTTCAGTAAGGGAAGATATCCTTCTATTCCTATCTAGAATTAGGGATTGCACATAAAAGGATTAATTTTCAGAGTATGGTAATTATATAAAGTATTTTGGTAGAGGGTCAATAGATGATGATGTATACCAAATATCAAAGGTCTAGGCCTAAAGGTATGGGAGGAGAAGAGTTTCATAGATTTCCTTCTTTATTCCTATGTAATATCATGAATCTCACAGAAAAAGGGCTGATTTTCAAAGTACTGTAATTATTTGAAGTATTTGACAGAGGGTCAATAGATGATGATCTATACCAAATATCAAAGCTCTAGGCCTTTTAGTTTAGGAGGAGAAATTTTTTAAGTTATTTTTTAACTTGGTTGCCTTGTAAACCAAAGTTCTTCATAGTTTTCAATTCTTCGAAGTATTTTGAAAGAGTATGACCTAAGTATAATTTCTGTGAAGTATGGTTGAAAATCCATGATTAGTTTAGGAGGAGAATATTTTTTTTATTGAGAATGGACAGACAGATGGACAGATGGACAGAAGGACGGTTGCTGGACAATGACTGATTACAATACCTTACCCGGAGCACTTTGTGCTCAGGTTAGCTAACAAGTTTTGAATTACCAAAAATCAAAGATCTAGGCCTAATGGTTCTAGAGGAGAAGATTCTTGAAGATTTCCTTTGTAAAAGCAGGCATCACACAGAAAAAAGCTAATTTTAAGAGTATAGTAATTATTTGCAATATTTTGGTAGAGGGTCATATTATGGTGATGATAAATAACAAATATCAAAGCTCTTAGCCTTATGGTTAAGGAGAAGATTTTTATGGACAGACAGGTGGATGCCGGACATTTACCGATCAAAATAGCTCACCTTGAGCATGTTGAACTCAGGTGAGCTAAGATAAGTACAGATAGCAGAGATTTATTAGGAGATGGTAGATAACAATCAAAGCCCTGAAGGGACAACAGACTGACTGTCTGGTATTCATTACTAAACATAAGGCTGTTAGCCCTTGACTGATCAAATTAAATTGATCCATGTAGAGGAGGCAAATTAAAGTTAATTCTTTGTGAGTTTTATTTTCAAAGCTTAGTGTGATTGGATCATGCATTTAGGTACTATTTCCTTATATTTGACTTCATATCACACAGGTTACCTAAAAGAATCATGGATTATCTGTGTCAAACAGATTGTGCACAAGCAGAACAATAATGTAACTGAAATGGGATCATTTGAGCAATACTGGAATAGGTTCACAAGAAGAGAAGAATATTTTTAAAAGATTTCCCTCTTTGTTGTAACTGAAATGGCATCATTTGAAAAATACTGGACTTGGCTCACTAGAAGAGAAGAATATTTTTAAAAGATTTCTCTCTTTGTTTTAATCTTCAGGTGCCACTTGGTAGTGCTCAAATATGACCACAGAGGCACCCTTAAAATAATTCAGCTTAAAAAAGGTGATCTAGATAATACATCCTTGTTCTCTTCATCTCTATATGCTCTTAACCTTTTATTTCAGAGAAGAGGGTTACCAAATATCTATTTTCCTTTTTCAATGCAAAAGAGGGTATGCAGAGCTGAAATGTGACCTCTGTGGCATCATATGATCATACGGTAGACACCTGCTAAAAGAATCTTTATTTATTAAACAGCTAAGCTCTAAGCTTCAAGTCTTCAAAAGATCACTAAATAATTCTTTCTTTGTTTCTCTGTAAATTTAGATGTCCCATGGCCAAGCCCAATAATGAGGCTTTAACATATCAAAATGGGTCATTGTATTGTAATGGATTAATAAAAATTAGTCTTTGTGATTTGGGCTTACCTCAACAAGAGCTGAAATTTCATATTTTACAGATTGTATTCCTTTATCACATCCAACTATTTTGAGTAAACCACTTTTTTTCCTAAAGTGATTTCTTTCCATAAGCTCCCTTGTTTTCTTCATTCCTAAAAGATAGTACATATTTTATTTTAAAAGCACTGTCATCTAAAAATCTAGGAACATTTTCCTGTAGTTTCTTTTTAAGTAAAACACATCTACATAAGCCTTAAAACCATTTAGATATTTCAATTTTATTTTTGAGTTATGCACCGGACAAAAATCAAGTTTGAAAAATTAACTCAAAAAATCATTAAGAGTAGAGTTATGGTTCTTGTGTACTGTACTTCTCCTATATGAGATTTATCCATCTGTGAAGTTTCATTAATCTAGCTTGCATATTTTTTGAGTTATGCTCTGGACAAAAATCAAGTTTGAAAATAATCAAAGGGCAATAACTAAACAAGAGGCCCTTGAGGGCCTCAGAGGCCCTACTGGTTATCAAGTTTTTTTGTTAAAGAAATGATATTTAAAGAAGTTGATTGCTGGAAGAAGAATGCATACAAAAAAAAATAAATATATGCTAAATATACGTGTTGTTGTAGTTATTTTGAGATTTACAAAAAAATAACAAATTGGAATTTATCCCCTTCATTGTTCTGAGCAAACAATCCTTAAGGCCCCTTTTCCCATCTATCATGACAGATCCATTTCATTTCCAAAAGGAAGTTTCCTTATGACCCTACAGTCATACTGTGAATTTTTCATCATAATCTGATAATAATTGTGGAATTTATCACGTAAACAGGATTGTTTTGTGTAAAATTCCTGTGTTATTTCATTTCCAAAAGGAACTTTCCTTACAACCATACAATAGTCCTCTGTAAATTTTAAATACAATCTAATAATTATTGTGAACATCATCACATAAACAAGAATGTTTTAAATGATAATCTGTAAGGCCCCTTTTCATGTGTTTCCAATGCCACAATTATTCTTTGCATCTTTGAGGACAATACGATTAGAACTGTGGACTGTATTGTGTAAACGAAAATATTTCAAACAAGTTCTCATAAAGCCCCTTTCCCCCTGATACTTCATTGTTTGTTTAAACATTCTGTGAAAGTTTAAAGTGAATCCAATGAAAAATGGTAACTTCATCATGTTCATCACTTCATATTTTAAAAAAGAAATCATATGGCCCCTTTTTACATGATACTTGCGAAATGCACCCAATTCTATAAAGGACCATCCTTGAAATTGTACAATGATTCTGTGATATTTTGAAGTGAATCCGGTGAAAGCCAAAGACATCATTGTATTAACTAGAATATTTAAGGAAGTTTTTCAGAAAACCCCTTTTCATGTGATAGTTGCTGTATCGGATCCACTGTCAATTTGTTTGTTTGTCTGAATGGGGTTTTACGCCGCTTTTAACAATCTTTCAGTCATATCGCGGCGGCTGGAGCACCTCACCTATTTCTCACACCAGTACTACCATTACATCTTTCCTAGCCTCCAGCTGCTATCCCACATAGGTCTACGATTATCGACCCATTGGTGAGAGACAAATGGTTGGAAAGGATGAGTGCCACCGTCGGGCCCTCCACTGTCAAAATCAACAATTTTAATGATGGTACAATCAATGTGTAATCTGTGAAATTTATTGTGTTACTAAGGATTTTATAGTGAAATTTTCAAAGGGCCCCTTTTCCAATGATACTTTACAGAAAAAAACAACCTTCAAAGGAACAATACTAATTAAGGTACAATCATTCTGTAAAAGTTTTAAAAAGAATCAGTGAAAACAGTGGACTAAATAGTGTCAGGATTTTTTTGTAATAAAATTTTCATAAGGCCCTCAATGTGTAATCTGTGAAATTTATTGTGTTAATAAGGATTTATAGTGAAATTTTCAAAGGGCCCCTTTTCCCATGATCCTTTACAGAAAAAAAAACAACCTTCAAAGGAACAATACTAATTAAGGTACAATCATTCTGTAAAAGTTTTAAAAAGAATCAGTGAAAACAGTGGACTAAATAGTGTCAAGAATTTTTTGTAATAAAATTTTCATAAGGCCCCTTTTCTAGTGAAACTTAACAAATCAGAACCAATTTAAAAACGAACAATCCCAATGATAGATAGTTTGAAGAAAAAGGTAAAGATTGAGGACTTTATTGTGATATTGACAATTTTGTCATGAAGTCTTTATTAGGCCCCCTTTTCTAGTGTTACTCAACTGATAAGAGTCAATTTAAAAAGGAACAATCCAAATGATGGTACAATTATCTTATTAAAGTTCTAACAGAATACCATGAAAACTGTCAACTTTATTGTGGTTTAAGGATTTTAGAATTAAATTTCATATGGCCCCTTTTTCTGTGATACTTGAGAGATCATGTCTAATGTCAACATCAACAATCATAATTATTGTACAATCATTCTTTGAAAGTTTAAAGAAAATCTGATGAAAGCTCTGGACTTGGTAACAAAGATTATAATGAAATTTCAAAAGGCCCCTTTTCCCCTGATTCTTGACAGATCATGCCCAATTTGTAAAGAAACAATCCAATTGATAGTACAAACAATCTGTGAAAGTTTTAACAGAATCCGATGAAAACTGTGGACTTTATTGTGGGACAAGGATTTTAGAAATGAATTTTATAAGGCCCCTTTTCCCATGTTACTTGATGCATCTGACCCAGATTCGAAGGGAACTATACTGTTTGAGTATGAAGACAAACAGATGAAATCTGTGGACCTTATCGCATTAAGATTTTGCAATTAAATTTCATAAGGCCCCTTTTCCCATGTTCCCATGATCTGACCAAACTTTAAAAGGAACAATCCTTACAATGGTGCACCCATTCTGTGAAAGTTTGAAGAGGATCCGATGAAAACTGTGGACTCAAGAGTCTAAAAGAGGATTTTTTTTAATAAATTTTCAAAAGGCCCCATTTCTCATGTTTCTTGACCAAACAAAACCAGTTTTAAAAGGCACCATCCTTATAATAGTATAATCTTTCAACTAAAGTTTGAAGAGAATCCGATTAAAACTGTGATCTAAACAATGATTTTTGATTGATTTCTTAATCAAACTTTCATAAGGCCCCCTTTCCCGTGTTTCCTGACAGATCTGACCCAATAACAAAAGGAAAGATCTTTATGATAGTACAACCATTCTGACAAAGTTTGAAGAGAATCCGATGAAACTGTGGACTCTAGTGCGTAAACGAGGATTTTCATAGATTTTTAAATTTAATTTTCATAAGACCCCTTTTCCTGTGTTTCTTGATTGATCATACCCAATTTTTAAAGGAATGATCCATATCAGTGTACAATCATTCTGTGAAAGTTTGAAGATAATCTGATGAATACTGTGGACTCTGTCAGGTATACGAGGATTTTTTAATTAGTTTTTAATTAGGCCCGATTTCCCATGTTTCATGTTGGATCTAGCCCAATTTTGAAAGGGACGATCTTTATGATGGTACAATCATTCTAAAAATTTTTGAAGGGAATCCGATGAAAACTGTGGACTCTATCACGTAAACAAGGAAAAGTTAATGGATGGACAACGGACGATTGCAGGACGGGAATAAGCCATCGCAATAGCTCTAGTGGCCGTCCGCTATGAGCTTTAGAGTAATTGTTCTTCTGTCCTGTACTTCTCCTGTATAAGGTCTATCAATTTAAAGTTCTAGGATTCTAAGTTGCATACTTTTTGAGTAATGCTCTGGACAAAAAAGGTCTACAGACCAAATGACTGACAAACTGACCATCTGACAGACTGATGGACCAACCAATATTTGCAAATACAATATAACGCTTCTTCTGCTAAGAAGGGGGGGGGGGGGTTAGGCATAAATATGAACAAGAGGCCCAGTGGGCCTTAACGGTCACCTGAGTAAAAGAGCACCAAGATAAGTGATTTTGTTTGAAAGAATTAGAAAAAGGTTTGGTTGAAATCCCCTCAGTAGTTCTTGAGAAAAAGATGAAAATGTTTAAAAGTTACCAGAAATGACCCCCTTTTGGTCCCCATTTTAGGCACCCCTGACCTCCAGCCTTTTTATTTTCACAAATCTGTATAATCAGTACCCAATGATGCTTTTCACCAAGTTAGTTTGAAATTGGCTTAGTACTTAATCAGAAGCAGGTGAAAATGTAAATTTTTTAACATGATGAACTTTGACCTCTGGGTGTGGCCCCCATACATGACCCTATTTTCACAAACTTGAATTGGCATCCCCCAATGATGCTTTCTACCAAGTTTGGTTGAAATCCGCCCAGTAGTTCTTGAGAAGAAGATGAAATATTTAAAAGTTACCAAAAATTACCCCCTTTTGGTCCCCATTTTAGGGCCCCCTGACCCCCCAGCCTTTTTATTTTCACAAATCCAAATAGCCATTACCAAATGATGCTTTTTACCAAGTTTGTTTGAAATTGGCTTTGTACTTCATCAGAAGAAGATGAAAATGTGAATTTTTTAACATGATGAACTTTGACCTCTGGGTGTGGCCCCATACATGACCCCAGGGGCATGAATTTCACAATTTATAATATACCTGTCCTAGTTGTCATGCACACAAAATATTTAAGCTCTGGCATTAACGGTTTATTAGAAGAAGATTTTTAAAGAAGTACCAAAAATTACCCCCTTTTGGCCCCTATCTGGGCCCCTATGACCCCCAGAACCCCTATTTTCACAAACTTGAATTGGCATCCCCCAATGATGCTTTCTACCAAGTTTGGTTGAAATCCGCCCAGTAGTTCTTGAGAAGAAGATGAAATATTTAAAAGTTACCAAAAATTACCCCCTTTTGGTCCCCATTTTAGGGCCCCCTGACCCCCCAGCCTTTTTATTTTCACAAATCCAAATAACCATTACCAAATGATGCTTTTCACCGAGTTTGTTTGAAATTGGCTTTGTACTTCATCAGAAGAAGATGAAAATGTGAATTTTTTAACATGATGAACTTTGACCTCTGGGTGTGGCCCCATACATGACCCCAGGGGCATGAATTTCACAATTTATAATATACCTGTCCTAGTTGTCATGCACACAAAATATTTAAGCTCTGGCATTAACGGTTCATTAGAAGAAGATTTTTAAAGAAGTACCAAAAATTACCCCTTTTTGGCCCCTATTTGGGCCCCTATGACCCCCATGACCCCTATTTTCACAAACTTGAATTGGCATCCCCCAATGATGCTTTCTACCAAGTTTGGTTGAAATCCGCCCAGTAGTTCTTGAGAAGAAGATGAAAATGTTTAAAAGTTAACGGACGACGCACGACGGACGACGCACGACGACGGACAAACGATGATTGCAATAGGTCACCATGACCATTCGGTCAGGTGACCTAAAAAGGGACTAAGTTCAAGGGCAGATAAATCTTCAAACAGTTGAAGATAAGGCTTCAGATTTGTGTCTTTCAAAACTTCAATATGAGATCAATGTATGTATAAAGTTTCATTACTTTTAAAGCAAAATTGTAGGAGGTATTTGTGACACAAAATGATTTTTATGGAAAATATGAAACAAGAGGGCCATTGGCCCTGGGGCGCTCACCTGAGATAAAGGCTCTTTTTCTTTCAACAGTCTAATTTCATGTTAAGGTTAGGATTATGAAACAAGTGGGCCACAATTACATATAAGGACTATGAACCTGGGGATCCAAAAGTCTAAATTCCAAGGCTTAAGTGCTGATTTGAAAGAAGACTTTTTCCATGGGTAATAATTTCAGAAATAAGAAAGAAGTCTGTGAACTGATGCTTCATGCCTATACCCCCCCCCCTTGTCCGCCCATGGAGACCCGAGGATCATGATTTTAGCTATTTTGAAAGAGGTCAATATACTGATGCTTCATGCAAAATATCAAGGCTCTACGCCTTCTGGGTCAGGAGGAGAAGATTTTTAAAGATTATTTTAAAATTTCACTTGTTGCCATGGCAACCAGAGTTTTTAACGGATTTTAATTCTTTAAGCTTTTTTTCAAGGGGACCACCTAAGCAACATTTCTGCCAAATTTGGTTCAAATTGTCCCGGTGGTTTGGGAGGAGATGTCTTTAAAAATCGTTCTTTATTTCTATATACCCCCCCCCCCCCGGGGCTCTGCCCCTGGGCACCTGAGGATCATGATTTTAGCTATTTTGAAAGAGGTCAATATACTGAGCTATTTTTGAAGGGGACCACCTAAGGAACATTTCTGCCAAATTTGGTTCAAATTGGCCCAGTGGTTTGGGAGGAGATGTTGTTTAAAGAAATTGTTGACGGACGACGGACGACGCACACCGGCCGGACGCCGGACAAAAGGGGATCACAATAGCTCACTTGAGCACTACGTGCTCAGGTGAGCTAAAAATGTCTAATATCAAGGGTAGATAATTCTACAACCATATGGAGTTGATACTTCAAAATTGTGTCTTGCAAAACTTCAACCTGTGATCAATGTATGTATGAAGTTATATCAATTTTGAAGTAAAAATTTTAGGAGTAGTCTGCAACTCAAAATTAATTGATTTTTTGGGGTAGGCTGGACAGACACAAAGATGTACAGACAAACTGATTCAAGTTTATCCCAAAAACATTTTGTGCGGGGATAAATATCATTATCAAATGTATCCATTTTGTTAAAAAACATTAATTCAAATCAATTTACTCACTAAAGCTTGTATGTTCATCTTGAAGTACCTGCAACATAAATTATAATGAATATTAGAAAGATAAACCAGAGAAATATACAGATGAAAGAAGCAATCTACTTTAACCCTCTACCATATAATCCAAACTTTTCATGCCTTATAAGAATTATATTCAGAAATACAGAGAGGCCCATATACACCAAAGGAAGAAGAATGGCAATTTTAATCTATTTTGTTATTTCAACAGCAGAAAATTCCAAAATGACTTGACAGAGCGAAATAATTTTTGCCTAATACACAATAAGACATCAAAATGATTCATTGTCACAAGTTTTAGTTCATTCCAATTGCAGTTGTAGGAGGGGTTGCACAAAAATAAGCCACTGCAATATAAAGACAAGTCAGAGGCAGAAAATTCCATAACAACTTGATGGAACAAAATAATTCTTGCCTGGTGCACAACTAGACAGCATAGAGATTCATTGTGTGAAGTTCTGTTCATTCTAATAAAATCTATAGAGGTTGCACATACAAATTATTGCCGACAGATAGAGGGACAGACAGATACTTGGACAGACAGATAGGCTGATGAAATGGCATTAACATAACATAACCCTTGGTATGTAAGAAGGAGAAGGCTCAATTTAATCCTTGTCATGCTGAATTAAAAATCCTGTACAGAATTGCATTAAAATTAAAGGCTGACAGGATAGGAAGGTGAGGGTCAACATTTCTTTCGAAAAAAAAAATGTTTCAACAACTCTAGCTGAAAGGGGACAAGCAGGAGATGTAGACCAAGATCAGACTGCATTTATGTGCAGGCTGATCTTTCATTATACCTCCAGCCATAACAGGAGTATTTCGGCTACAGCATGACAAGGGTTGAAAACCTCACTCACTTTCTTTCATTTAAATCTTTTTCCACACAATCCCACATTGTGAAATTAAGATATACAAAACATTGTGACAGAAAAAGAAATCGTTTGTGACAAGCATTTTCTTCTTTTCTTAACCCATGCTGAGCCCGGAATATTCCGGTTCTGACAGGAGTTGTAGACCAAGATTAGCCTGCACATAAGTGCAGTCTGATCTTGGTCTACAACTCCTGCCTGTACTTTTCCTGCTAGAGCTGTTTATGAATTTTATTTTTGTAAAAAAATTGATTTTTTTAATAACAAGTTCTATCAGTGCTTTCAGCCCTTTGATTTCTCAGCAATTCAATAAGGTAGTTTATTCAGCATGACAAGGGTTAAGATTTCAACCCTATTTTGTTTTTCTTTTTGAAATATAACAACTTTCAACTGTGATCTCAAACTTGTTTCAATTTATGTTAGAAACAAGCAATGTCTCCTTTTCTCACAATGTTTCCTACCCTATTTGGTGTTTCATTTCAAAATTCAACCCACTATGAATCGTTATCTGCTACTTGTTTGTCTCTGCTCAAGATAAAATTTTGTCCTCTGGTAATTGATCCTTACCTTATATGCTTCTTCATCTGAGTAATAAACAGCAATTTTCACTAGTTCCGGTCGTAAATCTGGCTCTAACATGTCAAAGGTTTTAAACATTTGTTTGGCTACAAGATATGTTGGATAGTACAGAGAACCAGTACCAATCACAGGAAAGGAAATGATCTGACAATCTAGCTTGGCTGCTTTCTCCAGGCAGTTCATTAGAAAATCGTGAACACTCTGCAATTAGCAAACCATTCTTATAAACTATGTCTTACTGAACAAGAAATATGTGAGTTAAAAATCACTGAGTATACCCCTACTTGCAATACCCCCCCCCCAGGTGATTTCAGTGTAATGACAGCTTTAAAAATACAAGGACATAGCTACTGACTTTGCTTTTCTAAAAAGGAAAAGTTTGTGACAGAAAATTGGTAGTATAATTAACTGTATGTGTCTCAAAAGTATAAATAATGTCTCAGTTCAAGGGGAGATAATTCTTGAACCAGGGGGATTTAAGACTTCAAAATTGCGTCTTGCAAAACTTCAACATGTGGTTAATCTTTGTATAAAGTTTCATTGGTATCGATGCAAAACTGAAAGTGGAAGTTTGCGACACAGAATTGGTAGTATTTTGTACATAGACAGACACACGGACAGACAGGCATATTCCAGTATACTCCCGAAAACATTCGTTTTGCAGGGGTATAATGAAATTCTTCGTCAATGGAATATATTCGGTAAGCACCATGTAGGATACCTTGCTGCATCTCCACATCAAGCATTGAAAAGATACAAATACTGTAAACCAGGTGTTGTCCAAAAACAAGAGCACAGCCTACGGGTGCTTATGCTTGGCTACTGGGTGCTTGATAGTAAATAAAAGCATCTAGAGTTATCCCCCTTGATTGTATAGGTTGCCCTATTGATAGTGAACAAGGGTGCCAAGTTTCAAGTGAACGCCTTTAGTAGAACCAGAGATGTCACAAAATGTCAAAGTTTTCGCACGACGACGACAACAACGTCGACAACAACAACAACAAGGCTATAGCAATACCTCAGGTTTTCTCCAAAAATAGCCGAGCTAATAAACTATTGGCTGAAAACAAACTAAGTCTGAAAAGAAGAAGAATCATGCAGATCTAGATTTGGTAAGTGCCATGGACACCTCTAAATAAGCATGCTTATAGAGGATGAAGTCAATATGTTAATAGTTCCTGAGAAAAATATGACAAAAATATCAACTATACCAGGCATTGTCTGAGAATAAACTAACTTGTAGAACAGGAAGTGGTTAACTAACCAACCTAAATTCAATGAGTCCCGTGTAGGACCCCTAGCTTAACCTCCACACAAAGTTTAAAGTTGATGCTATGAATAGTTGCAGAGAAAAGTGCGAATTAGAATATCCCACTATACAAGTCAATGTCCAAATATAAACAAAGTGGTAAAACAGGAATTAGATAACTTGTGGACCTATATTTGGTAAGCTCAGTGTAAGAACCCAGCTGACCCGCCACACCAAGTTTCAAGAAATGCTATGAACAGTTGGGTAGAAAAGTAGAAAAGTGTGAAAATGTACCACTATACAAGTACATGTGTACCATCAATGTCCAAATATAAACTAAATTGTAAAACAGGCATTCCTTATTTTAGTAAGCATCATGAAGGACCCCTAGCTGAACTTCCACACTAAGTTTCAAGTTGATGCCATGAAAAGTGGCTGAGAAAAATCTAATTACAATATACCACTATACAAGTAAATGGCCAAATATGAACAAGTAGTAGAAGAGGAAGTAGTTAATTTTCGGACTAAAAATTCTGTAAGTGCAATGTAGAACCACTAGCTGAACCTCCACATCAAGTTTTGAGTTAATGCTATGAATAGTTTCAGAGAAAAGTGAGAATAAAATATCCCATTATACAAAGTCCATGTCCGAATATAAACAAAGTTGTTAAACAGGAAGTAGATAACTTGTGGACATAAATTGACCTCTACCCTTGTGACGTTAAAACGTAAACAAACTCTTTTCTCGTTGCATTATGGGATCGTTTGGGGGGAAATCATTACCATTGTATATATTTTCCCCACATTTCTAGAGCCTATCTATACTGATGTAATCAAGTTCACTTGACGGATGTAATATGAAATGCCTCAAGAGCCGATATTTGTGGAAAATCCTCTACAATTGATCCATCTCACAAGATCCCCTGGTTCATTGTTTTCCACGAAACTCTCTGGGAGAATTGCTCTTTTGACATCCCTCTCAAAGGATAACAAGAGGGCCAGAATGGCTATAAAATCGCTCGCCTGATTAATTTAGGATGATTAAAAAAATCAAAGCCCTGAAGGGCCTGAGAATTCCGACAGCAGACAGGCTGTCTGGAATTCGTTACTAAACATAAACTGAAGGCTGTTGGCCCTTGACTGATCAAATTAGATTGATCCACTTAAAGGAGACCAATTCAAGTAAATTCTGCGTGTGCATTTCTATTTATTTATTTCCGTGTTAGTGAGTTCTATTATTAAAGCCTAGTGTGATTGGATCTTGCATTTAGGTAATATTTTCTTACATTTGACATCATATCACACACATCACTTAAAAGAATCACGTATTAATTTATCTGAGGTGAATTGCTGAAAAATTATGTCCACCATACTTCACAACACTGTCCCCGAAATAATCCCACAATGCAACTTGGTAAACAATGCATGACATCATAAGATTTATGGACCATTTGGTAAGCACAATGTAGGAAACTTAGCTGAACCTCCATACCAAATTTCAGGTCAGTGCTAAGAAAAGTTGCATAGAAAAGTGTGATGAAATTATACCACTATACCATCAATGTCCAATTACAAACTAAGTTGTAAAACAAGAAATAACTAACTTGCAGACAAAATTTCACTAAGCACCATGAAGGACCCCTAGCTGAACTTCAAGACCAAGTTTCATGTCAATGCAATGAAAAGTTGATGATAAAAGTGAGATTAAAATATATCTGTAAACCATCAATGTCTCAGAATTAACAAAGTCATCAAACAGGAATTAGGTAACTTGCAGACCTAGATTAAGTAAACGCAATGTTAGACCCCTAGCTGAACCTCCACACAAAGTTGATGCTACTTATAGCTTCAGAATAAAGTGCGACGAAATACACCAATATACAAGTCCATGTCATGAACAACATGTGTATAAAGCTTCAAGGTCCTATGTCAAATAGCTTATGACTTAGAGCACGGAAATGGTTTTCAAGCATACGAATCCTAGAAATGTATGGGCACCTCCTTGGGTCAAGGACAACATTGTGTACTAGGTTTCATGGTCTTGGATCACTTGGCTTTTGAGTAAGAGCACGGAAACAGATTACAATCAAAGTTCATTTGTAATTTTCACTTTTGACCTACTTGACAGAAAAAAAGGGCACTTTCTTTGGTTGTCCAAAACAATTGAATGAAGTTTCAAGGTTGTAGGTCTATTGGTTCTTGACTTAAAGCATGGAAAAAGGCTACAGATTGATGGATGAACAGACAGAAAGGTAGACAGACAGACATGATGAAACCAATATACACCCTCTATTTTGTAGGTAGGGTGTAAATATCTTCATGATTTAGGGTAGGCAACATTTTGGACAATGAAGAATTTTCTTTTTATAAGCCATTCTTTCATTTTCTACAATGCTTTCAGGCAATTTCAAAATTTTAGTCCGGTCTAAATTCTAAAATGTTGCTATTGATAATTCAAAGTTCATTTAATTTCAAATATCCTTGTCTTTGGAGAAGAAAACATGGATAATGAAGAAACTTCTTGTAACAAGAAATATCTTCGTTTTTCGCAATGTTTTCCAGAGCATTTTCTTGAGGGGTGTAAAAAAGTATGATATTGTTGGAATGGGTTAACCAATTCCCACTCAGTGACGCTTTTAGACGCCCTCAAGAAAAAGAAATTGTGGAAAATGTGGAAAATGAAGAAATTGCTTGTCACAAGCAATTTCTTCATTTACCACGATGTTTTCTTCCCAGAAAGTTGAAAAAATCCAAAATTTGATAAACTTTAAATTGTTGTCTGCAACTTCTTTCAATTTGGGCCAGTCTAAAATTGTGCCATTTGGAAATGGGTTAACAGCTGAGCACCAGGTACTGTTTTTTTAAACCAATTCCCACACAATGATGCCTTTTGATGCCCCTCAAGATAAGGAATCAGAAAAACATTGTAGAAAATAAAGAATTTGCTTGCAACAAGCAATTTCTTAATTTTCAATAACGTTTTCTACCCAGAAAGTTGAAAAATCTTAACTTTCAAAAACTTAAAATTGTTGTCTGTATCTCCTTTCAATTTGGACCAATCTAAAATTTTGTGATCTGGTAATGGGTTAAACAAAAAAATCAAGTCTCTATGCAAATTTTGTAGGGAACTACCTAAGGTACATTTCTATCCCAAAGCGAAAGATCTTTAAAATTTCACAATCTTAAAAATTCTTGTACATACATAACTCTTTTGAATGGGGCAGTCTGGGAACGGGTTGCATGGCTTTAGTTTAACTTACATCTCTGTAAAATTCATCCTCAGACTTATAACCAGCACAGGATTTTTTATCATATTTTTCAAGAAATCCATGGAGAACATAATCACATGGAAGCCTATGACCTTTTGTGATGGCAATTTCCCCAAAGTCTAACCAGTCCTTGTAGTTTTTATCAAGTTCATCTTGAAGACCACGCCCAGCAGCTTCTAGCAAAGCCTTTGATGCTGCTCCTTTTTTAAGGTTGAGGTCAGCAGAGACGGTGTTTACAATTGCATCTGCCTGAAAAAAACAAACAAACATACTTGTCATTTCTCACACCAGTACTACCACTTCATCCTTTCCTAGCCTCCAGCTGCTATACCACTTAGGTTAAGGATCATCCATCCATTGGTGAGATACAAATATGGATATGTATTGCCGCTGAGGATCAACCCATGACATACAGATTAAGAAAACAAGGCTTAGCTCATAAACTTTTATACCTACCTCCCAACTGACAGAGCCCAGCTATCAGTAAAAGAAAATTGTTTAACCAAACAAATCTGCAAGTGCCCTTTGAACTTTGATTTTTAAGTTAAGCATTCATTTAACTTAATTTTGGTACATTTAAGCCATTCCAACACAATAGAGCTTTTAAACGCCCCTCAATACAGAGCTTTGGAACACAATGTGGAAAATAAAGAAATTGCTTGTAACAAGCAATCTCTTCATTATCCACAATGTTTTTTACCCCAAATGATAAATTTTTTGAAGATTTCACAAACTTAAAATTGTTGTCCGCAACTTCTTTGAATAAGTACTGGTCTGAAGTTTTATCGTGTGGGAACGGGTTAACTGGCCATAAGTTTTGCAAAATAATGCTGTTTGTTATCAAACTTTTGGACGTCAATGTGCCTGGCTGTATCCAACAATCGTCATACTGTATACATTGATATATCCACAAGTTGAAGATTTCACAAATTCTCTATTTTAAATTTGTGGCAAATCTTGCAAAAATATTTTAGACAGTTAAATGTGTGGTAAAAATAATATAATGTAAGAATACGATAGAAGGAAAAAAATGCATTCAGAAATGTTTACTTAACCCGTTCCCACTCAATCCCTCCTTTTTACGTCCCTCAACAAAAAAGCTTTGGAAAACATTGTGGAAAATGAAGAAATTGCTTGGATCAAGCAATTTCTTCATTATCCACAATGTTTTCTATCCAAAAGGACGAAAAAAATTAAAATTCCATCAACATGCAATTGTCGTCAGCAGCTCCTTTCAATTTGGACCGGTCTAAAATTCTACTGTGTTGGAATGGGTTAATTTTAGGAATCACAAAACGTGAACATTTCAATATTGCATATATTTTCACTTATATAGTACAGGTATTTGAAAAGGTAAACTAGATGTGTTTGTGAAACACCATGCCCCCAAGACAGGAATTCTTTAGAAACGGGTGACTTTTATTGTTTGTTTTCTTTGTTTTAGGGAAAAGGGTTAAAATTTTGAACTTGACCTGACAAAATGACCTTCACCAGTTGCGCCTTGTCGAGACCTATCTACATTACAAATAATAGAATTGTAACTTAATTAGGGATGAAGTTATAGGAAAATGTTTAGTTGGCAGGTTAAGTTTTTGAGTAACATTTTAGGGAAAAGGGTTAAAATTTCTACCTTGACCTTGATGAAATGACCTTCCCCAATTGCGTCATGTCGAGACCTATCGCCACGTCGAGACCTATCTACATACATAATACTAGCATTGTAACTTAAATAGGGATGAAGTTATGGGAAAATCTTTAGTTGGCAGGTTAAGTTTTGCAGACAGACAGACAGACAGATGACAGACAGATGGACAGACTGACAGACGGACACCGGTTAAACAATCTATTGATGCCGGGGCATAAAAAGAAATCAGAGAATCTGATCCAAGTTCAAGTAGGTATATGCTTCAAAAAGAGTGAAGTTAATCAATCACGATTCATCCTGTTTAGACAAAGTTTTCAATAATAATTCCTTGAGGATGTAAAAAGTCAGGATTGTGGGATAATGGGTAAAATATACCTGATCAGCTACAGATGAAGATTTCATGTTTTAACAGTAAACAAGAGGCCCATTATAAGGCCTAATTTTGATGACCCGTAATATTTGCCCCACCCCTAGTGTAGCCATTTATTGACGTATTTTATTTCATTTTTGTACAATCCTTGTACTCCTTGCCAAAAAGAGTCTAAATATGAAGCCAGACCTAGTTCATGAAGAGCATTTTCTGCAAATGAACCAAATTTTACTTCTTTTTGGCCACTGCCATAGTTATTTCTCTCACCAGTACTACAACTACATCCTTTCTTTGTCTCCAGCTGATATCCAACTTAGGTTTATGATCATCAACCCATTGATGAGAGACACATGTCGGAAAGGATATGTGCTGCCGCCTGGGATCGACCCATGACAACCAATGTTTAAAGATTGCCATAATATGAACAATCTTGATAGAGGTCCATCAGATGATGCTGTATACCAAATATCAAAGATGGAGGCAATTCTGTTTTGAAGAAGATTTTAAAGGTTTTACTATGAAAGCCTATCTAGACTAGACATTGTCACAAAGCAGACTAATACCCCCCAACAGCACTTGTCCATATACAAGTGTTATCCGCCAAAGGGCCATAACAAAAAAACAGACTTTTTAATTAGAGGGCCATAACTCAGTCAAAAATCAATGGACCATGACCAAAATAAAATATGCACATGTCTGACTTATACCGAGTCTTTCTGTGAAATTTGAATCAAATTCGTCCAATGGTTGCCGAGAAATTGAGCTGACACGATTTTTCACCAAAGGGCCATAACTCTGTCAAAACTCAATGGACTGTAACCAAGTGTAATAAGCACATCTCTGCTTGATACTGATTATATCAGTGAGGTTTGAATCAAATCTGTCCAATGGTTCCAGAGAAATTGAGCAGATACGAAAAAGCTAGAGACAGACGGATGGACGGACGGACCAACAAGCTGACTCCTATATACCCCTCAACATAGTTTTGGGGGGTATAAAAATGTGACCTCCATGGATGGGCCATTTTTGACCCATGGGCCATAATTTCAACAAACTCTGTAGAATTCTACTAGATGATGCTACATACATTTTCAAAGCTCTATGCTTTTCTGTGTCAGAGAAGAAGGCTTTTTAAAATATTTACTATATGAACAAGGTTTTTGTGTTCATTTATTTTTATTTACATCATTGCTTGCTTTTTGTGTCCAGTTATATTATGCTAAATCCAAACAATAAAGCTGCTAAAAATAAATGCATTTGCCTAAAGCAAAAATGGATTGTGTCATGTATAATTATGAAATACTGTTCTTCCTGGTGTCTTTTTAACAAGTTTTTTCACATGTGTCCAATGATACATCATTGACTTTAAAGAAAAGAAATTAATATTTTGATCGGAAAATCAATAAACTTAAAATTGAATTAAAATTTGTGGTCTACAAAACATCTTAAATGCATTAACTGTTGAATATTAACCCATCCCACACAATAGCGCTTTGTGTGAATATATGGACTATTTCAGAATAATTTCATTAACAAGTTTTGAAAAGGGTCACCAAAGGAAAATTCCTGCCATGTTTTGTCCAAATTGGCCTAGAGGTATAGGAAAAGACTTTTAAAGAATCATTTCATGATTTCTTCATGTCTGATATGCCCATTCCTGCCACACCTTTATTTTTTCACAAATTAAAATTTTACAAACAAGTTTTGAAAATGGCCCCCAAGACACATTCCAGCCAAGTTTGATCAAATTGGCTAAATGTTGAAGGAGGAGTGGATTTTTAAGAATCATTTTATGAATTCTGTAAGCCTGATCAGTCGGACCCTGCCATGCCAAAATTTATTTGCAATAATATATATCAAACTTAGGGTCTGAATTGAAGCAAGGTTTAGGAGGAGATGTAAAGTTATTTCATGATTGTAAAGGCAAATGCTGACGAGCCCCCATGTTTACACAAATCAAAAGTTCACAAAAAGGTTTTCAAAAAGGTCACCAAGGGAACATTATGGCCAAGTTTGGTCCAAATTAGCCCAGTAGTTTAGTCTTCATGATTACTCTTCAGTCTGAAAAGCCCCGCCCTACCTATCCCCCATTTTTTTCCCGAAACAAAATTATTCATGCCAAGATTGGTTGAAATTGGCCAAACTGACCAAATGTGGCTGTCAATCAAGGAATCAATCAACCAATCATTCATTAAATTCCAAATTAAGTCTTTAACTTCTACATTAGCCACCATTTGTGTGAAACATTTTAGTTGGTTTGGTGACTTACAAATCCTGACTACCGCTTATTCAAGTTGTAGTTACAACGTTTAGGTCGCCAACCAACCATTTTACTTTTTTGTTACATGGTACTGGCTATAAATTTTCCATATTACCTCTGTTTAAAGTGGAAGTAGGACTGCCTGTCGGAGTCAGTGGGGGGGCAACATAGTAATTTGGCATTGACAGCGAATGCTCTATTGTTACAGAGGAGAAGATTTCTAAAGAATTGTTGATGACTTCTGATGGACAACTCACAATGGACATCAAAAGCTCATGCTGAGCAAGTTGTGCTCAGGTGAGCTAAAAAAAACCCACACTACCTTAATATTGGTGATGTCCCCCTTGCAAATCTCAACTTTGACTGTTCTGTTTTTCTCCTTCAATGGTTCTGCAATGACAAATCATAAACATTTTTCAAAAATATGATAACATCATTCATCAATTTTCTTCTCTTCTTCTATAATTACTCCGCTTCAATAGACAGCTGTCAATCAAAACATTGAGTGACAAACGAAATCAAGTTGAATTTGATTTCAACATTTAGCATTTTTGTTAGTTTGGTTGTAGTTATGACATTTAGGTTGCGAACCAATGATTTTCTTTTTATTTCATGTTTACAAATTCTATTGTCAGTCTTGTTTTGACAACAACCTTTATTCAACCCTTTCCCATTCATCAAAAATATAGACAGGTCCAAATTGAAAGAGGTTACAGACAACAATGAAAATTGGATGAAATTTGAAATGAAAGCATCCAATTAGGTAATTAGGAGAAATTGCTTGTTACAAGCAATTCTCTTTTTTTCAACAATATTTTCTGAAGTATGAAATCACAGTGACGTAAAGTCCTGGGTTTTACAGGAAAGGGCTAACTCATTACCCCATTACCCCATAATGTTGCTTTTTGACACACTACAAAAGCAATTTCTTCATTTTACACAATGTTTTCTACCCAAAAAGTTGAAAGCCTATGGACAAACAGACAGACATGGTGAGATTAATATATCCCCCTCTACTTTGAACTGTGTCGGGTTTAAATATGCACATCCTTGGTTGATATTGAGTGCCCATGTAAAATTTGAATCAATCAATTCTATAGTTGTAGAGAATGGTAAGACAAGTTTTTTTAAACAAAGGGCCATAACTCCAAAAAAAGTCAATGGAATACAACCAAAATAGCATGTGCATATCTTTGCTTGATACTGAGTGCCTGTGTGTAGTTTGACTCAAATCCAACCAATAAACAAGGTGGCAAATTGTCACAAGATACACATGCCCATCACACTTCTAGATGTTGACTGGGGAAAGGGATAAAAATTTAAGTCTAAATTCAAGAAAGGGTAACAATTTACAATGATAACTTATAGTTCTGGTGTTTTTTCTTGTTATCATGGGGTTTTGGAAACAATAGGCTGTTACACTATAATTGATTTGAATAAAAGATATGTTCCCTGATGAAATCTATCCACCCATAAAGCTTCATGATCATAGCTATTATACTTTCAGAGATATGCTCTGGACAAAATCCAAGTATAATATTAGTTATACGGTTTCTTGCCAGGATATATGACGATTTATTCCCGGCTGGAGAAAACGATGTCACCCGAGCCGCAGGCGAGGGTTGACATCGTTTTCTCCAGCCGGGAATAAATCGCCATATATCCTGGCAAGAAACCGTATAACGAATTTATTATACTACAAAGTTTGAAACTAAATTTTTACACTTGGGCCATGTAGGACCTTCAAAGCTACAAAAATTAAAGATTGTTATCTATCTCCCCTTTTTCCCCTAAGGCGCCCCAAATAAAAGGTTGTGACGTCACGCCGTGACTTCCACGAAATATGTTTAACGTTTCGGGAAAGTGATTTTAAAACTTGGACTTTTAAATGGATTTAAAACTATAAAATAATAGGTAACTATTTCATTTGTGTATTTAAAAGTATATTTATAAACATCTTACTTTAAAATTATTTAGAATTTATCAAGAACCAATCATTACATTTGAAATTTTCTACTATTGAACAACTGTGTTTTACATTGACAAAGTCAAAGAAAATGTGAATAATATCAGGGAAAAGGAATATACCCTTATGGTTTGCTGCTTCATATGATTAACACTTAATTGCAGAAACTTTTGCTGTACACCACAAATAAGGCTTTACACATTTCTATATCAATACTATGTATTCTACGAAAGATCAATAATTCAAACATTTTAATTCATAAAATATTGAGTGAACAAGCCACTTCTTTATTTTCCAAAACGTTTTGCCAAGAATTTTACAAGGGGTTAAAAAGGTGGGAATAAGTCAAAACGAAGTAATCATTCGGCGACCACAGTTTTTATCTTTTTTTACAATTTTCAAGTGTTAGATCTACCTGGACTTTGTTGATTTTCCATGAATAAATATGGCAATGCTTTAAGAAGCACACCCTGCAGGATCTCAAAATTACAGTAATCAATCACTTCTTATTCTAATTGGATGTTATTAATATTGCTTTTTTAACTGTTTGGCTGATTTTTAATTTTAAAAGTCAGGGCCACGGAATTCACGCCCCCTTCCTACTCAAGATCATGTATGGGGGTTCGATTCCCTCCCCAGACATAACAAATAGCTGGTGCATATAGGGATAAATTGTCTGGCGGTCCCACATGATTTTGAAAGAAACAAACAAAAATGTAGAAAATGAATATACCCTAATGAAAGATTTTTTTTTTCATGTGAAAATTAGAAAGACAATTAATAGAAGTGATTGATTAAACGCCTGATTGTAAGATTTCATTTATCTATTCATATAACCCAGCATTTTTTTAAAAAAATGATTAAGAGCTACATGGAAAAAACAGTGCATTTATCCATGTGCATTCCAGTTTTCAAATCAATTTTTGCTTAAAAGTACACTCTCCCTAATGCAGACACCCACTAGGAAATAAAACAAAAATATTCTCTAATTTAAGGAATATTTCCTCTTAAAAGTCATTGTGTGTAAATGTCCCAAAAGATTGGATCTCCTGTGATGAACAGCCGTAATTACATAGTATTGCTAGTCTAGAACAAACACATGATCCTCTTTTTAAAAACAGCAACATATTTTGCAGTCACAGTAATACATTTTGAATACTCGCGATGACGAGCGGGATTAAATATCAATCAAATTATGTCTATTCTGTAGCTGAAATCAGTTTCACAAATTTTGAGAGCGATCGTATGCAAATTGTGTTTGTAAACAAAACATGTACATAGCTTATACTAGTGACCTTTGACCTTCAGTAACACGCAAACTACATTCATATAAAAATCGCACATTTCGAAAAACAATTAACATGAAACCGCTGTCTTATCAATACAAGAACTTTATATTACAAATTGCAATTGATATGTAAACGATTACTCGCTTTATTGTGTGTAAACTCGTCAATAGAACTGACGAAGCGAGAGTCAAAATGACCGCCATTAAAAAATTGGGTTCTATCACCGGCAAGGCTCCTTAGGGAAAATACGCGATGTATCACTGCAGCGCATTATGTATACGTTTATGTCAGGTCTTTATTAACCAATCAAATCGCGACAATTTTCTTTGTAGTATAATAAAAAACAATAAAGGGGAATTACGTAAAAAGATAGGCAAGGTAGAGCTAAGTCTTTGACAGGCGTATAATAATGGTTGGATAACAAGAACAACAGACAGGCCAACCCATATCTTACCCCCAAAGATGGTTTGGGGGAGGGGGTTTAAAAAAAACAAACAAAAAAAACATGGTGTTGGTTGAATAAACTGTAGTTACAATGTTGAAGGCTGCCCACTGACAATAAGAGCAGTCAGATACAGATTATGCCCCAAAATATAACCCTGTCACAATAAGTTTAAAATAAATAGGGACAAGGAATCAGAAGAACAGATGCAGATGCGGGTATATGCTCGCCCTATTCCAGACATGCTAAATTTTAACATACATCCTAGAGCTGTGCCCTTGACCATGGAGATATCTGAAAATTTGTTTCAAATGGCACATCTACTCAAATATATAAAATAATTGTGCAATGTTATATCCATAATTTTAGGAACTATGCACCAGACATGCTTGATTTTAATATCTGACCTTGTGACCTTGACCTGGAACTATCTGAAAAAAAAATCAAATAGCACATCTACTCATGATAGAGAACAATTGTGCAAAGTTATTTCAAAATAAATCTGTAATTGAAGGAGCTATGATCTGGAAATACTTGATAATCACAGTCGACTTGACCTGTGACCTTGACCTTAGAGTTATCTGCAAATTTGTTTTGAATCGCATATCTACTCATGATACAGAACATTTGTGAAAAAGTTATTTGAAATCCATTCAAAATTAAAGGAACTATACTCAGGACATGCTTAATTCAAAGTTTGAACTTGGAGCTATCTGAAGATTTGATTCAAATTACACATTTACTCATAATAGATAACATTTGTGTAAATTAGTTTTGAAATCCATCCATAATTATTGGAGCAATACTCTGGAAATGCTTACTATTTTACCTTGAGCTGTAACCTTGCCCTTGGAACAATCTGAATTTTTTCTTTCAAATACAGCACCCACTCATGATAGAGAACATGGCAAGTTGTTTTGAAATCCATCCATAATTGAAGGAGCTTTACTGTGGACAAGGTCAATTTTAACCTTTGACCTTGACCTTTGAGCTATCCAAAAAAATGGAAAATAATACATCTGTGAAATATATCATAAGGAATTCAAATATCAATTCTTATCCAATTTGGCCCAAGGTTTGTGGAGATATTGGGTCGGACGGACGGAAACCAGGAGGACAGATTGATGAAGCAGTGGCTATATGCTCGCCCTACGTATGGCATAAAGATGTGTGAACTAAGGTCAACATGGCATCTTGTTCAGAGGCAGATTACTTGAGATTTCCTTCTTTGTTACCATACAAAATGTGGAACCATCATCAAGCCAGCCAAGAATTTTCCTTTATATCAAATATAAATCCTCTATGCTATCTGGATTAAGAAATGAACATTATGAAATATTTCTTATTTGCTTCTATGTAAAATGGAGTGCAACTGTACAAAGCCTATATATGACTCCTTCTAATACACACTAACTGGTAGATGTTAACTAGGAGATGCTTCATACCAAATACCAAAGTTCTAGGCCTTTTGGTATCAGAGAAGAATACATTAAAATATTTCCTTCTTTGTTTCTTTGTTAATTAGGGCGAGCCCAGCTCAAGCCCAAATATGACCAAATAGTTATCATACTAAGAGGTCCACAAGGTGGTAAAACATACTAGAGAAGATGACTTTTCAAAGATTTCCTCCATCATTTCTAATCAAAATGTGGTGGGCAGATCCCAAATATAACCAAGGACTCATCATATGAACAAAGCAAGTAGAAGTCAACTAGAAGATGCTACATAACAAATATAAAAACTCTAATCTGTTTGGTTTTTATGGAGAAGATTTTTGAAAAATGGGGTAAACCCAAGTTAAATAGGACCTCAGGATCATCATAATGAACAAACTTGGTAGAAGTCAATTAAGACATGTTAATATGAGCTATTACAGCTCTTTTGATTTTCGAGAAGAACATAGATTTCCTTCTTTATGTCTGTGTAAAATGTACAATTTTAAAAGAAATGCACAAGGGGAGCCCAAGTATGATCCAGGTTCATTATATGAACAATTGTGGTAGAGGTAAACAAGGCTAGCACATGAAACCTAACATATATATCAAAGCTCTGGGCCGTTTGATTTTGGAAGAAACCTTTTGAACATTTGATTATTTCATGCCCTATCTGTTGCGATGAGTTATGGGTTAATTCCAAATTGTATAAACATCTTTTGTAGAGCTTCACCAAAGGAACATCCTTGATAAGTTTCATCAAGATTGGCACCCTGCTTTAACACATTTCCACACAATGGCGCTATTTGACGACCCCTTGTTACAAGCAATTTCTTCATTATCCATAATATTTTCTTCCCTAAAAGTCTAAAAAAAATCCAAGATTTTATCAACTATAAATTGTTTTCTGCATTATCATAGGATTTGGATCAGTCTAAAATTTTATTGTTTGGTAATGAGTTAAGAGAAGATGGTTAAAGAAATTGTGGATGCAAGATTGTTACTAGAAGCCAAAATTTGGGTATCAGAAGAGCTCACCATTAACACTTCCCATATGGTCTAAACCATGAAATCAACTTCATTACAAGAGAGAGGGCTAAGAGGGTGCTAGAGAGCTCTTCTGAATTTACTTTTTCAAGCCAACTAATCAACTCAAGATTTATTACAACAAAGACATTAATTAACCCTTTCCTGTACAATTACTGGTTTTTACGTCCTTGTGATTTTATACTTGAGAAAACATTGTGGGAAAAGAAGAAATTGCTTGTAACAAGCAATTTCTTCTTTTTCCACAATATTTTCTACCCTACTGAATGGTTATTTTTTAAATTAAATTCGCTCTAAATTTTCGTCTGCAAAACCTTTCAATTTGGACAGGTCTAAAAATATTTAAAACAGGAAAGGGTTAAGTCAAAAGGTTGTGACAGGATGAAAATAAAACTGATATTGCCAGTAAGGCTCATTTTTCCTTCAAACAAAATAGAATGAGAAAATATTCAATGGGGATCTTCTTGCATGAGGATACAAGCATTTACAGTAAATTTGAAAAAGATTAAACCAAAATTGTGAATTCTAGATTGGTAACATAGAATTCGTCAAAAAGGCTCCTTTTCCCAGATATAGGCATCTTTTGCTTTGATACAAGTCAGAATGAGGAGAATTTACATGAAACAAACATTTTTTTTCCTTAGCTCTCCAAAAATAGTTTTTGGAGGGTGTAAAAATTTGTGATTATATGATAATGGCCTAATCAGGAAAGACAATTTGAAATGATGACTTACTATCAATTTGTACAAACTCAAATATTTGTTTTTTATCTTCCAAAACAGTGCTGCATACTTTTAGAGGCTGTGGGTTGGTATCACCCTTCGTAACACACATGTACAACTTTAAACCCCTCCAACTGTTATCTGATTGGATATATTCCACAAAACTCGTCACTACACACTTGCTGAAATGTTTCAGGTTCCAAGTTTCGCAAGTATCTACTTCAATAGCGAATGTCTTGTATCCATGGAATCCGAACAATTTAGACATGCTGGCTGCGAAATTGTTCCTTTGATCGGGCCTGCTTGGCACTGGAAACTGTACATAAAGGACTCCATTTTTATTTTCTGTCTTCAAATCTACAAAATATGACATAGGAATAATCAAAACAATAGTGTGTGGGTCAATCACATTGTATAGACACTTGGGACTGAATTGCAATTGACCAATCGCGGCTGTAGTTATGATGTTTATGTCACCAACCAGCTAATCTACTTTTTTGTTACAAATTTTTTAAACCTCCAACAGTACATGAATATAAATGAAACTAGGATGATTGTCCAAGGACAACCTGTGTTATCCCATTACTAAACCAGGACATTTTAGACAAGATTCAAATTGAGAGGAATTGCAGACAATGAAATTAAAGAAATTTCAGATTTTTTCCACTTCCTGGGTAGAAATCATTGTGTAAAATGAAGAAATTGCTTGCTGCAAGCAATTTCATCATTTTACACAATGCTTTCAAAATATTTTTTCTTGAAGGGCATCCAATAGGGTCACAGTGTGGGAAGGGGTCAAGCACCCAAACATCTGACCTTCATCTTCGACCTTGCTCTTGTCCTTGGACCTACGCAAACATTTAACCCACTACTGTATAACAAATTTCAGACTGGTTCAAGTCAAAAAAGTTGCAGGCCATATTTTAAGATTGGTCAAATATTTAAAATCTTTGTCAGATACATAGAAAAATTGTGGAAAAGAAGACAAGAGGCCCATAGGGCCCTTTAGGTCGTCTAAGTCCAAAGAGTATAAAAAACATGGATATACAGATAAGGCATATAATTGTTATTCCCCACTAGTATATTAACCCATTCCCACACAATGATGCCATTTGATGCCCTTCAACAAAAACATTTGGGAAAACATTGTGTAAAATGAAGAAATTGCTTGTCACAAGCAATTTACTCATTTTACACAATGTTTTCTACCTATAAAGTTGAATTTTTGTTAAAAAATTCATCATCTTTAAATTGTCTTTTGCAACTCCTTTCAATTTTGACTAGCCTAAAATTTTACCCTGTGGTAATGGGTTAAAGGAACTAAGAAGTACAGTGGACGACAAACAAAATGCAATCAAAATTGATCACCATTAGGAAAGATCAGGAGAACTGAAAAATCTACATTCTGAAAGAGAAGACATTGAGCAATTGAAACAGCTCATGTTGTTCTTCTAGGATTTGCTATTTTAAATCCTGTGCACCTCTGGGCCCAGATTACAATTCCTATTGTGTCCTTCACAATTTAAGGGCCGATGGCAAACTCTAGATTAAACAATATGACTTTAGGCCTATCTTTTAAAAAAAAAAATAAATAATCTTCTGTTTTTGAGTACTTTAAGTTTTTTATTGTGATTTGTAATGTCATGCAAATGACCCATGACTGGCAATACAGTTATCTCTGGATAAGCCTATGTTAAACTTGTGACCCCCAGGGATGGGTCAATTTTGACCCTTGGGCCATGATTTATTCAATTTTGATAGAAGTCGATTAGATAATGCTATATACTTAATATCGAGGCTCTAGGTCTTTCTGTTTGGGAGAAGATTTTTAAAGTTTTCACTATATAAGCCATTGTTAAACTTGTGATCCATGGGGACAGGCAAATTTTGATCATGGGGGCAAGGACACTCGTGACGGAGGTCCACAAGGTGATGCTGTATACCAAATATCAAAGCTCTGGGCCTTTCTGTTTTGGAGAAGAAAGATTTTGAAAGTTTTCATTGAACAAGCCCTACTTAAAACTTGTGATCTCCAGGGACTGGCAAATTTTGATCCTGGGGCTTAATTTGAAAATCTTGGTAGAGGTCTATTTGATGATGCCTCATACCAAATATTGAGTTGTCACTATTCAATACTTTCTGAGTAGAAGATTTTTATAGAAAAAGTTTACAGATGGACGCATGGATGGATGGACACACAAGGGATATAATGCCATGACAATAGCTTGCTGGTTTTCAGCCAGTTGAGATAAAATTGCGTTGAAACCAAAGGGCTGAAAGTACTGGAAACACTAGTTGTGGGTCAATATTTCATTAGAAAATTGATTAAAGAAATAATTCTAGCTTGAAAAGTACAAACAGGTGGTGCAGACTAAGATCAGACTGCACATAGGTGCAGGCTGATCTTTGTCTTTACCTCCTATCAACACAGGAAAATTCCTGGTTCAGCATGACTAGGGTTAACCCATTCCAACACAGCAAAATTTTAGACTGGTCCAAATTGAAAGAAGCTGCAGACGACAATTTCAAGTTGATGGAATTTTGAATTTTTTTGTCTTTTTGGATAGAAAACATTATGGATAATGAAGAAATTGCTTGATACAAGCAATTTCTTCATTTTCCAAAATGTTTTCCAAAGCTTTTTTCTCGAGGAGCGTAAAAAGGAGGGATTGAGTTGGAATGGGTTAAAATATTTGGTATAACAAAGCATTTCTTTCAGCCCAAGCTAGTTATACAACATACCTTGTCTCCAGACAGATTTATCTGTTTCGAAAGCTTCCGTCACAACCTCAGCTCCAGTTTCAACACCTGTACCATAAGTCAATAATAACTGCTGACCCCCAGGAAACTTCCACCTGTAGGAAGGGCTGTCTGAATCTGTGTGGAGATGAAAGAATAACTCTTTATCTTCTAGGGACAGCTTAACCCTCTCCTGTTTCTCAAAATTTTTGACTGGTCTAATTTGAAAGAAGATGCAGACGACAATTAAAAGAGGGTGCAATTTGAAAAGAAACCATCCTATAGGTTAGAAAATATTGTAGGAATAGAAGAAATTTCTTGTTACAAACAACTTCTTCTTCCACCATGCTTTCTCAATAATAAAATCATAAAGGCACAGAAATCAGGGATCCAACAGAAAAGGGTAAATTATTAACCCAACCATTTTCCCAATCTTTTTTCTATAAGGGCTTCAAAAAGCATCATTGTATGGGGATGGATTAACCTTTTCCTGTTTTGCAAAATTTTAGACTTGTGCAACTTCAAAGGTTTGTCAGACGAAAATTTAAAGTGGATTTAATTTGAAAAATAAACATCTCAAGTACTTGATAACGTTTAAAATTTGCAGCTATAGCATAGCTATAGGTTGACAAAGTATTTGACAGCTATGACCTTCTAGCACTCAACTTCAGAAAAGAATTGATGATTGTTCAATTCTTTACTCTAGCTGCGATATTGTAGCCTTCTTAATGATAATCTGCTAAAACTCTGTGCCCTTGGCAAAAGTTAACTCTTGTCATGCTGAACATGGAATATTCCTGTCTTTCCAGGTGGTTTAGACAAAGACCAGCCTACACGTATGTCCAGTCTGATCTTGGTATATACAACCTGTGGGCCCTTTTCAAACCTGTGTGGTTAATAAGATTGGTTTTCAAAATAAAAATTTGCCCTCGACTAGTCCTTTCAATGCTTTGGGTGCTTAGATTTTCATACAACTCTGAAAGGAATTTTATTCAGCATGAAAAGGGTTAAGAATATAATCCCCTGCATTTTGACTGATTGATTAGTGTTTTAGAGCACATCTACGACTGCAGTCACTAAGTGCGCAAGAAACTTAACCCTTGTCATGCTGTATAATTAACCTTACTGAAATGCTGTAAAATCAAAGCGCGGAAAGCAATGATAGAACTTGATATTAAAAAATTGGTATTTCTTTAAGAAATCAATTTAACATACAATTCTAGCAGGAAAAGTACAAGCACTTATGTGCAGTCTGATCTTGGTCTACACCTCCTGACGAAACCATACTATTCCGGGTTCAGCATGACAAGGGTTAAGATTAGTAAAACATAGAATAAACAGAACAATACAAAGACAACTACAAGATATATATGATGATAGATGAGGAAAAAGCAAAAAATCATAAATGATGACGCTTTAGTCGCTTCTTATGACATTCCAGTTGTCATATTTATTCCACCAGATGAAATGGCAGAGGTGAGAAGGGTAGGCCTGCAGTGGTGTATTCTAATACCCCGTTTAATCCTGCATCTTGTAGCAACAGCAGTCACTTTCCCAAACTTTCCATGAAATAATGGTGGGATCAAGGCTGTCAATCAAAATATTTACTGACCAGTAAAACCATTCATTTAGACTAGAAATGAACTTTGAACTCTGATACTGACATTAAGCATTTTTGCTGGTTTGGCAATTTAACCTACTACCACATAATCTCGAATTTTACACACTGAAAATATAGCTTTGGAAAATATAGTGAGTACAGAAGAAACAGCTTTGTTCTCACAATGATTTCTACTTTGTAACGGTTCCATGGGAGGTAATTTGTCGTGATATGCAAATTTGGGAACCTTCAGTAAGTCAAGAGACTATTTGGAGTTATAAATAGACAAGGTCAACCCATTTAGGGTGGAGGATCCTTTTCTCTGAATGGATAGGCTTTGTCTACGTGCTGGAGAGTTACATTGGTGGCAGCGGTGGGATGATGACAACTGCCATACTAGATTTGCCTTACCCACGGATCTCCCAGGCCAAGACTCGGGGCGAGTCTTCTCCCATTTAGGGTAGAGGATGATTTTCTCTGAATGGATAGGCTTTGTCTATGTGCCTGAGTGTTACACTTCATAATATCCCTTACTTTTTTTTGTCATCTGCAGCCTCTTGAAATTTGGACCAGTCTAAAATTTTGCCGTCGGGTAATGGGTTCAATATCATATCTACAGTTGTAGATAACTCAAATTTTGGGTACAACATTTAGATCGCAAACAACCATTTTTTTTTTTTTTACATATTAAACCATTCCCACTCAGTGACGCTTTCAGACTACCCCAAGAAAAAAAGCTTTAGAAAACATTGTGGAAAATGAAGAAATTGCTTGTAACAAGCAATTTCTTCATTTATCACAATGTTTTCTACCCAGAAAGTTGAAAAAATCCAAAATTTCATAAACATTGAATTGTCGTCTGCAACTTCTTTCAATTTGGACCAGTCTAACATTTTCTCGTGTAATGGGTTAAGATCATAATTTTGCAAACCAAAGTCAAACTTCCTGTCCGAGATCAGTGGGAATGGCCAGAGTTCCATCAATTGTATAATTTCTTACTTTGATTTAAAGATGTTGTGCTACTATGGAAACTCAGTTCTTCATCATTCTCAATCCTTAGTTTAACCCAATGCTTCTCTTCCAAACTCTCCATCTTCTGATGTCCATCACGTGTGTAAAAATATCCAAGATCATTGTACTTTTTATTTTCTACCTTAATACTTCGGATAATTCCTTTCACACTTTCCAGTGTAGATTTAATTCTTTCTTCACAACCACATAGTTCTATTCCTTTCTCAAAATCAAGTTTGTAAGTTTTCAACATTACATTTTGCTTTGCAGCAAGATTTTGAAGGTTTTCCAGATAAAAGTCCTCCACACACTTGAACACATCGTCATCATTTATCTGATAATCTTCGCTGCAGTTGCGCCAGTCAGTATGTCCTTTCTCAGCCATGATTCTAACCGCATATCCCTACAAAATAACACATCATGTCTTTTGTGAATTGGCAAATTCCAAGCAACAACAACAATAACCCTTAGAGACAGTTTGCAAGACTTGAGATTAGTTCTAGAAAACTAGCAAATATGCTAGTCGAAATTTGATTTGGAAGTAGATCTTATCAGTACTAAAAGTTTTTGCAAGTTGTATTGAATCGACCATTAGCTATTCATAAATGATACCATGTCATGTACCGGGTTTTTGAGAACAAATTACATAATCTAACCCTTGTCATGGTTGAATACTATCCACTACAAAATTATGTTAAAATCAAAGGACTGAAAGCACAGAAAACCCTTATTTCTGGGTTGGTAATTATTAAGAAATTCAATGGTATAAACAATGTTAGCTATAAAGGGAAAATAGGAGGTCTAGACAAAGATCAGACAGCACATAATTATGTGCTGAAACTGTATAAAAATCATTGTATAAAATGAAGAAATTGCTTGTAGTTTCTTTATTTTACACAATGTTTTCCTTATATTTTTTTTCTTGAGGGGCATCAAAAAGCCTCACTGTGTGGGAATGTGTGAAAGAAATGTTATATCTGATATTTTTGTTAATTTTTTGCACTCAAATACATGGAAATGTCATAAATTATTAAAAGCTGAGTTTCCCATTTTTCTTTTCTTCAAGATTTCCCCCTGTATTAGGCACTCACCCTATTCCCCCAAAAATCAAGAAAAAACTCTGGATGGGTAACCTGAAATTTTGGTGGGGAAGACTTAGAAGCTGTAAATGTATAATCCACTAACAAACATCAAAATTTTAGACTGGTTCAAATTCAAAGACGTTGCAAATGACAAATCTTAGGTGATAAAATTTTGAAAAACTTGCTTGTAGCAAACAATTGCTTCATTTTCCACAATGTTTGCAGAAGGTTTTTTTTCTGGGGGAGTGGGATAAAAAAAATCTCGTTCTGAAGATTCTTTAATTGATTGGTCATGATATTGACACATTCTGCACATAAAATAAATACACTATCAAACAGAATATTGTCTGCATCTAGATGAAAAAATTAATATGGATCTTAACTCCTTGTCATGTGGAATTTCATCCTTTCTAGAATTTCATTAGAATAAAAGGAATGAAAAACACTGGAGGCACCGAGGTATTATTTGTAAAATGAAACCTGTTATACACTTGATTTTCTTATTCATACATATTTAATCCAAGGTGTGTTCTTTTCCTTAAGGTTCTTATTTGGATTTTTGAAGATGAAGAGTTCTTTAAATCAAGATTCTTAAGCCCCTATATAAGAATCTTAAGAATTCTTAATGAGGAATTGAAGCAAACTCAGTATTGGCTTAACCCATTCCCACTCAGTGACACCTTTAGACGCCCCCAAGGAAAGCAGCTTTGGAAAACATTGTGGAAAATGAAGAAATTGCTTATCACAAGCAATTTCTTCATTTTCCACAATGTTTTCCAGCCAGAAAGTTGCAAATATCAAAAATTTCATTAACTTTAAGTTGTCGTCTGCAATTTCTTTCAATTTTGGCCAGTCTAAAATTTTGCCATCTGGTAATGGGTTAAACAAGTTGCCTTGATGAGTAAAATGATTTCACTTGAAAAAAAAAAATGTTCTTAGAAAGTCTCAAACCTCTGGCATGCTTAACCCTTGTCATGCTGTATAAATTACCTTCCTGAATTGCTGTCAAATCAAAGGGCTGAGAGCACTGGTGGATCTTTTTGTTTAAAAACCAATACATGTATTTCTTTTAGAAATCAATCTCATAAACAACTCGGGAAGGAAAAATATGAGCAGGAGGTGTAGACTAAGATCAGCCTGCACAAAAGTGCAGTCTGATCTTAGTCTACATCTCCTGCCAAAACCGGAATATTCCGGGTTCAGCATGACAAGGGTTAAGACTTAAGCTTTTGGCCAGAAGATATCCAGTGTCTATTCTAGAATTTGTAAAATATGTGCATAGTATATATAAAAAAGTGCAACAATGAAAAAAAGGTTTTCTTGTTGTTGTTCTTTGTAAATATAAAGATTTCTCCATTTTCCTAGGAGCTGATCCCCATCCTACAATCGGTCACACTAAAACAAGCCCTACAGAGATTTATAGCCCTACAGACGCCCTACGGAAATTGTACACACCCTGATGATATTGATGTTTATAATATCACATAATTTGACCGGAAGTAATCAACTAAACGCCCTATCGCTTAATTGTTTATTCTTAAAAGACAAAAATTAATTTTAGTCTTCCTAAACAATTCTATATGATTTAACTCAGACTTTAATGCTTAAATATTTGTGTGATTGGTACTCGACATAGTTAATATTTTTCTTATAGTGCGACAGCCACTGCTTTATAGGGGGAATAATAGTGGACTAGTTTTATAACAATTTAAAGGGGTTTACATTTGAAAAAAATGTGAGAAAAGGGGAAATTTATTGTAACAAATCATTTCTATTTTCTCACAATGTCTACATTATCAGGAACTTGAAATTTGAACAAGCTTTGAATTATCTTCGGCAAGGCAACATCTTTCCAATTTTGTCGATTGGTAACCAAATCCTATAGGCTTCTAGCCTATGCTAAATTGAGTTGCCTCCCTTGTCTTTACAATTTTGACTCAAAAATTGTTTAAAACCTGAAGATAAATCTAAAAAATTTTAATACAATAAACCGATCCCTTTTCTAACTACGGGGGATAAATGTTTCAATAGAAATTGGACTGTAGATTTGAGGGGTATCTCATTAAACAGTCGGAAGTTTCCTTAAGTTACTTCCAGTTAGGTTTCGGCAATTGTAAACATCAAAATCATCATAAATAAGTTAAATTCATAGAAAATATTTGGAAATATTAAGATAAATGTTAATTTCAATCCTATCAACGAAAAATTATACACCATTATCGCTCTTATACTTGTAGGGCGTGAACTAATTCCATAGGGTGTCTGTAGGGCTATAAATCTCTGTAGGGCTTGTTTTAGTATGACCCTCCTACAATAGACAATGGGAGAGCAAAGAAAACTATTTTCTGTCACAAGATGGGGTGAAGAGCACTCAATCGACAAATTATGGTTGAATCTCTTATTTTATTAAAATAGTCCATTATAATCCATATTATGTAAAAGATACGTATAAGGCTGAGCTGAACGGCTTGCTTTGATGTCTGCAAACAAACTAAACTGAAACTAATTTTGAAATCGAAAGTAGACATCGTTTTCAGAAAAATGTCATTCAGTTGAAATCAAGCAACAGAAAGAAACATCGATTATTCGTCTTTACGATCTTCTAGTGAACCAAGCTGTATGATTCTTCTTTTTTTGTGACATATAAGGGAGGAGTAGTTCTCGTGTAGCTCTAACGTTTTGAAAACGAAAGTAGATACGCCAAGCCTTCCTGGTACAGCAATCGCGATTGCCTTGCTTTTAAAAACTCATTAAGAATGGACTGTATGTCATTGAAAAGTTGTCTAGTTGACTTCACAGGGACTCGAGTAAAAGCACGGAAAGAAATACTCCAATAACATACCTGCCAATGTAGTTCTATACGGTACGTAGTGCGTTCCAGACTGAAAGAAACAATCTAGCCTGTAACCCTTTGACTGCAAATTAGACTGTAATCTTTAAGCCATTCCCAGCTGACAATAGTTCAGGATGTTTCAAAGAAGTTGCAGACAACAATTAAGAATTAATACAACACCAGAAATTCTTTTGTTAATAGGGTAGAAAATATTTATGGGTAATGAAGAAATTGCTTGTAACAATTGTTTCATTTTCCGCAATATTTTCCAACGCTTAAGATTATTAAAAGGCCATGGTTCTCGGCATGTGGGAATGTGTGGTAATTGGTTCCATGTGATTTCAGGTATCTTAAGATGAAAAGTTAAGATTTTAGAGGGAAAGCAAATACATGTATAAGAAAATTTTATTTCGCGGATTAGCTGTAGAATTAATGTAAGCAAAGGTGAATTTGCGAACTTAGAGATAGATCTATAGACCCGTACCTTTACTGAAATGTTTATGATATTTATATTTAAAAATATTCTAAATGATATTGACCTGTCTCTTCAAGCACTTTCGCCAATAACTTGGTTGATTCTGCATGGTCACTTTTGTAAGTTTAACCCATTCCCACTTGGCAAAATTTTAGATCGGTCCAAGTGGAAACGAGTTTAAGAAAACAATTTAAAGTTAATGAAATTAAGTTTTTTTTAACTTTCTGGATAGAAAACATTGTGTAAAATGAAGAAATTGCTTGTTACAAGCAATTTCTTCATTTTACACAATGTTTTCCAAATTGTTTTTCTAGGGGGGGGGGGGGGGGCGTTCAAAAGCGTCACTGTGTGGGAATGGGTTGTTCAAATTCTTATTTTGATCAGACTGAATGTGGCTGCCAGGAAGTCGTCAGATAGTTACTCCAATAGAATGCCATCACTTGATGGCGGCAGTTGTTCCAGTCCAGACACAACTGTAATAGTACATGTATTATCTTATTGTTAGTATTATTTTCAAGTCATTTACCTATATGTTTTCAATGTGCATACATTTGAAAAGTTCAGCGTAGTCTGAAGTCCTACGACTACTTGTTATAAATACTGTGCAACCTAAGTACTACTAACCTATATCAAAAATTATATATATATTTTTGGTAATTCGTTGTCTGAGTTAAAACCGAACTTTGCTAAAAGACTTCACAATAGTCAAAAGTGCTTTGCAATAGATTTCACAAACAATTTACAGAGTAATATTACTGTCATGCCCCCGCATCGAAAGATCGGGTACATATTTATTCCGCGCTGTTGGTTGCCCTTTCATCCCCCTGTCTGTCGGATTTAACAACAACAAAAACAACAACAAACAAATAAACAAAACAAAAAACGTAACATTTACCATTAATTTAAGCCTATTCAAAATAAAATGCTCATGCTTTGGCATGCTCATATATCTACTCGATACGCATCCGCAGATACCAAGGTCGAGGTAATGTGCCAAGGTCGAGGTCATTAGTCAAGGACACATTTCTCCAAACACTTTACCAACCTTGACATTTATAAGTTATTCAAGCTTAATCAAGTTACATTGGCCATATTTGGCATGACGATAGATCTTATCGATATGCACTCGCAGACATTAAGGTAGAGACCACGTGATATGGGCATCGATGTCTCATTTCTGTAAAAAGAATGTTACGGGGACATGGTGTTTCAGAACTTGAACGCATTTTACTAGACAGACCATGTTTGCCCTTTCGCTAGAAATAACGCACTTTCCTGTCGTGAGCATGTAACGTATTTAAACTTTGCAGGTAAATGGAAGACATAAATTGATACAAAAATAAGGCTAGGCACGGTATCGCTAACCTATTATTTCGGCATTCGGTAGAGCCTAAATAATCTGGACTGATTGGAACTAGTTCACTTCTTGATGATGATGTCCAAAAGCCTATATTGCGTGGACCCATTGAAATTTTCTTGATGAGAAAATTCAAAAGAATAACCCCGCAGGATTATGTTGAATTGCATCCTATTTACCAAGTTAGTGTAAACACAGTCTATATAACTCGCCGGATATTAACTCCCACCCATAATGCTTAGCTGTATTGGATTTGGGTCTCTTTCTGTATTGCACCCTTATGCCAGACTGCAAGGTTTTTTGACTAATCCGAATTGAAAAGAGTTGCAGATAACATTTTTTTAAATTTTGATATATATATTTTCACCTCTCTGGATAGAAAAAAATGATTTCTCCTTTTCCAACAATATTTTCTCAAGTATAAAATCAAAGTTCCGTATAATCCCGGGTTTGTACAAGAAAGGATTAACTTTGTAGCTATAATCCATTCAGTAATTTTGGAAATCATTAATTGTATAAGAAATACGCAAGCCAAAGTTACGACAGTTGCTTATTACTGACTTTTATGCCCCGGCAGTGAAATAGATTTTTAAGTTGGAATGCGGAGCAATTCTTAGATTTAACAAAACCGCAAAATGAACACAAGACAGTTTTATTTCGGGTTTTTTTGATAACACATTTCACGTGATCTCTAAGATATGAATACACCTCGGGTTACTTCTCATCTCAACTTGCCACGGACAATCAGTTAGTTGTAGCTGAAGACAATAATATGGCGCATGTAAAGGATGATATAAAAATTCGTTTAGAGACTTCTAAACATGCTTTAGTTTGCTTTAGATTATTGAAAAATAAGGTAATAATCAGCGCAGTAATTTGTGGGGTTTTTTTTTGTGATTCGCCGTCCCGTGTTTGGTAATCACATGATCTTAAGTGACTTGTGGTAGTCATGTGACCATAGATAGGCAATGTTTACAAATATGGCTCAGGTCGCAAATGCATTTTTACAATAGTCACGCCGCCCAGTGCTTTAAAACATTCTAGGGCGATTAAGGGGGGTCGTAGGCATCAAGCAAATGCGATTATTTACAGCTTTTACTCAATAAAAATCAAATAGATGCAAAACGAAATTAGAAGATTTTGAAAATTAGAATGTAAACATATCAACTTCCGGTCTCTACTATATACTAAATAATTACGCTTTATTAAGTCGTTATTTACAAGTTTAAATCAATAATAAGACTAGACTGGTACAAATGTCGACTTTAATAAAGCCGGCTTTGTTAAAGCCGACGGCGGTACCGGTCTATAATAACACATCAAACCTTTGACAATTCACGGTCATCTAGCTTTCAGCTTGGTCCCTTTTTTTAAGGTTCTTACGCCGAATAACGAATAAGAAAATCTCGCGACTACATGGCGCCGAAGATAATTTGATACTGTCTTCATCAAATTATAGGAATTTTTATGAAAAGGGAAAACTACCATGTGCAAACAATAACGTTCAAATAACGTTAACGTCTTTTTTTCTTTTGAATTTTTACTCACAACGCTTTAAATATTCTTTTTTCCTAAGTCTAAACCGGTATTTCAAGTCGGTCACCCTGAAACAAGTTTCCCCGCATTTCCGCAAATTTCCACGTATACTCATAAAGTTGAAGTGAAAATCTACCAGAGTTTATTATGGCCGAGCTGAGGGTCAAATAATCATCGAGGTCATTGATTTCTTACTATAGAAGCTGTTATTCTCTGTTTTCAAGATTCTAAAAGGAGTTCACGTATTACAGTTGATCAAAGGGAGAATGTTATGCTTTAAAATTCTAATTTTGCTGTGCGTGACATGAGCTTATAACCCATTCCAACACGATAAAATTTTAGACCAGTCTAAATTCAAAGAAGTAGCAGACGACAATTTTAAGTTGGTGAAATCTTTTAAATCCTGGTCTTTTGGACAGAAATCATTGTGGACAATGAAGAAATCGCTTGAAACAAGCAATTTCTTCATTTTCATAATGAGGGTCACTGTTTGGGAATGGGTTAAGACAATGCTAGTTTTTTTTTATTTCTGTTGATTTGTGTTTTTGTGCGTTATTCACGCACATATGTACACGAATGGGAATGCTGGTTTAAGTCTAAGGGAGGGGGGCTTACTCGGACAGTAATAAATGAATTTGAACCGAATTCCACAGTTATGACCCTTTCAGCGCATTCCAACTTCTCAGTACTTTCAGTCCTTTGATAGTCGACAGCTACTAAAATTGACCAATCGTTTAATTGACCCTTTCGCTTACTCCGTCGGTCTCGCCGTCCGATGTCTGTCTCCTACAGGAAGTCACACTTCGGTTTTAAATGGCGTTATTTTGCAAAATTTATGGTCTGTATCTTGTAAGAAAACGACGTAGAATGGTAAGTTTGCGACATACACGTCATAACTACATAACTAAAATAAGCTGGATACATATAGTTACGACGTTCAAGTCGCCAAACCAACAAAACTGCTTATCTAAAATGGCGACCAATTGGCATCGGAGTTCAAAACTCATTTCTGGTCGAAATGAACGATCTCATTGGTCGACTGATTATTTGATTGACAGTCGCGATTGTTAAGGGATTTTGGCCTGATGAGATACATCTTTACACAGATGCCGAAGATTCAAGAAGATGGACATAGTACTTTAAGGGATTTTTTCCATTTTTAAGCAAATTACAAAGGGTATTAACTCAGATTATGCTAGCCAGAGTTAAGCTTTCTTGTGGCTTTTCATTTCTCGTCACTGATTTAGTTCTACGCCATCAACGAATATTCAACCCATACAGTGATGGCTGGCACACTATTATGGCTATCCTCTTGTCAAACGGACCGATGGAAAGATAGACGGATGGACGAACCGATAGACTGGCGGACAGAAGGACACCCACGGTACCATGAACATTACTCCTTCGCCGCAAAGTACTAGTAATTGATCAGCAATAATAAACTTCATTCATCGAGAAATGGCAAAAAGCCCGGCTCAGGTTCTGTCCTTTACATATAGCCCTAGCTGCGAGATCGTAGCCCTCTTTCTGAGGCTGCCTCGCCAGCAGATTATCAGAAAGAGGGCTACGATTTCGCAGCTAATCTAGCCCACATACCTGTATGAAAGTCGCGACTGATACGAAACATATGCAAAATTTTAGCCTTGTCCAAATTAAAGGGTTTTGCAGAGGAAAATTTAAAGTCTATTATTGTGTAAAAAGAATAAATTACTTGGTATAAATAATTTTTTGTCACAATGTTTTCGCAAGTAAAAAACATAGCCCCGGACGTGAAAACCGTGGATTGAACAGGAAAGGCTTAATTGACATCCAGAACTTTAACTCAATCCCACACAGTGCAGCTTTTCACGTCGCTTTAGAAAATAATTTTTGAATATTGTGTAAATTGAAAGATATTGCTTGTAACAAGCAATCCGCCGTCATAGCGCTGTCGGTAGCGTACTAGACTCTCAGTCTTCAATCATGGAATGTCATGGGTTTGATCCCCGGCGGCGGCACATATCCTTTCCGACATTTTTCTCTCACCACTGAATGGGTGGTAATCGTAAACCTAAGTGGGATAGTAGCTGGAGGCTAGGAAAGGATGTAATGGTTGTACTGGTGTGAGAAATACCAGGAATCCATTGTTAGGTGCTCCATCCGTCGCTATATGAATGAAATTCTGTTAAAAGAGGCGTTAAACCCCATTCAATCAATCATGTAATAAGCAATTTCTTCATTTTACACAATATTAATTATCCAGAGAATTGAAAATAAAACCTCTAAAATTTTATCAACTTTAAAGTATCGTCTGCAACTCCTTTCAATTTGGACCGGTCTAAAATTTTACCGTCTAGTAATGAATTAAATAGCGCGAGGATGCTGACCGTGAGTTGAAGTTCTGAATATATAAAATATGAAGTAAAGGATCAATTTTATCGCCATGGGTCATATTCAACGCATGCGCATAAGGAGTGTAGTTGATACTGCATCATTTACATACTTGGCAGTTAGTATAATACAGTGTGTAAAGGGATGTCAACTGCTTTCTCACTTACACGGATATTTCTGTATGGTATGTGTATAGTAACATTAATTCATGAACTGTTTCTTTCTAAAAATCGAAATCTAGGATTTACTCAGATTCGTTTCCATGACAACTCATCAGTTACCTAGTGAAAAGATGATTGCCGAAAGATCGATACGTGGATGTCGGATAACATTTTGTAGTTTTAGATAGTTTACAAACACAAACTATCATGTACACGGAAATGAATTCATCGTAAAATAGACACAATTGACCATTCGCGGATGTCAATCAAGGAATAAACAGAACAATCAAATAATTCATTCAACCCGGACCTGAGCTTTTCAACTCCAACATTGGCCGCCATTTGTTTGTTTGGCGACTTAAACGTCGTAACTCCAGCTTATTCAAGCTGTAGTTATGTCGTTTAGGTCGCCAATCAACCATTTTGCTTTTTCTTTACATGGTACTGGCCATAAGTATTGCAAAATTACGTCGTTTAAAAATCGAAGCGATACTTCCTGTTGGAGTCGGTGGGCGGGGCCAACGAAGAAAGTAGGAAGGGCCAGCGATCGGTCAATTCTATGGAAGATATTACGTAATTTTAAAATGTGAATTTTGTCATTTTCCGGCAGGTCAACAGACGTGGACAGACTAGCCTTATTAGGAAAGAAAAATATTTAAATCCCACTAACTCTTAACTACACGATACAAATCGCATTTAATGTACCTCGAAATAAAAACCTTTAGAACCACGATTGTCGCAAATGAAGTAATTATCTATAAGTTTCTTCATTTTCAAATTTTTCTACCCAGAAAGAAACGGATTATCAAAATTTCATCGACTTTATCCTTTTCTATTTCATTCTCGGTTTTTACGTCCATGTATTTTTACACCCAAGAAAAAAATGTGACAAAAGAAGACTGCTTGAAACAAGCAATTTCTTCTTTTCCTACAAATTTTCTACCCTGTTGAATGGTTATTTTTCAAATTAATTTTACAAAGCGACAGGTCTAAAACTTTGCAAGAAAAAGAAAAGTTTTCAAATTGATAACTGCAACTTATTTGAAGATAGACTAGTCTGAAATAGTGTCTGGTACTGGGATGATATTTGTCTATCTTTCTTTTTGAACAACTATTAAAAGCTATGTTTAAACTGGTGTGTTTGTTTGTGAGTATGTTTTAAGTTTTTTCATAGAGTTAGATAAAAAGGTAGAAATAAACAGACTGACAGAAAGACAGAAAAGAGTGAGAGTGAGAGGGTGAAAAAAGGACAGACAGGCAAAGAGAGAAAGGGGGTGAAAGGAGGGTGGGGATCTCCTAAGTTCGAAGAAAATATGTCAGTTTTCAAGTCATCGAAAATTAATTTACGTTGTGATTTATCATGAGTATTTAACGTTCAATCGAGAGAAAAGAGAGAAAAGTGTCCTAGTAGTGAGTTAATTTCACAAGCCCAGCCGTAAAATTACAATGTACTTTACTGATTTTCATTGAAAACGCTTCGCTGAATAAGTTGAGTAACGTTTATTTACCTGAATTAAATATATCATGTTTTATATATCACAGCGATTGAAATTCCTTACAAGTTGTATTTGCTGTAACTACGGCTCTTTGTACGGCTGAGAGGGAACGATATCGCTGTAAAGATGCAAACACGAAATCTGAATGATCAAAATATTCTTTGAATAAAAGGCATGATATTTTTTTCTGATAAGACAGAAAGTTAGTTTTAAAATCTCGTTTGGTGAAACATGATCAGAAACAAACACACCTTTTAGATTGATTGATTGATTAGGAAAATGTCTTGGGGTATACAAAAGATAATTAAACGGTATATACGGCGTTTAGGTCGACAAGAAACGACTTGCTTTTTGTTGTTTGTTCCTGACCGTCGATTTCGCATAAAACATCCTATAAATCTGTCAGAGTGACTTGTCGGAGGCCAGTGGGCGTGGTCAGCGATCCCTGAACTGATAAGACGATGTTATTAATAAAAAAGAACGAAATTATTTGCTAGACAGAAAGTGAAACTCAAACTCAGACATTTATTTTAAGTAGTTTAATTGTTTTGGTGATTGAAACGCCTTAACTACAGCTTATTTAAACTGTAGTTATCTCTTGTCTCACGTCTCTGACCACATGTTATATATAAAAAGTTGTTTGTAATCTCAGTCGATTATCCATGTCGGAGGTTTGTTGGCGTGATCGTCAATTGACCAATCGCGGCTGTCAATCAAATAATCAGTCAACCAATGAAATCATTCATTTAGATTGTAAGATCATGTTGAACACCAACATTGGCAGCTGTCTTGGTGAATCATTTTCTTGGTTTGGGGACTTAAACGTCGTAACTACAGCTTATTCAAGCTGTAGTTACGACATTTAGTTCGCCAACCAACAACTCTACTTATTTGTAATATGCTAATGGCCATAAATTTTGCGAAATAACGCCGTTAAAAATCGAAGTGGAACTTCCAGTGTGGCGGGACCAGAAGAGTCAGTGAGGGGGACAACCGATTGGTCAATTGACAAATCAAGCAATGACACAAATATTCTTGACCCGTCACGCGAGGGGTAACGATCTATGAAATTGAAATAATAATTATAATAATAATGATAATAATAATAATAAATGATTGATTACTTGGCACAAGCAATTTCTTCATTACTAATGTTTTCTAGGGCTTTTTGGAGAGGGATCCAAAAGGGGGGGATTGTGTGGGAATGGGCACAAGCAATTTCTCATTTTTCCACTATTTTTTGTCAAGTACAAAAACACAGGGACGTAAATCCAGGGATTAAACAGGTGTTATAAATATTGTCAATATGAAGCTGTTAGAGCCTGGTGTTGAACAGCCGAAGATACAGTTCACTGGGACTTCTGTGCTCGGAATTCGATGTTATTTTTCAGACTGTTCCAGTATCCGAGGATAAAGAAACGTGACCCGTCCCATGAAAATGATCTTCAAGAAATTCCAAATAGTATTTTGGAAGAGAGATCGAATTTGTCAGAGGTCAATCAATTTTTGAATTTTATGAATGAAAGTACAGTAAGTATTATGATTATTATACAAAAAAAAAAATATATATACGTAGGAAAAGTTTCGATCACTGTCAGCCTACTCAAACCGGTCAATGGACGAACAAAGTGTCGTAACTACAAACGACATTTTGGTCGCTCACTAACGACGTCATACATTGACTTCGGGCGTTCCATAATCTGATCACCATATATTTCCGAGATTCCAGGAGGGAGGGTGGTCCGGACCCGCCCCTTCTAGATCCTTACATACGTGGGCGAATAATGGCAAATAACTATTGTTGGTCGATGTAAGAAGAATGAAATAAAACTGATTACCACATAACAGATTTTGGAATGGTCGAATTCGAAAATTGTTGTGCAAAGACGACATTTCAAAGAATTTTGAAACTGGAAAATGAGCTCCAAATTAAAAAAGAAAAAGGAAAATTAAGAGCAAATTCTTCTTTCCAACAAAGCTTTCCATAACTATATTTATCCAGGGCGTCTAAAAGCGAGATCATTATTTAGGGAAAGAGTTATCAGAATTTTGTTCAGGATGTCCTAGATACAATAAAGTGGACATTTTGATTGACTTATTGTTGAACCGAAATGGAGTAAATCGTTGCTCATCTAGATTGGCTGCATTATTGCGCATAGAGTCTCCCTGGTAATGAAATAAAGTATTTAGGTCTATCATAGTGAATTTAACATTAACCCTTTTTGTAAAAAGAAAGAAAAAATAGAGCCGCCAAAATTCAAAGGTTTTGCAGACGACGATTTGAATTTAATTTCATTGAAAAAATAATCTTCCATTAAGGTAGAAAATATCGTGGAAAGAAAAGAAATTGCTTTTTACAATATTGCAATGTTTTCTGAAGTAAACACCAGGGATTGAATATGAAAGGTTCAAGGATTGCTTGTCGACACTATTTTTCTTTTTTTCCTCCCGTTTGAAAGTCGTTTATATTGGGTCAGCATTGTATATCAAGTGTCAAATAATTGTCCAAAATCGATCTAAAGTTAGTTTATCGGGTTATGTGTATAGGTTGGCTATTGATAACCATTGATTTTGTAACTTCTGGTATATCAAAACGCAGTGTCGTCGATCCATACGTAATACCTCGTAATTGACCAATCGCTGGCCCCGCCCATCAACTTCAACACGAAGGTCGTTTTCGATTTTAAACGGCGTTATTTTGCAAAATTTATAGCCAGTAGTATGTAAAAAAAAAAAAAAAAAAATATGAAGAAAAAATTAGAAAAGTTGGCTTGCGAATTAAACGTCGTAACCACAGCTTGAGTAAGCTGTAGTTACGACGTTTAGATCGCCAAACCAACTAAAAAAAAAAAGAAAAAAACGATGGCCAATGTCAGATTTCGAAACTGATTTCAGATCTTAATGAATGATTTCATTTGTCGACTGGTTATTTGCAGTTGTCCAGATAAGAGGGGGTAACAGCACTCTAAAACTCTTATTTCTAAATGAAACCCTATGTTGTGGGTACTCATTTGAATCGTCTCGATGAGACGATTCAAATGAATACCCAAAACATAGGGTTTATGGCAGTATTGGTGAAATATTTAAATGTAAAACACGAATCTCGCCCTCTATTTGTAGCTCTGATTTGATTGACAGCCGATGACCGATGTTTTTAGGCTACAACTTTAGTTACATTTTGTGTGTTATCTAACCTATTCACAGTGTAATCTTTTAATCCAAACAACAAATTATTTAATTTTAGTTTCGTCTATCAAGATTCAAGCGTTTTTGATTGGCTTATTTTTTTTCTTTTTAACTGAGCAAAAATGTTGGGCACGCAACTATTTCTATGCTTGCGCAAAAAATAGATCCGTAAAATTTTACCCCGAACTAGTAAAATATTTGATTTGTTTTTCTTAATGATATTAACCCATTACCAGACGGCAAAATATTAGACTGGACCAAATTGAAAGAAGTTGCAGACGACAATTTTAGGTTTATGAAATTTTGGATTGTTTTAACTTTCTGGTTAGAAAACATTGTGGAAAATGAAGAAATTGCTTGTAACAAGCAATTTCTTCATATTCAACAATATTTTCCAAAGCTTTTTGTCTTGGGAGCGTCTAAAAGCGTCACTGAGTGGGAATGGGTCAATCAGAAGAGTGAAGTGAATATTTTTTGTTTGGTTTCATTGAGTCATGAACCTAAAAACTTAATAACGCTAATCTGAATCCTCACGTATTCATACAGTGTGATTAAGTATTGGATTCAAACTTCAATGAAAATAAAAAATAATCTCTTCATTCAGGGCCATCAGAAAGGATAGCATTAAAAAAGAAGAAATCGATGTCTATATTTGTCTTTTCATAAAGGTGTTTCTGATAAAGACGATGTTTTTCCATAAAACCATTCCAACACAATGACGCTCAGTTTTAACGCCCTTTTGAAAAATGAAAAAAAAAAAAAAAAAAAACCCTAGAAACTAAATTGTCGTCTGCATCTGGTTTCAATTTGGACCAGTCTAAAATTTTGCTGTCTGATCATGGATTAAGACAAGGTATTCTTATGTAGTACTCATGGTGATTGTTGGCGTAATGTTTAATTGACGGGTCGCGCCTGTCAATTTAAGATTCAATCTACCAATTGAATCATTTATTTAGAAAAAAAAATCTCCATCATTGATCGACATTTATGTTGGTAACTATAGCTTATTCAAGCTGTATTTACGACCGTTAGGTCGGCAAAATACAATTTTACTTTTTTGTTATACATTACGGACCATCGATTTCATTCAATAATGGCGTTTAATATTTAAGCCTTTCCCGTTCAAACACGGGATTTTACGTTACCGTGATTTCAAACTTGAAAAAACATTGTGGAAAAAGAAGAAATTGCTTGTGACAATCAATTTCTCTTTTTCCCACAATATTTTCTAACACATTAGATGGTTTAAATTCAAATTGCATCCAATATTCATTGTTGTCTGCAACCTCTTTCAATTTGGACCAGTCTAAAATTTCCAAAAACGGGAAAGGATTAAGTTGAACTTCGTGTCGAAGCTCAATGGGCGTGGCCAGCGAGCTATTCTTTCTTCTATATTTAGTCTTTACCCATTCCCACACAATTCCTCCTTTTTAACGCCCCAAAGAAACAGCAAGGGAAAACATTGTAGAAAATCAAAACATTGTTTTTATTAAGCAAGTTCTTCCATGATGTCTTCTATCCAAAAAGACGAAAAAATAAATACATGATAAAGATAAGATTTTATCAACTTAGAATTATCGTCTGCAACTTCTTTCAATCTGGACCAGTCTAAAATTTTGTTGTGTGAGAATGGGTTAACAGTATTCTAAAGTACCCTAATCGTAAATCTTTACGCATAGGGTGAATTTTGTTTGCCCTCTTATACGATTTGTCTTAATAGTAATACTTTTATCTAAATAGGTCATGTTTTGTGATAATCATTTAAAAGCCCTTGCTCTTAGATCCACACTCACATACACAAAAAAAGGTGAAAATAAAAGAGATCGCCGCTGACAATCAAAATACAATGTACACGTATCGATTTAACAATCAAATATTTCTCTTATGTTGAACTCTAAATTAAAAAAAATAAACCATGCAAGACAACATCTGATGGCGTCTTAAACCATTACTAAACGGTAATATTTTGGACTGGTCTAATTTGAAAAGAGTTTAAGAGAAGAATATTTAAGATTTGTGAAACTTTAGATTTTTTTTAACTTTCATGGCAGAAAACATAGTGAAAAATGAAAAAAATTCCTTGTTTCAAGCAATTTCTTCATTAAACACAATGTTTGCCCAATTATTTTTCTTTAGGTCATGAGCAAGCGTCACTGTACGGGAACCCAGCGAACTATTGTTTTGGCATGTCCTTTGTGAGTCAGTCCTTGCGTGTGTGCTTAGAGATTAACATAAAAAAAAAGTATTGTACAGATTTCAACCAAATTTCACGTAAATGATCCTTAGGTGACTTTTAATCAGATCTCGTCAAAGGATGATGAAAACATTGCTTTAATGGGATGGGCTTATTTTCGTATGGTGAAAAAAAAAGAAGAAAATCTTCTTCTCAGAAACCAGTCAATAGATTTAAACAAAGTGTCATGGGATGACCCTTTATTTGATTCAGTTAAAGAGTTTTGGTGACTCCCAAAACATTGCTTTTATTGGCGGTGCAAATTTCCATATATGGTCATATTGAGGAAACTCAGAAACGGGTCGATGTATTTTTAGTAATTTCAAATTATTGTAGGAGTGATCCTTTGGTAGACCTTTATTGTATACCTTCAAATATTTTTTATTAAAAAATACGACTTTGATGTACCTGTCTCGTTTCCATTAAATGTCGGCGTTCAGGTTCACTGTCGGTCCAAATGACTGATTTGATTGGTCGATTGATCTTTGATTGACAGTCGCAATCCTTCGATTATAACATGTATATATGGACATGAATATTATGTTTACCTTTATATTTTTTAGGTCGATGTAAAGGTATTTGGCTGAAATGATATGCTTCATGATGGTAAGCAAAGATTACTCCTTTACTAGACGGCAACAGTTTAGACTGCTCCGAATTGAAAGGAGTTGTAGACGACAATTTAAGGTTTATGAAATTAGATTTTTCAACTTTCTGGGTAGAAAACATTGTGTAAAAGGAGGAAATTGCTTGTCACAAGCAATTTCTTCCTTTTACGAAATGTTTTCCCGATTTCTGAGGGGCGTTAAAAAGCGTCATTGGGTAGAAATGGGTAAAACGATTTTAAGAACACTTCTGCTTTGGAAACATTGGCGGATCGCGAGTCAATAAAAAAAACGATAAACCAATCAAATCATTTATTTATACCGTTAGTGAACTTTGAACTCTAACATTTTTCAGAAACATGTTTGTTGGTTTGGCGACTTTAACCTCTCATATACAGCCTATCCAAGCTGCAGTTACGACGTTTAGGCCACAAGCTAACCAATTTAACTATTTGTAACATATAACAGGCCATGAATTTGAAAAATAAAGCAGTTTGAAATTGAGGTGAAACTTCCTGTCGGAGTGAGTGGATGTGCCAAGCGATCCGTCAATTTTAAACGAAATGTATTCAAATTTTGAGTGGCCTGGTTGTGTAAGTAACTAGGCTCTCATCGTTGTAATATTTGATGATAAAGTGTTTTGTATCAAGATTTAAATGGAATTTTATCTAACCTGGAAATTTTCTTTTTTTAATAACATTTTATTAAAAGACGCAAATGATTTTAAATAAATGTTCTTTTCGCGTAATTCATGTCAGTAGACAAATTGCGGTTGTCGATCAAATAACCAGTCGACCAATGTAATTATTCATTTAGACCAGAAATGAGTTTTGATCTCCAACATTGGCCACAAATTTTGTGAAGATTTTTGTTGGATTTGGCGACTTAAACGTGGTAACTACAGCTTATTCAAGCTGTAGTTACCACGTTTAGGTCGCCAACCAACTATTCTCATTTTTGTTGCATGCTGCTTGCCATAAATTGTGCATAATAACGCCTTTAAAAATCGAAGCGTGACGCCCTGTTGGAGTAAGTGGGTGTGGCTAACTAAGTTAATGGTCGGGCCCAGCGATTTGGTTAATTAAGGGCAAGTGTTGTAAAATCAAAGTAGTAAAGAGTTAAGTTTTGATAAAGTTCGTGTAGCCGGCCGATTTTAAAGGGAGGCACATTTTATGTATATTATAAGCTGAGAATGCTTATTTATCATTTCATGACTCCACATTTAAAGATCGCGGGCATAATGTTTCACCGCTGTACCCGTCTTCCCCGTCTGTCTACAAAACTGAACAAAATATGATGTGCGTCAAGTGACGACCATATGCTCAAGGCCAAAGTCTTAACCATTTATTCTAAATTTCATAAAAAACTTAGAAAATATAACATTTTCCGTTCTTATTTTCGATTCAATATTCAAGATTTAGATTTGCTACTTAGTTTCCTTATAATGCTGCGTATCTAGTGAGGGTCGTTTGTCTAAGGTAACCATTGTCCTTTACTATAAAGATTTCAACCAAATATATACAAACAGTTCAATTTCTTCTATATTTTTCTATTTAGTGCTAATATTTTGTGTGGTATTTTTTAAATGATAGAAAGAAATATAAAACAACAACAACAAAAACAAAAACAAAACAAAACAAAAAAAAAAAAAAAAACCAATAAAAATAAAAATGAAAAAAAACCCCCAAAAAACCACAATGTTCCCGCTTATTCTATACTATTCAAGAGTGTACTATTCAAGTATACATCTGCTTTACCAGTACATCAGTCTGTGGCGCGATATAGTCACTCGAGCGCCTCTAGTTGGAGTCTATACGGGTTGACATTATCTCCTTAAAAATGAAAGATGCTATAAACCCAGCAATCTACAGAATTATTTAACCCATTACCAAACAACACAATTATAGGCTAGTCCTTACTGAAAGAGTTGTCTACTACAATTTTAGTCTATTGAATTTAAAAGATCTTTGTCTTTGAGATAGAAAACATTATGGATAAGGAAGAAATTACTTGACACAAAAAATTTCTTCATTTCCTACAATATTCTTTTCTTGATTGGCATTGGATAGCGGTATTGTTAAGGAATAAGTTTAGAGATTATCTTTATTTTCATTGAGGTATGAAAAAAAACCTAATCAGGCTGTATGAGGCCGAAATTCGTTTACATTTGATCCTTCATAAAAGGTGATTTATTTCATTCCAGTGCAAGAGATGTCGACTCAGCCAGAACTCGTGGTGTTGTAAATGTCAAATAAGATGTCAGTGTAAAAGCTGTTGTTCGTCATCATGCTGTTGTGAACGCAAAAGGTTCTGCAGAAGGCACTGTGGATTTATTAAAGACGTAGTCATCATATATATGTTGACGTTTCTGGTTGTGATGCCAACCGTGACCTTCAACTTGAGGCACACACCCTTTGATTTCATCAAACACAAAAACATTTCGACGGAAAATCAGAGAATGCTGAAAGAAAACTCGTTAAGATATAATCAATCATTGTTGACTCTGAAACGGTTAATTGAAAGCTCGTCAAACGGTCAGTCCAAGATATTGCGAAACTTGTTGGAACAAACGCCGGAACAAAGAACAATACATAACAACGGAACACAAGAAATCAGAAAAGGTTTAGCTATAACTGTGATAACAGTCAAAAGATCTGTTGAGGAAGAAAGGGATCCCCATTACCTTACGCAAGTTGTAGCAGCATTCTTGAGTATGTTACAAGAAAACGAACAGTTATTGAACAAACTCCACGTAGATTTTAGTATATGCGATGTCGATGATAGGAAAAATTCACACACCGAAGTCTATTCTCTACCTCTAAAAATAACTGTTTACACACGATATCAAAATATTAGTCAAAATAGTAAACAAAACGTGCAACATGTTCGTAAACCGGTGCTTTATAAAGAAAAGGATGACTATTCGTACTGCTTGGATAGGGTCCTCGAGAGAAACTTGTCACATGTCCTCCTTGTTGAAGATGATGCCCTTCCTCGCGATGAACTTTTCATTGTTTTGAATTCTTTGATATTTTCAAGTGTTCAGCGCTATAAATCAGACGTGACTTACTACAAACTCTATCACCCAGAGAGGTTGCTCGGATATGTAAGCCTGGAACCGGAAAGAATAGTGGAACTACTTTCTTCCGGTATTATATTATCCGGTATGTTGTCGCTCATTTATACAAGATGGCGGAAGAAAATTTCAACCCCGATGATAGTAGTATGGCTGACATACTTTATATACAGTTGTTTGGTGCTTTTATCGATTGGACGTGCTAATTTAGTTGAACTTCGTAGAATCTCTTCCTACTTTTATCAAATGACTCCTAGTCCTTCGTGTTGTACACCCGCCATGTTATTCACTAGGGAAGGCGGAAAACGCATATCAGCCCATTTAAAAACGGTCATAAATACACCAAAGTTGCCAAAGGATTTTGCCATCAGTAAATTTATTCATCGTAACAAGTTGGTCACCCGCTATATTCAACCAAATTTGTTCAAGCATATAGGACACGTATCTTCTCTTAGACCAACTTTGATAGATCCTTATATTGTATAGTTTCTGCTGGATATCGTCATATCGATTTCACTCATGTCGAATTACTGCTCATTTTGTACTGAAGTTATAGCCACTTAACCCTTTCCTGTTTTGTAAAATTTTACACCCATCTAAGTTCAAAGGTTTTTCAGACGAAAATTTAAAGTTGATTTTATTTGAAAAATAACCATTCAGTAGGGTAGAAAATATTGTGGAAAAAGAAGAAATTGCTTGTTACAAGCAATTTCTTCTTTTTTCACAATGTTTTCTCAATTATGAAATCACAGGGACGTAAAAACCAGGGTTTAACCAGGAAAGGGTGAATAAAGGCAAAATTGCGACTCTAGACAGGAATGTAGTCGTACGTAATAAATTTTAAATATCGACTTTCTACCATTTGTTTATGATATTTTCATAAGATCCCCAGGTTAAATATTCAAACATGATTTTACGGTGTAATGTTATGCAAAATTTGTAATATGGTATGTTGAATATTTCGAGGTCTCAAGGTATTTCAGAGAGCCAACATGATTTCAGCAGAACGGGATCAAACTGTATATGAGCGCATGCGTGACATATCCAACCATTACACTTGTGCGCGAAGTACAGACTCAGATCAGCCTGTGCATCCGCACAGTCTGATCAGAGTCTTCACTCTGCACTCTGTAGATAGATATTGACCCAAAGCTTCTTTAAACAATCAGCGAATATTCTAATTGCCCCGATCATCTGTCCAGGGTGCTCAGTGTGTGCGAGTCTCGCACATGCGAAATTGTTGGAAATGTCACGCATAGGCTCACATCATTATGACCAAAGTAGATAGGAGAGAGAAGATAGTAATGTCAATCCAAGCCTGCTATATCTCATCTAAAGCCTATATTATTGATACTAATTGGAATCGACGGATCGCTGGCCCCGCCCACTAACTCTGTCGGTAATGCCAACTGATCCTACAGGAAGTTCCAGTTCGATATTAAACGTATTTATTTTGCAAAACGTATGGCGGGTAACATGTCACAAAAAAGAAAAAAAGGTTGCTTGGCGACCTAAAGATTCCTTCCGGTCCAAATGAATGATTTATTTTGGTCGACAGATTCATTGATTGAATTTTGGTCAATTGTTTTGACGAAACGAATCTAATTAACCCCCTTAGCGTATTCCAACACAATGACGCCTTTTGACACCTCTCAAGAAAATTAATTGGAAAAACACTTTGTAGTTGAATTTCTTCATTTTTCATAATAATTGCCCCCAAAAGACAAGGAATTTAAGAATTCCATCAACCTAAAATTGTCGTCCACATCTACTTTCAATTTAGACCAGTATCTTGCCATGTGGGAATGGCTTAACTGAATTCTTTCCATCTATCTGGAGCTCAAATGACGCCTGAAAAGCTTACCAAGTTCATCATAACCGTTCGTTTTCACCACTCTGAGGTATATTTTAAAACACTTTGGACAAAGGCAAAATGGATTGTCAAGAGAATTCTTCGTTTTCTATATTTTTGAGTCGCGGAAGCTGTAATCTGATGCGACTCATTTCTATAGCACGATTTCTCTACAGTTGGCCTGGGCCGATTTGCATCCCTGACTGCCTATATCATAATTCTGTCGTTGTATGGCTATTTGATAAATGATAACATTTAAGATACAGTTAGAAGATTAAATTTTATATATTTCACGGCTTTTAAATAAAACAGTCTTAAATTTTGTCATCTTTTAGATTTAAAAGCGAGCTACTTATGTCGCGTAAAGAGCCACAGTACGTACACACACACACACGAACAAAATAAATAAATTAAATGCGGCAGATCTTATGAAATGACCATACTTCCCGATGGACGTTGCATAACCACAAATGATCTTATATATTGTTCCAAAGAATGATTAGTCCCGGATGGGAAATACAAGCAAATCCTGGGGTACATGAGGTGACCAACCAACGTATTTAACACATATCCAATGTAATAACTCGTTAATATTCAATTAATATTTCGTATTCCAAACAGTAAGGTTATGGGATATTTTCTACTTTTTAAACTTTACTTAAAACTCTTGAACAAAAACTAGCCCCGAGATGTGTAGTGCTAATTATAAAACGGTATGAACACCAACCATATGAAATAATAATGGAAATTTGAGTGTTACAGGAGTTAATATAATTCGCTACATTCAACTTAATATTATATGGCAATATACTACAATATATCAATATATATTTTCGGCATTGATTTCGAACTTTATTCATCTAAAAAGCCCTGGAATGATGTTTATTCAACCGAGAAACAATAGAAAATTCATCAAAGAATAAAAGCGATGTGAATGGCTGTCCTTACTTAATCATTAAACGAATTAGCGGGATCACGCAACAGACATTTCCAGTGCACCAAATTCAGATCGTCACTCGCGTTGAAAAAAAGGTCAGTGAAAAACTCATGCACAGACGCACACCCTTTTTTGACTGGGCCTTTTTGTCAAAGGGCCCTTTTGACCCTGATTCGCAACTTCAATGACTCTTTATAATTACAGATGCATGCTATGAGAATTCGAGACCTCCGCTTCCAGGATTCATTAGGAACCCTAGCGTCCACCAGCAAAAAAGTTCAGAACTTGTCACGTATACCAATGTGATATAGATATAGCCTATTGTAGAATACTTGCCAATTTGAAATAATCAACCGTCCATTTGATATTCTGAAAACAAGCCGTTCCATTAAAAGTGGTCAACAGATATTTGAATTAAACAGTTTTTGGGAAATTCAAAGGGTTTGTATAGGTATGAGTTATAATACAGTATTCATTACATAAGGGGTAATAAAATTTGTGCTAGTAGTTCTTATTGAATTACTCTGGAATATCCATGACCCTACTTTGCCATTACTAAATAGATAACTACCTGAGAGTTCCCAGTATTCTAACCTTGTCCTACATGTTGATCTCTTTTCTGCCCATACTAAGGACTTTCAAGTTACTTAAACAATAGGTATCCGCCTTAATCAATATAGACGCAGAGAATATGCTTTTAAGAAAGGGATGTATACCCCCGAATCTGACAAATAATGATTCACAAACATTTTTTCAATCAAGCAAACCAAAAATTTCGAATTTTACGAACCCCTGATTGAGTATTATCTGTTCATACCACACCAGGCTAAAAATAGGATGAAACACAGATGACAGGTAGTAAATAAAAGACCCTAGAGAACAAGAAGTTACTTTCTAGTCTTCTGCATTTGCCAAGAGAAAGCAATGTCCCCAAAGAGATTTTTGTTGCTTTTTTTCAACATAAAAAAGACATTTTATGCTTTGAAATCAGGAAATGGTGTAAAAACATTTATCTTACTATACATCACGCCCGGTAATCTCGGGCTCCATCTCTTTTTGGAGAACAGAGCAAAATGGAGACAATGATACTTCCGATATGGAGCCAAGGACCGGAACTGAACAGAAAAGGTAAATAAACCAGTGTACCTCGCGTACAATTTGATCTCCAATTAACCTATCATACATTTTCCCAAAACGTCCAGAGTTTCATACCACATAGAAATGATTATATTATCCGTTGGCGGTGATAGATTTCAAAAATAACTCCGTTTGTGAATAGAAACTTGAATCAAAGTTTCGACATCGGACCCGATCAAACACGAAAATGCGTGTTGAAATCGTTCAAATCCATGTTATCAACAGTTCTGAAAGATTTAAACGGCAATGACTGTGAAATGTATGATAACGTGTTGATATAGAATAATGTTACCACAAAGAACTGCGTTTTCCTACCCCTTTTGCAGATTTATTCAGATGAGAAGGAGACCAGGATGCGGTGCGGGAGACAAGATTCAGAGGGAGAGGCGATGCATATATAAATGTACTGTAAAACTTCAAATAGAGCCCCATACTCTTATGTAACCCCAGCCACTCTTCGGACGTCAAAGCCGACCCTTTTTGTATGATTTTCGGAAAACTTAAAACCTGTAATAAGCCCCAATCCCAAACAAATCAATGCCACAATGAATTCAATAGAGGGCCAATGTAACTGTTCTCAACCAAATGTCCCCTTTTGTGATGGTTCAATGCTTAGATAATTGGTTTGCTTAAAGTTTTTTTTTTCTTTATATTTAGAAGGCGCTGTATCCTAGATTATGTCAAAAGGTAAAAAACTTCGCTGCTTAAGTTAAAACACCGTGAAATTGACAATTTTTGGATGATTTGGGAATGATTTCGGAATGAAATTGAATGAGTGGGAGGAGCGAGTTTTGAATGAAATTAAAAGTATGTAATCAAAGATCGCTAATTTTGTCCAATTTGCGATATTTTTTCACCTCCTTTTATAAAAAATATACGTGATTTTGTGTTCGTGTGTCTTCGATTTGAATGAAATGCTGCGCATTTTGGACGGTTGTTAAATGTTTTTGAACTATTTTGAGCGTTTTTTAATGGTTTGAGTGAGTGTTTGGAATGAATGATTGGATCGCTGTGTGAGTGATTTTGAATGGTTTTGATCGATGTAAATGTCAATTTCACGATGTTACTAACTGTATACTATGTATACTGTAAATTCATTCTAGTCATGAACCACCTGCTCTTTGCAGTCGAAGTAAATCTTCGTCCCCCTTTTTTCCGTCTTAACATCTGTAGCCTGTAATTAACACCCACCCCTTTTTAAAGAAGTGTGAAAATTCTAATAAACCACCGGTGTTGTTATAGAGCTTTTACAACGTATAAGGCACAGAACGTCCGTTTCATGATTGCAGATCTGAACTCCTTCCGCTATACATATTTCTATGAACCTAGCGTATTTTTCAAATTTTGTGATGACCTGAATTCTCAAATTAGCTATTTGTTTTTCTTTGAAAATGTTTCGTTAGAATAGATTTACAAAAATTATTACGCGTTCACTTTATATTCACCATTGTGGCCCGGTAAGTCAGTTTGGAGAAAGGAGAAAAATATAGACCATATATAAATATGGCTGTTCTAGAGAGTCTGAGAGACACATTTACTGTGTAAAAGGGAAAGAAAAAGTGTCCTGTAATATGCATAAAGTTACAATCCTAGAAATCATTCACTGTATTCTTTTATATGCATCGCCTCTCCCTCTGAATCTTGTCTCCCGCACCGTATCCAGGTCTCCTTCTCATCTAAGAAAATCCGCAAAAGGGTAAGGAAAAACGCAGTTCTTTGTAGTAACATTATTGTATATCAACACGTTATCATTCATTTCACAGACATTGCCGTTTAAATATTTCAGAACTGTTGATTACATGGATTTGAATGATTTTAACACACATTTTCGTGTTTGATCGGGTCCGATGTCGAAACTTTGATTCAAGTTTCTATTCACAAACGGAGTTATTTTTTAAATCTATCACCGCCAACGGATAATATAATCATTTCTATGTGGTATGAAACTCTGGACGTTTTGGGAAAATGTATAATAGGTTAATAGGAGATCAAATTGTACGCAAGGTGCACTGTTTTATTTACCTTTTCTGTTCAGTTCCGGTCCTTGGCTCCATATCGGAAGTATCATTGTCTCCATTTTGCACTGTTCTCCAAAAAGAGATGGAGCCCGAGATTACCGGGCGTGTACATAAATCAGATGGATATATTATTTGCACAGAATCTACAGTGTGGAATGAAGTCAAGTGCAAGAAATGAAACTCTTTTACAGCTTGCTTGCCACATTTTGATCTCAAACCATAATTATTAATTGCCTTTAGGGAGAGTCATAGCCATGCCACTGACCATGTGGGTTACATGGGTATATCCAGGACTAGGGTATATCCTTGGGCAAAGCATTCATAGCCACAACCTAGTAAAAGTGCTATGGAGGAAGTACATGATTGGTTGATCGAATGGAGTTTAAAGCCACTTATAACAAATCAAATTTCCAGTCATATCGCAGTGGCTGGAGCACCTAACCACGGGTTCCTGGCATATCCCACATCAGTACTACCACTTTATTCTTACTTAGTATCCAGCTGCTCATCCCACTAAGGTTTATGATTATCCACACATTAGTTGGAGACAAATGTTGGAAAGGATTATCGCCGTCGCGGGGGGTAGAACCCGGGACCCCATGACTAGGAGTCCTAAGCTATACAATTGCGTTATGGTCGTAGTCGGAAGTACATAAATTTGTGATCTTCACTATTATACAACTGAAACATTGTTCTTTTAACAGTGTAATACCCCCATTTAATGCCTTGAAAAAAGACCCAGCTTCATTGACAGAATTGACATGGATTAATCTGCTTCATGGAAATTGATCTCAAGTGATCAAAGGCTGACAGCCTGAGGTGACATCGAGGTTAATGCTCAATAGCCAATACCGAGCAATCTGTTTGTTATTGCAACTCTCAGGCCCTTTAGGGCTTTGATTCATCTGTCATATGTAGGATTCTTGATCTAGAATTGATACGCCTCCTATATTGTTGTTTACAACGACTTTGAATAGAGGCTAGTAAGTTTATTTTTATCTCTACTGGCCGAAGGCCAATAGAGCTACGGCGATGGCTTTTTCCCGTCCGGCGTCCGTGCGCCCGTCCACCCGTTAACTTTTCCTTGTTCACGCGATAGAGTTCACAGTTTTCATCGGATTCTCTTCAAACTTTCCCAGAATGATAATACTATCATAAGGATAGTTCCTTTCGAAAATGGTTCAGATCCGTTAAGATACAGGAAAAGGGGCCTAATTCGAATCTAATTAATTAATCCTTGTTTACGCGATCGAGTTTTTATCAGATTCTCTTCAAACTTTGTCAGAATGATTGTTCCCTCATGAGGATTGTTCCTTTTGAAATTCGGACAGATCCGTCAAGACACACGGGAAAAGGGGCCCTATGAAAATTTGATTTAGAAATTCGTTTACGCACTAGAGTCCACAGTTTTCATCGGCTTCTCTTCAAACTTTAACAGAAAGATTGTACTATTATAAGGATCCTTCCTGTTGAAATTGGGTATGATCCGACAAGAAACACTAGAAAAGGAGCATTTTGAAAATGTAATTAAAAATCCTCTTTAATACTCTGGAGTACACAGTTTACATCGGATTTTCTTCAAACTTTCACAGAATTATTGTACCATCGTAATGATAGTTCTTTTTAAAATTGGGTCAGATCCGTCAAGAAACAAGGGAAAAAGGGCCTTATAAAAATTTAATCGCTAATCTTAATGCTAAAAAGTCCACAGATTTCATCGGTCTGTCTTCATACTCGATTATACTTTGTCAGTATAGTTCCCATCGGAATCGCCGCCGTCATAGCGCAGTTGGTAGCGCGTCGGACTGTCAATATAGAGGTCCCGGGTTCGATCCCCGACGGCGGCACTCAACCTTTCTGACTATTTGTCTCTCACCAATGGGTCGATAATCGTAAACCTATGTGGGATAGCAGCTGGAGGCTAGGAAAGGATGTAATGGTAGTACTGGTGTGAGAAATATCAGGATTCCATTGTTAGGTGCTTCAGCCGCCGCGATATAACTGAAAGATTGTTGAAAGCGGCGTAAACCCCCATTCAAACAAAACAAAACAAAAATCCAATCGGAATCGGGTCAGATGCATCAAGTAACATGGGAAAAGGGGCTGTATGAAAATTTATTGAAAGAATCCCTGTTAACACAATAAAACCCACAGTTTTGATCAGATTTTATTGAAACTTTCACTCATGATTGTAAGGTCATAACGACCATTCTTTTCAAAATGTTGTCAAGAAGCACGAGCAAAGGGGCCGTAAGAATATATCATTTAGAAATCCTTGTTACCAAGTCCAGAGCTTTCATCGAAATTTCTTCAAACTTTCACAGAATGAGTGTACAATAATAATGATTGTTGATATTGTATTAGACCTAATCCGTCAAGCATCAAAGGAAAAGGAGCCTTATGAAATTTAATTGTAAAATCCTTACACCACAATAAAGTCGACATTTTTCATCGTACTCTGTTCAATTTTTAATAGAATGATTGTACTGTCATTTGGATTGTTCCTTTGAAAATTAATTCTGATCTGTGAAGCAACACAATAAATTCCACAGATACACAGATTGATTGACTGTTACTAACGGTCCCCATATTTCATCGGATTCACTTTAAACTTTCACAGAATGATTTAGCAAACAATTAAGTATCACAGGAAAAGGGGCTTTATGAGAGCTTGATTTAAATATCTTCGTTAACACAATACAGTCCACAGTCCTAATCGGATTCTCTTCAAATATGCAAGGAAAAATTGTGGCATTGGAAACACAGGAGTAGAGGCCTTACAGATTATCGTTCAAATAATTCTTGTGTATGTGATGACGTTCACAATTATTATCAGATTGTCTTTAAAATTTCACGGAGGACTATTGTATGCTCGTGAGGAAAGTTCCGTTCGGAAATGAAATGGATCAATATTTTTTTATGCATTCTTCTTTCAGCAATAAACTTCCTTAAATATTAGATTTCTTTAACAGAAAACTTGATAACCAGTAGAGCGTCTCAGGCCCTCATGGGCCTTTTGTTGTTGCTTTTCTTGTTCTTATAAAGAATAAACAAAATTTAGACGGGTTCAACAGTTGTAGCGTGTTGTCACATTATCTATCTATACTGAAAGTACAAAGAAACGCACAACTGATTATTTCCAACATATTTTATGACTAAATATTCACATTTATTCTGACTGAAATGTGTATAATAAAGTTAGCGATTCTAAACTAAGACGCTATTGTAATCTGTTGGAAGTAGAATCGAGAGGGTTTTTTCTATCATATAGGTTGAAATCAAGCGTTCATTCATTTGCACGACCCTATATTTTTGGTAAACATGTACTTTGGTCGTCTTTTTCATGGTACACAGTATTCTTGTGTGACACCATTCTGTCTTTAAAAAAAATACTGTAGTGTTAGTGTATAATAACGCCGTTTTATATCTAAGTGGAACTTAACTTCTTGAATAGAGTTTATCGGAAGTGGCAAGCGATCGGTTAGTTGTTAGTCAAAGTTGTGTTAAAACGAAGAAGACTGCGTGACTTTCGCTGTCATAAATATAGCGTTCATTTGGTAGATTACTCCACTTTGTATACGACTGGTCCCGCTGTGCCTGCTGTAGCTCTGGAACAGAGGTTGGCTACACTGATCTGTCCTAAGCTACTGTCTGGCATATCAAAGACATTTTCAGTTTATTCTCTTTAAGTTTACTGACAGAGGTAATGCATTGTTACCCTTAAATCTCTTATGACTTGCAAATTGCCGCTGACATAGGTTTTTCTGTGAAACTAATCAGAAACCGTCTTCGCACAGCTTGAACGAATGTTAGAAGATCAGCAAACCGTATTCCGTTGACTCAGACCCCGTCCTTGTATGTGTTCAACAGGTTGAACACACACAACGCAAGAACTTTGTTCAAAGTAAGATTTCTGGACCCTATCTCAGTTCACTGATAAATAAAAAAAAAATGTGTGAACTTCAATGATGGACTTGTTCGGGTATAGATATCTTCTGATGTGTTTCTTACCGGTCACGGTATGCGTCAATAGGAACAGACTCGGCAATTCCCGTAAACTTTGAACAGACCTCGGACGTATAAAAGGCGGAGTATTATGTTACAAAATGGTAAGCCCTGGGCTGACCATATCAACTAACAAAACTAATTGTCTTTCGGATGAGACGTTAAACCGAGGACCCGTGTGACGATGCTATCCATCGAGCACGTTAAAGAACCAGGCGGAGCTCTCAGCAGTTTCGTCCTGTATCCTTGCACTATCCTCCGTAATAACTAACCGTCTTCTGGGGGCGTCGCTCATATGGGCATGTGCTACGGTAGCGACGATAAATAAACGGAAATAATCAATACAAAATGGTAAAGCACTTGACTTCAAACCTCAAGATCACGGGTTCGAGCCCTGGGATGATCATATCAACTAACAAACTAATTGTCTTTCGGATGAGACCGAGGCCCCGTGTGACAGTGCTATCCATCGAGCACGTTAAATAACCAGGCGTAGCCATCAGAAGTTTCGTCCTGTACCCTTGCACTATCCTCCGTCTTCAATTAACCGTCTTCTGGAGGCGTCTCTCATACGGGCGTGTGCTCCGGTACCGACGACAAATAAACGGAAATACACACAAATGGTAATTTTTGATAGCCGGAAACAGTGTAAAAAAAGGTCATTCGTAATCGGGTAATATCGTTAAAGCCGGCAGGTTCGGAATACTCTTGAAATGGCTGAAAATTTTAGATTTCCTTTTGTTGTTTTATATTCTTCCCTGTTTTGCTCTGATATCGAGTTTCCTTGAAGACCAAACAGAGTTCTTAAAGTAAGTTTGTGAGATGCAGTTCACCACAATTGCGTTCCACAGCGGTTAGCGCCATTTTGAAGTTCGTCACGTGAACAAAAAAAAGTTTCTACGATGTACATCCGCGGTTTGATTCGTAGAATTGAACGAGAAGTTCCGATTGGGTATGCGTAATTGACAGATCGCGTTGTCAATCAACAACGCGATAAAACATTCAAATCATACATTTAGACCGGAAGTGAACTTTGATCTCCTGCATTGTCCGATATTTAGACATGTACAAACTAAGAAGTATTTTTGTTGATTTGGAGCCTTATTTTGTTGAATTGGCGAGTTAAATATCGTAACTACAGATTATTTACCTAGATTTTTGATATATTGTATATATGATAAAGCCACGAGCCATCATATACAGATGAGCGATATAGGACCATCAAGGCCCGCTTGTTGATTGACAGTCGCTATCCGTCTATTGTGGTCACATAAAATAGAATTCCAGCGAAGTCGATGTTTGCATGCCCCAGACAGGGTTCGACACTAACTAGTTTTACTAAAGGCCTACAGGACCTATAGATCCAATTGTTCTCCACTTGCATTATAAATAACTCAAAATCCATACTAAATATAAAACTAAATTTAGGTATACAGTGCACGAGAAAAAAGTGTGAAATTTTATTCGAAAGCAGTGTGACATAAGAAGAAATTAGGCTTGAACCCATTACCAAACGGCTACATTTGAGACTGTTCCAAATTTAAAGAATTTGTAGCCGACAATTTAAGATTAATGAAATTTTGGATTTTTTCAACTTTCTGGGTAGAAAATATTGTGGAAAATGAAGAAATTGCTTGTTACAAGCAATTTCCTCTTTTTCAAAAAAAAATTTCCAGAGCTTTTTTTTTCAATTGGTAAAACAAGCAAGTTTTTCCCCACCATGTTTTATCTAATAAGTTATCATTTAGACTTGAAAACTGTGTTTTTTGGGAGGGGGGTATATTTATTACAAGGCAGAAAAGACTTGCAAAGTATCGGAATTAATTAGCATAAAATGAGAATACTACAGGCCCGATAGACCAGCAACATGGCGTCCTCCCTGAAATTGGCATATCGCAGCACTCTTATGAAAAGCATTTTTGTTGGTTTTGCGACTGAAACTTCGTAAGTACGGCTTATTCAAGCTGTAGTTACGACGTTTAGGTCACCAACCAAACATTCTACTCTTTGTAACATGTAACTGGCCATAATCTTTGCAAAGTAACGCCGAAAAGCTTCTTGTTGGAGGTCAGTGGGAGTTGCCAGTCAACTGACAGGTCTGAAATTGAAGGATCGCTGAACACGCCCACTGTCCTCTGAAAAGGCAGATCGACTGGGATACCACACGATATGGAATATAAAATACATGTATAAGATATATATGGGTGACTCAAAACAAGAGACAAATCATCGGCTAGCGATCTAAGCGTTGTAAATACAGCTTTGAGCTGCAGATACTATGATTATGTCTTGAAAACACACACACAAAAAAGTTTGACTTTCTATTTCTGTGCACGATGCATTAAATTGGTGTAAACACCGCTTGTCTGTATTTTCTTGTGTAAGAAATATTAATTATTTTAAGCTACACTGACTGAAGGCTAAAGGGCTATTGTAATTGCTTGGTGTTCGTCTTGCGTCCGTCCGTACTTGCGTGTGTGTATGTACGTAAACGTTTACTTTAAATTCTTCTCCTCAGAAAACGCTGAACAGAATTCAGCCGATTTTCAAAGGAAAAATCCCCGAGTGACCCCTTATCAGATTCAAAGAATCTTGATTAGACGAAAACGTGGCTTTCGTGGGTGAAATGACGAAAGCTTTTAAAATCGTCTTCTCAGAAACTAGTGGGCATATATCATCCGAAATTCACGGGAACGATCCTCTGGTGGCCCTTTATCAGATTCCTTAAAATAATGATGGCTTTTATGGACGGGGCTAATTTCCATATCCATGGATTTGGTATACATGTATATAGTGAAAAGTTTTAAAAAATCTTATTTTCCCAGAAACCAATCCATCGACAACAACGAAACTGCACAGGAATTATCCTTTGGACACCCCTTATCTGATTCCGTAAAAGAATTTTGATCGGATGAAAGACGTGGCTTTTATGTTGGAGGCGAATTTCGATAAATGATATGTACTGAAAATTTTGAAAATTTTCTTCTCAGACTAGTAACCTGTGAATGGATTTCAGCAATAATTCAATCACAGAATTTTGATCGATTAAAATCCATGGCTTTGATGGACGAGGCTTATGTCCATATTTATTACAAAGTGAACATAAGAAAATCTTTTTAATACTTTTGCGTCTGACTTAGTTGGCCTAATGGAATTTTAAGTAACGACTTGACTTTTGTAAAACAATGAAATTTGACATTCTTCTCTATGACTATTTCAAAGATTTCATTGGCTAGATTAAATTGCAAGATATGGCAAAGATTTGCATAACAATTGATGAATGAATGGATGGATGGATGGATGGATGGATGGATGGATGGATGGATTGATGGATGGATGGATGGATGGATGGATGAATGGATGGATGGATGGATGGATGGATGGAAGGATGGATGGATGGATGGATGGGTTGAATGATGGATGGATAGATTGTTGGGTGGCTGAATTAATTGATGGATGGATGGTTAGATGGATGAATCGATTGGTGGTTGGATGGATGGATGCTTCGGTTGAAAGTCGCATCCAAATGACTGGCCAGAGAAACGGGAGAAAGAACCTGGGACCCCTGTCCAAGAAGTCTTGTGTGTTGCCACTATAGATCAAATCTGCTACGCTAAATATCGTGACTAGCCCGTAATTTTATTTGGTTTTTCCATATGTCTTATTCCTGTGAGTGTCGCCGCCGTCATAGCGCAGTTGGTAGCGCGTCGGACTGTCAATGTAGAGGTCTCGGGTTCGATCCCCGACGGCGGCACTCATCCTTTCCGACTCTTTGTCTCTCACCAATGGGTGGATAATCATAGACCTATGTGGGATAGCAGCTGGAGGCTAGGAAAGGATGTAATGGTAGTACTGGTGTGAGAAATACCAGAATTCCATTGTTAGGTACTCCAGCCGCCGCGATATAACTGAAAGATCGTTGAAAGCGGCGTTAAACCCCATTCAATCAATCAATCAACCTGTAAGTGTCTATTGGTGTATTGTCTATGTTTCAAGCATGTGCATAATTCACCACATCTAAGCCAGGGTCAATATAACGTCATTTAATGTTAAGCTAATGTTCTGTCATGTTGGAAACTATACCAATATATAGCTCTGACACTTAACCCTTTCCCACTCAACAAAATTTTTTGACCGGGCCAAACTGAAAGAAGCTGCAGACGACAAATTATAGTTGACGGAATTTTAGATGTTTTCGTCGTTTTAGATAGAAACATTATGGATAATGAAGAAATTGCTTGATACAAGCAATTTCTCCATTTTCCACTATGTTTTCCAGAGCTTTTTTCTTGAATGGCTTAAAAAGGAGGGATTATGTGGAGTGTGTTAAGGATGAAACGGATCCTCGGTAAACTTGTCGATGAAAATGGATGTTTAGTTAGTCAAAAAATGGTTGACGACTTAGTTACTGGAACTTGATGTGCCTAACGGACCAACACTGATATCTTTGAAATAAAGGTTTAACTGAAACGTCATAGTAAAAATAATCACACTCACACATTTAGAAAATTGGACATTTTGAACAAAATATTTCTTCGAGAATTATTCTATTTATTCTAGCTGTGATAATTAACACATTTCATCAAAGTATAAGAGTACTTTGGTTTATATATTACAAGTGATGTATGGCCGACAGGTTAATTAATATATAAAGAGTACGTGTTTAGATATTACAGACAGTTTTGTCGACTCGTACAGTCAAGGTCACGGTAGATTGACAACACCTGGAGCAGATTTCCTAGTTTTATGTAAGTTCCTTATTATTCAATTTAGTAATTTGCTTTTTTCTCTCGCCGCCGTCGCATCCTTACTAACTATCGATATAACGAATTGAAATGGTTTCACTGCCATTCAAGTACTATTTAGTATAAATAATCAAAATTCTTAGTTTCGTCTATCAAAAACGATTGGCCGAAAAAAATCATACCTTCATGAACAAAATTTTGAGCACGCAGATATTTTATATGCTTCCGCAGAAAATAGTTCCATACAAAATGGTGTCGAAATTCGTAAAGTATTTGCTTTTTTCGCTCGATGTTATTAACATAAAAAGAAATGAAGACACGACATGGTGTATCTGCCGAATTGCAGGTACTGACTCCGCTTGCCCCGCCCACTATGCTCCAACAGCAAGTTCCACATCGACATAAACGACATAGTGTTATATTTTAAAAAATCATTGCCAATAATATGTAACAAAAAAAGTAAAATGGTTAATTCACGACCTAACCGTCATAACTACATCTTGAAAAAGCTGTAGCTACGATGTTTAAATAGCAATATCGACAAAAATGCTTCAGATAAATGTCGGCAAATATCGGAGTTCAAAGTTCACTTCCGGTCTAAATTAATAATTCGATTAGTCGATTGAATCCATATTTGACAGACGCAATTAGTCAGTTGGTACTTAATGGTGTGGAGAAATTTGAAAAGTCGGGCTGTGGAAAATGACTATAGAAGAAGAATAAATATGTATTTATATGAATAATAGCCTATACTAAAATGGGCCCAGAGCTACGTATTCTCCATTGCTTAGTGAAGTCATAAAGGTAAGTATCTTTGGGTCAAAACGATGTCAGGGCACATTCAAACAGAAGGTACCTCGATATTCCTGTGCATGTGTACACACTGCCAAGATGTGTTTAGTCGGATTATACTCAATATAATTACTTTCACAACGAAACCAAGAACGATAAGCTTAGTTGGTTGAGCGCTTGACTTCAAACCTCAAGATAAAGTATATTCTCGGGCATTGGCTAGAAAAATGAAATATACATGTATATGTTCTCTGAAACCGCAGTCAGTGCATACATTTAGTCCGATTTAGTAATGGCGAACAACGTAACGGCCAAGTTAACACTTTCCTATACAAACCCGATGTTTTACATCGTGTGATTTATTTGAGAAAACTTGTAGCACGCATTTTCTCCTTTACCCATAATACTTTCTTACAACATAAATGGTTTCATTTCAAATTGTGCCCAATTCACATTGTCGTCTGCACCCTCTGTCAATTTGGACCAGTCTAAAATTTCAAAAATCAGGCAAGGGTTAAAGCGAGAGAGTGTAACTGCATGATACCATCGTTACAGTGATAAAGTCTATTTATCAGGATATAAACTGTTATAATAGTGACATTACAGTGATAAACTAATTATCAGGACATAAAAGGTTACAATTTTGACGTAACAGTGATAAACCCTATCTATCAGGACAAAAACAGTTACAATGATGTCGTTACAGTGATAAACTATTTATCAGGACATAAACAGTTACAATTGTGACATTATAATGATAAACTCTATTTATCAGGACATAAACAGTTACAATGGTGACGTTATAATGATAAGCTCTACTTATCAGGACATAAACAGTTACAATGGTGACGTTATAATGATAAGCTCTATTTATCAGGACATAAGCAGTTACAATGGTGACGTTATAATGATAAACTCTATTTATCAGGACATAAACAGTTACAATGTTGACGTTATAATGATAAGCTCTACTTATCAGAGGTGCGTTCTTTTCGTCGAGATTCTTAAGATTCTTATTTATATTTTTAAGAAGAAGCGTTCTTTAGATTAAGATTTTTAAGCCGCTAAATAAGAATCTTAAGAATTCTTAATGAGGTATTTAAGCGTACTCAGCATTGGCTTAAACGAGTAGCCTTGACGACGTCGAATATTGTCACCCAAAATAACAAAAATCGTTCTTTATGACGTCTCAAAAATCTTATTTAGCGGGATTTTTCATCTCGACGAAAAGAACGCACCTCAGGACATAAACAGTTACAATTGTTACGTTATAATGATAAACTCTATTTATCAGGACATAAACAGTTACAATGGTGACGTTATAATGATAAGCTCTATTTATCAGGACATAAACAGTTACAATGGTGACGTTACAGTGACAAACTGTATTTATCAGGTAAAAAGTTATAATGGTGACGTTACAGCGATAAACCATTTATCAGGACATTAACAATTACAATGGTGACGTCCAGGAACATGTCCTTGTAGCTTAATTCTCAGGTTTTGACCCTTTCCACTGTTGGCGGGGCTCTTTTGTGTCTGATCAGGTGTGATTGCCGGCGGCGGCCAACCTTGGCAAAAAAAAAAAAAAAAAAAAGACAGTAGTCGATTACAAATGGACACAAACAAAAGCGACAACACCATATCTGAGCTATTTTTGAGAATTGCCATATCTCGATGAAATAACAGCTTAATCAAATTTGGAGAACACTGGAATATCGGTGAAGCTTTCTGTGCAACGCCAACACAATTGTTATACTGAATGTCTGTTATTGTTCGAATACTTGAGCAAAAACTGTGAGGTAACCTTATGATCTGTCATTGTGTGTCGTCCGTCTGTCTGCCCGTCCGCATTTACTTTAAAAAAAACACCTTCCCTCCCTAAACAAGTAAGATAATCAAGTTGAATTTTCACTTGGTAAAGTTCTACAAAAAAAGTTAAAATTGCGAATTTCTTGAAAAACTTACTTCACCACGGCATTTGAAAATGGAAAATTTTAGTAAATCTAAAAAATCTACAAGTTCTGAGGGCATTCATATACCATATACACCATACGCAGTAGTTTTCTATCAGGTTTGCTAAAATTTTACCTCTGGGATAAAAAAAGGCCTCGCCTCAGAGGTCCAAAGTTTTGAAAAAAATTGCTTTATTGGAGAAAATTTAAAGACATCTCCCCCTAAACTTTATGGCCAATGGCATTTATATTTGGTATGTAGTAGATCTATAACTTAATCATGGATTTTGTACTATTTTTCCAAAACATATTCCAACATGGTAAGAAACTATCCTGTCCTAGCGGTTCAAAGTAGACCTGTAAAACGCAAAGTTTTAGTAAGTTACAAGATTTATGTTTCTTATTACCAGGCCTATAGCGCTGAGGGCATTTAATTTGATGTAGCATAACCATCGAGATATGGCATTTCTCAAAATAGTTGTCTACCAGTTTTAATGAAATAATGCCCGTAGGGTCAAAAACAGCTTTCACTAGCTGTCCTCAATTCGGAAAAGCCCAATTAGAGCATATTCGAAAGCCCCCCCCCCCCCCCCAGTGCATTCGTGTTTGGCATATTGTATAACCTAATGGTTCGATGGTTCTCTACTATGTTTGTAACAATTACAACTACAGGGTAGAACATGACCTTGTTCCAGATGTCCAAATTTTATAAAAATACCAAGCTATCTTAGGGGTCCAAAATATGGGAAATCATTCAATTCAGCAAGGGAAAAAACTTTTAAGGCCTATGGCATTTCTACTATTTATGACTTAACTATAAAGCAACCTAGACATTTTTGTTGGAAAGGAGGATACGGTCCGTCAGGTCAATAAGACTCTGCCTCGATGGTTGAGTGGTATAGGTGCTTGACTCGTGATCTGAATGTCACGGGTTCGAGCCCAAACGTCACCGGGGTGTGTTCACGGGCAAAACACTTAATAGCCAGCCCCAGTCTACCCAGCTGTAAAAGTGGGTAGCAGTGGGATTCAGCCACTGCCTCTCTTTCAGGGGCGTGAAAACATCTGGATTGTGAGTGTATCACCTGCCAGTAATACCCGAAAGTGGAGTAAGGCAGTATAAATAGATAGGTAGAAAACTCTGAGTCAGAATAAGTTGTTCGATTGACTAAAAATATGCTCTACAAACAAGTTGTATATCAAAAACTTCCGGTTGTCGGAAGACAACGCGTTTCATATTTGGAAAATAACAGCGATGTCAATGTCACTTTTTGCATAAAATAAGGAAAAACACCCAGGATCAAAACGTGTCTCGGTAAATGATTTAGTGAAGTTTGATTTTTTTTGTAAATGCTTCACTTAGGCATGACTATGACAAATCACACACTTCGTCCCCACTTTGTTTCGTCTGAAATCCAGCACCCGGTGAATCGGTGGGATGTGCAAAGTGTTGTAATATCTTGTCACCTGATCTAGCACTTTCACTTCTTAATTCTCCATTAAATGGCGTAGATTTCTAGGTTCTGCACCTGACGAAAATCAGAGCTTAGTTTTCTGAATGAACTCGGTGGTGAAAACTACCTTCTGAATGAATGCACACATTTGAACGTTTAAGAGAGGTGTATTTGCCAAGAAATTTGTACAAAAAGCCTACCTATATCCAGTGCTCAATAAATAGGGAATATTACAACAGTGTCTTTTTTTTATTTGTTGTTATTATGTTCGAGAATCGTGTGTAGGTATTTTTTATTGGATGAAACCAAAGGTCAAATCCAATAAAAAATACCTACACATGCTTGGAGAACACGCTAACAACAACTAGAAAAAGCACACTGTTGTAATATTCCTTTTATTATATACCTTTAGGACATGGCATTAAGAAAATTCTCTTAAATGATTAAGAAATAACTAACTTCCCCCCCCCCCCCCCAAAAAAAAACCCCTGAATGTCAATACACAAAAAGGAGTCTGTGTTTGACGGTACTCGACAATACGTATTTGGTACACACCGAATATTGATTTTTTTCTGTCCAGTTGTATTAGATAGCCAGATTTTATTTCATATCATTTATAGGTATTTAATAAAATCTAATTTCATGAATTCTTGAACTTCTAAGGCCTAAGAAAAAATGTTTTGTTTCTGATTCCCCAACCGACCCATCAAAATACCCCGCAACTTAAATTTTTTTATGCCTCATTTAAAATAAAAAGAATGTTGACCAACCCGTCGGTTTGACGGAAGCATCGTCAGTTGAGTTCATGATACTCAAGATTTACTCTAGTGACCGTAAACGGTATCAGCTATGACAACGTTATCCTAAATCAATACTATACGCTAACCTACCGGTAGCTTTTCGGATACCTTTTGGTACCCTCAATGGCTACATTTGATTTGTTCGGTAGGCCGAGCTCCTTGATCGCTGTTTTCTTAAAAAAAATGTGGCCACAAGGAGGTGAAAAACGAGATAAAATCCATCAAACACAATTGCCCATTAGCATCAATATTCAAAGATGGCCACTCAACTACCAAAGGCTTCATAATTTAGTGTCAAATTTTCGGTAAGAATTAAATGCATGGTTCGGGTCCCACCAATTTGATTGTTCCGCTCGAGTGCGCGTTATCTTCCGATAGGTGGCATTTTTCAAATCTTCAGAGAATATGACATGCGCAGACAATGTGGAGTGCAAGTTTTTGTCAGCAACTTTTCATAGATCGCTTTCTTTCTCAAATTTCTCTTTCTTCTACATTTTTTGTAAATATTTGAAAGCACAACAATGCATTTACCTTTTTAATATGTTTCGTCAGAGAAAAGTTCTTTTACTTTCGGTTTCAATTCTTCGCATTTGTTTCGAAAATTGTCCAAAATTTGATTTATTGAAGAATCAGTATTTCAGAATAATTGTATTATTATATAGACAAATTGAATATTTTCAGTTTTCAGCTGAATTGAAAATAAGGATTTAATTGAATTGCCCCCCCCCCCTTTATTTTCTTCAAGACAGAAAACATAGGGGAAGTAGAAAGTTAAATTAATGCTCTTTTATTAGCCTATTAGATGATGACAATTTAAATTAAGAACAGGTTTGTTTAAATGAGTTGCAGACAACAATTAAATTGAAATTCAAATAAAAGTGTGTGAATCTGTCTTCTTGCATTTTTAAATGCAAAACATTGTGGGAAATGAAGTAGTTTCTAGCTAGATGCAATAGACCTTTTCACGCAAAGCGCCAGATGACTAAAAAGTCTACATCCGTTAGACGCTTTCAAAAAATAACAACAACAACATTTTCCCGTTGCGGGGAGTTTTTACTTCCGGTTCGAAAAACTCAATAGAAAATAAGAAGGCTCGATACGACCCCATAACTTTAACAGTGTAAAAATGTCAGAAAACAAGTTTCTTTTTGTGAAGTCAGTGTTTACAAATCCGAACAATAGATAGGAAAATGGTTTGAAAAATGTTCCGGCCTTTGACATATCAAAATTAAAAAAATATTTAGTGGAATCGCGGGACAAATTGTTTGACAAAGAAAGCGTCCGGGCCTACAAGTCGTTGAAGGCGTTTAAATATTTTGAACAGGGATTTGTCCAGAGACTCAGTCACTTTGAAAAAAACTGTGGAAAATACCAGCTTGTATTTAATCAGTTCCCGTGTCCTTGCTTCATACCAGGGAAAATCCTACCGAACTTACGTTACATTTTAATTGAAATCATACCTCGCAGGGGATTTGGCAATACAGCATTTCGCATTCTGTCATTTCATCTGACCGCTCATGTGAAATCTGCACCGCATCGTTCTGCACATTTCTAAGATCAATTTCTGGCAACAAAACGCGTTTCTTGGTGTAACACACGCTACAGTTTTCTTTCACAAGGGTTTCTACTGCTCCATCATATTTGAACGATTTCATACTGGAAACAGTAGCTCTCTTTTGCCTCAATGTTAATGGCAAAGTCACCGGAAGATTCAGACGTTGGATCATCACTTCTCTTCCCATTCACAAAATGTCGACCACAAAATAAAGAATTATTCGTTGGTGCAAATTCATTTCTTCCATGGAGGACTCTTCCAGTTGCCTTTATCCATAATTTTCTTCTAAACTCCGGTGTCTTCGGGATTCTATGGAAGGATATATTAGAGTTATGCCTTGTCGATCTACAATCTGCCACGCAACAGTTGTCATTTCCACCCATCTTTTTAGGATAATATATATCCCACAGCAAAAAAGTATCCACTCAAAGTTGTTAAGCGTATTCAATTTATTTTTATTTTGGTAAAATATTGAAATGATAATGATAAATAAATAAACACCATGCAATAATATTCCCGTGCCGATTGAAAACGACGTCTGGTCGGATTCTTTGATTCGTCGATCAGGGCCCAGTACTTGGCGGCATATCGGTTGAGACATAAAAAGACAAATTTGTTTCACCAATTCCTAAATTTTACTAATATACATAAAGAGTGTGCGGTGTTGTTTATTGGATGCTTGGTGACATGTTGCCGTCTACACATAACACCATATAGATATGTGATATACCAAAGGGAACCCTTTACATCAAGACTGTTCACCGAACAGCACTCCATTATTATCATTACATTTGATTATTTCTATTTTTCATTCTTTTCTTTGCACTATTAACATCTTCATCATACTATTATGATTTCTGTAATAATCCTTTTTTCGTTAACATACAGTGCTCTCAATTTTGAATTTCCATATACACTTTTTAATCGGTATATGGCATACCTAGACGAAAAGCAGATTATATAAATCAAAGAAAATATTTTCTCCTTTCCTCCAACACTTCTATTACCAGAACGCTGCGAATGTAAATTTGAGAAGAAGCATATGAAAACATTGTGGAAAATGAAGAAATTGCGTGGATAAAGTAATTTCTTCGGTAACCACTATATTTTTCCTGTCCCATAAGGAAAAAAGAAAATAAATAAACAATTAAATTCCATTAGCTCTAAAATGTCGTCTGCAGCTTCTTTTGGACCAGTCAAAAAATTCATTCATTGGGAATTGATTAATATTGGAATGTTATTTTAGTCAATATTATATCTGTCAAGATGTTTGACACTTGTCCGTATACTGCAAGGCGGGATTTTCCATTCATCAACGTAATCATTCAGTGTTTGCATCGAGTGTCAAACTATAACTATTTACTTTTCCTTCCTTGTATGTGTGTGAGGGCAAAGTTAAAAATATGTCCAAAATATCTTATTTCGTAGGAGATATTATTGTATGAAAGGGTAATTTTCGCAAAATTCGAGGTACGTAATGTTTTATATGGCCTAGACACCAGGTCGTTTTAAACTTAATTTTGTTACTAATACACGATAATATCATCAATATTACTCGCTACAACTAGTCTGCATATATCTGCCCTCATACTGAAACCCTTTTTGCACCAAAATTATGATTTTTAACCTTTATTTTTGCTAGTTCAAAATAGACAATTAATATAGGATTATATAGTGATAAATTATCGACTCCCCGCAATCGATCACGTGACAAAGTCTCGGGTAAATATCGCCTTTAACGAGATTCGATTTGACGCATGCGCTGTGAGACTGTGAAAAGGTCTATTGATTTTCTAAATATTTTTCTGAATGCTTTGCATGTGGAATGGGTTAATACACAAGATTCAGAATTAAACTGTTGGTATTAAAATTTTGTTTTTGAGTTTTAATTATGCATTGTTATTTGATTTTACAACCCGTTAAGCTCAACAAAAATATCTTGTCTAAAATAACTATGAAAGAAAGTTTTTTAAAAAAAAATTATGAGACGAAGCATACAAACTTTCTTAAAGAGAAAAGCCTTGTACTTTTTTCTATATTTTCTTTAATTTTGGTCATCAAATTATTGGATTGTGATTTTGGTCATCAAATTATTGGATTGTGACATTCAAAAGTAAACAAACACTTATTCTTGATTGTGCAGTACTCTGAAATGATGATAAATGAAACAATAATTTAAATATAGGTAAGAATCTTTTGTATTAAAAATTGAAAAAAAAAAAAGCCTACCTACCGACCCTATAGAAAAATGAGGATGAAATCATAAACAGGACTATTTTTTCTTTTAGGCCTAAGCTTCAATCTCAGGAAGTTGAAATAAAATTAAGGAATGTTTTTCATACAACGACCTAGCTTTGATATCTTAGCCTCTTTCTGATAATCTGCTGGCGAGGGCTATGACTCCCACCTTCTGTGCGCTTTGTTGCAAATCCTAATATATTGTATGTTTTGTGATAAGCGACCCTCTAAAGATCAATTCCTTACATACTACACACAAACAGGGTTTTACACTAACTTAATTTCAGGGATTCCTCCAGATGATCAGGGATCCCGCCTTGATAGGGGGCCGCCATCATAGCGCAGTCTGTAGCACGCCAGACACCTAATCTTCAACCATGGGTTGTCATGGTATCGATTCCCGGCGGCGGCACATATTCTTTCGACTTTTGTCTCTCACCAATGGGTGGATAATCGTAAACCTAAGTGGGATAGCAGCTGGAGGCTAAATCAAAGTTAAATTCTTATTAATAATACCTGCCTTTACTGTTCACCGAGAACCAAACTGTCAATTGATGCTGTCTAAAAAATTTAAAGAACATTAGTGGCCAAATACTAATGAAAGGTATGGTTTCTCCTTTTTATATTACCCAACACCTTTAACTATTTGCATGAGAAATGTCTTTAGTTGATTACTACCCCTTTGAATTGGGACACACTGTCACCTTTATTACCCATGTCATTAACCAATCAGAATTAAAATTCTCATCCTAAAAGCAAAGAGACTTTAACTCATTTCAACTCAATGACACCTTTTTACTCCCACCAGAAAAATATTTCTTCATTTCCCTCAAACAAATTCCTTTTCTGTGAGAATTCATGAGAATGAGGTTATTCTAATGTTGAGTATTAAATTCCCATGCAGTTGTGACACTTATTATTTCCTGGTTGATGATTAAGTTCTATTTGGAAATGGTAAGTTTTTTCACATTTATGTAAGGTGATCATAAAACATATTTAGGCTATCTTAGTTTAACCGCATATTTTTTCTATTTATTCAGGGTAAAATGGCTTCAGCTTCCAGCCATGGTTCTTTCACAGTTCAACAAAGAGAAATTCCACGTAAGAAACTGCTTTGTGTTTGTTAGCAAAGGCCTATGTGCTAAATTATTATGCTGTTGTGTCTTGTCTGTCCATGCATTCTCCCATGCTTCCTTAAACATTTCCCAACAAAATCCTCTTCTCAAAAGTTTAGAGTTGATTTCAACAGAATTTCTAATGACAGATGCTTTGGTTACTCTATATCAGATTCCTTGAAGAAGTAAAGGTTGGCTGAAGGTATGGGTTTCATAGTTTGGGCTTATTTCTTAAGTGGTAATGGTTAGATTGAAACTGTAGAAATATTCTCTTTATAAAGTGTCTAATAGGTTTTGACCAAACTTCTTTTTAATGAACCTTTAGAAGCCTTTAGAATGTTTCCTAGAATCATAAAAACTTTTGACTTCCAGTTTGGTTGGTCCATAATTTGAAGTTTTATTACAGGCCAGGTAATTTAGGATGCTGGGCTGTGTAACTTTGTTGCATATCAGTTCCTTTAGTATCATTTCTGTTAACCCTTTCCTGTACAAACCTGGAATTTCACCTCACTGTGATTTTATACTTGAGAAAACATTGTGGAAAAGAAGAAATTGTTTGTAACAAGCAACTTCTTCTTTTCCCACTATATTTCCTACCTTATGGGATGGTTTCTTTTCAAATTTCATCCAATTTTCATTGTCGTCTGAAACATCTTCCGATTTGGACCTGTCTAAATATGTAAAAAAAGGAAAGGGTTAAGGGAAAAAATTCTCGCATTTGAGCTTGTACCATGTTAAGAAAAGGGGAAAAAATACCCCAAACCTCTGAACTTTTAATGCTCTCTTAAACCATTACCACCCAAGAAAATGATAGACTGGTCCAAATTAAAAGAAGTTGTAGACAACAATTTCATGTTTATTTTACATATTTTTTGTAGAACACATTGTGGAAAATGAAGAAATTGCTTGTTGCTAACAATTTCTTCATTGACCACAATGTTTACAAAAGCTTTTTCTAGGGGTGGGGGTGGGGGTGGGGGGCGTCAAAAAGCAGGATCATGTGGAAATGGTTGAATTGATTGATATGTTATTTTCAGCCATGCCGTGGTTTGGTATGGATATCGGAGGCACACTCACAAAACTTGTGTATTTTGAACCGTGCGATCCAAATGAAGCTGATGATGAAGAAGTTGAGACATTGAAGACAATTCGGCATTATCTTACTCGCAATATCACCTACGGAAAAACTGGTATCCGGGACGTGCACTTAGAAATGCAAGATCAAAGCATATATGGGAGAAGGGGCACATTACACTTCATACGATTTCCAACCTCAGAAATGATGTCTTTCATCGAACTAGCTAAAGCCAAAAATTTTCCGAATCTAGCAGACAGCATTTGTGCCACAGGTGGTGGGGCATATAAGTTTGAAAATGATTTTAAACAGGTGAAGTACTTTTTAACCCATTTCAAAAATAAAATCAATTAGACTAGTCCAAATTTAAAGAAGTTGCAAATTTAAGTGTATAATTTTTTAAAATTTTCTGTCTCTCTGAGTAGAAAACATAGTAGATAATGAAAATTCTTCAGCTTCCACAATGTTTTTCAAAGCATTTTTTTCAAGGGCATTTAAAACGTCGGACTGTTTGGGAATTATTTTGTATTATACCCCCACTTACAAAGTAAAGGGGATATATTGGATTCATAATCTCTGTCTGTCTGTGGATTCTTTCTTTACTGAAAAAACTGATTCATTGTACTAACTCATAAGTCATTTTACTTGGTCCTTGAAGTCTTTTACAAATATTATTCATGACCCAAGAAGGTGCCCTTTTGATTTTGGATAGAAATTAGGTCAAAGGTCAAATGTGCTTGCCTACTTCAGTGACAAAATGCCATTTGGGGTATAAATCTGCCTTGTGATATTTGTAGATTTAAAACATAATTTGAATTAATATTTTATTAGACACATTTATAAATGTGGGTAAATTTTTGGCTGACCAGAAATGAAAGATACTCCAGACAACAATTTGAAGCTGATGAGATTTTAAAGATCTTCTCATGGGACATGAAGAACTTGCTTGCAACAAGAAATTTTTTATTATCCACTATCCTTTCCAAGGGTTTTTAGCTCACATGAGCACAACATGCTCATGGTGAGCTTTTGGGATCGTTGAATGTCTGTCGTCCGCCGTCCGTATTCCGTCGTGCGGCATCAACAATTGAAGTGTTAACACTCTAGAGGCCACAATTTTGACCCAATCATCATGAAACTTGGTCAGAATAATTGTTAGGTCATGAGGATGAACCCAATTTATTATGGGAGGGTTCTATTGGAAAACACAGGAAAAGGGACCTTAATGACAATTTCTTTGTTTACACTCTAGAGGCCACAAATATTGCTCTATCCTCATGAAACTTTGCCAGAATAATTATTAGGTCATAGAGATGAACCCTATTGATTATAAGAAGGATCTTTCCGAAAACACAGGGAAAGGGGCCTTAATGACAATTTCTTTGTTTACACTCTAGAGGCCACAATTTTGGCCCAATCTTCATGAAACATGGTCAGAATAATTGTTTGATCATGAGGATGAACCCCATTGGTTATTGGAGGATTCTATTGGAAAACACAGGAAATGGGGTCATAATGACAATTTCTTTTTTTTACATCTTAGAGGCAACAATTTTGGCCTAATCTTCATGAAACTTGGTCAGAAGAATTATTAGGTCATAAGGATTAACCCTATTGATTATGGAAAGGTTCTATCAGAAAACACAGGAAAAGGGGCCTTAATGACAATTTCTTTGTTTACAGTCTAGAGGCCACAATTTAGGCTCAATGTTCATGAAACTAGGCCAGAATAATTGTTAGGGCATGAGGATGAAGCCTATCGATTATGGGAAGGTTCTTTTGGAAAACACAGGAAAAGGGCCTTAATGACAACTACTTTGTTTACACTCTAGAAACCACAATTTTGGCTTTATTTTCATGAAAATTGGCCAGAATAATTGTTTAGTCACAAGGAGGAGCCCTATTGATTATAGGATGGTACTTATGGAAAACACAGGAAAAGGGGCCTTAATGACAATTTCTATGTTTATGCTCTAGAGGTCATCAATTTTGCTCAATTGTCATGTTACTTGGTCAGAATACTTGTAAGGTCATAAAGATGAACCTTATAGATTATGGGAAGGTTCTATAGAATATTACAGGAAAAGGGGCCATAATGACAATTTCTTTGATTACAATATAGAAGTCACAGTTTAACCTCTATCTTCATGAAACTGATTATAGTTATTTGTCTCTAATTGCATTTTTTTAACAGCAGAGAGTTCAGGTGAGCAATCTAGGACCATAATGGTCTCTTTGTTTGTATAGGTGTGTAAAGAAAAGGAATTGTGTGGAAAAAATGTAGAACTCTAAGGCCCCTTAGATCTGATTCATGATAATGCTGTTTCCTCATCTTTTTTCAGCATGTGAATCTAGATCTACATAGATTTGATGAACTGGACTGTCTTATAAAAGGAATTCATTACATAGACAGCAACAATCATAATTCCGAGTGTTATTACTGGAAAAACCCAGATGATCCAAAAACATCAGAAAAAGTTGTGTTTGATTTTAAGAATCCCTACCCTTATTTAGTTGTGAATATAGGATCTGGTGTGGGTATACTAGTGGTTCGAGGTCCAAGTGATTACAAACGTATATGTGGAACAAGGTATCTACATTTTTTTTGCTCCACATTGAAAGATAGGAGGCTTTGTGTTATTGTTACCCGTCTGTCTGTTTGCAAAAAATAACCAAAATACTTAACATTTAAAAATTATTTTAAGCCTATTGAAGATAGATGGCTCATATGTTCCTTACAGTGATAGGCATCAGTTGGTTTTAAAGTCAAGATCATCCTTCATAATCTAGGTCAATTATCAAGGTCACTTTTCGAAAAAAGGGCTGCTGTTACAGGGGCATGGTGTTTCACAAATACATCTTGTTCAAGATCAATGTTTTTATAGAAAGTGAGTGTTGTGAACATCCCATTGTAAGCTTCCATTGCTGTATTTTTTTCATGTCAATAGAAAGTGTCATTGTGTGGTTATGGGTTTGTAAAACAAGGATTTTCAAGAGGCTAGTCACATTGCCATCCAATCTCTCAAAATCTTTACATATAGGTAGCTTTCATGAAATTAGGAACATTGTTTATTTTGTTCGAGTAAAAAAAGTCGAAGCTCACAAGGTCAAGTTATGCTGCTAGCCTCACTGGAAGCCACATTTTATTTTCATTTTTATTTCTATTTTGTTTTATTTTTTCTAACATTTGGTCTTTAGCAGACAAGTAGTTTATTAGTTTAAGGTGAAAGGCCTAGGTCTTTTTGTCAATCTTACCTTATCAGCTTGTGGCATATTCACAGGTCATATTTTTATATCACCGGGCCAAATACAAATTGGTCATTTAAAATTTGTGACCCTTCTATAGGTTGTAGTTTTAGTTCACCTGACCAAAGATCATGATGACCTATTGTAATTGTGTTAATTCCGATGTCGTCTGTTGTGGGTTTTGCGTTAACTTTTTACATTTTTGACTACTTCTTAAGAACCCTTTGACGGATTTAAACGAAACTTGGCAGGAAGCATCCTCATGGGAAAGCACTTCTGATTTGTACACATCAAGGAGTGCATAAGCTTACATAGTTACAACTTTGAAAATCTTTTTCTACCAAACAAAAAGACCCACAGCTCTGAAATTTAGTATGTGGCATCATCTGGTGGACCTTTATCAAGATTGTACAAATTATAACCCCATGGTCAAAATTAGTCTGTTCCCAGATATCAGAAATTTAACATAGGCTTATATAGTGAAAATTTCAAAAATCTTCCTCTGCAAAACAGAATGGATTAGAGCTTTGATATTTGGTATGTTGAATCATCTGGTGGATCTCTATTTCGATTGTATAAGATATGGCCCCAGTGACAGATTTAGCCAATTCCTGTACATCACAAGTTTGACATAGGCTTATATAGTGAAAACTTAAAAAATCTTCTCCCAAACAAAAAGGCCTAGAGCTTTGATATTAGGTATGTAGCATCATCTGGTGAACTTTTATTTGTTTTTGTGCTCTTTGGACTCAAGTGACCAATAAGGCCCTATTGGTCACTTGTTTATCCATTTAACCCATTACCAGATTGCAAAATTTTAGACTGGTCCAAATTAAAAGGAGTGTTGCAGACGTAGAAAATATGACAAGCTTTTTTATCCATTTTTATGTAATCAAGTAAAGTTGATTTTGACGCCTTGAGATGTTTTTACAACTCTTTGGAAAAAGGAGGAAATCTTTGTAGCAAGCAATGTATCCTTTCCCACATGTTTCTACCTTCTTTGGCACTTTTTTAGCTCAGCTTTTCAGAGAAAACCCAGGGTATTGCTGTAGCCTTGGTGTCGTAGTTTTAGTCATCGTTGTAACCGTTGTTGTCATTGCCGTGCGAAAACTTTGACATTTTGTGATATCTCTGGTTCTACTAGAGGCATTCACTAAAAACTTGGCACACTTGTTCACTATCAAAAGAGCAACCTTTGTTGAATGAAAAAAAAAAGAAAATTGAATTAATCCTTTCCATGTTTGTTAAGTCAAGGACAAAACTAATGAAAAACTTTTTGGAACAGTTTTATAAATATGTCTTGTTTCTTTTTCCAGTTTAGGTGGTGGTACATTCCTAGGTCTGTGTTGTTTATTAACCAACTGTGAAACTTTTGAAGATGCAATCAACTTAGCTGCTGAAGGTATCAATATGACTTCGGCTTAAATTTTAGTGTTTAAACCCATTCCCACACAACAAAATTTTAGGCTGGTCCAAATAGAAAGAAGCTGCAGACGACAATTCTAAGTAAATGGAATTTGTTTGTGTGTCTTTTTTGATACATTGTGGATAATGGGGAAGTTGCTTGATACAATTGCATTTTCCTCATTTTCAACAATGTTTTCAAAAGCTTTTTTCTTAAGGGGCATAAAAAGGACTGATTTTGTGGGAATGATTGTGTGGGAATGGGATAAAGATCCTAATCAATGTCCTGACAACAAATTGAAAGAAGTTACAGATGACATTTCAAGTGTACTGAAACTTGAAAATAACTGCCAAATTAGGCAGAAAATATTGTGAGGAAAGAGAAATTTCTTGTAACAAGCAATTTGTCCCTTTCTCACAAAGTTTTCAAATTCTATGCTTCCTTAGTGCATCAAAAGATTGGATAGTGTAGTAATGGCTTAATTTGGCTGAGCCCGTTAGAGTAATCATCTATACTAATTAAACATTTATAGTAGGCAAACGCTAGATTATTTTCTAGTAGGACCAATCACTCGAAGGGTACCATCTGGGCAGTGAAAAAGTTCCAACCCTTCTGACTGTATATTGATTCTGTCAGTGTTGGATAGTCAATAACCTATTAGCAGACGACAAAATTCTAGACTGGTCCAAAAATGCTTCATTTCTTCATTTCCTTAGTTTTCTTCAATGCTTTTCAAATCTTTTTTATAGGCCACTGAAGGTGGAGGTATATTGGTATAATCTTTGTTAGTCTACTTGTTTGTCCTGACGTCAGTATATAAGTCAATTCTTTCATTCTGGATAAATTAAAACATCTCCTCCTACTTTGATGGAGAAATTTGAATGAAATTTTCACAGAATATTCCTTGTCACCTGACCTTGCACATGTTGTCGGGGTTTTGCGACTTTAACCAATTCCTACTCAGTGACGCTTTAAGACGCCCCCAAGGAAAAGAGCTTTGGAAAACATGGTTGTAAATGAAGAAATTGCTTGTTTTTCCAGAGTGTTTTTTACCCAGAAAATTGAAATAAATAAAATCAAATTTCATAGACTTTATATTGTCATCTGCAAGTTCTTTAGATTTGGACCAGTCTAAAATTTTGTTGTATGGGAATAGCTTAAGCTGCATCACAGAAAATTGATCTTGGTGCAAAATTTCTTGTTTAAAACTTCTCCTTTTACATTATGGATAAATTGAGCTATAATGATCACCTTTTTCCGGCGTCCATGCGTCATCAGTCGTCTGCCGTCTGTCAACAATTTCTTTACACAACATCTCCTCCCAAACCACTGCGCCAATTTCAACCAAATTTGGCAGAAATGTTCCTTAGGTGGTCCCTTTGAAAAAAAACTAAAGAATTGAAATCTGTTGAAAACTCTGGTTTCCATAACCTCTAAATTATTCTCTTCCTGACTCAGAAGGCATAGAGCCTTAATATCTTGCATGAAATATCAGTATATTGACTTCTTTCAATATTACTGAAATCATTACCCTAGAGTCCCCTGGGATGGAGCTCCAGGGGATGGGTTTTATATAGAAATAAAGAACAATTTTAAAACAACATCTCCTCTCAAATCATGTGACCTATTTCAACCAAGTTTGGTAGAAATGTTCCTTAGGTGGTCCTCTTTCACAACATCTAAAATGATAGATATCCAGTAGAAGAACTCTGGTTCACATGGCAATGAAAGAATAATCTTTTAAAATCTTCTCCTCTTGACCAAGCTATTCTTCAGCCTTGAAATTTAGAATGAAGTATCAGTTCTTTGACTTCTTTCATATTTCTAAAATTATTACCCATGGATTCAGAGTGGAGGTAAAAGTGTTCTCCTTCTTCATATAAGTCCTAAATATTTGGGTTTGCCAGATAGACTTTTAGATCCCCAGGTACAGAACCTATAAATGTATTAAGGCCCACTTCATAATCTTAACCTTTACATTAAATTTAGACTGTTGAAGAAAAAGAGCCTTATTCAGGTTAGCACACCAGAGCCAACTTGTTTTCAGAATGTTTCTAGTCACTAGGCCTCATAGCCGCTGTCATAGCAGAGTCAGTAGTGCGTCAGATTCCTAATCTCCAATCATGGGATGTCATGGGTTCTATCCCCAGCGGCGGCAAATATCCTCTCCGACATTTGTCTCTCACCAATGGGTGGATAATCGTAAACCTAAGTGGGATAGCAGCTGGAAGCTAGGAAAGGATGTAGTGGTAGTACTGGTGTGAGAATACCAGGAATCCATTGTAGGTGCTCCAGCCGCCACGATATCACTGAAATGGTGTTAAACCCAATTCAATCAATTAATCAATCACTTGGCCCTGTGCATATTGTATGATGTTTGCCATTTTAGGCTCTGTCACAGAAAAAAGGAACTAAGTGCAAAATTTCTTTGTCTTGGCTAGTTGTTCTCCATGAGTTCATACCCTTATGTCACTGTAGCTACCTTCTTAACCCATTCCCATACAGTGACGCTGTTGGAAGCCCCTCAAGAAAAACATTTTGGAAAACATTTTGTAAAATGAAGAAATTGCTTGTTACTAAGTAAGTGGAAAAAATCTGAAATTCCATAAATTTTAAATTGTCGTCTGCAACTCCTTTCAATTTGGACCAGTCTTAAGTTTTGCCATCTGGGAATGGGTTAATCAAGCAGTTATGTGGCAGCATATATTATGACTATGGCACTCTTGCTATTTAAGGCTCATAAAGAGTAGGATTGTGTGGGAAAAGTACCAATTTCATGTGAGACTTTACAATGTTCTGTACATAGTCAGTTAGACCTGCATAACTATAAAGTATGGATTTTATTTATTATGGCAGTGCAATTTTTTCATAAGGGCATATGAATAATGATATCTAAAGGGATTTTAGACCCAAAGCTTCAACTTGAATATCTACAATTTATTTCCTTGTTCAGAATAAGGCTACAAGGTTGAAAGGGATTTCTGCTAACTTTATTTCTAGGTGATTCAACCAATATAGACAAACTAGTCAAAGATATTTATGGTGGTGATTATACCTCAAGCAAATTTACATTACCCGGTGGCATTGTAGCTAGTAGGTAAGTTAACCCATTACCAGACGACAAAATTTTAGACTGGTCCAAATTGAAAGGAGTTACAGATGACAATATAAAGTTAATGAAATTTTAGATTTTTTCATCTTTCTGGGTAGAAAACAATGTGTTCAATGAAGAAATTGCTTGTAACAAGCAATTTCTTCATTTTACACAATATTTTTCCAATGTTTTTTTTTCCTGGGGGGGCATTAAAAAATGTCACAGTGTTGGAATGGGTTAATGAGCTGTGAAGTATTCCAATCTATTAATTTAAAATTTCAAGGAATGTGATCAAATGATAATTTAATTGAGGAATTGCAGACCACGCCCACTTTGATGTTAACCCATTCCCACACGTTAAAATTTTAGACCAGCCTAAATTCAAAGAAGTTGCAGATGACAATTTTAAGAATGATAAAATTTTTAAAAATCTTAGTCTTTTAGGGTAGAATACACTGTGAATAATGGAGAAATCCTTTCCTTCAAAAACCTTCTCCTTACAAAGTACTTAACAGATTTCAACCAAATTTCACAGAAATGATCATTTGGTGACCCTCTTTCAGATTCCTTCAAAGAACTTTGATTGGATGAAAAACATGGCTTAAATAGGCAGGGATAATTTCCATATATGGTGAAAGCTTTGAAAATCTTTTTCTCTGAAACCAGCTGATGGATTTTAACCAAGTTTCACGGAATGATCCTTAAATGACTGTATTAGATTCCTTCAAAGAAATTTGATAGGATGAAAAAATGGCTTTAACAGGCAAGCTAATTCCCATATATGGTGAAGGCTTTGAAATCTTCTAATTACCCAGTTGACCCAGTTGATTGATTTCAACTAAATTTAACTGAAATGATCCTTTGATAGCTCTTTTTTACAATCCTTAAAAGAATTTTGACTGGATGAAAAACAGGGCTTAAATGATGCAGGCGCTCAAGCGGCTCTAGTTCATATTATAAATTCACTTATTTTCCCAATCAAATATTATGCTTGATCGTTATCATGTAAACGGATTTATGTAAATTTTTCCATTTGTATGCCTTTCTTTTTCAACCATTAATCCATTCCCACACAATAAAGATAGAAAATAAACAATAGACAATTGAAAGAAAGTACAGACATGAGTTTTTAGCTCTTGAAATTTAAAAACGTTTTGTCATTTCTGGATTGAAATAATTGTAAAAATGAAAAAAATTGCATAAAACAATGTAGGTATGGGTAACTTTTTAATAATTTGTTTTTTTTCCACTTTCAGTTTTGGACATATGAATCAAAAGGAGAAGAGAGAGGGTGCTAGTCGTTGTGATTTAGCAAGAGCTACTCTGGTCACAATTACCAATAACATAGGTTCTATAGCAAGGATGTGTGCAATAAATGAGGTACAGTGCAAAGTACTTAACCATTTACCAGACAACACTATTGTAGACTTGTTTAACCATTCCCACAGAGAGACGCTTTTAAATGCCTCTTAGTATGAAAGCTTTGGAAAACATTGTGGAAAATGAAGAAATTGCTTGTTACAAGCAATTTCTTCATTATCCATAATGTTTTACTCTAAAAGAGAATCATTTTTAAATATTTCACCAACTTAGTATTGTCGTCTGTAACTTCTTTGAATTTGGACCAGTCTAAAACTTTGTCGTCTGGTAATGGGTTAAATAAAAAAGATATGCAGACCATGATTTTAACTTGATGAAACTAAACCCTTTCTAGGACAATCCCTGATTTAACGTCCCATAATGTTTTCTATCATATACTATGGATACTTTTTGAATTGTACCTACTTTAAAATGTTATCTGCTACCGCTATGATTTGGACAAGTCTAACATTTTTAAGGACAATTAAGAGTAAAAAAGTCTTTGTCTTTTGGGGTAGAAAACATTGTGGCTTTAGAAAGAGTTGCTTACCTCAAACAATTTCTTCCTTTTTAGCTTAACTGGCCAAAGGCCAGAAGAGCTATAGTAAAAGAGTTTCCTGTCCTACGTCTGTGTGTCGATCCATCCGTCTGTCAAGTTGTCTGTCTGTTAACTTTTCCTTGTTAACACTCTAGAGTCTGCAGTTTTCATTGGATTCTCTTCAAACTTTCACAAAATGATTGTACCATTATAGGAAGTTTCCTGTCAAAATTGGGTCCGATCTGTCAAGGAACAAGGGAAAAGCGGCCTTATGAAAATTTTATTTAGAAATTGATCAGAAATCCTCATTGACACTCTAGGGTCAACATTTTTCATCGAGTTCTCTTCAAACTTTCGCAGAATGATTGTACTATCATAAGGATTTTCCTTTCGAAATAAGGTCTTATCCATCAAGAAACAGAGGTCAAACTTTTGCAAAATCATTGTACAATAATTACGATTGTTGGTGTTGTCATTAGACCTGCTCAATCAAGCATTACAGGAAAAGGAGTTGTATGAAAAATTCATTTTAAAATCCCTGTACCTCGACAAAGTCAACAGTTTTCATCAAATATTCTTTAATCATTCACAGAATAATTATACCATTATTAGGATTGTTCCTTTACTGATTTTGTCTGAATCATCAAGTATCATAGGAAAAAGGGCATTACAATGATTTCATTAAAAAATCCTCGCCAATACAATTAAGTCAACAGTTTTCATCGTATTCTCTTCTAATTTACACAGGATGATTGTACCATTATTAGGATTGTTCCTTTTGAAATTTGGTTAGTTTGGTCAAGTATCACAGGAAAATTTGTTGTATGCAAATACAGATTTTCTTCAAACTTAAATAGAATGATTTTACCACCATTTGGATCGTTCCTTTGTAAATTGGGCCTGATCTTTTTAATTTTCACTAGAAAAGGAGCTTTATGAAAATATTATTGCAAAAACGTTTTAATTACAATACAGTCCTTAATCTTTATCATTTTGGAAAACATTGTGGGAAAATGAAGAAATTGCTTGTTACAAGCAATTTCTTCATTATCCACAATGTTTTCTACCCCAAATGTAAAAAAAAATAAATTCTAAAATTTCATCAACTTGAAATTTTCCTCTGCAACTACTTGCAATTTGGACCAGTCTAAAATTTTGCTGTCTGATAACGGGTTAAAGTATGCAATTAGTGACTACTTTTGATAATGGTAATGCTTTCACAAATTATCCTTAACCCATTTCCAGACGGCAAATTTAAGACTGGTCCAAATTGAAAGGAGTTGCAGACTTTAATATAGAGTTTATGAAATTTTAGATTTTTTCAACTTTCTGAGTAGAAAACATTCTGTAAAATGAAGAAATTGCTTGTCACAAGCAATTTCTTCATTTTACACAATGTTTCCCTTATTGTTTCACTTGAGGGACGTCCAAAAGCGTCATTGTGTGGGAATATGTTAATCTATTCCTACACAATTTTAGCTTTTTTACACCCTTTCAAGAAAAAGCTTTGAAAACATTGTGGAAAATGGAGAAATAGTTTGTAAAAAGTAATTTCTTCATTTTCCACAATGGTTTCTTTCTCAATGGACAAAGTATTTTAAAATTCTATCACCTTAAAATTGTCATTTGTAACTTTTTTCAATTTGGACCATTCTAAAATTTTGTGATCTAGTAATGGGTCAAATTTTTTCTAGAGAAAAGCAAGAACTAAAGTATGCACTGAATTCATAGGTTATTAGAGCACCTGCTCCTTTGGTAATGTAAAGAAAATTAATAGGAACAGTCTACATGAGCCATTTAAAAGGGCAATAAGCAATTTCTTCATTTTGCACAATGTTTTCTTTCTAGAAAGTAGAAAGAATTTAAAATTTCATTTCATTAATAATGTCATCTGCAATTCCTTTCAATTTGATCGTCTAAAATTTTCACGTCTGGTAATGGGTTAATGTAGGATTTGTCCGCTTTTCAATCATTTTTCTTTTTTTCTTTCAGAAGGTAAACAGAGTTGTGTTTGTTGGAAATTTCCTACGTGTTAACACAATATCAATGAAGTTACTTGCTTCAGCTATGGAATTTTGGTCCAGTGGATCTCTTAAAGCATTATTTTTGGAGCATGAGGTAAAATTCTTGCTTGGAATTGAAGTTTATGTTTGTCGAGGAAATGCATTATCAGGAGACAAGATTTTAATTAGAATATTTAAATCAAAATTGAAGAAAGTTACAGACAAAATTAACCCTTGTCATGCTGAACATGGAATATTCCGTTTTTGGTTGGAGGTGTAGACCAAGATCAGCCAGGACATAAGTGCAGTCTGATCTTGGTCTTTGCCTCCTGATTGTACTGTTCTTGCCAGAGTTGTTTATGAAATTGCTTTCTAAAAGAAATATTGATTTTTGAAAAACAAGTTCTATCAGTGCTTTCAGCCCTTTGATTTTGCAGTGATTCACTTATGTAATTTATACAGCATGACAAGGGTTAAGACAAATTACAAAATTAGCATATAGGGTTGAAGTTTTTCAGAAAAAAAAGTCCACTGTCATATCAAACTCTAATATTTCCCCATAGTGCTTTCTTTAAAGCAATACAAGGAAATAGATAATAAATGATTTAAAAGAGAAAAGGAAGACATCTGTCATTTAAATGTGTATGTATTAAAAGAGCTTAAAGGGCAGTGATCGTTGAATGTTTTGGAAGCAAGGGAAAAATGTCCCAATGGCCTTAAAAAAAGTGGGGACATTTAACAAAATTGATGGGCAACACGAACAATCTACTTACCAGGGCTTTGGAAGGAAAGGGACAATGTCCCCATGGTTTGCAAAAAGGGGACATCCATGATTTTTTGATAATAATGGTGCAAAAAACTCAGCCTATGCAGATCACTGAGAGAATAATTATTTGTTTAATCCTTCACTGTTTTTGGACTTGTCCAACTTCAAAGGGGTAGCACACAAAATTATAAAGTGAGTAGCTGCAATTGCAAATGGTGCACTCTTTCGGTTCATAATTTTGTAATCAAGAATATTGTCAGAGTAATAGTTATGCTGTTATATTTCAGGGTCATTTTGGGGCCATGGGATGCCTCATGGAGTACATGAGGCTGGGACGTTCACCGCATCTTATAAATGGGAACTGAACTTGATCTGTGATTGGTTATGGGTACTCTGTTTATAGAAGCTGTATAAGTGTGAGGGATAATACTGCTGACTTCGAAACTTGGAGAAAATAATCTGCCGACTTGTTACTATACACTTGTGAGCCTTGACATGATATTTAAAACAACTTTGCATGTGTGCCCAGAAAAAAGTCTTAACCCCTTCCCAAACAATGATGCTTTTTGATGCCAATCAAAACAAAAAGGGGGGGGGCATTGTATGAAAGGAAGAAATTGTTTACAAAAAAGCAATTTCTTCATTTCCAGATGTTTTCTGCCTATAGAATTGAAAAAAAACCCTAAAATTTCATTTACTTGAAATTGTCGTCTTCAACTTCTTTCAATATGAACCAGTCTAAAATTGTTCTGACTGGTAATGGTAATCTGACTGGTAATGGTAATCCTTTACAAGACAACAAATTTTGGACTGGGTCTAATACAAAGAAGTTGTAGACAACATTTTTAGTAAGTGAAATCATAAGGATATTTGTCTTTAAGGGTAGAAAATATTTTTGATAGTGAAAAAATATTTTTTAACAAGGAGATTCCTTCAATTTTAATTTTGTTTCTCGACGCTTCCTTTGCTTGTGTGCCCAGAAAGACTTAACACATGTTATTGCTGAATTAATCTTTTCATATTAGCATTAAAATCAAAAGGCAGAAAGTATTGGTAGAGCTGAATTGGGGTCAATATTTCTCATGAAAATTAATTTCAGCTTAACCCTTTCCTGCACAATCCCTTGTTTTCACGTCCCAGTGATTTTATACTTGAGAAAATATTGTGAGAAAAGAAGAAATTGCTTGTTACAAGCAATTTCTTCTTTTCCCACTATATTTTCTAACCTACAAGTTGCTTACTTTTCGTATTGCACCCACTTTTAAATTTCGTCTGCATCTTCTTTCAAATTGGACTGGTTTAAAATTTTGAAAAACAGGAAAGGGTTAAAAGGGATAAACAGATTGTGTAGACTAAGATCAAACTCACAATCTTTGTCTATACCTAAAATAGCAATATTCCAGGTTTAGCATTACATGAGTTAAGATAAATTCAAGATAAGCTTGTGCTTCTGAGAAGTTTGATCAGAGTCTTCACTGTGTTTTCTGATTTAAATCTTAGTTACTTTGGATGATCAGAGAATATTGTTAATGTACTGTTGGGTTGTTTCTACAGTAAATGTTGTATTAAGCGACCACTCACAGGGCGACCAAAAAATTGTCACACTATATTTTCTAACCTACAAGTTGCTTACTTTTCGTATTGCACCCACTTTTAAATTTCGTCTGCATCTTCTTTCAAATTGGACTGGTTTAAAATTTTGAAAAACAGGAAAGGGTTAAAAGGGATAAACAGATTGTGTAGACTAAGATCAAACTCACAATCTTTGTCTATACCTAAAATAGCAATATTCCAGGTTTAGCATTACATGAGTTAAGATAAATTCAAGATAAGCTTGTGCTTCTGAGAAGTTTGATCAGAGTCTTCACTGTGTTTTCTGATTTAAATCTTAGTTACTTTGGATGATCAGAGAATATTGTTAATGTACTGTTGGGTTGTTTCTACAGTAAATGTTGTATTAAGCGACCACTCACAGGGCGACCAAAAAATTGTCACCTTAGAGAATGGTCGCTTAGAACTCATTTTTGCCAAAAGATAGTAAGGTTTGATTGGATTGCATCCATAAATTATCACAGAATCCTCATTCAATCCTTGTTGTAAGGACTCATTAGACTAGATTCTCTGAAACAATTCTGATGCGGTCCAACAACAAAGAATTTAGTTTCGCTTTTACTTTCAGCAAAATGCCTTTAATTCTGCAGATCTTTTGCTTTTACGAGGGGATTTAGATAATGGTTACTTATTGGACGTGGTCACTTAAAAAAAATGAGCAAGGTTGACTGTACTTGCAAAATTGTTTCAAATTTCATACACTATCTCATCTATCTAAAGCTTGTTGAGATGCACTTGAATAGGCTAAATGGGAAAAAGGTTTAGATGTATCTAAAGCAATAAAATCGAAATGAGTCTTGTTAAGAATATTTTTTTCAGATTTTACTGAATTTAGGATTAAAATTAAATAGAATTTATGACTGACCCATTTCTACTCAGTCCTTAGTGCTTAACTATTCTCAGATAAAAAAGAAAAGGAAAAGAAGAAATTGATTGACAAAAGTAGTTTCTTCTTTTTCTGCAATTCTTTCTTCTGTATATGGTTGCTATTTTTCAAGTAAAAGCCAATTGTCATTCGCAATTTTTAACAGTCTGAAATATTGTCTTCTGTTAATGGGTACAGGGCTCTCTATGAAATGAAGTTCATGGAAAAACACTTATCTGTTGTATTTTCAGCATTTTCCCTGATACCGGTAGTACTTATTTCTATGAGAGCAAATTAATCCATTCCCACAAAATGAGGCTTTTTAAGCACCTCAAAAAAACAATGGGAAATAGTGTGGAAAATGAGGAAATGGCTTATGACATGCCATTTCTTCATTTTCTAAAATGTTATCTACCCATAAAGTTGTAAAAACTTAAAATTCCATAAACTCTAGAATGTCGTCAGCAACTCGTATCAATTTGTGCCCATCGAAAATTATGTTTTCTGGGAATGTGTTAAAACACTATCGAAAAGGAGAAATGCTGTCAATTTTCTAACCTTGATGATGAGAAAAGGGAAAATTTTCTGTCAATGCAAAGTTCAAGGTTATTTGTCAACATCAAGGTCACTTCCAGATCATACTTTATCAAAAGTAATTGGTTTTACGTTGACCATTACTTTTAAATGAAAAGTGATTAATGGGAAAGGGTTTCTCTTTGTATTAAGATCAAAGTCATTTTTAGCTGGAATGTTTTTCAAAGAAAACCTGATATGTTTCCATAGTCTTGTCTGTGTTGTTCTTATGTAAAACCTTTTACATTTATGATATCTCTGGTATCATTAAGATGATCATTTGAGATTGGAATATATCTTCACTGTCAAAAGAGCAACCTTTAGTATCTAGAGACGTAATTCGAAATGCAATTTTGTTAGAATTATGTGCTTTTTTGACTATGTTTTTTTTATCCTTTTCCAAGCACCGAACAGCTTATTTACTTTTTATTTACTTTATATTAATATCATGATTTAGTTTTACTTTTGATTTTACTTCTTTAATCACAAACTCCCCTGTCATAAAATGATTATAGTGGGTTCACACTCACGAATCTTTCTTACGAGACCTTACAGAATGGCTTCTCATAGTTACTTGTGAGTATCCATTTAATAACTCATTGGCATTGGTAAATGACTTATTACATCTTGAACACACTTGCAACGATCTGTGGATGTAGAGATTTTTTTTTTTAAAAGAAAATGTTACAAGCGGCCATGGAATTTTCTGTAATTTACTTGTAAATAGCCCTTATTCTCTTCATGATCCATATTTATTGTAAAAAGGTTGCACACATCCATTAACTACTTGCAAGAACCTGTAAATGACTCATTGAGATATTGTTCTACAATTTGCCATGGTTTGTTTACATTTCTTTTATGGAATATTACATGTGCCTAGGTGATGTCCCAAGTTTCAGTTGCTCTTATTATAATTTCTTTAGGGTTTATAAGGTCTTTATTACAAGTTATGTACAGAATATTCAAGAACTTTATAAATATATTTTATACTTCTTCATTTTTCTGGGTATCTTCTATACTTTCTTCAAGTTAAAGAAACAATTGTAGAAACTGTTGATCTAACTCCAAACTATTTCTTCCATATAATATGTTGTCTTGCTGAAGATTAGCTGCTCAATGATGATAAAAAGAGAATTGCTTGCTTTTTACAACAAAATGTCAATAATAAAGGACTTGTAAATACTCCTCACTTAATCACAACTGTTCATAACAACCTGGTAATATTAAAGGATGAGATAGATTGTATGCAAATTTATTGTACTCCTAACAATCCATTAACAGCTTGTAATATTGTAACATGTTTGTATTTGTCCATGATAGCTTGGAAGAAGTAGAAGATAATTGCCATCACTAGTAAATAAGCCAAGATCATAATAATATGCATACTTTTACTGAAATATAAAATCCAAGCAATTCCTCCTTTTCCCACAATATTTTCTACCACATACCTTCTATTGTTGTCTGCAAGCTCTTTCAGTTTGAACCAAACTAAAATTTCAAAAAACAAAAAAGGGTTAAGATTATTTCTGTGGTAGATCATTATAATAATATGAGTGACTTTCTTATGCCCTTGGGTGGAAAGATTGAGACACATGTATATTGATTTTAGTTGGCCCATGGCTGTATTTGAATTCTCATTATTTCAAGCCTACTTGTATTTAAATAGTTCTTATATCTTGTATTTAGTAGATATACATTTGTTCATAACAAAGTCAATGTCAATGTCTTATTACAGAAGGGGCTGTGGGGAAGCATTGTGAGTTTCAAAATCTCATCTTTTTACAGCATAAACACTTAACCCATTCCCACACGATGACACCTTCTTATGCCTCTAAAGAAAATTGTTTTGGAAAAGATTGTGGAAAATGAAGAAATTGCTTGTCATTCGAATGTTTAATATCCCCAAAAACAAAGATTTCTTGAATTCCCTTGACAAAAAATTGTGGTCTGCAACTTCTTTCAATTTGGACTTGTCTAAAAAAATTGTTTGGTAATTGGTAAAGTATATCTAGAAATCATCTTCATGTGACTCAGAATTTGGTAGGGAAGCATCATTATTCATAACAATTATTGTGGATAAAGCTAGGTCAATTCAGAAATAATTCAACAAGTGGCTTGTGATATGATTAAAACATTCCAATTCAATGTTATCTTCTCATTGTATTTCTTGTCTGGTGATAAAGCATTTAGCTATTGATGTTAATGTATTTATGAATTCCTAGCTTGCTTTAATCCATTACCAAACAACAAAGTTTAGACTGGTCCAAACTCAAAGATTTTGTAGACAAATTTTAATTGACAAAATTTTGGATATATTTTACTTTTTGGGTAGAAAACATTGTAGGTAATGAAGAAATTGGACTTATTTGATTGTTTGTGATTGACAGCAGTGATCCATCAACCCATTCCCGTACAGTGACGTTTTCTGACACCCCTAGAGAAAAATCATTGGGAAAACATTGTGTAAAATGAAGAAATTGCTTGTAACAAGCAATTTCTTCATTTTACACAATATTTTCTATCCAGAAATTTGAAAAAAAAAAAAAAAATTTCATCAGCTTTGAATTGTCGTCTGCAACTCCTTTCAATTTGGACCAGCCTGAAAATTTGTCGTCTGGAAATGGGTTGATAATGTGTACTGTGTTGTAAGACCACAGAAAGAATACGGGTTTGTAGGGTATTCTTCCCTTTCTTTAGCCATTTGTGAAGAAAAAGTCTAAGGGTATATTTGGTCATTCATCCTTTCTAAAGTGAGAAATCTCCACCATAAATTACTTCTATTATCTCGATTGTCTTTCATAAATTGACTAATGAGTGGAAAGAAGGTCTCTTTGTGTGAAATATCATTAATAATATATCTGAACTCATTACCACAAAAAAAATGCTTTCTGTCTCACTGAAGAAATACAAACATATAAAACTTTGTGGATAAAGAGAAATTGCTTGTAACACAGGTTAAATTATATCTTTTTAAAACAATGCAATAAAAGGAGAAATTGCAATTTCTTCTTTTCTGATGGTGTTTTCTATCCTATTTGGAACTTATATTCCAATTTTAGAGCAATTTGATATGTTGTCTGGTTGTACTGGTACGAGGTATTTTATATCATATCTCCCAGCCCCACCCCCAAAAAAGGCTGCTAAAGCTACTGCTGTCAAACCATGCATAATATATCATGAAAAAGTAATCTTATAAAATTGGTAATTAGGGTAAATTTAATTTTGTGTTGCAAAATATTAAACAGGATTTATGTAAATGGTTAGATTAGAATTAAATGCTTAAAGATTTAAACAGAATCGATGTAATAGAATAAATAAGAGCTAACCCATAACCATGTGACGACATTCTGACTGGTCAAAATTCAAAGAAGTTGCAGGAGACCATTTGTAGTTGAAAATTTTTTAAAAAATCTTGTCTTTTGGGGTAGAAAACATTGTGGATAATGTTACAATTGCTTTAAACTAGCAATATCTTCATTTAGCACAATGTTTTCTAAAACCTTTTTTAGGGAGGGGTACATTTTAAAGCAGGATTGTGTCAAAATGGGTTACTGTTAATTGAATGAAAAGCTTTATTTATGTCATATATACAGATTTTGTTTGGTCAAATACCGAATTATGATTTTTTAAATGCATTTTTATGTTGTAAATAATTTTATTTTGTACTTCGATATCTTTTTTTACCATGGTTCAAGAATATGCTAAATTATTTAGATTATAGATATTAGAAAATAAAACAAAACAAAAGAAAGATATTGTTTTTTGTCTCCTCCCACTTTTTGACTGATAGCCAGCAGGCTATTGTCATGGCGTGGTATCCATCATGTGTCTCTCTGTGTGGACTTATTAAGAGGGATACATTTTTTAGTTTTGGGTATTGTTTACAGATTTACTTTGTTAGGTATGTTCTTTAGAAAATTACGTTTTGGGACTTTTTGGGATTAAATATTTGGACTTGTGGGTTTAAAAAGATCAAAGAAAAAAATCACAAGTGCCAATTTGTGAAGATGTCTGTTCGCAAACTTTTACTCTAAAAAAGATTTCTTCTCAGAAAGTACTGTAAAGAATTAACCCAATTTCACAGTAATGATCTTTGGGTGAATCTGTGTCGCATTCCTTCAAAGATTTCTGATCAGGGTAAGAATTATAGGTTTTATGGCAGGCTTATTTCCTTATGAAGCTTTAAAATCTTCTCAGAAACCAGTAGTTCAATTTCAACGAAATTTCACAGGAAAAATACTTGGTTGACACTTTATCAGATTCTTTCAAAGAAGTTTGATTGCATGAAAAACATGGATTTGAGCCAAATTTCACAAGAATGACTTCGATATCTCTTTGTTATACTATTTCTATATTCACACTAGAAGCTGTATTTTTGGCTTGTCTTGATATTTGATTAGACTATTTGTCTGTTTGAAATCTCAGTCTTGTCAATAATGGTTCACGTGGGAGTTAAAAACAAGGCCACTAGGTCTAATTTTAGAAAACCCTTGTGTGCAATACAGAGGTCACATTTTGGGCTCAAATGTCTCGAGACTTTGTAAGAATGTCTGTTTGCATGATGCTTCCGTCAACTTCAGTCAAAATAGGTCACTAGGTCAAATATTAGAGAAACCTTGTGTGCACTTTAGAGGTAACATTTTTGGATTAAATTTCTGAATGTTTGTCAGCATTATATCTCTGTCGTGTTAGGTTAAAAAGGGGCACTAGGTTAGTTCTTAGAAACCATTGTGTATACTCTAGATGCTAGATTTTCTTTTGCTCATATGTCTTGATATTTGGTCAGAATGTTTGCCTGCACGGTATCCTGGTGAAGTTTGATATTGGGTCATATCGGGTCAAAAAATTGGTCACGAGATCAAATCCTGGGGGAACCTTTGTGCCATCCGGAGGCCACGTTTTTACAAACTAGGTCACTGGGTCAACTAAGAAAAGCCTTCCCTACAACCCAAAAATTCTTAAAAAGATCTCTTGAAACATGGTAAAAACGTCTTTCCAGTTTTAATTTCTTGGCTAAGACGTTGATAACAGGTCTCTTTGGGACAAAATATGGTCAGCATGGTGCTATTTCATTTCTGTAGTCATCGACTCTGGGGAGTGCTTTGGGGCCAATGGCCCTCTTGTATATCAATAATCTCTACCATAGCATTCGTTCATATGAGAGACGCCCCTAGAAGTCGGTTAGCTGTCACTGGGGATAGAACAAGGACATAGGGCGGAACTACTGTGATCCCCGCCTGGTTCGGTGTATATGACCATCACATGGTTTGTCGGTTTAACGTCGAAAGACAAATCGGTGTCTTTGTTTGGTAATACTGGGATTGAACTTATAATCTTAGGGTTTGATCTACCAAATAAGCTAGTCCGACTGATTCAGTTTTATGGCATTCATGTGTATTGGAGATAAATATTGTAGCTCAGTGATGAATAATTCAATTCGCCAATGATTTCGGATTGACAAGTCGTGATTATAAATGCATGTACAAATTTTCATAAATTAAGAGAGAATATCATCTTGCACGCCAAAGGTTTACTAGAATTGTAAATGAAAGCAGTCAAACACCCGCTGTAAGAAATGTGAAAAAATATGGAAGATAGTTTGGCCATGTATGAGCAGAGTAGTAAAAGCAAGCCAGCAAAACATACAAAAACTCTCACTAATGCTGGTACCCAATTCATGGAACGCCTACTACCCTCCTAAAAGGTAGTTCCCGGTCGGGGAGTAAATCTTTCCCGACATTTTTCTCCCACCAATGGGTGGTTAACCTAAATGGAATGAACAGCTGGGGGCTCGGATAGAATTAAAGGTAGTAATGGTGTGAGGAATACCAGGAATCTACTGTTAAGTACTCCAGTCCCGCTATGACTGAAATCCTATTGAAAGTGGCGGTAAACCATATTCAAACAATAAATCAAATAGGGAATATCAACTGAGACAACAAACGACATTAGATTCCATGAGCGAATCTATGGTTGACGACAAAATCGAGCAATTACTATAGGGAAACATTGTCAAGCATTACTTGCAATAACTAGAATTTACCAATGGTGTGATAGACTGCCGTATAAATTAAGTAAATGCTAGAACAAACCAAATATGTTTAAAGTATCAAGTAAGTGGTTAATTAAGAATTTTATTTCTTCAGACACGTTATCATCAGCAGTGTTGGTTACCGAGACAGTCTGATAGTTGTTAGAGCGACCGATCGAGGCTGAGAACTAGCTATCTCATTTTCAAATATTAGTTTTACGTAATTTCCGGGTGGACCTTTTTCCAATTATGGCCTGTTTTCAAATTATTGGTTTCTGTCATTTTGCACACCAGGGCATGTACACGTAGAACTGCAATACATGTATTACATTTGAGACATTAGACAAGATACTTAATATGATTCCGTTGGTGAGAGACTAAAGACTTTTTTGGCCGGACTTTGGATCATTCTCAGGACACTAGAATAGAAAACATCCAAGACAGCCAGGCTAGGCGAAAAGTATTCCTTTTCAAACATATTATATAAATGAAAAAGCAATTTTCTACACCAAAATGTGCATATCACACTACTTTGCCAACAGGGACACCCAACAATAGAACCTTAAATGCTTTGATTGAAAACACCCTTTCTTGTGCTCATTACAAATTACGGATTGTCACTGTCAAATAAAATCGACTGACGAATCAAATGACTCATTTAAACTTGAAGTGAAAACGGGCTTTTATGTCAAGTATTTTGTTGGTTTGGTGGCTTAAATGCCGTGATTACAGCTTTTTCAAGCTGAAGCTACGAATTTTAGGTCCTCAACCGACGAATTGCCTTTTTATTTATGCTCCTTGTCATATACTTTTATCCCCCGCCGTTTCGGCGGAGGGGATATAGTAATGGTCTCCGTCCGTCATTCCTTCATTTTCGTCATTCCGTCACTAAGCTTGTCCGGAGCATATCTCCTAAAGTATAAATGCTATCAACTTAAAACTTCATAGGTGGATAATCTCATTGAGGAGAAATACAGTGCACAAGAACCACAACTCTTGCTTGCATAAATTTGGAGTTATTGTCCCTGTTGTTTTAAAGACTAAGATTTTGTCCGGAGCATATCTCTGAAAGTATAATAGCTATTATCGAACTCATTGAGAATCAATGCAGTCCGAAGAAGCCTAAATCTAACTGGCTTCAGTTTACTATCAAGCTTATACGGCGGGGGATGGCTATGTCCGACATGGCTCTTGTTCAAAATAATGTCGTTTTTTTGATACTCTGGTCGAAATGCCATTCCTGTCACTGTTCCCAAAAAGGGATACATATTTGTTCCCTATGGTAATCTATATGGGCCCAATATGAGCTTCAAATCTTGGGCCCAGATGGGATATGCAGCTGGAATTTATATGGGACCTATTAAGGCAACCTATATAGGCCCTACAAAGGACTTTTTAGGGCAGTACTATGCCCATTATTGACTAATATGATTCCCACATTATTTCTGTAGCCCTATAATGTTAATATTTTGTGCCCATATTGGCATCATTAAGGACTCACATGGTTCAAAGATAGGTATAAAGCATCTATTATTTACAACATGTTGGATATACATTCATGCACTAATCTAGTATTTTTTATCAAAAAATGTTTAGAATTTTAGGCAGGAGAGGGACATATCTAGTATATATAATAGAGACTAACGTCAACACGAATAGGCAAAACATTATATATATATAAAAACAACAACAAAAAAAAAAAAAAAAAAAAAAACCACACACACACATATAAGAGACACAATGTAACAATGTAAATCCGATTTTGTCCATGCGAAAAACAAAATAAAAAAAATTGGGAAAGTCCGATTTGGTCCATGCGAAAAAAAAAATGTGGGAAAAGGGAATTGCTTTAGCTTTTTCCTTTTTTAGCTCCACTGGCTGAAAGCCAGATAGCTATTGTCATGGCGTTGTTCCCGTCGTGCGTTCGTCCGTCCGTCCGTCGGGTCGTCCGTCCGTAAACTTGAACTTTAAAAATTGTCTCTTCAGAAAGTACTGAACAGATTTAAACCAAATTTCACAGAAATGATTCTTGGGTGACACTCTATCAGATTCCTTCAAAGAATGTTGATCGGATGAAAAACATGGCTTAAATGAGCGGGGCTTATTTCCATATATGGTGAAAACTTTGAAAATCTTCTCCTCAGAAACCGGTGGATGGATTTCAACCAAATTTTACAGAAATGATCCTATTGTGAACCTCTATCAGATTCCTACAAAGAATTTTGATCCGGTGAAAAACATGAATTGAATTGACGGGGCTAATTTTCCTATATGGTAAAAGCTTTGAAATTCTTCTTCTCAGAAACCAGTGGATGGATTTCAAACAAATTTTCACAGAAAAGATCCTATTGTGAACCTCTATCAGATTCCTTCTAAGGATTTTGATAGGATGAAAAACATGGCTTTAATTGGAGGGACTAATTTCCATACACGGTAAAAGCTTTGAAAATCTATTTCTTAGAACCTAGTGAATGAATTTCAATCAAATGTCACAGAAATGGTCCTATTGTGAATCTCTATCAGATTCCTTCAAAGGATTTTGATAGGATGAAAAACATTGCTTTAATGGGCGGGGCTAATTTTCATATATGGTAAAAGCTTTGAAATTCTTCTTCCAAGAAACCAGTGAATGTATTTCAGCCAAATATCACAGAAATGGTCCTATTGTGAACCTCTATCAAAATCCTTCAAAGACTTTTGGTCGGATGAAAAGCATGGCTTTAATGGGCGGGGCTATTTCCATATATGGTAAAATCTTTGAAATTTTTCTTCTCAGAAACAAGTGGATGGATTTGAACCAAATTTGACCGGATCAACCCCTGTGTGACCTTTTATTAGATTATAAAAAAAGAATTTTGATCGGATGAAAAGCATGGCTTTAATTGGCAGGGCTAAATTCCATATATATATATACTGAAAACTTTGTAAATTTCTCAGAAACCTGTTGATGGATTTCAACTTAACTTCAGGAAAGTGATAACTCGATGACTGTTTGTCAGATTCCTTCGTAAAATTTTGATGTGTTGAAAAACATGGCTATAATGGTGGTGGGTTATATCCATATATGGTATACAGTGAAAATTTTACATAATGAATTTTACATAACTTGACTTTTGTTAAATTAATGGAAAGTTGGAAAGGGTTCTCTAGAACTATTTCAATGATTTAGATTTATTTTCATTATATTCAGTTTATTTTAAATTCTCGAAGAAAAAAGTCTTAATCAGTACATTCATGCCTGTGGAGCGATACAGGCGCTCAAACGCTTCTAGTCCACAATGCAGTACACACTATTTGACACCTGATTTCCACTGGCTGTAATGAAATATCATGGACACAAAGAATCTGACAATGTCATTTGATTTGAGCCTAAATTGTGGCCTCTAGAGTGCACACAGATTATTTCTAGGGTTTGACCTAATGACCTAGTTTCTGACCCCATATAACCCAAAATCGAACTTGACCTAGATATTTTGCAGACAAATAATCTGATCAAGAGGCAAAAATGTGATCTCTAGAGTGCATAAAAGATTTTTCTAAGATTTGACCTAGTAACCCAGTTTTTGACCCTACATGACCAAATATTCATGGAGACCAACATTCTCATCAAGTTTCAAGATATTTGAGCAAAAGTGTGGCCCCTAGAGTGCACTCAAGATGTTGAGACACAACGGACGCCGGACACAGTTACATCACAAAAGCTCACCTTGGCTACTTTATGGCCAGGCGAGCTAAAAAGTAATCAAAAAAAAAAAAAAAAAAAAAAAAAAAGCAACAATTGCAATGATTAGTCTTAAAACTCAATGTCTGACTAGTCTCGGATACAGAACTGCTTAAAGACTTTGTTAAAGTGGACAGTGGTATCAGTCTATTCCAACTGTTAGACCATACAGGTACTCGCGGGAATGAGGAAAACATACTTAAGAAAAGACCCTATTCTAATATATACAATCATCTGTTCTAAAACATAGTTGTGACATAGTTGTGAAAACAATGGTAACTTTAGGCTACGAAAAATAAATACAAACCACTACATTAGATACTTAAAAAAAGTAGGTACACTTTATAATGAGAATTTAATGTAAATTTGATCCAATATATATACAGAGTAAGTAATGGATACGTCGTATTCAACATATCAGTACAAAAACAATCAATACTCAAAGTAAAATTCCAACTATATTTCCGCTTTTATTTGATTTGAACATATGTAAGAATTTACTGTCTTGTGTTTTTTTGTTTTTGGTTTTTTGGTTTGTTTTTTTTCAAAAAGTCAAAATAGGACAAAAAGAAAAATAGTGGTGCCAAAAACGAAGATCAGACGGAGATTATATCGGTGGAGAAAGGGTCAGAACAAATCCAGAAAGGGCCTGTATAGAAGTGCCTACACTTATATAACATGAAACGGTAATATTACGGCCTCCAAAACTACATGAACTGTATAATCACATTCTCTTACTCACTGGGATGTCGGAGGTCAATGGGTGAAACCAGCGATCCACCGATTATGTAAAATACTAAAGTTAAACGTCACCAGAAAAAGTTCTCAGAGAAAACATAACCGTGAAGCTGTAGTTGAAACTTTCCTAGTACAATGGCAATTTGATTTAGCCATTTGATTGAAATCAGATACAGCACTTGGCGTCGCGTCAGGGGCGGCAAGAGCGATAATTTGTCGTAAAAAAGGCGCCGTTCCACCGGTTAAAATTATAGCTTCCGTAAATGCAATATCTAAAGTGTTTATTGCAGCTCCGGGCGTTCGTATAGTGTTCCACGGAGATTGGTACACACCCGATAAAGACTGACTCCCTTCAATTTATCAAGTATGAAAGTGTGGCACAACCAATACATTTACCAGTTACAAAATGAGAATCAATATAACAGTCAAAGAAAAGATCACACATCAAAAAAAAAAAAAAAAAAAAAAGCTATGGTAGGTCGGTAGTATTTTTTAGGGAAAAAGAGGCATTTTTAATTTGTTGAAGACCAATTTGTAAAACCATAAACACGAATTTGCGTTGCTGAAATTTACCAAAACTGCCTTTAGCCCAACTGGACGCATACAATTGGCAAATTTGTAAATAAACTGTTTCGGTTATTGCTACTATCTGAATTTCTTTCAATATTTAGTCAAAGTGTCATCTTCAGTGTGTTCGACACTGAAATGGTTGAACACTATTTGCTGAAGGCTAAACAGAAAAGATCACACATCAAAAAAAAAAAAAAAAAAAGCTATGGTAGGTCGGTAGTATTTTTTAGGGAAAAAGAAGCATTTTTAATTTGTTGAAGACCAATTTGTAAAACCGTAAACACGAATTTGCGTAGCTGAAATTTACCAAAACTGCCTTTAGCCCAACTGGACGCATACAATTGGCAAATTTGTAAATAAACTGTTTCGGTTATTGCTACTATCTGAATTTCTTTCAATATTTAGTCAAAGTGTCATCTTCAGTGTGTTCGACAAATGGTTGAACACTATTTGCCGAAGGCTAAACAGAAAAATTTAATTGCATTTTACAAATTAAGAACTGTCAAAAGGAGTAAAGGAAAACAGGACGGCCACATGATTTAACCCTTTCCTGTTTTGCAAAATTTTAGACTTGTCCAAATTCAAAGATTTGCAGACGACAATTTAAGTCGAATTTATTTATTACAAGTAATTTCTTCTTTTTCAACAATATTTTTTCAGGTATAAAAACGCAGTGACGTAAAAACCATGGGTTTAAACAGAAAAGGGTAAAACAGGCTAGAGATTTTCCACTAGTGATGAACACGTCGATAAGTCCTCTGACCAACCCATTTAACGAATCATATCAAGGTGTAAACACTAATCTTCATAATGGACGATATTGCCACATAACTATTTTCCGCCATAAGTTAAAAAATACCATCGTTTGGTAAAAAAAATATTCAGGCATAATCTGTGTGTATTTCCGTTTATTTATGGTCGTTACCGTAACACATGCCCATATGAGCGACGCCCGCACTGAAGAAGGTTAGTTGTTACGGGGGATAGTGCAAGGATACAGGACGAAACTCCTGAGAGCACCGCCTGGTTCTTTAACGTGCTCGATGAATAGTGCATCGTCACACGGGGCCTTGGTTTAACGTCTAATCCGAAAGACAGTTGATTTGGTCAGGAACAATCTACTGACACATCGAAGGGTAGTACAGATACGTGGGATCTAGAGTCATGTAAAACAAAGGAGTCACATGAAGAAAGAGTTCTCTCAACGTATTACGCATAAAAGTTATCTTTATCGACGTGTGGCAAGATGTCCGCTTGGCGCCGTGATAATAGCCTAAGGTCTTGGGTTCGAATACATCTGCCACCGTTTCTATTTACATTCCTTATTTGTTTAAGACTATCCTTCATTTATTTTCCGGGCTATTATGTAAATCCGTTGTACTTAAAGTATTTTATGTATTATTTTATTTATAATTATTTACATTGTATTTAAATTTTCAGGTACTAAAAATTTGTATAAGCGCAAAATACAAGATAGGTCTTGTAGGTATTTATTTTGTGTACCCTATGTCTTAAAGTAATCATATTTCCATAATTATTCTACTGAAAGCTTGTGGGGATGATCTAAGTAGGATCTTCTTAAAAGACTTGATTAACCATTTCCTGTTTTTCAAAATTTTACAATGGACCAATTTGAAAGAAGTTGCAGACGACAAAGAAAAGTGAGTCTAGTTTGAAAAGTAACCAACCTATGAACCTTAGAAAAGATTGTGGGAAAAAAGAAATTGCTTGTGACAAGCAATTTCTTCTTTTCCCACCATGTTTTCTCAAATACTTAATCACAGGGAAGCTAAAACAAGGGATAGTGCACGAAAGGGTTAAAGAATACATAAGAAGGAAGATATTTTTCACTGACTATATAACAAACAAAAATTGTAAAAAATCTGGTTTGCACAAGAGTTGCTCACTTCTCGGTACCCATGGTGCCTTTGAAAACATAACTGTAGGGATAAGATGTCCCTAATAGATCTACCTCTAAATTTCCCTCATTGCCTAGAAATGATCATGTGACCTTTTATAGATTATGAGATATTAGAGGACCGCTCAAATTTAATGAATGACCCAACTTTCCAAATTTGTTTTTCCGTGAATTTTCACGGGGACTTTGACAAAATTCGAATCAAGGTCATGTGATCGTGTGAAAATAATATCAGTTCTAATTAACATTTTAGGAAATGTAGTATACTATGATAGAACCTCCGTGTCCTGAAAATATGTGTTTCTTTTAAATTGTTCTTCACCCTAACTTTAAAGGCGGAATGCATCGGTCTGTCCATCTTTTCAGTGACGACCAATTACAGTTCTTTCATTTAATGACAACTGGTAATCATGATTATAACGTTTATTTCTTTTACGAATTCAAGCATGTCTTTATTTTTTTTCTTCTGTTGATATCCCATATTTGATAAAGTAATGTATAAATGCTATCATGGCTTAACAGAACCAACCTTTGGAAAGAAAACACCTGAACTACTGTCATTTAATCCGTAAGGGTAAAAACAAAACAAAAAACAAACACTCATGGTTCCACTACAATGAAGTATGTAACAACTTTGAGAGAGCTAAAAATGAGTTGCATTGCTATGTTATCAAATTCCATTACATTCCATTTCAAAAGGCTATTTAAAAATATAACCATTGCCCTTCTACCATACTGCACAAATTGTAATTAAAATCTGTTTCATGATTAATGGAAATATAAACCATTTTTCTGACCTATCATGTATAAAGGTGCTATCCGGGAACTCCTCAAAAATATTTGAAAAAATAAGTAGGATAGCAGCTGGATGCTAGGAAAGGATGTAGTGGTAGTACTGGTGTGAGAAATACAAAAAATCCATTGTTAGGTGCTCCAGCCTCCGCGATATGACTGAAATACTGTTAAAAGTATCTTTAAGCCCCAATCAATCAATCAACCAATCAATCAATCAATCAATCATTCGAAAATAATTGTATAGGAAGATAATTGAGTCATTTTACATTGTCGGTAAATTGGATTAAAAAAAAAGAAAAACAATATCAAATCGAACTTAAAAGATAAAGCATTGAGGGAAAAAGTACTTTTCTCTCGTACTGTTTTTCAAACAATGTTTTCTTTTATATTATCTTATAGATATCGCAATTTACCAAGTTTCAAATCGGTTCTACAGGCTGCTACTTCGGTACCTAAGAATCGATCTCGACCTCGATACGGATAGTCGGTATAGTGGTAGAATGTGCAATGTACTTATAGTACATGAAATGGCATTGCGGAAACGCCCAAGTGCAATGTACTTATAGTACATGAAATGGCATTGCGGAAACGCCCAAGTGCAATGAACTTATAGTACATGAAATGGCATTGCGGAAACGCCCAAGTGCAATGTACTTATAGTACATGAAATGGCATTGCGGAAACGCCCAAGAGGCAAAGAAAAAAAAAAAAAAAAAAAAAGGTTTGCAAAAGATCATTATTTTTCATATTGAAAATACATGTACATGCATAACACATAGGATGTCTCCTTCAAAAGTAACGGAAATGGCGTCATTCATCTATCAAAGGCTAAAGCTTTTCGGCGGACATACTCCCGGACGCACCTGAAATAGACCATGATAATCCGCTGAATTGTCGCGCCCCTGTGAATACGCTAGGCTGAAAGTAAGTCTTTTCCTTCAAAATTGATGCCCGATTTATTGATCTAGACGCGTATTTTGTTTCATTGCTTACTTCTATAAATGCAATACACCGGAAATCAATCTTTCCTTGTGAAAGTATGTCCCATTTTGATGATACTTACTACAGCATTGCAGTTTACTTTTGTGAAAAGGCCAGACTAAAGGGACGAACTATTTTTGTCAGCTGTTTGGCCAAATTAATGATCTTAAGACCTACTTTGTTTCGGTGATTTACTTTTGGATGCATCTGGCCCAGTCAAGGTCAGGCTGTCCTTTCAAAGTTGGGACCTAAGTTGGTGATCCATTGTATACAGGTATTTTCGTTAGTTTTTATACAGTAGTTTTCTATATACGTTCAATGTTCCATGCTGAACCTAAAGCTTTCTTTGTAGAAGATTAAAGAGCCATTTTACTGCTCAAGGTTTTTAGTTTCATTTGAACAAATTCCTCATGTATATCTTAACATCGAAAATCCATAATTATTGGATGTCATGGGTTCGATCCCCGGCGGCGGCACAGATCCTTTCGTCTCATATGTCTCTCACCAATGGGTGGATAATTATTTTGTTTCATTTGAACCACTGTATCATCGCTGCTCTGCGCAAACCGCGTATGTCATTTTTGGCTCAAATTTTTCATACCTCTTGTGAAAGGCGGTAACTTTATCCATATTCTGAAAAAATACTGGACAGGTTAGCCAATCGGATGACAGAGAAATTGACATGTGACAAAATTCTGGACATGGGTTGGATGCTTTTTTGTTCCTTCGAAAACAGCCTATCGGACAAACAAAACACTGTCAGAAGAAGTCGTGATAATTTTTTAATGTAAATCCGCCTGAATACGTCCAATGGGTAAGTGAAATTGTAGTTTAAACCTATCACAGATTAAAACTTTACTATAGCACTTTATTGCAACGTTTTTAGGAGCTGTAATCACAGTGAAAGATGACTAGTCAGAAATTCGTTTTGTCGGTCGTTTTTGTTCAAATATTTTACACTGTGGTGCTCGAGCTATAATCAAGATTTAATAGATAAAGAACGTTATCAAACATGACAAGCATTTTATTCGGTGGTTTCCTGGTTAAATTGAGTTAAAACAAGTTTTACGAGAATTTTGAATGCATTTTCATAGCGCTCTATCACGCAAATATAATTTATACGCGCTTTTCGAACTAAAATCTTTAAGGTATTTCTTAGGTATAAGGAAGCGATTTTCAATTATACATACACCAATTAGATATTTTACAGGATAACATGATACCCTTTTACGGAATGAACGTTTTTAGACTAGATGGATACTTAACATCAATACCGATCGGCAGAATTGATAGAAAATGAAAGCGGCTAATAATTACCTAACTTGTTTTTAAGCAAAAGATTTGGAAGCGCCATGGACCCTAAATATAAGTAATGTACATTTAGATGTATATTGAGAGTCCCTGGAAGTACCTAGCACTAAAAAGGAAATTATTTATCAAAAGCTACAAAAGTGTCATACTCCAGAAAGTTCTATTTGAAAGGACAATTTGTTGACCGGTTATTAATGTCCTTCCTTATAAAACTTTCTGAAGAAAGTATCAAACTAGAAAACTTTTCCTTGTATAATTATTATTAATGCAATGTTATGATGTATAGAGAGGTGAAGGTATATATTTAGCCTTAAACTATATGCAAAAAAGGGATCAACTGGAATCTCCGTAAAATAAATACTTGAAAAAGAGATTGGTTACTATTACAAATCAACCACAGGTCAGATTTCAAAAGAAATTTAAAAAATAGTTCACAGATACGTAGATTGATTATTCTGGATTAAGAAAATGAGCAAGGTGCGAAAATTTCGACCATAGTTAGCCTGCGCAATCCGTGCAGTTTGACTGGGGTCGACACCATGCAATATCCAGATGGTCCCCTTTCGCCCGATATGTCATATATGTTAACAGCTTTTGTGATTTTATTTTCGGAGAATGTCTAATTCATCAGGTTCACCTCCTGAAGATGATTGGATCTGTGCTGTGTGTCAACAACGCCCTTTTGATAGCTTAGTTCTAGAATATCAGTTAATTTGAGGTGAAGAGATTTCATTGAAGGATTCTAATGTTGATATTTGGCTGTTCTGTTATGGGTGTGGTGGCCATTTTCATCTTAAATGTGTAGAGAATGACTATGAGATTACAGATCCTCTCCTTCTCTATTACTGTTGCTACTGTGAAGATATCCAGTAAGATCAACAGCACCGCATGTTATATTTCTACCAATCATAATTGGACAATATCTTGTTACAGTGTATCCTAGCTTTAACTAGACCTGGACAATATAACAATGATTTCACGAGGAAAATTAATGGTTTCTCTGGCCCTCAAGAGAAGCAAAAAATCAAATGAAACCGGCAAATGCGAAAAGTCAAACAAAACAACTAAATTCGCAGAATTTTGTTCAAATGACTGGTACAGAGTTCACAATGAAAATATTGATAGTGATACATGTAGTTCTGATTCAGATATTAGCTATGAAAGTGACGACTCAGCAAGAGATCCTGAATGGAAACTTTCAAAGAAAGATGAAAAGTGCATGCTTGAATCATCTGACGATTCAGAGAGAGATCGAAGTTGTGTTAAGAAGAGAAAACAACAAAGTAAATCTAAGAATGACACGAGTTTCTCAGGGTACAATAAAAAATCAAGTACAATCATTAAAAGCTAGTACTGTAAACCAAACACCCATCGTGATTACAACTAACATGGACAAAAATAACAATATTCAGGAAGAGCTGGTTGATATAACTACCGAAGAAAATAACAGTACTCAGTGTCAAAACCCATCGCTGCAAGTAGCAGAAATAGAAGTAGAAACGAGCAATAGACCAGAAGTAGCTACAGATACGGTTAATTGCCAAGAGCCAAAACCAAAAAAAGCCAAGAAAGGGATGGGGAATCCAGAAATGAGGACCAGAAGTTTGAATAAAATACTGAGAATGGAAGGTAAAACTCACAGAGGTGTCGAAATGGTAGAAGGGAAAAAATATTTCTGTTCAAATAGACCTGAAAGAATACTAAGTGATAGAAATTGTAGCAGACGCTGAGAGAAGTCTAGAAAATGTAAAGCTATAGGTGATGATGCAAGAAAAGAGATACTCACAGCCTTTTGGACCAAAATGGATTGGAATGAGAAGAAGTCTTTTGTGGCAAATAATGTGAGAAGAGTAGAATCACAGAAAAGGTCATCTGAAAGCAGAAGAAAGTTTACATACAAATATAATTTGAGAGATGGTGATGTTCAACTACCCGTCTGCAAAGAAATGTTTCTTTCTACTCTAGGTATATCAGAGCACACTGTCAATGAGTGGTTGATGAACAGAGATTAAAGTGGCCTTCCAATGGAAGGTGAAGCTGATAAATCAGCATGCAGTAAGACAAGACAGTCTATCTTTCCTGGGAATGAAAGTGTGACAAAGATCTTTGAAGCAATCCCTAAAATGCCACCTCACTATTGTCGTGCTTCATCCGACAAAATTTACGTAGAACCGACGTATTCGTCATTTACACATCTATGCAAAGTTTATGAGGACTTTGCTGAAACAGTGACAGTAAGGTAGCAGGTATCAAATATTTCAAAAAAGGTTTTTGATTATATGAATTTAGCTCTGTTTCGCCCTAAAAAGGACCAGTGTGATACCTGTGTAGGTTTTGATACAAAGAATATTAGCGAGGAAATTTGTCAGAATCATATTAGAAGGAAAGATGAAGAAAGACAGAGTAAGCAAAATGACAAAGCCAGAGCTTTGGAAACTGATGAAGTTAAAGTTTTGTCTGTAGATGTTCAGTCAGTTTTACTGTGCCAAAAGGTAGAAGCTAGTGCAATTTTTTACAAAACAAAACTATCATGTCACAGTTTTACTATATATGATTTATCTAGTAAAGATGTAACATGCTATTTTTGGTATGAAGGGGAAGGAGGTCTAACATCAAACACATTTGCATCATTCATAAATGTCCACCTTTCTGACACAGTAAATGATAACACAAAAGAGGTCATAATATACAGTGTTAGTTGTGGATATCAAACCGTAATGTTACATTGTCCAACACTCTGCTGCGTTTTTTCAGTTCGAAATAATGTTACTATAGCGCAGTGTTATCTAGAGAAGGGTCATACACAAAATGAATTAGACTCAGTACATAGCGACATAGAGCGCAAAATTCGTAGAAAGCCTGTCTATTCGCCAAGTAATTATGTTCAATTAATGGAGGATGCGTGTAAGAAACCTTACCATGTCAAATATAATGATCATACTTTTTCCTAAGATTTTGGTACTTTAAAATACTATGATTCAATCCGCCTAGGCTTCAAGGTAGGTAATCCTGTTGTGACTGACATTAGATGTCTCAAGTATCTAATGAATGGCATCATTTAATACAAGTTGTTTTACTCTGATGAATACACGGAGTTGCCAACAAGACGAAATGCTACTTTAGCAACTGGTAATGAAATGGTTCAAAAACTGTATGGTGAACCGCTGAAGATTAAGAAGAGTAAATATCAGCATCTACAACAGCTGAAAGAGGTCATTCCCAAAGACTACCATGCCTTTTATGATGCTCTCTTTCACGACTGATCAAAGTCACGGATATGATAAACAAGTACAAATGTAATAAGATATTACAACAGTTCAGTGCATAGTATTTTTCCGAAGAAAAGTTTGACTGTTTAATTGTTAAGGGGATTTATACGAATCCTTTGAAAAAAAAAGTAGTTCTTGTTTGTTAGTGGTTTTTAAGTTTTGATCCAGAGGGTCCCATTCAGGACCAATGATATTGACAATGATATTCAGATAATTTTTAAAGACTGACCATACCAGGTCAAAAATATTGCAAAACAGTAAATTGCCAATATCATTGATCGAGTATGGAAAATATTTAAGATTGAATCAATATCATTGACTCTTCATGAATATTGTAATAGCGTAGTTATTATTCATGATTTTAAAAGTAGACAGTATGAAGATCAGACTGTACATTCATCGCACTCTGATTTTGATCGTTGATCCTTGTGTTCTGAATTATCACGTTCAATGTTCATCTAAAACGCACAGGGATTTGTTGTTTTCAATCATGGTGGTTTGGAATACTTGACATGTAGCAGTTAGTGTGAGATGATAAAAACATAAGAATACAATGGTGGGAATACCAGAGTACAAATAAACTCGAAATTGTAATTCTCAACATCGTTTTCTAAAGTTTTCATCAAATTTTTGCAATCTCGAAATCTCTCCATATATCTGGTCCCTTGCGGTATTACGTAGTCAAATGAAAGTGGTAGTGCATACACGCTTCGTGTAAGTCATCAGTCCGATAGCAGTATTGTAATATTTTTCTACCCCTTCATGTTGTAATGCGTATTAACGGTCAGAAACGAAACTTTAGACCCGTCCAAAATGATAAAACTTGCAGACGAATATTCTGAAACGGTAGAAATATCGTGCTTCGCATTTATGAAATCATTGGAATAAAAAGGTAAACTTCTTTTGAAGCAGTATGTTTTAAATACCCTTTTTCAGAATGGAGCACAGTCTCTTCAATTTTACATTGTGATTATTCTAGTTTTCGTGTTTCATTTTTTTTATTTTTTGATGTTCCGCCAAATTAGCCGAAATTATTACCTCGCAATAAAATTAAAGACAAATGTTGGTGTCTTCCGTTTTATTGATTATGTCTTAAAAAGGACTGTACCAATGAAAATGTGTTTTAAAGATGATCAGTTAATTTCAAATTTGTCGTATCAGATATGTTAGGTAACAGATGTGAACATTTTTTTCATTCGAAAATAGAGTATAACTTGTATGTCAAAAATAGGGCTGACAAAACAATGCGAAAATCGCGTATAATCAAGTTGACGAGAATGCATTTAAAAAACTCTAAAATCTATACAAACAGTCAAAAAGATTTACGATGTTTTTTAAACTGGCGTACTGTTCTCTTTAATCGCATGTACATCAAAGGAACTGTTCGGTTTTTTCGCTCTCCTGAAAAGTGGGTATTTTTTTAACAGCCACGATATGCAACTTAGACCGGTAACGCCGTCGACTTAAGCTTTGTTAAAGTCGACAGTAGTATCAGTCGATATGCAACTCTGTAGCTGAGGAACATTATTCAGATATTCACATAATATGCCACACAGACCAACCACTTATTGTTTCGGGTCCAGGAAGCGAAATCGCAATGAGCTGGTAAGATCAATCTTTATTGTACGTTTCAAAAAGTACACAAATTAAGAACTAAAGTAAAATATATTTACGCACTTAATATCGGATGTCCTTATCCGGACAATTTGGAGTACTTTGCAACTTGTACCCGAATCAACTCAGACCCACATAGACCGGTGTATGGAAATACCGAAATACGCATGAATACCGAAATACACCGAAATACACCGAAATATACTGAAATACCACCAAATTCATCAAACATCGACAATTTTCGGGTAGATGTCAACTAATCTTATGCTGAGACCAATTTTGGGTTTCCTGCATATAATAAATACTGAAAATCAGTTTTGAAAGTTTCTTTCAAAATTTGTGGAAACATACCTATCTAATATAGAGAATACAAGATCAACAATTTATAGAAATACGCGTAAAAATAGTTTGGGAAGTGTTTTTCTTTATTTACCGAAATACAACAAAGAATTACATAAACGTGCTTTCGGACGCGAATTTTGGTATTGTTAAAGAATACCTATCTTACATACAGAGTACAACATCAATCAAGTTTGTACTCAGAAGAATTTGTATTGTACCCGATTTTTCGTATTTTAAAAACGTACATAGAGAGTATGCATTCAAGATGAATTGGCCTAAATAAATTTTTAAAACATTTTTGAAAGTGTATTTCGGTATTTACTGAAACAAACCTTTCATAATTAGAAGGTAAAACATAATACCTAAATTACCGAAATACGCTATAATTAATTTCGAAAGTGTATTTCGGCGTTTGTAGATTGATACCAATCATATTTAGAGAGAGACCAAGCCGAAATACACTTTATGGATATTATTGGAATTCTATATACCTAAATATGCCAAAATATACCAACATTCCTACCTTGTATAGAGAAGTCAAGATCGAGCCAATATTACCGAAATACAAAAGAAGAAAGGATTGTTAAAGTGTATTTCGGTATAAATCTATCTGAGAGAGTATAAGATCAAGTCAAATCTACCGAAATACTCTATACATATAAAATAGTTTCGAAAATGTATTTCGTTTCTTTTGTGTGAGTGTGCAAAATATCAATCATGTCTGTGGAGTACAAGAGGGAATCGTTTTTACTGAAATACCATAAACATAGGATCAAGGTAACAAAGGAGAAAGGTTTCACTATTAAACTACGCTATTTGTATCACCTTCCTTGCTTACGTAGCGAGTTCAAAATCAAGCCGAATTTGTCTCAACACAATATGAGAATTGTATTAAAAGTGTATTTCGGTATTTTTTAAGAAAGATTTATCTTACGTAGTAAAAGAACCAGCCGATTTTTTACAATTACAATACAAAACTGTACTGTGGATGTGTATTTCGGTATTTGTTGAAACTTATCTATCTACCAAAGACGGTGAAAAATCAAGTCGAAATAATAAACAAAAAATAGTGTTTGAAAGTCTTTAAACGGAATTCACTGAAAAAGACTATGGAATTAGCTTTTTAATCATATTTCGGCAATTATCGAATCTTATTGCTATTGCATTTGGAATACAAGACTAAGTTGAATTTACCGAGATTGACAATGGCATAGCTTTAGAAGTGTATTCCCGTAATTGCTGAGAGTAACCTATCACACATAGAGTGAACTTTATGAAATAGCTATTTAGGACTTTTCAAAATAAGAAGAAACGTACATGTACTTAAATGACACAAAAATAAACTATACTGGAGGAAAGAAGTTCAGAAAGTTATAAGGTTATAAGAAATTTAAAAGCATATTTTGAGAAAGGTGGCGTATTGGACACCCGCTGATAAGTTAATTGTCTTATCTCTAAATCACTCCAGGTGGTAAAGCATCTTGTATATTCCAATATATATACACTTCCGAAAAAAAATCATAGCAAATTACATTAAATTTGACTTGATGTATAACCCTCTTCGTATGAAAGGTATGTCACAGCAAATACCGAAATACACATTCAAGTTTTTCAAGTATAACTCGGCGAATTCAGCTTGAATGTGTACTAACTATTTAAGATATGTATGGTTTTAAACTTAAAAAAAGCGCCAAAAACTAATTCTTTAAGTGTATTATGGTAAATTCGAATGATCATGTACCTTCTATGTGAGATCGGTATGATTTTTGACGTAGACCAAAATTCGCGTCCGAAACAACGTTTATGTATTTCTTTACTATATTTCGGTGATTTCGATTTGTTCTTGTACTATCTTGTGATTTGATAGGTCAGATACAGAAAAACACTTCCCAAACTATTTTTACGCGTATTTCTATAAATTGTTTTGATCTTGTATTCTCTATATTAGATAGGTATGTTCCACGAATTTTGAAGGAAACTTTCAAAACTGATTTTCTGTATTTATTATATGCAGGAAACCCAAAATTGGTCTCAGCATAAGATTATTTTACATCTACCCGAAAATTGTCGATATTTGGTGAATTTGGTGGTATTTCGGTATATTTCGGTGTATTTCGGTATATTTCGGTGTATTTCGGTATTCATGAGTATTTCGGTATTTCCACGCACCCCACATAGACTTCGTTCATTTCTTTCCTTACAGAACCTCTTTCGACTAACTATTGCCTTCAGCCTGTAATGCAACCTTTTTGAAATTTCTGGCAATCAACACCAACTTTTATTTGTTGTTGAACTTATTTATCCACTCGAGAATCCATCAAGCATTCTTTTGACTGTCCGGATGATGGAAAATTGGAAAAATGATGACCATTCTGTAAAACTGAAAGCAAAAGATGTTTTCAAAAATGTTTTAGACGTTTGCTATAAATACCCAAATATTGTAAGTTTACATGTTTGTTTAGTTTGTATAAGACATTCAAATTTTGAATTCATCATCTAAAAGCTATGTTCAACATTGTTCTTTCCTTGCAGGAATCCGTTCAGTAGACACACAAGTTCAAAAAAGAGTGTTGTCTCCAAACAAGCAGAAAGAGAACTTGAGAGAGAAATAAAAAAGTTAGAAGAGTAGGTATTATTCCTGTCCACTGTTTTTTATGCACCCGCATCGATAAGATGGGGGCATATTGTTTTACCGGTGTCCGTCTGTCTGTCTGTCCGTCTGTCTGCAAAACTTAGCCTGCCAACTAAACATTTTCCTATAACTTCAACCCTGATAAAGTTACAATGCTAATATTTGGTATGTAGATAGGTCTCAACAAGGCGCAACTGGGGAAGGTAATTTCATCAAGGTCAAGGTCAAAATTTTAACCCTATACCCGTTTCTTAAGAATTCCTGTTTCGGGGGCATGGTGTTTCACAAACCCATCTTGTTCATGATTAAAATATTGCATACATGGGAAAACTTTGTGGAAAAAGAAAAAAATTGCTTATCACAAGCAATTTCTTCTATCTCCACAATGTTTTCTACCATATAAGCTGGTTATTTCTCTGTTTACAAACAGCTAGTTTTTCGTCTGCCATCTCTTTCTATAGAATTTTGTTGTCTGATAAAGGGTCAAATTGTAAGTTGAAGGATTGCCGGCCATGCACACTGATCTCCAACAAAGCAGTTTGACTGAGAAATCAAATAACATTGGTTTGCAAAATACATGGTCAGAGGCATGAAAAAAAAACAACAGATTGTTGACAACCACAGTGTCTTCACTACAATGCAAAACAAAAATGATTAAACCAAAATCCTGCTTTTTTATGCCGATTAACCCATTCTCCCAGAATAATTTTTGATACCCCTCAAGAAATGCAAAGTGGAATTTTTCACAATATTTTCTAACCCAGAAAATTGAAAAAAATCTAGAATTTCAATAACTTTAAAGGGAGGTATCGACATTTCTGAAACCTAGATAAGAAAAAAATACCAAGTACCGAAAAATACACTCAAACGAACATTTATTACTTTAAGTTGAGTCAGGTATTGTCTTGGCAGTAATCTAATAGGCCTAAAGTGGCTTTTTGTGGTTAAAACGGAAAGGTTCAGCGGAATTCCAGGTTATTTTTAGATATCACGAAATTCGGCTGTCGACATCGAATGACCTCATTTGCATGTGACCCAAAGTCAACAGAAGGTAACAAATTTACTAGCAAAACAACCAACGTTCTAATTCATGTCACATGAAAGGGTTAGCACAAAACTACAGTAGGTGTTTATATTCGTATTGTACGACAGTTTTGGACTGATCGTTACAGAATTAAAGACCGGCTAGCGAACATAACTCCTGATTAAGTAACGATGAGGTTGGTGTGATGTAATTTAAACTAAATTCAAGGTTCCTACGGTAATTTGCACCATGTGAATAATCATATATTCTTCACATCTGTCTTAGATAAATCTAAAAATAGGTTAATAGCCTACGTAGGCTATTAAGGGAATACCCTGTTTTTTTCTGATAAGTGTCCTCAGATTTTTGCAAAACTACTTTTTGGCATATTGTATTCAAATAGTATACGAGAGGAAATGAAAATAATTAAAATCTGTGACATGAAAAAAACATCGATACCTACCTTTAAATTGTCATCTTCAAGTCTTTTCAAATATGATCAGTCTAAAATTTTGCTGTCTAGTAATGAGTTAAGAAATAACCTTAGGAAAACATTGCCACCATTGATTGAATTGCTTGTAACTAGCAATTTCTTCATTTCCCACAATGTTTTCTCCCAAAAAGAAAAGTGTTTAGATTTCAAGAAGTTGAAATTGTAATCATCAACTTCTTTCAATTTTGATCAGTCCAAAATTTTGTTGTCAGGTAATGGATTAACCCATTCCAACACAAGAAAATTTTAGACAGGTCCAAATTGAAAGAAGCTGCAGACGACTAATTCAAGTTGATGGAATTTTAAATGTTTTTGTCTTTTTGGATAGAAAACATTGTGGATAATGAAGAAATTGCTTGTATCAAGCAATTTCTTTATTTTCCACAATGTTTTCAAAAGCTTTTTCTAGAGAGGCGTAAAAAGGAGGGCTTGTGAGGGAATGGGTTAAGATGCTGTCTTTGAACTGTTATCTCAGAATCATAAGTTCTAGTCATATGCTCATTTGTGATAACTCTTTGCACCAAATAGGTTTTATTTACATACTTGTTTTCTCTCCTCATCAAGTAATGTTTTTACATATAAAAACTCATTCTCTCTACTTTTGTGGCCATCGAAAAAAGCTTGAGATAACTGAACCCTTTCTCAAATTTTAGTCTAGTCCAACTTGAAAAAGGTTGTTTATGACAATGAAAATTGGAAGCAATTTGAAATAAAACTTGCCTAAGTATTGAGGGAAAAGAAGATAATGCTTGTCATATTCAATTTCTTCTTTTTCTATAATGTATCTCAAGTATAATATCACAGTGACATAATATCCCAGGTTTATACAGGAAAGGGTTAAGTTCCTGTAAAAAAATGTTGCCTTCCAAAAGGAACCATCGCCTACAAACTTATTACCAGGGTATGTATTTTTATGGTGTGCGCTGTATACATCCTAATCTGATAATCAGTGTTTGTATTGCACACCTTGTGCAAAACTGAGTCAACAATAAATTAATCCCAAGAAACGTTCCAAGTTTGTTATATATATTATTATAATTACCCTGACAAAATGCCTTTGCTGGGCTGTCAGTCTGTTGATCAGGTAAATCTTTGGGTCAAAAATTAAATTGAATTAAAACACAAACAATCACAAGATTACTTTTTCAGGTTTGATTCAAATATTTAAATTTAAAACAAAGAAGCTTGGACTTAAAATTTACTATACCTTATCCAAAAACCGGACTATTCAGATATTGAGAGAACAAGTGTCGACTGTAATTGTTCTCAGTACATTTTGTAATAGTCTTCTGAAGATGGTCTACTTTGGCAGATATCAACCCTGTCCCGTTTTTCAAAACTCTAGACTGGTCCAATTTTTAAGAAGTTGTAGACGATAATTAAAAGTGGGTGCAATATGAAAAGAAACCAACCTACAGGCTAGAAAATACTGCGGGAAAAGAAGAAATTGCTTGTTATAAGCAATTATCCACAATGCTTTATTCAATCATAAAGTCATGGATGTAAAAACGAGATTGTACAGGAAAGGGTTAAACCAATTATAATGCCTGATTCTTTGTATTCTGCCTCTTTGTTGATCAGGTAATGGATTATTCCATTTCCAGACAACAAAAATTTAGATTAGTCCCAATTAAGGAATTGTTGGTGACATTTCAAGGTGTGTGGATAAAAAAAAATGCAATACAAGGTAGAAATCATAATCAGAAATGAGAAATAAATTGCTATTTTCACAATGCTTTGAATGCTTTTTCTATTCAATACTTGAAAATGCAAGTTTGTGTGGTAGTGGGTTTAATGACATTTGGACTAATTTGTAGTAAGAACAGGCTCAAAAGTTTTAAAAAGGATAAAATCTATCACTATTCTTATGGTTTGAAGTTTGAACTTGGCATGTGGTCAGACAAATACACCCCCCAGAACTAGATTATGGTATCTGCCATGTAACATTGATAAAATGCACCTGCGTGATACATTAAATAGCAATAAAGTGCACCTGCAGGAAAATAATCTTGCTTCAGAAACACCCCTCAATGAATCGAAGTCCACACAATGATGCTTTTTGAAGCCCCCAAGAAAACAATTTGAAAAACATTGTGTTGAACGAAGAAGTTGTTTGCAACAAGCAATTTCAACTTTTTTCATAACATATTCTACACAGGAAGTTGAAAAATCTAAAATTTCACAAACTTTAAATATTGACTGTAACCAGTCTAAAACTTTGTTGTCTGGAGTTGGGTTAACAAGGATAACCACTCTTCTTCTTTAAACGATTATTAAACCATTCCAACAAAATGACGCCTTTAGAGGCCCCTCTAGAAAAAAGCTATGGAAATCATTTTGGAAAATGAAGAAATTGCTTGTAAAAAGCAATTTCTTCATTATATATAATGTTTTTTACTTTAAAGATAAAAATTTTCTAAATTTCATAAACCTTAAATTGTCGTCCGCAACTCCTTTTAATTTAGACCAGTCTAGAATTTTGTCGTCTGTTAATGGGTTAAAAGATAAACTGATAGACTAGTCAAAATTTAAAGAAGATGCAGACAATAACTTTTAGTTGATGAAATTTAAGTATATTTTTCTTTTGAGGTACAAAACCTTGTGTATTATGAAGAAGTTGCTTGTGACAAGCGAATTCTTCATTTTCCAGAATGTTTTCATAAGCTTTTTTTTTGGAGGCGTAAGAAATCAAGATTGTGTGGGAATGGGTTAAACAATCAAACAAGTGGATTCCTTGGATCTTGAAAAGAAGCAGTACTTTTCCACGTATGTCTTATCTTTACAATTTTAGACTTGATGAAGCAATTAAAAAACTGTACAAGGATGGGAAAAGATATATTGAAGCAAACAATGGTAAGTCAGCTTTGTTGATTTTTAGGGATATAAAGTTGTTGTAACAATTTTTGTTCTCATTGGTTTGTTCAACTTAACCCTTTCCAGTATAATCCCTGATTTTTACGTCCCTGTGAAAATAAACTTGAGAAGTCATTGTGGAAAAAAAGAAATTCTTGTAACAAGCAATTTATTTTTTCTCACAATATTTTCTATCATAGAGGATGGTTACTTTTTCGCTTGCTCTTACTTTATAATGTCTGCTTCCCCTTTAATTAGGACCAAAGTCCAAAATTTTTAAAAAAAGGAAAGGGTTAAAACTGGTAATACCATCTTTTCTCACATCATTCTACCCAAGTGTACAACTACTAATTTAGGTTCACTATTCATCATTTAAACATAAATGAGTGACAAACAAAGCATTACAAAATGATTTTGTTGTTTTATTGAAACAGTGTTTGGTTAGCCAGAGGTCAATACACAACTGCTGTACCAGTCCAGTAGGTTACTGACTTATATTCTAGGCTCAGTGTTGTAATTGACCGATTTAATACACGATAAAATTTTAGACCAGTCCAAATTCAAAGAAGTTGCAGACTACAATTTTAAGTTGTTGAAATCTTTAAAATATTTGTTGTTTTAGGTAGAAAACATTGTGGATATTGAAGAAATTGCTTGTACCAAGCAATGTTTTCATTATCCTTAATGTTTTCAAAAGCTTTCATATTGAGGGGCGTTTAAAAACGTCATTGTGTGGGAATGGGTTAAGCTGTCAATAAAAAAAATGCCCAAACAAAAAAACCCAGACTAATTAACCCTTTTCCATTGTTAAAAATTTTAGACTGGTCCAAATTAAAGAGGTTGCAGATGATAATTAAAATTGGATGCAATTTGAAATGAAACCGTCCTATTTGGTTGAAAATAATGTGGAAAAAGAGAATATGCTTGTTTCAAGCAATTTCTTTTTTCCGGAATATTTTCTCAAGTATAAAATCACAGTGATATAAAATCCCGGATTAGTACAGGAAAGGGTGAAGTTAGACATTTAGACTAGAAATAAACTGGATCTCTAATATTAGTTGATATTTATGTGAAGCATTTTTTTGGTTTGACAACTTAAAGTTTGTTCAGATGGCTAATGCAAGCTGTAGTTACGACATTAAGTTTGCAAATCAACCATTTTACTTTTTTTAGTCACATGTCACTGGCCATATATTTTTCAAAATAACACAGTTTAATATCGAAGTGGAACGTCCTGTCGGAGACAATTAAATTTATCATTTAACCCTTTACCTCACGTCAAAATTTAAGACTGGTCCAAATTGAAAAGAGTTGCAGATCAAAATTCAAAGTTTATGAATTTTTAGATATTTTTCGTTTTTTGATTAGAAAATATTTAGGAAAAATGAAGAATTGCTTTTGACAAGCAATTTCTTCATTTTCCACAATGTTTTTGAAAGCTTTTTTCTTGAGGGGCGTATAAAAAGTGTCATTGTGTGGGAATGGGTTAAATGAATTTTTTTTTGTGTTGTGTGCTACTTCCGCGAAAATTCAAACATGTTTGACCCATTTCTTTGAAGCTGCCATCAAAGCTGAACAGAAAATAGTACAGGACTTGCTGAACAGTGGTTTATGTCAGAATGAAGAACAGTTTCAAAGGAAAGTACAAGAATGGGAGACTACTCTAGAAGATTTAAACAGACGCAGGCAGGAATATGTAAGATTAACCAATTCTGACACAATCCCTTCTTTTTACGGGCCTCAAGAAAAAAGCTTTGGAAAACATTGTGGAAAATGAAGAAATTATTTGTGACAAGCAATTCCTTCATTTTTTACAATATTTTCTTTCCAACTGAATGATGATTTTTCAAATTAAATCCTCTTTTAATTTTTGTCTGCAAAACTTTTGAATTCGGACAAGTTTAAAATTTTGCCAAACAGAAAAGGGTTGATTTGTTAGCAGCTAGAGGGATACTATTCCGAGACCTATATGGTATTTTTGATAATTCGGAGTAAGTATTCCCTTGAAAATTTGATATTTTTCATGGATATTACACCAGTGCAATTGATGGCTTATGGCTGTCAATCAACCAATCAAATCATTTATTTAGGCCAAAAATGAACTTTGAACTGTGAATGTGGCCAATACTTATGGCTGTCCTACCATCTTTCCATCAGTCAGTCTGTCTGTTTGCCGGCTTCGATATTTCACAGCCCTTTTGCTGAATGGGATGAAACTGACATGTGAATTCCTTATGATAATGTGCTGAAGTGTTTTCCCAGTTTTTGGACAGTTCCATGATCAAGGTCACAGTTTAAGGTCTAACATTAACATTGACCTTGTTCACAGAATGGCTCCTTCAATCATAAATGGAATTCAAAATAACTTGCCATAACGGTTCTCTATCATGAGAAGATGTACCACTTAAAAAATATTCTTGATAGCTCCAAGGTCAAAGTCACAGCTCAAGATCGAATGTTGAAATTAAGCATGTCCAGTGCATAGCTCCTAAAATTGCAGATGGATTTCGAAATAACTTGGCACAATTATTCTCTATCATGAGTAGATGTGTCATTTGAAAATAAAAAAAATTCAGATACCTCCAAGGTCAAGGTCAGAGCTCAAGGTCAGATGTTAATATTAAGCATGTCTAGAGTATAGCTCCTAAAATTATAGATTGATTTCGAAATAACTTTGCAATAATGTTCTCTATAATGAGTAGATGTGCCATTTGAAAAAAAAATCATATACCTCCAAGGTCAAGTTCACAGCTCAAGGTCAAATGCTAAAATTAACCATATCAAGAGCACAGCTTCTTCAATTATGGATGAATTTCTTTATTCCAATAATACTTGGCTTTATTCCTCTCTATCATGAGTAGATGTGCCATTTAAAAGAAAAATCAGATGGCTCTATGGTCAAGGTCACAGCTCAAGTTCAAACCTTGAAATTAAGCATATCTAGAGCATAGCTCCTAAATTCATGAATGGACTTCAAAATAACTTTGCATATTTTTTCTCTGTTATGATTAGAAGTGCCATTTGAAACAATTTTTAGATAGCTTTAGGGTCAAGGTCACAGCTTAAGGTGGAACATTAAAATTTTGCATGTCTGGATTAGGGCGAGCATATAGTGGCGTCTTCGTTTGTTGGTTTGTCTGAACCTTTTTTGGTTTATTTTATACTGACGGGGCTATATATGTGGAGCATAATTCATCTCAGAGGGCTCTTGTTTTTGTCTAGTTTCAAATGTTACAATTAGTGCCTTTTGGAAATGAAGCTTTTTCTTAAAACACAATTTTGTAATAGATAATGACTTGTAAATTTGCTATTGTTCAAATTTATTTGTAGAATGGAGTGATACAGAAAACTACAGTAGAACCTTTAAAAAAGTAAGTTATAAGCTTTTTTCAGTACTATAAAAAGTTCTCATGTTTGGTATTTATATGCTTTCAGTGAATTGTAAGAAAACATGTGTTACCTGTCAAATGTAAAGGTGGAAGTGCAAAAATGTCTTATCAGACTGTATTATGCAGGCTGATCAGTCTAAACTCTTTGCAAATATGGTATTTTCTGATTAAGCAGTCTTTCTCTGAATCTTTCTGCATATGATCTCTTTTTACCCCCTCCCAGAAAATATTGGTAAGGGGATTATGGTAGCACCCTTTATCTCTCCTCTCAATCCATGCAGTGCATATGTACCATAGTTATGCCCCAACCTACGAAATAGAGGGGGGTATATTGGTTTCACCATGTCTGTCTGTCTGTCTGTAGACGTTTTTGTTTCCTTGCTCTAACTCAAGAACCAATAGACCTACGACTTAAAACTTTATAGACATGCTGTTATTGTCCTTTGTTGCTTTCCTTACATAGTTTTTGTTCACAGCATAATCTGTGAAAGTACAGTACAGTAGATATGAAATTGAAACCTTTTGAGAGCAGATCATGTTGCATCTTCCTTGATGGATAGATCTCAAAAGTGAGAAGTGCAGGGTACAAAACCAGTATCCAGACTTGCCTAATCTTTTGGTTTAATTAATCTTGTTGCTTTGTGACCTAAACTTTTTCCATTTGATAAATTAACCCTTTCCTGATTTTCAAAATTTTAGACCTGTCCAAATTCAAAGGTGCTGCATACGAAAATTTAACCTGAATTTATTGTGAAAAATAATCAATCAGTAGGTTAGAAAATATTGTGGAAAAGAAGAAATTGCTTGTTAAAAGCAATTTCTTCTTTTTCTATAATATTTTTTTGATTATAAACTCACTGGGATGTAAAAACAAGGGATTTAATAGGAAAAGGTAAAAAGACAATGCAGCAATCCATACATGCATTATTTCAGACTAAGTGGTGTTTTTCCTGCAGTTCAGACTGCTGTCAAAAAGCGTGAACAACTACTACAGGAGTACAACCGTTCTCAAGCAAAATATGACAAATATCAGGAACGAGAGAGAACAGGTCAAAATATAGTTAAACTAGACACTGTGAGTAAATGTTCAGTATCAGTTACAGAGGTCTTGATTAATAGAGCAAGGTTTGTTTGATTTGGTGAAAGATAAATTTATCTTAGAAAACGAAATATTGTAGATCTTTTTCTTTATTGGAAATCAGGAAACAAAATATGTATTTCTTCAATTTCACATGTAACAAACAATTTATAGTTTTATATAGGGTTTTCAAAAGATATAATTCTACATGTGAAAATTATTACATACAATCCTCCTGCTTTGAAGTTCTTCAAGAGACATGTTTGTAGCATCTACTCACCCTGGCTGAAAATTACTCCATTTAAGCTTACATTTTCATTCTTGAAAATTACAGGTTATACATTTCATCGCATTAAGTGACATTTAAAGTGTAAGGTTGAATGTTACACCAAGTTCAGTGACATAAAATGTGCGATGTATGCTAAGTCTTACATGTTCTTAGCAAGCAAATTTCCACAATGTTTCCTACCAAAAAGGACAATTTTCAAAATTTTCCTACTTGAAATTGTCTTTTGTAACTTCTTTCAATTGACCAATCAAGGAATCAACCAACCAATCAAATAATTTATTCAGCCTGAACCAGAGCTTTCAACTCTGACATTAACCGCCTTTTTTGTTAACATTTTTGTTGGTTTGGCGACTTAAAGGTTGTGACTACAGCTTATTCAAGCTGTAGTTACAACGTTTAGGTTGCCACCAAAGCATTCTACTTTTTTGTTACAAGCTACTGACTAGAGTTTTCTCAAAATAACACCCTTTAAAATCGAAGCAAGACTCCGATTGGGAGTTAATGGTTGTGGCTAAATGAGTGGGCGGGGGATTGGTCAATTATGACTAGTTTTAATTTTGTCATTTGGTACTATACTTATTACTTACACTTTTCAGAACAAGAAAGCATTAGAAATGGCCAAGGACCAGTTTACTAGTCAAGATGTGACTTTACGACAAGAAATACCAACATTTTACGAAGGCAGAATTGACTATTTCAAACCCACATTTGATACTCAGATCAAAGCGCAGCTATCAAACAATACAGAGGCATTTAGAGCTTACAGTGCTGTAACATCTGAGCTTTTTCAGGACTCGAAGCTTACTGAAAAGGAGAGGAAAAGTAGAATTACAAACACTTTAGCAGAAATCAAAGCTTTATCTATAACAGTAGATGATTGAACCATTCCCACACAGTGACTCTTTTTGACTCCCACTAAGAAAGACCATTGGGAAACATAGTGTAAAATGACAAAATTGCTTGTAACCATAATATCTACACAGAAAAAGGAAAATTCTTAAATTTCACAATCTTTATTGTCACCTGCAACTCCTTTTGATTTGGATTAGTCTAAAATTTTGCCGCCTGGTAAAGAGTTTACATATTTCCATTCAATCCTGCATTTTCACAACCCTCAAGAAAAAATTATATTAAACTGTGCAAAATGAAGCAATTTCTAGTTTGTCCATAATGTTTTCTGCCGAAAAAGAAAAGGATAATTTAGATTTTGCCATCTTTTAATTATTGTCAGCAGCTTCATTCAATTTGGACTAGTCTAACAATTTGTTGTCTGGTAATGGGTAAAGAGTTAAATGAAGTGCCAGAAACAGTATTATAGTGAAAGACCTGACCAATTGTCAGCTCACCTGGATAGATAAGTGCCTTAGCAGGGCCTTTAACTCTTTTGCTCACATTGACAAGTTTAGTAGCCCGTCAAGAAAAAAAAATAGGTAAAACATTTTCGAAATTGCAAAAATTACTGGTGACAAGCAATTTCTTCATTTATCACATGCGACATGCGTCAAACAAAATTTCAATCATTGAACACACATCATGGTTTCTATAGTATGCATCTGACAACAACAGAGCTCATGTTATTGTAATGTAAACTCAACTTTTCTTTTTGGGCATATCAAAATTTACATAAGTGCAGGATTTTGTATTTTTGCTGTACCTTTGAATTACTCTTCCTTGAAATCTCAAAGTCTGTAAAATATGTCTTTAATCACGTCATAAACGTCTTGACGCCATTATTGACATGATTATCGAGCTATCTCTCTTGTAACAGATTGCCCAGTGTATCATTTAGTCCGAGTCTCCCCTGATAACGTCATGTAATGCAGCCCAAACAAACATTGCAGTCGATATCGAATGACAGCGGATGACAAAAATACAGTTGCTCTAAAGATGGTAGCTTAAATGTCCAATTAATGATATGAGTGTCCAAGTTAACACAGAAAAGAATTAAGCGTTGTGATTAAAACAATGGATGAGACATGAATGAAACAAATACTCGTTCTTTCATCGTCTACTTCGTCCATCCTCCCCAATTCGTCTTCACGAGTCCTCCTCCGCATCATGAGCACCTGGCTCTCCCCTTTCTCCACGCGACCTGTTCTCCCTCCTGTTCTCCATCCTCGACGTTTTAAGTCTTCCGTCTGCCTTGTACACCCCCCCCTCCCCTCTATACCTTCTACGTCATTTTCCCTCCTTGTCGTCCTGTCTGTTTTCACTTTTTCTCTAACCATCAGTTTCTCTGTTCTTGTTATTACATATGTTTTGTTTGTCCCTTCCTTTGTATTCTTGTGTTTTTCCTTCTGCCCGTCGGCGTCTGTTATTTTCTGCTAACCTTGCTGCCCGTATACTGTGTGTCATAGTCTTTGGTAGTCCCGGCTTCACCTTTGTCCTCGTGCCCTTCTCTCCGATTTCAGATGTTTCGCAATGGGCGCCGCTGCTTCTGTTAGGGCCAATAGTGATTCCTACATCCATGGGACGTAGTGTAGCAGTGTTCCCCCTTAGCCGTCCCTTTATCCAAGGATTTTATCGTCTACTGTCTTCATCTTCAGTGATGGTCGTAAATTCCGAAGATTCTGGAAGCCATACTTTCATATTCTTTTAAGACGCCCCTTCTCATTGGCTCTCATTTTTGGTGTTCTACTGGGGAATAGTTTCATATAAATTTTAGTGGTTGAAAAACATTGCTTTTATGGCGGTGGCTTACGTTCATTAGCTCTACTGGCCGAAGGCCACTAGAGCTATAGCGATGGCTTTTTCCCGTCCGGCGTCCGTGCGTCCGTCCGTCCGTCCGTTAAACTTTTCCTTGTTTACGCGATAAAGTCCACAGTTTTCATCGGATTCTCTTCAAACTTTCACAGAATGATTGTACCAACATAAGGATCGTTCCTTTCGAAAATGGGTATTATCCGTCAAGAAACACGGGAAAAGTGGCCTTATGAAAATTCATTAAAAAATCTTCGTTTACACGATAAATGCCACAGTTTTCATCGGATTCTCTTTAAAAACTTTCACAGAATGATTGTACCATCATAAGAATCGTTCCTTTCGAAAATGGGTATGATCCGTCAAGAAACACGGGAAAAGGGGCCTTATGAAAATTTAATTAAAAATTCAATTAAAAATCCTCGTTTACGAGATGAAGTCCACAGTTTTCATCGGATTCTCTTCAAACTTTTTCAGAATGATTGTACCATCATAAGGATCGTTCCTTTCGAAAATGGGTATGATCCGTCAAGAAACACGGGAAAAGGGGCCTTTTGAAAATTTAATTAAAAAATCATCGTTTACACGATAGAGTCCACAGTTCTCATCAGATTCTCTTCAAACTTTCACAGAATGATTGTACCAACATAAGGATCGTTCCTTTCGAAAATGGGTATTATCCGTCAAGAAACACGGGAAAAGTGGCCTTATGAAAATTCATTAAAAATTCAATTAAAAATCCTCGTTTACGCGATAGAGTCCACAGTTTTCATTGGATTCTCTTCAAACTTTCACAGAATGATTGTACCAACATAAGGATCGTTCCTTTAGGAAATGAATATGGTCCGTCTAGAAACACGGGAAAAGGGGCCTTATGAAATTTTGATTAAAAAATCCTTGTTTACGAGATAGAGTCCACAGTTTTCATCAGATTCTCTTCAAACTTTCACAGAATGATTGTACCAACATAAGGATCGTTCCTTTCGAAAATGGGTCTGATCTGTCATGAAACATGGGAAAAGGGGCCTTATGAAAATTTAATTAAAATTCAATTAAAAATCCTTGTTTACGCGATAGAGTCCACAGTCTTCATTGGATACTCTTCAAATTTCACAGAATGATTGTACCAACATAAGGATCGTTCCTTTCGAAATTGGGCATGATCCGTCAAGAAACATGGGAAAAGGGGCCTTATGAAAATTCAATTAAAAACTCTTAAAAAATCCTAGTTTACACGATAGAGTCCACAGTTTTCATCGGATTCTCTTCAAACTTTCTCAGAATGATTGTACAAGCATAAGGATCGTTCCTTTCGAAAATGGGTCTGATCTGTCATTAAACAGGGGAAAAGGGGCCTTTATTAAAATTTAATAAAAAAATCTTGTTAACACTCTAGAGTCCACAGTTTTCATCAGATTGTATTTAAACTTTCACAGAATGATTGTACCATCATAAGGATTGTTCCTTTGGAAATTTGGTCAGATCCATCTGGAAACACGGGAAAAGGGGCCTTATGAAAATTTAATCGAAGAATCTTTTAAGAAATACTCTTTAACACTCTGGAGTCAATAGTTTTCATAGGATTCCCTTCAAACTTTCCCAGAATGATTGTACTATCATAAGGATTATTCCTTTTGAAATTAGGTATGATCCTTCAAGAAACACAGGAAAAAGGGGCCTTATGAAATGTTTAATAAAAAATTCTCATTAATAATCTAGAGCCAACAATTTACAACGGATTCTCTTCAAACTTTCACAGAATGATTGTACCATCATAAGAATTGTACCTTTTGGAATCGGATATGATTCCTCAAGAAACATAGGAAAAGGGGCCTTATTAAAATTTAATTCAAAGATCTTTGTTAACACTCTAGAGTCCACAGTTTTCATCTGATTGACTTCAAACTTTCACAGAATGATTGTACCTTCATAAGAATTGTTCCTTTCAAAATTTGGTATAATCAGTCAAGGGCCACGGGAAAAGGGGCCCGATAAAAACTGGATTGAAAAAGTCCTCGTAAACACAATAGAGTCCATAGTTTTCAACAAATTCTCTTCAAACATTCCCAGAATTATTATTACATTTTGTGGATTGTTCCTTTCGGAAGTAGGTTTGATCCATCAAGTTTCATGGGAAAAGGGGTCCCATGAAAATTTAATAAAAAAAATCTTAGTTAACACATAATGGCCCTAGATTTCACCTGATTGACTTCAAACTTTCACATAATGATTGTACCATCATAAGGATTGTTCCTTTCAAATTGGGTCTGATCCATTGAGAAACATAGGAAAAGGGGCCTTAGGAAAATTCAATTAAAAAAATCTTAATTAATGCTTGTAAGTCCACAGATGAGATGGGGTTGTCTTTATACTCAAACAGAATAATTATACTTTTGTAAGAAGAGTTCCCTTTGGAATTGGTTCAGATCCATCAAATAACATGGGAAAAGGGGCTATATGAAAATTCAATTAATAAAACCCTGTAAACACAATAAAGCCCACAGCTTTGATCAGATTTTGTTGAAACTTTCACAGAATGATTGGAAGGTCATAACTATCATTCTTTTCATAACAGGGTTTGAACTGTCAAGAAGCACAGGAAAAGGGGCCTTATGAAAATTTCATTTATAAATCCTTGTTACAAAGTCCAGAGCTTTCATCGGATTTTCTTCAAACATTCACAGAATAGTTGTACAATAATAATGATTGTTGATGTTTGCATTAGACCTGATCCGTCAAGTATCACAGGAAAAGGAGCATTATGAAATTTAATTTTAAAATCATTGTACCACAATAAAGTCAACAGTTTTCATCAGATTCTGTTAAAACTTTCACAGAATGATTATTCCATCATGAGGATTCTTTCTTTTCAAATTAGGCGTGATCTGTCTAGTATCATGGGAAAAGGGGCCTTTAGAGAATTTTATCTATAATCCTTGTAACCAAGTCCAGAGCTTTCATTGGATTTTATTCAAACCTTCACAGAATCATTGTACAATAATCACGATTGTTGAGGCTGACATGAGACCTGATCCTTCAAGTATCACAGGAAAAGGAGCCCTATGAAAATTTTATTTTAAAAATTTGACACCAAGATAAAGTCTGCAGTTTTCATCAGATTCTGTTCAAACTTTCACAGAATGTTTGTACCATCATAAGGATTGTTTCTTTCCAAATTGGGCCTGATCTGTCTAGTATCATAGGAAAAGGGGCTGTATGAAAAATTATTACCAAATCCTCATAAACACAACAATGCCCTCAGTCTTTATCAGAATCTCTTCAAACTTTAATAGAATGATTGTACCATCATTTGGATTGTTCCTTTGTAAATTAGGTCTGATTGGTTAAGTGACACAAGAAAAGGGACCTTATAAAAATTTTATTACAAAACATCATTACAATCATTACAATAAAGTCCTCAGTCTTTATCATTTTCTTCAAACTATCATTAGGATTGTTCCTTTGTACATTGGGTATGATTTGTTAAGTTTCACGGGAAAAGGGGCCTTATGAAAATTTAGTTACAAAAATTCTTGACACAATTCAGTCCACTGTTTTCATTGATTCTCTTTAACTTTTAAAGAATGATTCTACCTTCATTAGAATTGTTCCTTTTGAAATTTGATTTTGTTCTGTAAAGTATCATGAGAAAAGGGGCACTATGAATATTTCACTATAATTCATTAACACAATAAATTCCACAGATTAAACAGATTGATTGTACCATCATTCCAATTGTTGATTTTGACAGTGGATCTGACTATAGCAAGGGTCACATAAAAAGGGGCCTTATGAAAAACTCTCTTCAATATTCTGGTTAACACAATGATGTCCCTTGATTTCACCGGATACACTTCAAAATTTCACAGAATGATTGTACAATCACTTAAATGGTTCTTTTCAGACCTGGGTACAATCCATCAAGTATAATCATGTAAAAAGGGGACATATGTTTTTTTTTTAAATATTCTAGTAAACATAATGAATTCCCAATATTTCATCGGATTCACTTTTAACTTTCATAGAATGATAAAACCAACAGTAAAATATCACGGGAAAAGGGGCCTTATGAGAACTTGAATTTAATATCTTTGTTAACACAATAAAGTCAACAGTTTTATTGGATTATCTTCAAAGATGCATGGAATAATTGTGGCATTCGAAACACAGGAAAAGGGGCCTTACAGATTATCATTCAAAACATTCTTGTGTATGTGATGAAGATCACAATCATTATCAAGTTGTCTTTTAAATTTCACAGGACAATTGTCGGGTTGTAAGGAAAGTTCCTTTTGGAATGAAATTGATCCATCAGAAAACACAGGAAAAGGGGCCTTATTGATTTTCATTCAAAACAATCCTGTTTATGTGATTAAGTCCACAATTATTGTCAGATTCTGATGAAATATTCACAGAATGATTGTAGGGTCATAAGGTAACTTTCTTTTTGAAATGGAGTGGATCCGTCATGAAACATGGGAAAAGGGGCCTTGAGGATTGTTGCTTAAAATGATAAAGGGGATAAAGCCCCCTTTTTTTTTCTTTATGCATTCTTCTTTGAGCAATTTACTTCCTTAAATATCAGATTTCTTTAACGGAAAACTTGATAACCAGTAGAGCGTCTCAGGCCCTCATGGGCCTCTTGTTTATGGTATACAATGGAACTGTTGAACATTTTGTTAATCCCTCTTAATCTGATTAAGTATATGAATTTTACATAACTTGACGTTTGTAAAACAATAAAAAGTTGGAAATACTTCTCTAGAACTGTTTCAAAGATTCCAGTGACCTAGATTTATTTGTCGTAAATGGCAAAGATGATTCGGTTTACAAGTATATTGAATTCCTGAAAACATTTGCTAAATCGGTACGTTCAGGCCTGTGAAGCGATACAGGATTTCAAGCGCCCCTAGTTTCTATTATTTTTCGACAAAGGTGGCAACCATATTTTAGGATAGGATAAGATATACTTTATTGACGTAAACTACACAGTTTCTTGTCATATAAAATGGGGATTCTAGTTATTTAGAAGAATTATAATAATAGTGCTTACAAGAATTTGCATTCGTGCTCCCCAATCATCATGTTCGTGGAAACCTTCTCGGAAAAAGAGAAAAAGTTACTTTTAAGCAATCTCTCCTATTCTTCTTTTCACCAAAAAATATTTCAAATTAATTATACGAATCGTAACGACATTGCATTATCCAAATAACTACAATAAAACCAAAGTGATGTAAGCACTGTGTTTGGTCGTCACTGAAAAATTGGACAGATCTTTGCATTCCGACTTTAAAATTAGGTCCAATCCTGGTGTACCATATTTCTTTAAATATTAATTAAAACTGATATTACTTTAACACGAACACAAGACATTGATTCGAATTTTGGCCAAATCACGTGAAAATTTCAGAGGAAAACATTTTTTTTTTTAAATTCAGATCATTCATTAAAACCCGTAAACGACTATTTTTCCAGATATCTAAATTGAACGATCTGTATAATACTCCTCTCCTCTAATATCACATAATCTAAAAAAGGTCATATGATCATTTTTAGGCTATGTGGGAAATTGAGAGATATCATGGATCTTTTTTTACAGTAATGTTTTCAAAGGCTACGTGGGTACCGACAAATCAGCAACTTTTGAGAAAACCAAGTTTTTTGCTATTCTTGTTTGTTTTAGAGTCAGTAAAAATATTCCTTCTTAAGTATTCTTTAACGCTTTCCTGCACAATTCCATGTTTTAACTTCATTTTGATTATATATTTGAGAAAACATCGTGGAAAAGAAGAAATTGCTTGTAAAAAGCAATTTCTTCTTTTCGAAAATATTTTCTACTCTGTAGTTTGATTAATTTTCAAACTGCGCTCATATTTCATTTTCATCTGCAACTTCTTTGAAATTGGACAAATCTAAAAATTTTGAGAAACAGGAAATGGTTAAAGAGATTTAGTTGTATTAAGCTGTATTGCTAGATTCTGCAGTTATCCCCCTTGGTGCATTTTTCAGAAGTATAAGAGCGCTTTTATACAAGAAATTACTTGTATACAGAGGAGCTTCTTGCCTATCTTTTCGGGCATTTTCCGCGTGGGATGGTCATGTCTTTATGGCTATTAAAACTGTCGGCTTTACTATCTCCGAGACTTACACAAATAATGAAAAACGTTATGAGAAACGAAGAAAAGCTTTTAGGACACAAGAAATTCCTTCTGTTCGCATCGTGCTTTCTCAAACAACAACAACAACAAAAATCTCTTTGAACTATCGTCCTCTTCTTCTTTAATATGACAATAAAAAATCAATAGATCAACCAGATCATTAAAATAGACCTAGAGTGAACGCGTTTTTCGTGTTTGTTGGTTTGGCGATTTAAATGTTGTACATACAGCTGTTAGTAGGACAATTGACCAATCGCGGCTGTCAATCAAGGAATCAAACGACCAATCAATAATCAATTCAACCTGAAATTCAGATTCGAACTCAAAAATTGGCTGCAATTTACTTTGGTTTGGCGAAATAAACGTCGCAACTACAGCTTTTTCAAGTTACGACGTGTAGGTCGCAACTTTTTTGTTACATGCTACTTGCCATAAATGTTGCAAAAGAACGCCTTTTAAAATCCAAGCGGGATTTCCTACTCGCGTGACCAACGGAGTAAGTGGGCGGGGCCAGCGAATGGTTAACTATGCCTAAGACTAATACTTTTGTTATTTATTTCGTGTACCTGACCAAAACTTTTGAAAATAACGCTGGTTAACCCTGTCCCCTTTGATCCCTGGTTTTTTCGCCGCTGTGATTTTATAATTAAGAAAACAATGTAGAAAAAAAAATGAATTTTAACAAGCAATTGCTTTTTGCACAAAATTTTCTGGCCTTCCGGATGGTTATTTTTTCAATCTTATTTCACTTAAGATTTACGTTTTTGAATCTGGACAGGTCTACAATTTACAAAAAAAAAAACAAAAAAAAAAACAAAAAAAAAAAACCGGGAAATGGTTAATATCTTACGTGATGTTCCCCCGAGAGGACTATGGACGAGCCTCGCAATCCGTCACTGATGATTTGGCAGAAGTCCCGTCCAAGAATCCGGTACTTGAACCAGTAACGCCTAATTCCAGTATTTATATTTACCCATTCCAACTCGATAAAATTTTAGACCAGTCCAAATTCGACGAAGTTGCAGATGATAATTTTAAGCTGATGAAATCTTTAAAACATTTGTCTTTTGGGGCAGAAAGCATTGTGGATAATGAGAAAATTGCAATGTTTTCAAAGGTTTTTCCATTGAGGGGCGTTTAAAAGCGTTGTTATGTAGGTCGGTATACGTAAGACCACAGTTCACTCTGGGTTGAGGGATGTACAAATACGGGATGTAAACAGAAAGTACACAAAGAGAACATAAGGACAATCAAATTCAAACTTTTAGTAAATAATTTTAGAAGTTTATATCTTTTGCAATATTGTTTTAATTCAAAAGTAATCAGTATAATAATACAAGCTCATAAGATCGGTACATGATAAAATAAAATTGCAGTGTACCAATTTACATTGAATTTAAAGTATCGCACACCATGAACACTTTTAACCCTTTCCAGTTTAATCCCTGGTTTTTACGACCCTGTGGTTTTATACTTGAGAAAACATTGTGGAAAAAGAAGAAATTGCTTGTAACAAGCAATTTCTTCTTTTCCCACAATATTTTCTAACCTGTAGATTGGTTACTTTTCACATTACTCTCACTTTGAATTGTCATCTGGAAATTCTTTCAGATTGGGCTAGTCTAAAATTTTGAAAAACGGGAAAGGGTTAAACGGCATAGTGCTGTCACAAGCGATTTCCAATATTATTCAACCTTTATTGTTTACCTTTACCTGTTCACTCTGCATTATTCCTACATTCACAGACAGAATTCACGATGGTCAGCCTGAATGCTCAAGCAAGCGATTTCCCATATTATTCAACCTTTATTGTTAACCTTTACCTGCCCAGTCTGCATTATTCCTACATTCACAGACAGAATTCACGATGGTCAGCCTGAATGCTCAAGCAAAGCGACAGTCTTCATACACCATTTGTATATTTTATTAGCTCGACTGTTTTGAAGAGCACACGCGAGCGTCAGTACCGTCGTCGTCTGCGTGAAAAACAACTACAACAAACTTTGATATACATATCGCTTGGCGTGCAAAATATCATAACTACAGCTTTATTTAAGCTGCAGTTACGAAATTTTGCAGGCTGAACGAGGATAGATCTTTATAATTATCATAAGTACCATAACAGAAATAAAAGAAACTATTTTTTATTGTTTGCCATCTTGGTTTTGGAGCGCATAATAAATATGCTGTTTTTTTATCGACCAAGGAATTTGACTTGTTTTCGATTTTTTGTATCTGTTCCATGTTTTTTTCTTCCAAGGGAATATTTTAACAGTATCTGAAATACAGAATAACTGTCACTATCAAAAAGAGCAACTAATACCACCAAGAGTATAACTCTTAACTCGTTTTCGTCTTAATTGTTTTCACTGTCCAGTATTAGCATCTGAATGCCATGTTCTTGGTAAGCAAGATTTGGCAAGATAGGAACCGAGATTGTTCAAATGGGTGTCGAGGTAAAGCGCTGTCAACGTATTGAGTTTGGGGTAAACTGCGACTCCCAAAGAAAAATCTCAAAACACAACGTGTTATTCTAATCAGTGAAATAGCTTACTCTACTGTTGATCACTTCAACATTTAAATAGATGCAGACAGTATAGACGAAGACCAGCCTGCACGTACATGTCACATGATCTTTAGCATGGCTTCATATTCTCCATTTTACATAATGTAATCTGTAACACGGAAAGTTATCGCAGGGTACATACAATTGATAGAACTTACCCCGGTTTAGCCATTTCTTGTTCTATCCCTGGTTTTTATGTCCCCGTAATAATTTAGTTGAGAAAACATTGTAGATAAAGAAGAAATTGCTTGTAACAAGCAATTTCTTCTTTTTCTACAATATTTTCTACTCTATTGAATGGTTACTTTTCAAATTAAATCCATTTTAAATTTTGGTCTGCAAAACATTTGGTACAGGACTAATATTTTGCAAAACAGGAAAGGGTTAGACCAGCCGAGTTTCTTATTTTGAAAGTATAAATGTGTGACCCCTAAGATGATTAGGGACCCCCCGGTTGGTTCGAAAAGTATCAATCCTTGTAAGTCTGCTAGGACTGCACGGGCTGGCCGAGCTCGAAACTTTTCGCTCTAGTTTAGTTTATGGAATCATGAATGACTCCTTTTTCCAGAGATTCCATTTTCACTCGACAGACCACTTGGTTATGGTAAGATAGATCTAAGATAGTCCGCATATGAAATAATTTTCTCGTGACTGACAACATCAATTCCGAAAGACAAGGCCTAAGGTAGTTAACATGTATGCGTCTATAAGCGAAAAAGGGCTTTAAAGGCACTCCGCAAGTCAAATATTCGAACGAAGAGCTTTTATCAAGCAGAGTTCAATCATATAAAAATGTTGTAATGTCAAATGACCCTTCTATATCATAAGCATGTCTCCCAAAAGGAGAAAGAAGATAAATAAAATAAAAAAAAAAAAAAAAAAAACCAAAAAACAAACGACCCCGCAATACCGATCCAGATGAGACTGCACATGCTGCACAGACTGACAAGGGTCAAGACTTTTTTCCGAGACGATCTCTTCACGCATGACGTGTCGGATAGCGGTTCATTGGTTAGGGTTGTATATATGGGGGTCGAGGTACCACTTCATTTAAGCTCTCTCGTTGGCTAGAACGCTGTAAAACGTTCACGACCATTCGGGTCGATTCGAAATTCATCGGATAAACGACATTTTGCCGGGGACCTTGTCCGCGTAGGCATAAGACTAGTTTTCTCTTTAGCGCCCCGAATGTTTTATGAAATTGTTGTCTGAAGAAAGTTGCTCGGTGAAAGTATAAGAAGAAATTGAACGTATAATTGATTAACAACAGTTGGTTAATTACTGCATACGTAAGTCTATCAACAGCCGCTGCGCGTGTGAAAAGAGTCTGTCGTTGTTTACCGATAAATAATAGGTACAAACAGAACGGGGTCGTGCAGATGACGAAAAAGATGCTGATCCCAAAGAGAGTCCTGATCGCTGATTTCTGTCGGATTGTGTCATTGTTATTGTTTGCTATGTTGGTCAGCCCACCCGGCTTTTGCCTGAGCAGTAAAGATATTCCGATGATTGCATTTCCGGTGATAATGACTGCCATTGGTGCGACGTTAAAGACAAAGAGGGCGATTTTTGTCCAAGTTGTTAAAAAGAATTGTTGATACACCGGTGTCAGGAAGTAACACGCTTCAACCACAGTAATCCCTGTAGTATTGTTGTACAGCGTAACCGTTTTAAGTTCATGTCCATAGATTAAATGCGCCACCAGAGCTTGAATTACCACAAACGTTACTGCAGTGACAACAATCGCTGTCTTTGGCGTTATGCGAGTTTTCGCCCAAAGCGGAAATCTCGTCGCTATAACTCTCTCGAAAGTAAGGTTGGCCACCGTCCACGTTGAAAGACCCCCACTTCCATATGCTGCCCACCGAGCTATCTTGCACTGAATATTAGACATATCAATTAAAATTAGCCCGTATCCATACCTCAGCGTGCTTTCCAGACCAAATGTCCATAGTGTTACGGTGTCCGAAATCGCCAACACAAGCATATACACTGAAGTCGAGTGTTTCCGTAACTCCCTTCGAGAAAGTACGATTATGTTGAAAATATTTCCGATCGTACCAACAATCATAAAAATAATCGGTAAAGTCTTCCAAATCCATATTGAAGCTCTGCATTCCCAGAATTCGTTGTTGCAAATTTCTTTATTCATAGTTGTAGATTTATTCCCTGGAAATTACGCAATTTATTACATTTTCTCTTTCTTTATCCTTTTACGATTATCCCCTTTTACTTATTCAGAAATATTCTATAACGTACACGAGTAGATGTCAATGAAACCTTCCTATAACTGACTTCATCGTACTTAATTGCGGTTTCGCTTCTTTTTGGTATGACATATAATCAAAGACCACAACATCATGAAAATGGCAAAATAACCACAAACTGTATTTAGATTTTTTTCTGTAAAGGAAAACCCACACGTTTTCTCGTAATGATCATTCGGTTGTATTTTTAATAATGTCAAAATTAACGGGGTGCGATATAATGTGGTAGAATATCACACTCTGGTGCCGTCCGTCTATTGTCAAATATGTTCGATCAAACACCCATAGTTGTTATTATATCGCTATTATTATTGGATAAATCATTAGTATTGACATCAGTAATCACAGGGTATCGCAGTAATAGATTGCGTGATATGCTGGGTTGTCGTTGTTGTTTACATAAAAGGTCGAGATTTCGTAACTACCCCGATTCACTCCGTTATTATAACATTAAGACTGGGGCTCTACATTTCCACTTTTCTTCCTTTCTGTCGTTGTTTCTTTCTTTCATTCTTTTTTGTTTGCATTTCTTAAAACTCTTTTTTTCCAATTATATCTTCATGTACAAATGGAAATCAATGAGGAATTATATATCGTACATTTGATTGAATAGTGAAATTTTAACATTTTTACAAACTTCACGACATAAACATTACAAATTTTATGTAAAGCACTATTGATTGTCAATGAGATACATGTACTAATATTTCAATATATAGACATCGACATTCATTTTTTTCTGAAATAAACTTTTTTTTTGCTTTTTAGTTTGCTGTCATTAAATGATAGGAAATGAAGATATTTTTTTCTTTCGTGGAGGTATGTATCGAAAAACCTAATCACACGTATGTTTGAATTCGCTTCGCATATTCATGCATATTCATGTCTCTTCCATACAATGATAGAATACATTTTGTCAAGGTCAGAATGTTAGATTGAAATAGAAGTGACAATAAGACCCCCCGTAAGAAAACAAAACAACAAACAAACAAAACGAACAAAAAACAAAACAAAAACAACAACAACAACAAAACCCATCAACAATAACAACAAAACCCACTACGTCCACCACCACCAACAACGAAAACATCAGAAAGCAATATTATATGACAATGAGACAATGGTGGTAAAAATTCAGTTTTCCGAAACGTCGTACCTACAGCTATTTCAACCTTTTCCTTTGAATTTGAAGTCATTTTTCAGTTCAAGTATTCCCTGAAGTGTTTTGAGCACAAATTTTGAGCACGTAGCTATGTTGTATGTTTCCGCACAAAATAGTTCCATACAAAAAGTTTGAAAATTGTAAAATATTTCCTTTTTAGTTTGCTGTCATTAAATGATAGGAAATGAAGATATTTTTTTTCTTTCGTGGAGGTATGAATCGAAAATCCTAATCACACGTATTTTTGAATTCGCTTCGCATATTCATGCAGTGTGATTAGCGTTTTTCGATTGTTACCTCCATGTAACAAAAACTATTCTCTTCATTTCTTAAATACACTCTCCAAAATGTTTATAGGGTAATTTTCCCAGTTGTCACTAGATTATCCAATTATCTATAGAAATCCGAAGATAAACGACTTTGTAGAAAATCGACAGATCTCGGCTGTCAATCAAAGAGTCAATCGATCAATTAGATCCATTTTTTTTTACTTTGAACTCAAACATTTTCCGACATGTATGTATAGCATTTATATTTATTTGGCGTTGTTAAACGTCGTGACTACAGCTCGAATAAGCTGTATTAACGACGTTTAGGTCGCCAACCTACTATTTCATTTTTTTTTATATGCTGCTGACCAAAAAATGTTACAAGATAACATCGTTTAATATTAAAGTGCAACTTCCTGTCGGATCATAATGGGCATGGCCAGCGATCCGTCAATTGTATTAATATTGTGAAATTGCCCACAATAATAGGTATTCAATAATTATGAAAAAAATGTACAACTTATCAAACAGCATAAAAAAATCTTTAAAAATCATGGATATTTTTCTTTTAATGCAGAACAACTATGATCGATTTGAATATACCGTTTCAAACGATTATCTATGGAGATACAAAGAGCCATTTGAAAATTACTTTTTACAAATTTTTCCACATTAACGATTGGTGTTGGACCTGTATTGGTTTTCTGTTTTGATACTCTTTGTCTGGTACCGAGGCCAGTAGATCGTTTTCATATTCTCACTGCGCATGCCTCAAACCAAATGTCGTTAAAAAACAATATTTACTATCGACTGGAGAATCTACGTTACTCTCCTACAGAGAAACAATCTCTCAGGGGTTATAAATGCTACAGGAGTAGATGGTAAATTCTAGCATGATTATCTCCCTTAAAAACTAAAAAGGAAATTTGAAACATTGCCTATCTTCATGCACGTAAAATGATGTTAAAAGCATTAAATAGTTTTGTTTTAACGTCCTTGAATCTGACTAAGAAAATGATTATTACACGACTCGAATTGACTATTATAAAATATTGAAGTTTTTCAGAGTATTCAGAATTCCTGAAAACATTGTTCTATAATTCAGGTCTGTGGAGCGATGAGTCCCTCGCTGTAGGCTACTTTGAATGTACCTCAATGAATAAACAAAATCCTAGTAATACTCCATGTAATCAAAGCACCGAAAGTATTGATGATGGACGTACGTGTTGGCAAGGTGGAGCGATATGCCCGTTTTGGAGTACAAAATGACAATTTTCATATAGATAATCTTTTAAAGCATAACTCCTCGCCTTGGCGACTTAATCAACAAATAAATTTCACATTAATGCCGGCCAATGTAGGATTACAAAGTTCACTTCTGATCGAAATGAATAATTTGATCAGTCGATTGATTCTTTTATTGGCATCCGCGATTTTTGTCAATCATGCTTACATTTATCAACCTTCCATCAGGTACAGCAACTTCGACCTTTGACATACTTGTCAAAAACGTAAACTATTCTTATATTTTCATGCTTTTTACAGTTTTGATGTTAATATTTATTATCTTGACATATTGAAAGCTTAGAGCAAAACATAGTATACATTGTATAGACCCATACTATGTTTTTAGCTGGTTTTTAGTTAGCTTTTGATAGCTTAAGTTAACAGAAATAATTTGAGGTCTACTCAGAGTTCAACGAGTGCAAACTGCCACTGGAGGCTTAACCACTTAATCTATTGAATGCCTACGCAATAAAAACTAGTTCTTATTTCAGGTATATTGCAAACTCTGCAACTACTATGTTTTTAGCTAGTTTTAGTTAGCTTTGATAGCCTAAGTTAACAGAAAAATTTTGAGGCCTTCTCAGAGTTCAACGAGATCAAACTGCCACTGGAAGCTTAATCACTTAATCCATTTAATGTCTACGCAATAAAAAGTAGTTCTTACTTCGGGAATATTGCAAACTCTCCTTGCTACATTTTAACTTTATTCAAGTTGTAGACAACTCATTTAAAAGCATGAAATCTAACCCAGTCCCACTCAATTGAAACATCTCAAGAAATAGCATTTGAAAATATTGTGGACAATGATGAAATTGCTTGTAAAAAGCAGTTTCTTCGTGTCCACACTGTTTTCTATCCTATAAGACCAAGGTTTTCTTATTCTACTAATCATGATAACCGTTGACAAATATTACTGCCTTGCTAGTCTACAGTACTTTCATTACTTTGATTTCTCTAAGTCCTCGATATTCTTGGTTTTTGTATTTATTCCATCGGTACTTATAAACTTTATCGAGCCGAATATTTTCCTTCTGTGCCCTTGATATCGTCAAAAATGAGTGCTTGTAAATTTATTTTCATATTATTATATCTCATGCTGAGTTGCTTCAGGCCACACGCCTTCGCTTGGCAGCATTGATCTTTCAACTAACGTATTGTCAATAAAAGAATCAGAGCTAATCCCCAAATCAAATCACTCGTCTAGACCGAATGTGAATTTTGAACTCCGATATTGGCCGACATTTATGTAAAACACTTTTGTTGTTTTGGCGACTTAAACGTCGTAATTACAGCTGTGTTGTAAACAAGACGTAATTATGAATGTCTTAAAATGTTTCAAACTAGCCATATCTTCCCTCACAAAACACAGCAAAATTAATCAGAAAAACATGCACCCTGTCGAAAAGCATAAATAAAAATGACGATATATTGATAAGGTGTCCAACGCGATACCAGCTGCGCTATAGCCGCGGCTTTTTCATTGGATGAATCGCGTGCACCAGTCGACAAATGAAACTATTCATTGAGACTAGAAATGCTGCTTATTCAAGCTGTAGCTTCGACGTTTAGGTCGCCAAACAACTTTTCTATTTTTAGCTCACCTGAGCACGAAGTGCTCTGGGGGAGCTATTGTGATCGGTCATCGTCCGTCGTCCGTCCGTTCGTCCGTCCGTTCACAATTACAAAAAATCTTCTCCTCCTAAACTAACCATGGAATTTCAACAAAACTTTACAGAAATGACCCTTGGTATAAATCATTATCTATTGACTGTCTTCCAAAATACTTCAAAGAATTATCATACTCTGAAAATTAGCCCTTTTCTGGGCGATACCTGATTTTACATAGAAATAAAGAAGGAAATCTTTTAAAATCTTCTTCTCCCAAACCATAGGGCCTAGAGCTTTGATATTTGGTACAAATCATCATCTATTGACCCTCTACCAAAACATTTCAAAGATCTACCGTATTCTGAAAATTAGCCCTTTTCTTTGTGATCCTTGATTTTACATAGAAATAAAGAAGGAAATCTTTAAAAATCTTCTTCTCCTAAACCATAAGGCCTAGAGCTTTGATATTTGGTATACATCATCATCCATTGACTCTCTACCAAAATACTTCAAAAAATTATCATACTCTGAAAATAAGCCCTTTTCTGGGCAATCCCTGATTTTACATAGAAATAAAGAAGAAAATCTTCTTCTCCTAAACCATTAGGCCTAGAGCTTTGATATTTGGTATAAATCATTATCTATTGACCCTCTTCCAAAATACTTCAAAGAATTATCATACTCTGAAAACTTGCCCTTTTCTGGGCAATCCCTGATTTTACATAGAAAAAAAGAAGGAAATCTTTTTAAAAATCGTCTTCTCCTAAACAATAACGCCTAGAGCTTTGATATTTGGTAAACATCATCATCTATTGTCCCTCTACCAAAATACTTCAAAGAATTATCATACCCTGAAAATTAGCCCTTTACTGGGCGATCCCTGATTTTACATAGAATATAAGAAGGAAATCTTTAAAAATCTTCTTCTCTTAAACCATAAAGCCTAGATCTTTTATATTTGGTATACATCATCATCTATTGACCCTCTACCAAAATACTTCAAAGAATTACCGTATTCTGAAAATTAGCCCTTTTCTTTGTGATCCTTGATTTTACATAGAAATAAAGAAGGAAATCTTTAAAAATCTTCTTCTCCTAAACCATAAGGCCTATAGCTTTGATATTTGGTATACATCATCATCCATTGACTCTCTTCCAAAATACTTCAAAAATTATCATACTCTGAAAATAAGCCCTTTTCTGGGCAATCCCTGATTTTACATAGAAATAAAGAAGTAAATCTTTTAAAATCTTCTTCTCCCAAACCATAAGGCCTAGAGCTTTGATATTTGGTACAAATCATCATCCATTGACCCTCTACCAAAATACTTCAAATGAAAATTTGCCCTTTTCTTGGCGATCCCTGATTTTACGAAAAATAAAAGAAGGAAAACTTTAAAAATATTCTTCTCCCAAACATTAAGGCCTAGAGCTTTGATATTTGGTTCATATCATCATTTATTGACGCTCTACCAAATTACATAAAAAATTATCATACTCTGAAAATTAGCCCTTTTCTGTGTGATCCCTGATTTTACAAAGGAATAAAGAAGGAAATCTTTGAAATCTTCTTCTCCTAAACCATAAAGCCTAGATCTTTTATATTTGGTATATATCTTCAGCCATTGACCCTTTACCAAGTTACTTAAAAAAATTGGCCCTTTTCTGTGTAATCCCTAATTTTAGATGATATCTTTGAAAACCTTCTTCTCCTAAACCATTAGGCCTAGAGTTTTTATACTTGGTATGTATTGATGGCTATACTTCAAATCATTACTATATTCAGGAAATAAGTGCTATATGGTTCGATCTTCAATATACTTAGGATTAAAAGAGAAATCTTTTAACATCAATTCAAAAATGATAAGACAGAGGGCTTTGCTATTTTCTTTATATCATAAAGCAATGAACCATCATACTCAGGGGAGCGATTAAGGACCATCATGGTCCTCTTGTTTGTTACATACTAGTGACCAAATCTTTTGCAAAATTACGTCTTTCAAAATCGAAGCGGGACTTCCTGTTGGAGTAATTGGATGAGGCCAACGACATAAGTAGGTCATTTTATCCAGTCTCATCGCTTTTTGTCGAGTACGCTTACGGCGAAAGCGAGAAAGTTGACGAATCGCTGGCCCCGCCCACTGACTACTTTGACTCCGCCCATTGACCCCAACAGAAAGTTCCGCTTCGATTTTAACGGCATTATTTTGAAAAAAATATGGTTAGTACATGTTACAAATAAGAAGAATGGTTGGTTGGCGATCTAAACGTCGTAAATACAGCTTGAATATGCTATAGTTACGACGTTTAAGTCGCCAAGCTAACAAAAATGAATCACAAAAATGGCTACCAATGTCGGAGTTCAAACTGTACTTTCATTATAAATGAATGACTTCATTGGTCGACTAATTATTTGATTGAAAACCGCGATTGGTCAGTAGACGTTGTGTCAAGTCGGTGTATGTGCATTAGAACGCCAGTCTAACCGAATTATAAGATTATATCGGTTACATTTCAGAGATGAAGGGAATATTTTTTGTTTTCTTGGAGGTATGAACCGAAAAAACTAATCACACCGAAGCGGGTTTATACAATATGTGATTTGGTTTTTCGGTTCATACCTCCATGAAAACAAAAAATGTTCTCCTCATTTCTTATAATTTAATAGCATCGAGCGAAAAAACCAAAAGCTTTGCAAATTTTGATACCTTTTTGTATGGGTCTATTTTGTGCGGAAGCATACAAAATAGCTGCGTGCTCAAAATTTTGTTCATGGAGTTATGAATATTTTTTTTCGACCAATCAGAACGCCCGATTTTGATAGACAAAACTCAAGATTAAATTATTTATGGATAGATTTCAAAATGACTTCTCAACATCGTTCTCCTTCCTGATTAAATGAGTCATTTGACACATTTCATTTATCCGATATGACAAAGATGATTCAGAGAAGACTCAACTCCTAAAATCAGTATTCTACCATTCCTAGGGTGCGATATTGCTCTCAAGCGCCTTAAGTCGTGGAATTTAACTGTACTACACAAAGTCTTAGTAATACTTCATTAAAACCTTTCCTATTTTATGAAAATCTAGACAAGTCCAAATGGAATGAGGTTGCAGACGACAATGAAAATTGGATACATTTTGTACGAAACCATCCTATGAGGTAGAAAATATTGTGGCATAAGGAAAATTTGCTTGTTACTAGCAATTTCTTCTTTTTCCAAAAATATGCAAGCAAGATTTGAATTTCTTGTGCATTGCACTTCCCCTCGACGAGATCTATCCACCTATGAAGTTTCAAGTTAATAGCTATTATGCTTTCAGAGATATGCCCCGGACAAAAGCTTAGTCTTTAAAACAACAAAGGGCAATAACTCCAAAATTATGCAAGCAAGAGTTGTGGTTCTTATGCACTGCACTTCTCCACAACGAGATCTATCCACCTATGAAGTTTCAAGTTAATAACTATCATACTCTCAGAGATATGCCCCGGACAATTCTTAGTCTTTAAAACAACAAAGGGCAATAACTCCAAAATTATGAAAGCAAGAGTTGTGATTCTTGTGCACTTCACTTCTCCTCAATGAGGTCTATCCACCTATAAAGGTTCAAGTTGATAGCAATTATACTTTCAGAGATATGCTCCGGACAAGTTTAAGGACGGAAGGACGGAATGACGGAAGGACGGAATGACGGACGGAGACCATTACTATATCCCCTTCGCCGAAACGGCGGGGGATAAAAAGGTGGTCGTTCTTATTGTCTGTACGTTGATTTTAAAAAGGTTTTAGACAAGGTAAATCATACTAATTTTTTTGAATGCTTAATACGTCATGCAATTTATGGACAATTTCTGAAAGCATTAGTCACAAAGTACACTAATATATCGTCTTGTATTTAAACAGAAAATGTTCTAACTACTTTTTTTCAAATGAAATATCGGAATCAGACAAGAAGATATATGAAGCTCCACAATTTTCTTATTGTTTATTGACCAAATATGTAAGAGATTAACAAATGAATTCAAGGAAAATTATGTTATTAACGCTATATCCGAAATGATATGTCTTGTGTATGCGGGTGATATCGCTAATTAATCCAATGCAGTAGTAGATTTACAAAATAATTCAAAACTATTGAATTTTTTTGTTTAGATACAATATTGGAAGTAAACTTGGATTAAACTGAAATAATTGTCCTCACAAATGATGGTCCCTCAGAAATGATGGTCCCTTCGAATTACTTCTTGTATAAACATATGGATCTTCTTTTTTCTCCAATATTGTTTTGGTCTGTCGCTCAGGAAAAACTTTCCTCTCAAGCTAAAAAAGCTATAAACTCTATTTATAGATATCAAAAGTTTATTTTGGTACTTCCCGTATCAAGACATCTTCCGTTTTTTCGATTTTATGGTTAAACCAATCTTATGTTATGGCGCCCCTATTCGGGTCATACATACGCAAATGGGATCCATTCATTTTGAATTTTGCAAAAAGTACTTAATACGACAAATAATATGGTAGCATTAGACGAATGTGGAGAACTGTCGATATCCTCGTAATTGTTATAAGATACTGAAATCTCTAGACGGCTCAGATCGCAGAACCTTGGCAACACATGTCAAAAACTTACTGTTCTTATACATGGATTTGGAATTACATGGATTTGTCAATAAGTGGGTGACACTATTCATTTCTTAAAACGTTTTAAGTTAATGTTATTAGATTGTTCTAAGCAAAATTGGCATGCTTCAATAAGAGCATCAAGTCGATGTTATCATTATCAGCACTTTAAGTCTTTAATAGAGGTAGAAAAATATTTGACCATTGACTTTCTTTTAATACAGAATTGCTTAATCGAAATTTCGATGTCCAAATCATATATTTGCTATAGAAACAGGTAGTCATATAGATATGGCACATGATGAACGAATATGTATTTGTTTTTTTTTAACATTATATTAAAATTGAAGAATGTGAACCACACATATTTTTTTATTGAATATTGCGTAAGCAACCTGAGGCTAAAGTTACTATGCTAAAATTTCAAACCTATGCAGAGTTTAATGTGAAAACATAATGTAAAAACATCTACCGTAATCAATGTGATCTTCTGTCGCTTGAAAAGTAGATCGGATCTGACCATTAATTTATACGCCCGATTGAGGCGAGAAGGACGAAGGCTAGATATGACTCATTGAAAGCTGTCGGCTTGATGTACAGTACTTTCGTGTGAATGTTCTGAATTTTAGAAAAAAAATCAAAACTTGACGAGTGAATGAAAAGAAAGAAAGGAGATATATAATATATTGGAAATTATAAAACATATATAATCATATCATATTGTTAAGAAAAAATAAGGTGTGTGTTTCATACCAAAATAATATTACTTATTCTAGAGTAACAATGTTAAAACGGTCCGGTTAGACGAAGTTGCTGTATAAAGCTGATAAGCGAAGCTGTCGGTTTTACGCTAGATTGGAATGTTTTGTTTAACAAACTAATTGGCCATTCATAGGATCATATTCGCACTGTCTGAAAACAGTTTTGTCGTGCTCGGACTTTGTGTCTATATATTTTTACCTCCGAATTCTACCCAAAGGATGAAACGTCTACACACCGCTTTTGAGAGGTGTACATAATCATGTTAACCTGGTAAACGACCGCCCGCCCTCTCTCGCTCTCTTTATCTGGAGATTATAAAGCGCATATTTACACAAGTATAAAGTTGCTCCATGGTGGAGCAAAGGATTTAGCGCGGCGGAAAGAAACTTGTTTAGAATTCTTGATACAGATGTAGACTTAATAAGTAAACAATTTTATTAATGCATATCCAAATAACATATTTTTTTAGATTTTTTAATTCAAAGAATTTGCTGACATCTATATCATCACACGGTGTAAACTGTCAGATTTGAACGAGACAATGGTTTAAGTTCAGAGACGTATGCACATATTTCGAGTTGTCAATGAAAGTGTTAAGAGATCTGAAGAAAAACAAAAGTCTACAGTCAATGATAAAGCTATAGGAAATAATACGTTGTTGTTGTTTTCACCCAGTGTAGTATTGGCAAGAGTAAAGATTATTTTCTTTGAAGAAGTAGTTTAATATTTCATAAAAATTAAACATCTCAAACAATAAACTGCTACATATATAAAAAAGATGGATGTAAAAAATTTAAAGGTTAACTAGAAACTGAAATACCATTGGCAACAAATTGTTTGTGATTGTGTGAACAAGGTATGGGTCGTTTATTATTCAAAGAATGAAACCCATTATGCTAATAAACAATAATAAATGATAAGTCATGCTCAAAGAGACAATCTAAGATCTGTGTGAACTACAATTGGCTACCCTTGTCATGGCACAAATAACCCCGACTCAAATTTCATAATTTTCTGAAACATCTTTCAATTTCAAGATTGTATTCATACAATTTCGTTATTTATTGATGGGTTGAATGAGCTCTCCCCTTTTTCTTCTATGGACAAATTTTTCTTTACTTCTTGTAATTAACCTGCTGTACATTTGATATGAGCAGTAGTGTTATATCCAACTTAAATCTAAGGTAAAAGGGACTTTATCCATTTGTATAACAGTTTTATCAAATAGTAAGCTGTCTCTCTTCCATCATTAATTAAATATAATCCAACAATTTTCAAAAGGAAGTTTTCAAAGTCTCATCAACTTAAATCAACATCTTCAACATTTTTTCATTTGGACTTTTTTATTATCAACTAACTCTGCAAGTCAAAAATATTTATTTCCTACCAAGATGTAGCATGAAGTACAGGGGAGATATTTTACTAATTGGACTGTTTTCCTAAATAATAAAATCCATGCATTATCTCCCTTTGACCATTTATCAAATGCAAGGCATCACCTACATATTTTTGCTATACAATGACAAAAAAGCCCAACCTATAAAAGCAGGGATTTTATTTTTTGACAAATCCAAAGAATGCTATGTAATTAGCTTTGTCTTGGTGCAAGGGACATTTTGCAAAGGAATTATGAAATCAAATAGACAGTTTGACTAAAATGATTTTTAAAGGATATCTACTTTGTTGCCATTGCAACCAAAATTATATTGGAAGATAATTGTTTGAAATGATCTGAAAGAAGATCATCTATAGAACAATCCTGTGAAATTTGGTTTAGATCTGACCAACAGTTCCTAGGGAAAATATTTTTTAAGAAAAGTTTATCACTAATAGACATATGCACAATAGACACAATGCTATAAGAATAGCTTCCTGGGCTTTGGCCAGTAGAGCTAAAGATGAATCTTATACAGACCAGAGGACATCAAGCAAAGAAAGTATTGTAGTCATAATAAGCATTCCACACATAGAAAATGCTTTGAGAAGAGTGTTCAACCCTGATCAGAATGCACAGTTTACAAAGATGAGTCTGAAAGGATGCTTTTCACACATTCCAGATTGACCTTAACTCTTTCTGTACAATCCTAGGATTTTATGTGCCTGTGATCTTATACTTGAAAAAACATCATGATTTCAACAAACAATTTCTTCATTTCCCACAAAGTTTTCTACCCTTCACTGTTGGTTCCTTTTCAAATTGCACTAACTTTTGATTGCCATTTACAACTTCTTCCAAATTGGACCAGTCTAAATTTTTGAAAAAAAAAAGAAGGATTAAACTCATGTCTGACCCTTTGCTGTCTTGTGATTAATAGGACATATAAAGAATCTAGAATAAGGAGTGATTCCTACAAAATACATTAGAGACTATCTGATTTGCAACATGGAACATTTTATGTTTAGTACCAAAAGGGCAGTGGATACAGTTTAAAGAGATACTCAAAACAATACAATATTCCAAGTTTCAAATGCCTTTTATATTACCAAGTTAACCCTTTCCCACCCAACAAAATTTCTGACTGGTCCAAAATTTCTAAATCCAAAAAAGTTCTAGATGACAATGTACAGTTGATAGGATTCTAAAGCCTTTGGTTTTAAGGTTAGACAACATCGTGGATAATGAAAAAATTGCTTGTAGCAAGCAATTTCTTCATTTTCCAAAATGTTTCTAAATTCTTATTCTTGAGGGGCATAAAAAGGTGGGGTTTCAGACTGGTCCAAATCCAAAAAAGTTGTACATGGCAATTTACAGTTGATAGGATTCTACAGCCTTTTGTTTTAAGGTTAGACAACATTGTGGATAATGAAGACATTGCTTGTAGCAAGCAATTTCTTCATTTTCCACAATGTTTCTTAATCCTTTTTCTTGAGGGACATAAAAAAGTGTAGTTGTGTTGGAATGGGTAAATACAATTTGACTCGGACCATTCAAATTGCCAATTTTAAATCAAGTTTATTGTTGACTGAAAAAGACAACTCATTCAAATTTTAACCCTTTTGCATACAATCACTGATATTTCATTATCAAAAAAGGAAAATGTTAATGAAAGGAGAAAAAAGTTGATTTTGAAATAGGTCCTATTTACCAAAAATGTGTTGCTTTCAACAAATGGAGCAACTTTAATATTTTATAAAGTACATTTCATCACTGTCATTTACACTGAGTCTAACTTTTATATAAGTTGATGCCTTCCTCCAGGTACAGTTTTTAAGTTTGTTTGAATTTCCATCTGGAAATGTTCCTTTGCCATGTATTGAGAGCCTACTTGATTTCTGCCTTAAGTGCAGGAAATTTGTCTATTTAGCAGATGTGTGCTAACATATCTATAAGCAGCTTCCTTACTTCTGATTAAATAGAGTGTCTTCTCATCTCATATCCTCAACTTACAGCTCAACTAAGTACATCAACAGTGCAACAGAAGGATTGTTTTGTCAAACAAATGGCTTTGTGTGTATGTATTTCCGTTGATTTATGGTCACTACAGCAGCACATGCCCATATGAGCGACACCCTAGAAGACGGTTAGTTGTTACGGGGGATAGTGCAAGGATACAGGACGAAACTGCTGAGAACTCTGCGTGGTTCTTTAACATGCTTGACGAATAGCATCGTCACACTTGTCACACATCTTATCCGAAAGTCAATTGTTTGTGCTAGTTGATATGGTCAGCCTAAGGCTCGAACAAGTTATCTTGAGGTTTGAAGTCAACTGCTCTACCAACTGAGCTAATAGGGCTGACACAGTTATTTTCATCAACTTCTTTTCCCAACAGGCTGTAAAACAATAAAAGAACACTCAAGAAAGGAATTGAGAAGATACTATGTGCTGTCAAATTATGACATTTTGCCCTTGTAAGTGGCAATGGTCTTTGAAACATGCCTTTGGTGGGAAGTACCTTAATCTTCATTGATTTAATTTCCATCAATTATAAAACACTACTGCTTATTGGAGCTAAAATCTTAATCTTTCATTTTATAATAGCAAGATGTGATCTGCTCTTGTCATCTTTCTATTCTAAAAATGTTTATTAACCCTTGTTATGCCGTATAAATTACCTTACTGAATTGCTGTCAAATCAAAGGACTGAAAGCACTGATAGAACTTGTTGTTCAAAAATCAATATTTTTTTTAGAAATCACCTTCATAAACAAAGCTGGCAGGAAAAGTACAAGCAGGAGGTATAGACTAAGATCAGACTGCACATAAGTGCAGTCTGATCTTAGTCTACACCTCCTGTCAAAACCGGAATATTCCGGGTTCAGCATGACAAGGGTTAATGAAAGTGGAAAGCCCACCATGCAATGGCTATTTGTGGAGAGGACAAATACAAATTCAGATAACAATTCAAAGTAAATTTGGTATATACATGTATAAGCATTAACAACTTAAAATGAAAGTTAAAATACTTCCCTAAACTAAATTACTAGTCACAAAGTAAGTTCAATAACAGTGAAACTATAGGCGCTTGAACATCTGATTTGCTTCATCATCCTGATATACAAATGTACAATATACTTAACACTTTCTCACACTATTCCTCCTTTTTACACCCTTCATGAAAAGGGCTTTGAAAACAGAGCGGAAAATGAAGAAACTGCTTGTATCAAGCAATATCTTCATTATCCACAATGTTTATACCCAAAAAGATTAAACAGTTCAAAACTAGAAATTGTCATTTGCAGCTTCCAGTCTAGAATTTTGTTGTATAGGAATGGGTTAAGATACAGGTAACTTGGTATTCATTTACAAAGGAGGCATTTTGGGGAAAAAAACACTTTTTTTCAATTTACTTGATGGGAGGCATCTTTCTTTCACTCAACAAATATCATCAGTGGTGCAGTTCCAATAGTTTTCATTGCATAACACTATGTGCTCTCTATTGAAATTTGATAAATTTATATTAAGCCAATGAATTCTTAAAAAAAACTGACATCACGGGTCATCTAAAGATCAATTCTGTGAAATTTAGTTGAATAAGAGATGATTATTTTCAAAGTTTTCACTATATGCCATATATGGACATTAACCCAACCCATTCACCTTTTACCAGATGGCAAAATTTTAGACTGGTTCAAATTGAAAGGAGTTGCTGATGACAAATTTAAAGCTTATGAAAATTTGGACTTTTTATACTTTTGGGGTAGAAAACATTGAGGATAATCATGAAATTGCTTGTAACTAGCAACGTTTTCCTTTCCCACAATGTTTTCCAAAGCTTTTTCTCTTGTTGGTATCTAAAAGTGTCATTGAGTGGGAATGTGTCAAATTCGTGTTCTTTGTAACAACAAATTTTTGAAGGAATCCAATAAAGAGTCACCAAAGGGCAATTCCTGTTAAAGTTAACTGAAATTCATCAAATGATCTCTAGGAAGAGAATCTTAAAACGTTTTCACTATAGACCATACATATGAAATTTAGCCCCATCCATGCCATGTTCTTATTCTGATCAAATCTTTTAACAGGAATACATTAAAAATCAATAAAGGTAAATGTCTGTGATATTTCATTCCATCAAGTGGTATCTGAAAATAAGACTTTCAAAGTTTTCACTATATACATTAAATGGAATCTAGCTCTGACCAAAGGATTACCATATTTTCTACCATTCCAATTCTAAAGGAATCTGACAGAGGGTCACTCAGGGCTCATTCCTGTGAAATTTGGTTGGAATCCGTCTAATAGTTTTGAGATTTTCACAATTTTAGCCATATATAAAACTAGCTTCACCCATTAAAGCCATGTTTTGTTTTCATCTGATCAAAATTATTTCAACAAATCCGGTTAAAGGGCTTCCAAGGATCATTCGTGTAAACTTTGGTTGAAACCTATCCAATGGCTTCTGAGGATAATAAATTCTTCACACACACACACACACACACACACACAACATGAATAAATAAATGAAAATATGGCATAGGTCCCAACGATTAAAGTCATACAAAATGTTTTTCCGATCAAAATTCTTCATAAAGAGATCGTAGCGGTGAAATTTTATTGAAATCTGTACAACACTTTCTGAGGAGGAGATTTCAAAAGTAAAAGTTTACAGACGGAGCGGACACAAAGCCACTACGATAGCTCACAGGCTTTCAGACATTTGGGGCTAAAATACTAATTACAGTTTATCAATCTTACCTGATTCATTCCCTGTGTCACACACGTTTCCGGCCAGTTTATCATGGTACGAAATAACCACACAAATTATAGTATGAAATGGTTAAGGTACGAAATGATTGTCGATAACCCAATCGGAACACGATCGGTAATTCCCGAAAGCGGTCGAGAGATTTCCGAATGGTCTATTTGAGGGTTTCTTACGGTACACAGATATAGCTCAAATCCGATAATTTAATCACTATCCCATACAGTAAATCATATTTTTGTAATACTTAGACATAAACACTTCTGATTAAAAAAAACTGAAATCGTAAATTAACCAATATAAGTTCTGAAATGAAAATATCAATTCGAATCTGACTGACCTTTCAACAACTAAATACTTCCGAGTTCATCATAAAAACACAGTTAAAATAGAGTTTTAATTGTTACCAAACTAATTTGCATCGATTTATAAGAAACAATCATCAAAACAAAATCATGTTTTGTTTAGATACAAAATTGATTTGAGTGTTTGTAAAATGCTTATATCATTGAAAAATACAAACACTGTTATACATGACCTCGTCCCAATCTAACCACAAGCAGCGCTGCGTTGGTACGCCGCGCAATAACGAAATTGGTCTGTGTGGTAAAATACTCACATCGCACCCAAGAGCCCTCTAGTTCGAACCTGGCTACACGCTCCATTCCCCCATCTCTCTCACTCTCTAGCACTCACTGGCTGAAAGCCAACGAGCTTTTGTCATGATGTGGTGTCCGTCGTCCGTCCGCCAACTTTTACCTTAAAAATATTCTTCTCATAAAGTACTGAACATAATTCAATCAAATTTCACAGGAAGGATCCTTGGGTGGCCTTTATCAGATCCCTTCAAAGCATTTTGATCGGATGAAAAATATGTAACGATATATTTGCATATATCGTTACATATTTTTACATATATACATGCAAATATATCGTTACAATACCTCAACGGGATGAAAATTATTGCGGGCAGGTTGTGTCCCCTAGCGCACAAATTGGCAGATCTGCGCATAATCGATAGTAGACTTGGGTAGAAAGTGGCACCTCCGATAATCCAAACATCAAACTTTTTCTGCCCTGATGATATATCTCCTGTATACATATCTCAGGCTTTCAGCGCTTTGATTTCCTATACAGTTGGTTCAAGGATAGTTCAACACAAAAAGATTTCTATATATTAATAAATGAAAAAATACTATGATGATAATAAAGTTGACGCACTTTATATATGCTTTTGACAAAGGGACATATAAACGTATGATTTGTTACTTTGTATTTTAACATGAATAAGGGCCGACGGCCTAATTACTTCTTTGAAAAAACTATTGTACATTGTATTGCTTTCAAAGGATTTGCCTAAAACAATTCGGATGGATGATTTGGAAAGGCTTTGTCTCCAACTGAAGGGGAAAAGTGCTTGATAAAAACAATTTATCATTTGCAACAATGTCTTTGTAAGTTTGTTCAGATTCAGCCGCGGCCATAGCGCAGTGGTAGTGCGTAGGTCTCCTTACCCCAGAGTCCCGGGTTCGATCCCCGGCCGTGGCGAATATCCTCTCCAACATTTGTCTCTCACAAAGGAGTTGATAATCGAAAACCTAAGTGGGGTGAGTAGATTGGGGCTCGGAAAGGATGTTGTGGTAGTGCTGGTGTGAAAAATAGCAGTAATGCATGGTTAGGTGTTTCAGTCACATCGATATGACTGAAATACGACCACAGCGCAGTGGTAGTGCGTAGGATTCCAAACCTCGGAGTCCCGGATTCGATCCCCGGGCGCGGCGAATATCCTCTTCGACATTTGTCTCACTCCAATTGGTTGATAATCGTATACCTAAGTGGGATGAGCAGAGAATGTTGTGGTAGTACTGGTGTGGAAAATACCAGGAATACGTGGTTAGATGCTTCAGCCGCCGCGATATGACTGAAATACTGTTAAAAATGGCGTTAAACCCGATTTAACGAACTAATCAACCAACCGAGATTCGTTGATATCTTGTTTGATGTGCTGACAGTTAATTTCAAAGGATAAATCGAAACTCATTTGATTGTTTTGAAAAAAGGTTGTTTTGTAAAGATAGGATGAGGTCATAATTCTATTAATCATAACCATTTACTGAATCTTAAGGACTTGGTGTCATGTGACACACCATTCTTTTACATTGTAACCCGGTTCTTGTTTAAACTAGTTATTTCATAGGGGGAAATCACAACACCTTGAAGGTACAAAAGGTAGGGCTGCGTGTACTGTTTTGTTGTTGTTGTTGTTGTTTTTCAATCTAGTTTAGGCTGGTCCAAATTGAAATAAGCTGCAGACAATAATTTCAAGCTGATGGAATTTTCAATATTTTCATCGTTTTGATAGAAAAAAATTCCGCAGCGGATGGGCGGGGCCAACGGAGTAAGTGGGCGGATCCAGTAATTGGTCCATTAGCGTAATTCCGTTGTAAAGTCGCCGTCATAGCGCAGTCGATAGTTCACCAGACTCCCAATCTTCTATCATGGGATGTCATGGGTTCGATCCTCGACGGCGGCACATATCCTTTCCGACATTTGTCTCTCACCAATTGGTGAATAATCGTAAACCTAAGTAGGATAGCAGCTGGAGGCCAGGAAAGGATGTGGTGGTAGTACTGGTATGAGAAATACCAGAAATGCATTGTTAAGTGCTCCAGCCGCCACGATATGACTGAAATATTGTTAAAAGGGGCGTTAAACCCCATTTAATCAAACAATTTCAATTGTAAAATAATCGAGTTCCAATTCAAACCAATACGTTTTAAACTGCAAATAAAATGTGGACCCTGACATTTTTGTTGAATATTTTCATTTTCTGGTGGCTGAAACGTCGCAACTAAATATTATTCAAACTGTAGTTTCAACGTTTAGGCCACAGATCGTCAAGATTTACTTTATGTTTTATCATCGTTGTGCATGCAAAAAGTCGTAACTACAGCTTAAACAAAGCTATAGTTACGACATTTTTCACACCCAACGATGTTATATTCTGTGATCAATTATGCAACGGAAAATTAAGTTGTCGGAGGTCAGGGGCTGTTGCCATGGTTTTGTCGATTGTTTGAAATTCAATGTGCACTCAAAACCCTGGTCATGTTGAATAGAATCTGTGACGACATTGCATTAAAATCAAAAGACAGACAATACTGGACGCAATAAATTAGCGGTTTTTGATTATATTGAATATTTATCTTATATACAACCCATGCTTAAAAAGGGACAAACAGGAGGTGTAGACATAGATTAGACTGCACATATGTGCAGGCTGATCTTTGTCTATACCTCCTGCCAAAACAGGAATATTCCGGGTTCAGCATGTAAAGGGTTAATTCCTAATTTTCAGATGGATCGCATTACACTACAAGTCTTGGTAGTTTTCACAGTGGCCCAAGTTTTGATCGCTCCGGTTGGTAGCCATTATATGCGTGTCGCGAAGGATACGTGTTTGGGTAGGAGAGCCTGTGAACGAATACCGTGATCTGATGGATTTTGGCTTGGGATGTGTGGTACGATGAAGGGAGGTGAATGCAGGTATTTATCGGGTTATTTTCGTTTTGATGCATATTTTTGTCTCTCACTTATGGGTGGATACCAGGAATCCATTATCAGGTGCCCCAGCCGCCGCGATATGACTGAAATACTGTTTAAAGTGACGTTACACCAAATTCAATAAATCAATCAATTTGATTGTTATTGCCGAGTCCGTTTATCTCAGTCGACGGAGCCCTACTATTAGAGTTTTGATGTTAAGTTCGATCTCGGCTCTTCCAACATCTCTCTGGTCAACAGGCGAATGATAGCTAGCGCACCCACGCCGATTGGGCAGCTGATTCTGGGATCAAATGTTAATATTGTACTCACGTGAGAGAGGACGGGAAGACATGGGTGCGTAGAGGTGCACCAGCCGCCAATCGACTAATCAAATTATTCATTTAAACCGGAAACGAACTTTGGATTTCGGTAATGGTCCACATTATTGTGGACATCTATGTTGGTTTGGCGACTTAGATGTCGTAACAACAGCTTATTCAAAGTGTAGTAACGACGTTTAGGTCGCCAATCAACCATGACCACAAATTTTACAACAACAACAAAAAATGCCTTCTAACCTTTTCCTGTAGAATCCCTGATTTTTACATTCCTATGATATGATAGTTGAGAAAACTTGGTGGAGAAAGAAGAAATTAAATGTTACAATATCTCCTATAATATAGGATAGTTACTCTTTTAATTGTATGTACTTACTTCAAAATAGCGTCTCCTACCCACTTGAATAGGGCAAGTCTTAACCCTTGTTATGCTGAATAAAAATCCTATATAGAGTTGCTTTGAAATCAAAGGAGTGACAGCACTGGAAGATCTTAATGAGGATTTTTCTTCTGAAAAATGATTATTGAAACATCTCTGGCTTAGAGGGGACGAACAGGAGGTAAAGACCAAGATCAGACTGCACTTATGTGCAGGCTGATCTTTGTCTGTGCCTCCTGCCAAAGCAGGAAAAATCCGGGTTCAGCATGACAAGGGTTAACTTTTGAAAACAAAAACAAAAACAAAAACAAAAAAAAAAAAAAATGAAAAAAAAAAAAACGTTAAAGGGTTAATATCGGAATTTCGTGTCGGAGCTCACTTTGCGTGGTCAGCGATCCGTCAATTGATCAACCAACTGACCAATCGCTTGCCCCGCCCACTCACTACGTTTGCCCCGCCCATTGACTCCGACAGGATGTCCCGCTTCGATCTTAAACGACGCTTTATTGCAAAATTTATGGCAAGAATTATGCAACAAAAAGTAGAAAAGTTGGTTGGCGACATAAACGTCGTAACTACAGCTTGTAAAAGCTGTAGCTACGCCGTTTTAATCGCTAAACTTATAAAAAAAGGGTTATCAAAATTGCTGCAAATGTTGGAGATCAAAGGTCATTTTTGGTCTTAACGGATGATTTCATTGGTAGACTGGTTATTTGATTGTCACTCGTGATTATCCAATTTAGATTATATCAAAGTAATATCACGACAAAGTTCGTGCTCGCACTCACACTATCTGGATTTCACCAGAAGTACGCTGAGGGTCAGAATTATCTTGCCATATACAAAATACCGTGACTAACTGCTCGACGGGGGTTCGAATCCTTCACTTTTTGTGTATTCAATATTTCTCATCCACAAAACGAAGACAACGTTTCAGTGCGTAAAAATGACAACAGACTACACGCATTTAAAATTTTAGTCTGATTCAAGTTGAGGAAAGCCTAACACTTGTCATGCTGTATAAAACGCCTGAGTGAATTACTGAAAAATAAAAGGGATGAAAGCACTGATAGAACTTGTTATTCAAAATCAATATATCCTTTAAAAATCTACTTCATAAACAACTCTGGCAGGAAAAGTACAAGCAGTAGCCGTAGACCAAGATCAGACTGCACTTATGTGCAGGCTGATCTTGGTCTACACCTCCTGCCATAACCGGAATATTCCGCGTTCAGCATGACAAGAGTCAATAAAAGGATTTTAATTGATGGTATTATTGCCACTATCAATTTGATCTAAAAATCAATCCAACAATCAAATAATTTATTTATACCGAAAGTGAACTTTGGATTTCGACATTGCTAGACACTTATATAAAGTAGGTATCTTTTTCAAGCTGTAGTAACGACGTTAACTTTTTTGTTACATGTTACTGACCATCCATTTTCAAAATAGCGTCGTTTAGTATTTAAGTGGAACGTCCTGTCAGACCTCAGTGGGCGTGACCAAACGGTTCGCCAATTAACCAATCGCGACTGTCAATCAAATAATCAGGCATACAATGATATCATTCATTTAGACCAGAAGTGACTTTTGAACTCAAACATTGGCCGCCATTTTTGTTGGTTTGTCGACTTAAGCGTCGTAACTACAACCTATTCGAGCTGTAGTTATGACCTTTAGGTCGCTAAATGACTATTCTACTTTTTTTTTATTTCACTCTAATGGCTTCAAATTTTGAAAATGGCATCGTTTATACTCGAAGTCGAACTTCATGTTGGAGTCAATGTCGGAGTCAATGGGCGGGACAAACGGAGTAAGTGTCGTGACCAGCGATTGGTCAATTAACGGTTTGCTAGTTCCGCCCACTTACCCCCAACATGGTAGTTAGAATGAGATAACAAACGACGTTAGATTGTAAAATGTATCGTCAGAGTCATGAAACAGAACTAAATCTTTGGTTAGCGACCTAAACGTCGTAACTACAACTTAAGTGCGCTGTAATTTCGACGATTAAGCCGAAAAGTTGGCAAATTTACTCTCTTTAAACGCTGGAGTTTGAATGTCACTTCCGGTCTAACTGATTGGTTTAATATATCACAAACATCTACAACTTGCATGTATTTTTCTCTCAACGTTAAGATTAATTTTGTTATTTTAAAGAGAGTAGCTTCAAAGATAATTCTAATAGTATTGATAATAAACCAAACAACAACAAAACTCAAACAAACAAACAAACAACCACAAACAAACAAACAAAACAAAAACAAAACAACAACAACAACAACAAAAAAAAAAAAATAAAAAAAAAAATAAAAAAAAAAAAAACATGGCCATCCATTCATAGGTGAGTAAATAGTCATATTCCCTCATTTTCTTTTTGTTCACCAATTCTTTTCATTTGCACCAATTTCGATGACATGATATTTGAATTTCGGACACCGTCCGTTTCGAGTTTCTAGTACAATCGAATTGACAATGCAGGTAATTCTGATTTTTTTATATTTATATATATTTCATTACAGTGGAACTTGTCCATATTTGTATTAAGTGACCCTATTCTAAATAACTTTTTCAAAGGCAAAATTTCTAAAGAAGGGAAGGCAATTTGCTTAAAAGTTTAAAAATAATTACTTAATCATTTACTTTTGGAACTCATTAGAATCGTCTCAATGTGAGGATTCTAACGAGTTCCAACAGCATTGGATTAAGCAAGAATTCTGTTACCAATTTGTATACAATTGAATCAATCCGTATCTTCGGAATTTGTATTAAGCGACAATTGTATTAATCGACCACGTTTTTGGTCGTTCCTTGAGTGGTCGTTAAATACACGACCTACTATACTTTTTCAGGTGCCTAGCGGTTGGTGAAAAAAGAGACCAGTTAGGGTATCTTACTAATGGAGAAGAATGGGACATAACTCGTGGGAATGAAAAATGGGACATAACTCGTGGGAATGAAGATTAAACTTTTAGAAAAAAATATATAATTTTGTAAAAACCAGGATAATGGACATTAAAGAAGGACATGTAGTTGGTTGTTGACCTAAACGTTGAACTTACTACTCGAATTAGCTGTAATTACGACGTTTAAGCAACTAACCAATATGAATGTTTGACGCAATTATCCGAACTCACTTCAAATCTAACTGAACGATTTGATTCGTCGATAGATTTTTCTAATAATTTACAGCGGCTATCGATCGTAGAGAGGGAGACAGATAGATGGGTGGGAGGGAAAAGAGAAAGAGAGAGAGTATGAGAGTGAGAGAAAGAGTAAATGAGTCTGAGTGAGTGAGAAAGCTCATTGCTTTAACCCGTTCCCTGTTCATTTCCTGATTTCTACGTCCCTGTGATTTTGTACTTGAGAAAACATTGTGGAAAAAGAAGATTTTTTTCTGTTCCACACTATTTTCTATCCTACTGAATGACTATTTTCAAATTAAATCAACCCAATGAGTTTGGTCAAATATTGTACAAAGCAGGAAAGGATTAACGGCTCCCTTTTGAAATAAGCGATATATATTCTTGCTCTTATCCCCTTGTTTTATCACCTAGTAAGAAATAAAAACCGCTGTTAAAAGGCATTTCACTTTTTCAGTTTTACTATTTTTACTCTGTTTCAAAGAAAAAGTAACTATTAAAAATTTCATCTGATCAAGCATTCTTGATTGGTGAAAAAGTTTAAATTGATTATCATCGTCGGTATTTCCAGTAAACACCACTCATTGTATTCGAAATGGTCAATTGACGGATCATGGCTGTAAATCAAAGAATCAATCGACCAATCAAATAATACATTTAGACCAGAAGTGAACTTTGAACTCAGACATTGGTCAACATTTATGAGAAATACTTTTGTTGGTTTGTCGACTTAACCGTCGAAACTACAGCTTGAATAAGGTGCCAACCAACCGTTTCACTTTAGCCTATGAGTGACATTTCCAACCATTTCGCATGTGCATGACTCGCACACATTGAGCACCCTGAACAGCCATTCGGGGCAATGAGAATATTCGCTGATTGTTTAAAGAAGCTTTGGGTAAGTATCTATCTACAGAGCGCAGAGTGAATACTCAGATCAGCCTGTGCGGATGCACAGGCTGATCTGAGTCTTTACTTGGCGCACATGTGTAATGGTTGGAAATGGTTGGAAATGTCACGCATTCGCCCATATTATATGTAACAGACCACATACAGGCGATCTTGCTCGAGCGTACACGCCTATTAAGCGACAACTCCTAATAAGTAACCGTCATCGAAATTCCGATTTAAAAAGCAAGATCCCTTTAAGAAGTGAAGGGTTTTCCTTATTCCAATCCCACACAGTGACGCTTTTGGACGCCCCTCAAGATTAACAATTTGGAAACAAGCAATTTCTTCATTTTCCTCAATGTTTTCTTCCCAAATGAAAAAAAATCTAAAATTTCATAAACTTTAAATTGTCATCTGCAACTCCTACCAATTTGGGCCATTCTATATTTTGTTGTGTGGTAATGGGTTAAAAGAATAGTTTATAAAATCCTTTGTTGTTGAAACTTATTATAATCACCTCAATGAGACGATCCTTATGAGTCCCAACAGCATAGTATTAAGCGAGACTTCTGTAAAACTTTCTTTATGAAGTTGAATCAATCCTTCATATCTTTCACAATAAAATGTATTAAACGACCATTCTTTTAAGTGCTCACTTTTTTGTCGTCCCTTCAGAGGTTGCTCAATATAAGATTAACTGTAATTTACAAAACAACACTGTTTAACCCGTTCCCACTCAGGGACACTTTTGGACGTCCCTCTAAGAAAACAATCGGGAGAAAACATTGTGTAAAATGAAGGAATTGCTTGAGTCAAGCAATTTCTTCATTTTACACAATGTTTTCTACTCAGAAGTTTGAAAAAATCTAGAATTTCCAAAACTTTTAATTGTCGTCTGCAACTCCTTTCAAATTGGAGAAGTCCAATTTTGCCGTCTGGTAATGGGTTGATATCTGATTCGGAATTTCTGTTGGAGGTCTGTGTATCTGATCATCAGTCCGTCATTTCTCGATCGTTCTGTTCTCTTCTTTAGGGAATGTATTCCAACTAGCCTTGTTCACAGCTCTGCTATAATGATGACATCTGCAAATGGGAGGGAAAAAACAACAGAACAAACTAAATGTGTAATCCGTCAGACGAAAAAGAAACTACTCAGCAGTGCAAAAAGTTTCGGCCCTGGTCAGAGTGCATTGACTGACCAGTGTCCACACACTTCGCCCTTGATAGATTTTCTTATTGTCGGACGGCCATTTTACCTTACTATATACGGTCAATCTTTCTCAACCAACCTCATTCATTAAGTGACCACTTTCATTAAGGGACCACCATCAAATGTCCCTTTCAAAAACAAAGGATATTCAATAATGGACAAATTTGCTAATAGCATGACCAAGAAATAAATCCTATGTTGGTGGACCTCATTGAAATGTCCTCAATGAGACGATTCTAATGAATTCAACTATCAAAGGACTAAGTCAGAATCCCATGATAATTCATGAACACGGCCGAACCGATCCCTCATATGTTTCACAAAAAAAGTGTATTAGGCGATTACTGTCTTAAACGACCACATTTATGCCGTCCCTTGAGTGGTCGCTTAATACAAGTTTAACTATATCTATCCCCGAAATAATGAATCTAATTGATCTTTGTTTGGTCCGATCTATTTTTGATTGGTCGTAGACCAATTTGTATAACCATTGACTCGAAATAAGTCGCCGCAATTTACCAAAACTGCCTTTAGCCTAACTGGAGGCATATGCTAACTGGAAAACAGCAAAATATCGTTGCATTTTACAAGTCAAGATTTATCAAAAGGAGTAAAGGAAAACATGATTTAAACAGGCTAAATGGATTTTTCACTAGTGATGAATTCGTCTGACCAACCCATTCGCCGAATCATATCAAGGTGTAAACAAGCATCTTAACTCTTGTCATGCTGAACCCGGAATATTCCGGTTTTGGCAGGAGGTGGTGACCAAGATCAGCCTGCACATAAGTGCAGTCTGATCTTTTCCTACACTTCCTGCTTGTACTTTTCCTGCCAGCAATTCAGTAAGGTTATTTATACAGCATGACAGCATGACAAGGGTTAATAATGGATGAAATTGCCACATAATTATTTCCGGCCATTAAGTTAATCATAGTACTGATTGTACTGTCGGAGATCAGATTTGATTATTATGCTTTCAAGCTAAATCTAAAGAATTTGTTCAAAGAATAGTATCAACTGTTTTTCTTTGATTATATACAGCACTGTCTAAGAATTTGGTAAGTTTTTTTTCTACCCAGAAAAAGAGAGGGATTTAAAATTACGCGAACTTGTTGTCAGTACTTGCACTGAAATCTAAGTCATCATATTTCCACAAATTTTCTGTTTTGGCTTTATACTAAAGCTTGAGGGGATAATCTAACCAAAATATTCTTAAAATACTTGGCTAATCACTTCCTGTTTATCGAAAATTTAACACTGGACCAATTTGAAAGAAGCTGAAGACGACAATTAAAAGTGAGTGTATTTCTTTTAAAAGTAGCCAACCTACAAGTTAAAAAAATATTGTGGGATAGACGTAAGTGCTTATCACAAGCAATTTCGCCTGTTCCCACCATGTCTTCTAAAATTTATAATCACGGTGAAGTTAAAACAAGAGATTGTGCATGAAAGGGTTGAATGATATTTAAGACGGAAAATTCTTACTGACTATATAAAGAAGAAGAATTGTAAAAATCTTCTTATTTCTCTTTGCCCATGCTAATAAAACATCACAATAGAAAAAAAGATCCATTATACCCCTGAATTTTCCACATTGCCTAGAAATGACCATGTGATCTTTTTAGCAAGCAAATCGTCAGCTTTGATAGCTTAAGTTAACATACAAAATGTTGAGGTCTTCTCAGAGTTCAAACGAGTGCAAACTGCCACTGGAGGCTTAACCACTAAATTCATTGAATGCTGACCATATCACGGATGAGACATTAAACCGAGGCCCCGTGTGACGGTGCTATCCACCGAGCACGCTAAAGAACTAGGTGGAGCTCTCAGCAGTTTCGTCCTGTATCCTTGCACTATCCTCCGTAACAACTAACCGTCTTCTGGGGGCGTCGCTCATATGGGCATGTGCTACGGTAGCGATAATAAACGGAAATACACACTCAGAGTCTTCACTATACGCACTCATTTTTATAGCCACATGATTTAAATTTATTCAAATTTCAGAGGACTCATTCAAAAGCATGCTATTTAACACATTCCCACCCAATCCCTCTGTTGAAGCATCTAAAGAAAAAAGTTTTGGAAAACTTTGTGGACAATGAAAAAATTGCTTGTAACAAGTAATTTCTTCAATGTCCACAATGTTTTCTAACCTACAAGGCAAAGGTTTTCTAAATTCCACATAGTTTATTTTTTTATAAATATAAACTTTGAAAAAGAAGATAATCTAACAAAATTATGCTTTGCTAGCTTACAGTACTTTCAGTACTTTGATTTAGGTTATGTTATATTAGAGGAGTATTATACGGGACGTTCATTTTTGGACTTCTGGAAATAAAGACATTAACGGAATAAGATAAATGATCGGAACTTTACATATTTGTTATCCGGTGAAGTTTACACGGAACTTTGACAAAATTTGAATCAAGGTCTTGTGATCTGTTAAAATAATATCAGTTCTAATTAACATTTACGGGTATAGAACCCACGTTATCTTGCAAAAACTATGGTCAGTAGCATGTAACAAAAAGTAGAATCGTTGGTTGGCGACCTATACGTCGTAACTATAGTTTAAATAAGCTGTAGTTACAACGTTACAACGTTAAGTCGCAAAACCAACAAAAAATGTTTCATACAAATGGCGGCCAATGTCGGAGTTTAAATCTCAATTCCGGGCTGAATTAATGATTTGATTGGTCGATATATTCCTTGATTGACAGCCGTGATTGGTCAATTGTCCTCTTGTTGTGTGTATAGAGATTACTTTACAAAAGGGTCTACGGGAAACCTGCTGAGAAACCTTTCAGTCAAGTCACAAAAATTATCATAAGGAGATGCAGAGAATATTTTTGTTTTCATCTGTGTATGAAAAAATAATCTAGTAAGTCTTTAGAAAGATAGAGGCTAAAAAAACCCCTAAAGATGCCCTATCGAGGAATAAGACATATTAACCCTTTCCTGTCCAATCCCTTATTTTTACGTCCCTGTGATTTTATAACTGAGAAAACATTGTAGAATGTAACAAGCAATTTCTTCTTTTCCACAATATTTCCTACGATAATGGATGGTTATGCTTCAAATTAAATCCACTCTCAATTTTCGTCTGCAAAACCTTTGAATTTGGACAGGTCTAAAATTTTTCATAGCAGAAAAGGGACAAAATCCTCACTCCTATACACTATATACAGAGCCTTTCTAGCTAGAAATGCGACAGCTTTGATGGCTTAATTTACACAATTTTTAGGTCTTCTCGGAGTGCAATGAATGCAAACTGCCACTGGAGTCTTAACCACTAAATCAACTCAATGTCTACGCCATAAAAAGTAGTTCTTGTGAACATTCAGTACTTTGATTGATTCAAAGGTTGGTTGGCTCTTCAGAGGGGAAATTAAAAAGAAGATGTCGCTAGATGACTTCGCATTATTAACGAAGAAAAGTGTTAGAGATACAGGTCATAGATAGGACCCATTCATATTACTTCTTGTAGACCCTTTGGCAACAAAACTTTTACACAAGCACTAGTATACAATCATTTTAAATGAAAATATCACTGTTGTTTCCTAGTAGAAAATCCTTATACTAAACGGGATATGATGTCTGATAATAAGGAAAAATACTGATTTCAATGTAAAACGGACATTTTAGCGCTCTCTCTCTCTCTCTCTCTGTCACTCTCTCTCTCTTTCTCTCTCTCCTTCTGTATCTGTAGGTTTCTTCCTAGGTCCTTGTCTCTGGCTTGAACTCCCCCCTCTATCTATCTGTCTAATATTAGTTATACAAGCAATTTATGTGTCTTTAAAGCTTGTTTCTTTGGCCTCAGATTTCGTAAATTTCAAATTGACTGTGACTGTGGTAGAAATCTTACCAAAAATCCTATGTGGTGTTCTTGTTTTACATTTAAGTCCATTCGTGCCATTTCCAACCTTACAAATTTTGCTCACTTCATTTTCACTTAGCAAAGCGTCAGCTTTGATAGCTTAAGTTAACAGAAGGAATTCCGAAGTCTTCTCAAAGTTAAGCAAGTGCAAACTGCCACTGGAGGCTTAACCACTGAATCCATTGAATGCCTACGCAAAAAGAAAAAAAAAGTTCTGGCGTATTTGAGAATACTACAAACTCTATTCAAATTGTAGGGAATTCTTTGAAAAACAATCTAAGCATCGCAAGAAAAAAGTTTTGGAAAACATTGTGGACAATGAAGAAATTGCTTGTAACAAGCAATTTCTTCAATCTCCGCAATGTTTTCTACCAATTTCACGAATTTGAAATTGTCGTCTACAACTTCTTTCAATTCGACCAGTCTAAGATTACGTCATGCTGTAATGGGCTAACTCCTGGGTTACTTTTACCTCGTTTATTTTTCATGATAAACCTTGACAAAGAGGATTACTTAACAAAACCATGCTTTGTTAGCCTACAGTACTTTCAGTTCTTTGATTTGTATAAATATTAGCATAACATGAAATGAATCATAGAGTAGAAATACGCCTTCAACCATTTCAGATGTACGAAAATTGACAAATCGCAGATATCAATCAAATAATCAGTCGACCATTGAAATGATTCATTTCCACTAGAAGTGAGTTTTGTACTCCGACATTGGCCGCCATTTATATGAAACATTTTGCTCTTTTGGGGGTTTAAGCGGAGTAACTACAGCTTATTCAAGCTAATAAGTAACCACGTGTAGATCGCCAAAAACCGATTCTTTTTTTTATGCTACTGGCCGAGAATTTTCAAAATAAACCCTTTTTAAACTGAAGTGGAAGATTCTGTCAAAGTGAATGGGCGGGACCAACGTATTAACCCATTCCAACTCATTGGCGCTCTAAGACACCCCCTAAGAAAAAGAGCTTTGGAAAATATTGTGGAAAATGAAGAAATTGTCACAAGCAATTTCTTCATTTACCACAATGTTTTCTTCCCAGAAAGTTGAAAAAATCCAAAATTTGATAAACTTTCAATTGTCGTCTGCAACTTCTTTCAATTTAGGCCAGTCTAAAATTTTGTCGTCTGGTAATGGGTTAAGTGAGTTCAGCGATTGGTCACACACTCAGCGAATTGAAAAAAAAATCGCTGATCATAACAAGAGGTTTTGGGTCTGTATCTATTAAAAAAAAAAAACAACAACAAAAAACAAAAACAAAAAAAAAAAAAAAAAAAAACCAGCAGTGGAGACACTAATCAGACTATGGACGTTTTAATCCGAGTCTTTACTCGGCGAACGTTATGATAATGGTTGGAAATGTCAGGATCGGAATCCAATCCTTAAGAAATTAACGTTAAGGTTTGTATCTAAACCTTTTTATTTTACATCGAATAGGAATCAAATTCTTCCAACTTAGAACAATCCCTAATGGTTCTTGTTACCTAGAGATATACACCAGTACTTGCGGCGAATATGTGGGCCAATGTTAAAACCAAGATCGGAAGCCGCTCTCGGCAATCAAATCCAGGATTCGAATTCGGGACCTATTCATCATGAAGCCGACGCTCTACCTCTCGACCAAGGACACCACACGTCAAGGAAAATGTCATCCCATGATTTAAAGGACTTACAACCCATTCCCACTCAGTGACGCTTTTAGACGCTCCCAAGAAAAAGAACTTTGGAAAACATTGTGGAAAATGAAGAAATAACTTGTCACAAGCAATTTCTTCATTTACCACAATATTTTCTCCACAGAAAATTGAACAAATCCAAAATTTGATAAACTTTGAATTGTCGTCTGCAACTTCTTTCAATTTGGACCAGTCTAAATTTTTGCCGTCTGGAAATAGGTTAAGGGGCTTGTATACATAAGCTTATGATTTACTTAACCTTTTACCAGACGTCAAAATTTTACACTTGCCCAATTTCAAAGAAGTTGCAGACGACCATTTTAAGTTCGTGAATTCTTATAAGTCTTTATCCTGTGGGTAGAAAACATTGTGGATAATGAAGAAATTATTGGCCAATTGCTTGTGACAAGCAATTTCTTCATTTACCACACAATTTTTTCCAACGATTTTTTTCTTAAGCGGCACCAAAATCTTGTTCGTGTGAGGATGGGTAAAATCACTGATTAAATCCATTTTTCCTGACTTGATACAGGGAGTGAGGAGTTCCTTTGTAACCTCGACAGGCTGTGAGGCTTTAGTAAAAAAAGATGTTTAGTTATTTATCATCGCCGGCCCCACCCACTGAGCTCCAACAGTAGTGTAGGCTTAGATTTTAAACGGTGTTATTATGCTACTTAAATGTAACGAATCAAAGTATTGAAAGAACTGTAAGCTAGCAACGCTTGCAGACGACAATTTCAAGATAATGGAATTTGGAAGAAAACATTGTGGACATTGAAGAAATTGCTTGTTACAAGCAATTTCTTCTATGTCCACAATGTTTTCCAAAGCATTTTCTTGAGATGCTGAAAAAAGCGGAATTGAGTGGGAATGGGTTACCTAGCTTGCTTGTGAAAGAGTGCACTACAATTTGAATAGAGTTAGTTATATTCCTAAAATAAACCAGGACTACTTTTTATGGTGTATGCATTCAACTGATTAGTAGTTAAGCCTCCAGTGGCAGTTTGCACAAGTTGAACTTTGAGTTCACCTCAAAGTTTTGTCTGTTAACTTAAGCTATCAAAGCTGACGCTTTGCTAGCTAAGAAGTACAGTAAAACCCCTCCTTACGACCACCCCGGAAATACGGGCACCCCTCTATTACGACCGAATTTTTACAGAACGGAATTTTTTGTTCTTTATTTCAATGGTCGCGAACCCCTCTAAAACGGGCACCCCGCTATTCCGAATTACGACCACTAAATTCAGTACCAACAATAGCTGATACACTATTTTGAACCCCACTAAAACGACCAGTTTTCACACATTGAGACTGATCACCCGAATTTCACACTTGATAAGAGCGACACTAATTGGGTACGAATACATTGTAAATACATTATCGGATTTTTGATTATGTGATATCGAACCCTTATTATAATATGTGTTATGATTAAAGTTGCTGATCACTTTTAGAAATTATAGTTTGTATTATTTTTAAGTGTTATTTGAATGTTTCACAGGTTTTGACTCGAGTAATAAATTCGAAAGTGTAAACGTATCCGAGAAGTTACGATTAGTTTGTTCACGGCGTTCCGAACAGTTAATTAGCAATTAAATTTTGATTTCAACGTAATTGATGCTTGGTATTCGCATTATAAAAGATATGATATCGACAGTTTGACACTTTGAACCTGTACTTACGAATAAATAACCTGAGGTCGGAGTACCAAATGGAAATAGAGAAAGTAGAACTTAACGAAGACCGTAAATTTGAAAATGACATAAGATTCCGCTGTAATACATGTTCTTATAATTTCATTTTTGTATGTATAGTATTAATATATTCAAAGAACAAAAATAAAATAAACATGCATTACTTGACAACAAACGACCAAACCTCGGTAATACGACCACCGCGACCACTTTTTGAAAGTACCGCAAGTGGTCGTATTAGAGGGGTTTTACTGTAAGTGGTTCGACTACCTAAACATTGTAACTACAGCTTTATTTAGCTCTACTTACGACATTTCAGTCGCCAAACCAACGACAAAACTTCACACAAATGTCGGACAAGTGTTGGAGTTCAAAGTTCACTTGCGGTCAAAATGAATGATCTGATTGGTCGATTGAATCTTTGACTGACGTCGCCATCCGTCGATTGCCACGCAATCCCGAATTCTGACACAATCGAGAAAATAGGCGGTTGAATATACTGTGCAACGTTAGGTATCCTATATACAAAAAAATTCTCTTTTTCGAGCAATATTTGATAACTAATCTATCACGCCTGTTTTTAGTTTTAAAAAAAGGCATGAAATATCCGCGTACAACCTCATTCCTCCACCATTCCTCCACAGTGACGCTTCTAACCGCCATCTCAATATCAAACTTTGGAAAACATTTTGGAAAACGAAAAAATGTGCAAGTTACAAGCAATTTCTTCGTTATCCAAAATGTTTTCCATCCCAAAAGACAAAGATTTTAAAACATTCTTTAAAACATGTAACTCATTGTGAATTGATTGTAACAAGCAATTTCTTCACTATCCACAATGTTTTCAATCCCAAAAGACAAAACCTTCCAAGATTTCATCATTTCAAAATTACCGTCTACAACTTTTTTAAATTTAGCCAAATCTGAGATTTTCTAATGTGGTAATGGGTTTTAAGGCCCTGCCTATTTTCGTTTGGATATTGATTATCCCGTTAGCGGACGACAGCATTTTACACTGGTCATAACTCAAACATGTTGCACGGAATAATTTTTAGTCAATTGATCTTTTTTGTCGTCTGGGTATGAAATATTTTGTACAATTCAAGAAATTGCTTGTATCAAACAATTTCTTCGTTTTCCGCAATATTTTATAAAGTAAAAAAGTGGGCTTGTGTTTGAAAGGGTTGGAAATCGACAATTTTTACCTGCATTCTTGACCTGGAAATTGACCGCACATTCCAATATACACAAATCCAACACAAAGCCTTCTTTCGCAACCTTGATCTCCGGAACATGCGTCTCCGTTAATCTGTATATAACCACCCAAAACCGCACTGATCAGAACTTGGACCACCATCAATCTCACCAGTATTTGAAGTGTAATGCGATCCATCCTGAAAATTATGATTTTGTTTTGTTATGATTTTAACCCATTCCCACACAATCCCTCCTTTTTACGCCCCTCAATAAAATAGCTTTGGAAAACATTGTGGAAAATGAAGAAATTGCTTGTATCAAGCAATTTCTTCATTATCCGTAATGTTTTCTATCCAAAAAGACGAGAAAATTTAAAATTCCATCAACGTGAAAATGTCGTCTGCAGCTTCTTTCAATTTGGACCAGTCTAAAATTTTGCTGTGTTGGAATGGGTTAAAAAAAGGTTTTGAACATCGAGTTCGCCGTCTTAACACTTGTCATGCTACATCCGGAATATTCCTATTTTGCAGGAGGTATAGACAAGATAAGACTGCACATATGTGCAGTCTGAAATCAGTCTACACTACCTGTTTTTCTTTGTCTAGTAAGATTTGTATCTAAATTCAATTTTCATATTAAAAAAATAAAGACCCCACAACTTGTGCCTTTGGAGCTCGCAGTTCTTTGATTATAATGCATTTTATTCAGCGTTACATGGGTTACCACGAATAGCACGCCATCAAGACAAGATAAGCTGAAGTATTTTCTTACATAAACTACCGTTTTTCGGTCATTGTGGCCTTGAAATGATGCACAATAGGTTCAACCCAACTAGACGACAAAAGTTTATACCGGTCCAAATTCATAGAAGTTGCAGATGAGAATTTTTTGTGATGAAATTTCAAAATTTTTTGTCTCTCTGGAAAGAAAAATGTGAATAGTGAAGAAATTGCCTGTAACGGACAATTTCTTCATTTTCCACGATGTTTTGAAAAGCATATTTCTAGGGTGAGTAAACGAACGTCATTGTTTGGGAATGAATTAAATTCTATATGTTAAAAAATTGAAGGGTCGATGGCCAAGACAAGTGATCTCCGTCAGAAAATTCTATTATGTCATTAAACGGCGTTATGTTGAAAAAGTAATGGTCAGAACCATGTGACAAAATAGTAGAATGATTTGTAGGCGACGTAAACGTCCTAACTGCAGTTTGAATAAGATGTAGCTATGATATTAAGTGGTCTAATAATTAAACATTCCGAATACAACAGTCCGCCTTTCTCGGAGTTCAAAGTTCATATCCTGTCTGAATGAATAAGTTGATTTGTCTATCGATATTTTGGTTGGCGGTTGCGATTCATCAAAAGTCTTCTTATCGCTGACAATCACTGAACCAAGATATGATAGACCAATCAAATCATCAATTCACCCCGGGGCTTCACTATGAATGATTCATCTGGAGACTTAATTCTGGACGTCAAATTCAAAGAAGTTGCAGACGACCATTTCAATTTAGTGAAATTTTAGAAATCTGTCTCATTCGTTGGAGAAAATATTGTGATATTCAATATTAATATTAATATTTCTTGCACAAACTATCCAATATATGGGCTAAAAAAAAAAAAAAAAAAAAAAAAATACATAGATTTTAACAATTCAATTCAACGTTTCTATGTTTTCTTAAAGCAAATTTTGAGGGTCGTGATTGTTAGGGAATTAGTTAACCAATGCCCTGACAGCAAAATCTTAGACTGATTCAAATCTAAAGGAGTTGCACACTACAGTTTAAAGTCTATGAAATTTTGGATTTTTCAACTTTAGAGAAGGAAACAATGTGTAAAATGAGGACATTGTATGTTGCAAGCAATTTCTTCATTCCACAATGTTTTCCTAATCAATTTTCTTGAGGGGCGTCAAAGGGTGTGATTGTCTGAGAATGTTTTAATCTCTAACTTTTACATGAAATATTTTTACGAAGCATTTTTTTAGGTCACACACACACAAACACACATATACTACAACAACAACAACAACAAACAACAAAACAACAACAACAAAACAAAACAAAAAACAATCAAACAAAACAAAAAACAAAACAAAAAACAAAAAACAACAAACGTTTTATTTTTTGTTACTAGGCATAAATTTTGCGAAATAAACAGGCTTGTTATCATAGTGCAACTTTCTGTTGGAGGTCAGTGGGCGTGGTTAGCGGTTCGTAAATTCTAAAAGTAACTACTTCCTAGAAGTAAACCATATCGAGGGCTTAGAGCAAACACTTATATACAATGTATAGAGCTATACTATGTTTTTGCTCTAAGCCATCGATATCTGTTCAAATTAAATACACACTTTTTACAGGAACACGAGAAAGAATTCAAAGTAGTAAATACCTTCGGATACAAAATCTGTGACTTTCTCTTGCGGAAGGTTCGTAGAAGGTTACTTAAGTTAGGAGCTTGGAACCTCCAAACGCTAACCTCTTTCACCGACTTGTGTTATACTGAAATCCAGTTTCATTCGATAGCCGATTTGAACAAGAAATTACTCATTGGCTAATAAGTACATGTCGCCTCTATGCTACCGTAAGTATCTATTTCTACAGCTATTTCCCTCAAATTTACAGGTTGTAAGACGGTTGTTTTTTTCTTCTAAGTTGGAGGGGTGTGTTCAGTTAACTCATTCACAGATAACCAAACTGTTTAAAAGCTCTGCCCCCCCCAAAAAAAAAGAAAAACAATTTGGAAAATGAAGAAATAGTTTGTTACAAGCCCCCCCCCCCCTCAAATTTTACGTACAAGCAATTTCTTCATTTACCACAATGTTTTGTACCCAGAAAGATAAGATTTTTAAAATATGAGTAACTTGATATTGTCGCGTGGAAGTTCTTTCAACTTGGACCATCCTAATTAACCCATTCCCGCACAGTGACGCTTTTGGACGCCCACCATAAAAAAATGGGAAAACATTGTGTTAAATATATTGTTTGTGACAAGCAATTTCTTCATTTTACACAATGTTTTCTACCCAGAATGTTGAAGAAATTTAAAATTACACCTAAATCTAATTTTTCAACAACATTAAATTGTTGTCTGCAACTTCTTCCAATTTGTACGAGACTAAAATTTTGCCGTCTGGTAATGGGTTAATTGTCGTCTGGTAATGGGTTAATTGTCGTCTGGTAATGGGTTAAGGGTTCAGTTGAAGCTTTAATATAACTCAATAAGTGTTCAGAAAGCTGATTAAGATCATGAAATTGGTTAAGGGCACTCTAAGATATCTGTGACGAGTCGTACGATTTATTTGTTTGTTTGACTGGGGTTTAACGCCGCTTTTAATTTTTTTTTAAGTCATATCGCGTCGGCTAGAGCACCTATCATTGGATTTCTGGTAAATCTTTCACCAATACCACCATTACACCAGTCGTATATAAGGGGGCCATCTCGATATTACGTTGGTCAATTTTTGAAAATGAGAACGGACACATCGGAGGTATTTTATGGTTTATCTTTCAAAACAGATATACAGTAAAGTAGAATGACCAATCTAGAAAACAAAGTTAAAAAAGTTTAAAGTTTTAGGTTTATGGTCTTTTTCTACGACTTTACAATTTATCCCCCGATCATTAAACTGCACGTCGGCTGTTAAAATACGGCACCCATGGCTGCCACAGCACTTTGGCTTACAACCCTCACAGGTTACCATTTATACACCTGGGTGGAGAGGAGCAATGCGGAGTGAGTTTTTTGCTCAGAAAAATTCACCATGATCAATCTAGAAAACATGTTAATTTTTTTTTAAAGTTTTAGGTTTATAGTTTTTTTCTACGCCTTGCGTAATCAAACGACTTTACAGTTTAACTCCAGATCACTGAACTGCAAGTCGGCTGTTAACATACGGCGCCCATGGCAGCCACAGCACTTTGGCTTACAACCCACACAGGTACCCATTTATACGTTATACACCTGGGTGGAGAGGAGCAATGTGGAGTGAGTTTTTTTGTACAGAAAATTCCCCATGATCCTGGCGGAATTCGAACCCGGGACTCTCCGAGACAGTATATCCGTGGTTCCGCGTCCGACCACTAGACCACGGAGCTCCACCGCGGACAGTAAAAACAATCGTCAATGAGTGGCGAGCCAGTCGGTACGCAAACTGCGTATTGACGGATCGTTGACCACGCCCACTGACCTCCAACAGGAAGTTCCACTTGGATTCTTAACGGCGTCATTTTGCAAAATGTATTGTCAGTAACATCTACCACAAAAGAAAAATGGTTAGATGGTTGGAGATAATCGCTGTAGACTCTGGTTTGGTTGAATAAGCTGTAGTTTCGACATTTGAGTCGTCAAACCAACTAAAATACTTTGCATAAATGTCGACCATTTTTGAATTCTTACTTCAGGTCCGGTCTAAATTTCTAGAGAAAAAATATATATAGGTAATTTAGTCATGACCTCTGTCAATTATTTCAAGTTATACCAAAGCACAGAAGAGAGATAAAAGACACTTTGATGTTCATGTATGTGATTAAACTCATTATATCACATGAATTGTTCATCAATCCAATTCCAAATATTTCCGCTTTTTGACGCCCCGAAAAAAAAAAAAAAAAAAAAAAAAAATGAACAATACAGAAATTGCTTGATACAATGTTTTCTAACCTAAAAGGCAAAGAAATTTTTAAGTTCAACTAATGTGAAATTGTCTTTAATTTTGAGCGGTCGAAATTTTGTCATCTGTTTATAAGTTAACGGTGGTGAGTTCTCGTTAACCCATTACAAGACAGCAAAATTTTAGACTGGTCCGAATTGAGAGGGGTTGTAGACGACCATATAAAGCTTATGATATTTGTTTTACTTTCAGGTTGAAAACATTGTGGATAATGCAGAAATTGCTTGTAACAAGAAATTTCTTATTTTTTCCATAGTCCTTTACCAAAACCTTTTTCTCTGGCGTCTAAAAGCGTCATTGAGTGGGAATGGGTAAAAGCATTTTTTCTACCCTAAATGACAAAGATTATCTAAATTCCACCGACTTGAAATTGTCGTCTGCAACTTCTCTCAATTCGTTCCAGTCTAAAATTTGTCTTCGGGTAATTCATTAACTGTGGTGAGCAGTCTTTTCGCCAAGTCATCGTGATGTGCGCCACTTGTATCTCACCGATGAGTGAAAGGTAATAAAAAAATGAGCGCCGAATCGACCAATCGCGACTGTCAATCAAGGAAACAAGCGACTCATCAAATCATTTATTCAGCCCGGACCTGAGCTTTCAACTGCAACATTGGTCACCATTTTTAAAACCTTTTTTGTTGGTTAAACGTTGTAACTGTAGGCTATTCAAACTGTAGTAACGACGTTTAGGTCACCAACTTATTATTCTACTATTTTGTTACATGCAACTGACCATAAATTTTTCAAAATAACGTTATTAAAAATCGAGGTGGGACTTTCTGTCGGAGTCGATGGGCGTTTCCATCGTAGTAAGTGGGCGGGGCAAGCTATTGGTCAAATAGGATAAGCAACTAGTGGCTCGAAATAATGTGGTTGTACTGATTTAGGAAATGACAGGAAACTATGTTTAGGTACACCAGCCTCCGCGAGAGATATGAAAAAGTATTGAAACTGACAATCGTGGCTGTTAAAGAATTAAACGACCAATCAAATTATTCATTTTTATCGGAAGAGAGCTTTGACACTAACCGACACTTATAAGAAGTATCTTGGTTGGTTTGATTTATTCAATAGACCTTTTCACGCAAAGCGCCAGATGACTAAAAAGTGTACATCCGTGTTTCTACAGCTTTTTTCAAGATAAAATCTTAGAGCGATCCAAACTGAAAGCAGTAGAAGCCGATAATTTTAAATCGGTTAAATCTTAAAATTCCTTGTTTTTCCGGGTAGAGAATATTTAAAGAAAATGCTTGTGACAAGCAATTTCTTCATTTTCCCGAGCCTTTTCTTGAGGAGTGTAAAATAGCTGGATTGTGTGGGAATAGGTGAAACAGTTTTCCGAATAAAAGATAAAAGTGATCCAGAAGACATCTTGTCGTACCAAGGGCGGCGAACGTTCTACTGATCTAAGATATTAGAGAAAAAGATTATCTCGATATCCCTTTACTCGTGAGGACGGTCATTTCTTGAAGAGAGACAGTATATCTTTTCAATTCATATTTTTCTCAACTGCTACCTTTCATAGCTGGGTCATCAGATGCGCTTAAAGTCGGGTGCCTTGTCTAGAAAAGAGGACCATGATTGCCCTATATCGCTCCCCTGAGTATGATGGCTCAAGGCTTTATAACACATTGATATACAGAAAATACCAAAGCTCCAAGCCTAATCATTTTTGGAGAATATCTTTAACGATCTACTCTTTTAATCCTACGTAAATGGCGCTAATTTCCAGAGCATGGAAATTCTCTGAAGAATTTTGGTAGTTGGTTAATAGGCATTGATACATAACTAATATCAAAATTTTGGACCTAATGGTTTAAGAGAAGATTTTCAAAGATATCCCTCTTTATTCGTATCTAAAATCTGGGATCGCACAGAAAATGGCTATTTTTCAGAGAACTGTAATTCTTTGAAGTATTTTGGTAGAGGTTCAATAGAGCATGATTCACATCTTATATCAAAGCTCAAGGCCTTATGGCTTGGAATGAAAATTTCAAAGATTTCCTTCTTTATTCCTCTTGTAAAATCAGGGATCGCACAGAAAATGGCTATTTTTCAGAGTAGGGTAATTCTTTGAAACATTTTTTGTAGAGGGTCAATATATGATGATATATACCAAATATTAAAACTCTAAACCTTTTGGTTTTGAGGAACAGATTTTTAAACGTTTTTTCTCACTCAGTTGCGATGGCAACCAAAGTTCTAAAAGAATGTCAATTTTATTTGAAGTATTTTGGAAGTGCATGACCTAAGGAACATCTCTGTGAAGTTTGGTTGAAATTCCAAGGTTAGTTTAGAAGATTTTTTTGTAATTGTGAAAGAACGGACAGAGGAACGCCGGACAATGATCTTTCATAATAGCTCACCCAGAGCTAATGTGAGCTAATAATATGATTATTGGGATCAGTGCTCAGTTTAAGGACTGCCTGGTTATTGATCAAGCAACTTCAACATTAGGTACTGATACAGTAAAATTTCCAATACGCATTTTTTGAAAAAAGTCTTAACATTACCTCAAAATGAAGAACAATGAGCAATTTACAGTTTATGCAATTTTAGATTTTTCAACTTTCTGGGTAGAAAACATCGTTTGAAATGAAAAAATTGCTTGTTGTACACAATGTTTTCCCAATTGTTTTGCTTGAGGAACACCAAAAAGTGTCATTGCGTAGTAATGGGTTAAATGAAACTTTGTCACTAGCAATTTCTTATTTCCGAAATTTAATTTATTTTCTTAACCCGTCATGCTGAACCCGGAATATTCCGGCTTTGGCAGGAGGTGTAAGTGCAGTCTGATCTTGGTCTACACCTCCTGCTTATACCTTTCCTGTCAGAGTTGTATACGCAATTGATTTCTAAAAGAAATATTGATGTTTAATCGACAAGATCTGCCAATGCTTTCAGTCCTTTGATTTTACAGTGATTCCGTAAGGTAATTTATACAGCATGACAAGGGTTAAGGTCCTCAAAAGAGCAAGATTGTCTGAGAATTTCTCTCTCCTTTGTATCTTATACAGTTAGATCAATAACTGTGTCTGAATTGTTTTACTTTGTGTATGTTTGTATAGCTATATCATTTTTTGTTCTTGTTGATTAACAAAATTTCTGTTCTGTTCTCTTAACCCTTTCCCAGGTTTTTACGCCCAATTGTTTTGAGAAAACATTGTGGAAAAAGACTTCTTTTCCACAATATTTTCTAAACTATTGAATGATTTTTTTCCCAATAAAAAAATCGACTTTAAATTGTCATCAGCAAAACCATTGAATTTGGACAGCTCTTAATAGTTGCAAAACACGAAAGGGTAAAAACTAATGGTACATGTGCCGGCAAATGAGTGAAGAGCAAGGTAATATGATTTAACTATTTATTCTGTTTTAAATAAAAAGACGTACATAATCAAAACATGTAGGAGGTTGCAAGCATGATTAGTTACTGTGAAAGACTTTTACAAAACATTGAAACTTTGGAAGCAGTATAGGAACAGATGAATATGTCATCAAAATAAATGGCATCTCTTTTTCAATTAACTAATTTCTACTATGTGAAATTCGTATAAGCATTCTTTCATGGTCTAATAGTAATGGTGAAGTAACACTTTGTTTTTGAACTGTAACCCATTTCCACACAGTCCTACGTTTTTAAGCCCCTCAAGAAAAAAAGTTAGGGGGAAAAATCATGAAACAGAAAATGTCATCTGCAACTTTTTTAAATTTGGACTGGTCTAAAATTTTGTCTACTGGTAATGGCTTAAGAAATATTTTGTGAAACTTTATCAGGGCTGCTTTTAGACCTTTATGAGGGCTGTGTTTTAAAATGGCAAAACACTAGTGAGTACGTCCTTCTATACTCTTGAGAAAAATGCATGTTTTTGGGTGTAATTCGATTTATTTATGTTGCCTAAAGCACATGCCCATATGAGTGACATCCCCATAAAAAGCTTAGTTGTTACTGAGAATGGTGCAAGGATACAAGATAAAACTGCTGAGAGCCTGGTTCTTTAATGTGCTCGATGGATAGCAATGACATAAGGGCTTCAGTTTGATGTATCATCTGAAAGAAAATCGGTTCATTTATTTGGTAAGCTAGGGGATTGAACCTGTGATCTCTAGGTTTGAAGTCAAGTGCTCTGTGTGTATTTCCAATTATTCATCGTCGCTACCGTAGCACATACCCATGAGCGACGCCCCAAGACGGTTAGTTGTTACGAAGGATAGTGCAAGGATAAATGACGAAACTGCTGAGAGCTCCGCCTAGTTCTTTAACATGCTTGGTTGATAGCACCATCACATAAGGCCTCAGTTTAACGTCTTATCCAAAAGACAAAGAGTTTGTTAGTTTATATGGTCAGCCCAGGGCTCGAATCCGTGATCTTGAGGTTTGAAGTCAAGTGCTCTATCTACTGAGATAATGGGGCTTGCAATGTATGTTCAAAGCAGGAATCTTTCTTTTAACCCAGTCCAACTCAACAAAATTTTAGACTGGTCCAAATTGAAAGAAGCTGCAGACGATATTTTGAAGTTGGTGGAATTTAAATTTTCTTTGTCTTTTTGGATAGAAAACATTGTGGATAATGAAGAAATTGCTTGATACAAGCAATTTTTTCATTTTCCACAATGTTTTCCAAAGCTTTTTCCTTGAGGGGCGTAAAAAGGAGGGCTTGTGTGGGAATGGGTTAAATAGTACCAGGTGTTTTGTCTTCCAGAATGCAGAGCAGATTTACTTTGATCAAACAATAGTGAAAACCTGTTATATGCCATTTTAATCATAATAACAGTGAAATAGTTTCTAACCTTTTTCGATAAAAATCAAGTTTACAAGTTGTTGAAAGTTTTTAACTGTTTGTCTTTTAAGTAAGAAAACCCTGTGGAAAAGTGGAGAAATTGCTTAATACAAGCAATTTCTTCATTTCTCAAATCTTTTCATCTTAAAGGGCATAAAAAATCAGGATTGTGAGAGCCCTGTAACTCTTTGTTGCCAGTAAATGTATATCCACCACATATTTTTACTTTGTCAACAACATTTCTTCAAAAAAGTTTTATTTTTGAATTTAAACACAGAAATAAAACATGATAAATGTGGAGTCCATGGTCTTGAGGTAAGACTCAGGACTTGGGACGGAGGGTCAAAGGTTCCAATTCCTGCCTGCACCATGGCAAAAAAGTTTAACTCTTCATTGCTCTTCTCAACCCGGGTGTTTAACCCATTACCAGAAAACCAAATTTTAGACTGGTCCAAATTGAAATCAGTTCAAGAAGAGAATTTCATGTTTACAAATTTTTAGATTTTTTCAACTTTATGGTTAGGCATTGTGTAAAATGAAGAAATTGCTAGCTGCAGACAATTTCTTTATTTTACAATTATACAGAATGTTGTCCCAACTGTGTTTTTTGAGGGTCCTCAAAAAGTGTCATTGTGTAGGAATGGGTTAAAACAGGTATATACGTGAGGATTATAAGCCAATAGGCTTAAGCTGCACTTGCACTATCTGTTAACAGACGACTTAAAACTTAATGATTATAGGTAAAGTTGTAAAGTCATTGAGGGAACTCTAGTTTAAAAACAGACTATGAAATAAAACTTAAAACTTAATGCCCAAATGATAAAAAAGAGACAAGTATTTTGGCAGAACACTTAGTTAAAAAAAACGGTCGATAAACTAAAACTTAAAAGGACATGTCAATCAAGTATCACGCAGTGCTTTTTGATGCCCCTCAGGGAAACAGATTAAGAAAACATTGTGAAAAATGAAGAAATTGCTTGCAAGAAGCAATTTCTTCATTTTACACATTGTTTTCTAACAAAAAAGTTAAAGAAATCTAAAATTTGTTGTCTGCAACCCCTTTCAATTTGGACCAGTCTAAAATTTTAATGTCTGGTAATGTGATAAACAATGTTTTGTAAACTACAGTAATTTTCTCCGTGTTAAAATGCCCAAACTATAACTGAGAGTTTAATCCATTACAAGACAATAAAATTTCAGATTGGTCCAAATTCAAAGGTGTTGCAAAATCCTGAATTTTATTTGATGAAATTTTGATTCTTTTACTATTTTGGTAGAAAACATTGTTGATAAGTGCTTGTAACAAGCAATTTCTTCATTTTCCACAATGTTATCCAAATCATTTTTATCTTGAGACATCAAAAGATGTCATTGCCTGGGAATGAGTTAGATGCACATGGATTTATCCCCAAATGTACAACTTAAAGGAGCAGTATTGTCTTTTAACATATTACCCCCCCCCCCCCCCCCCCAACACACACTCTACAGAGAAACTCTGAATTTAGCCAGACTAGATTGCTTGGCTGATGCGGTAAAATTTTGTAGCGTTTTGCATTGCCAGCAAAATGAAAAGGCAAAAATGATTTTAATTTTTTTTTAAGTCATATCGCGTCGGCTAGAGCACCTATCATTGGATTTCTGGTAAATCTTTCACCAATACCACCATTACACCAGTCGTATATAAGGGGGCCATCTCGATATTACGTTGGTCAATTTTTGAAAATGAGAACGGACACATCGGAGGTATTTTATGGTTTATCTTTCAAAACAGATATACAGTAAAGTAGAATGACCAATCTAGAAAACAAAGTTAAAAAAGTTTAAAGTTTTAGGTTTATGGTCTTTTTCTACGACTTTACAATTTATCCCCCGATCATTAAACTGCACGTCGGCTGTTAAAATACGGCACCCATGGCTGCCACAGCACTTTGGCTTACAACCCTCACAGGTTACCATTTATACACCTGGGTGGAGAGGAGCAATGCGGAGTGAGTTTTTTGCTCAGAAAAATTCACCATGATCAATCTAGAAAACATGTTAATTTTTTTTTTAAAGTTTTAGGTTTATAGTTTTTTTCTACGCCTTGCGTAATCAAACGACTTTACAGTTTAACTCCAGATCACTGAACTGCAAGTCGGCTGTTAACATACGGCGCCCATGGCAGCCACAGCACTTTGGCTTACAACCCACACAGGTACCCATTTATACGTTATACACCTGGGTGGAGAGGAGCAATGTGGAGTGAGTTTTTTTGTACAGAAAATTCCCCATGATCCTGGCGGAATTCGAACCCGGGACTCTCCGAGACAGTATATCCGTGGTTCCGCGTCCGACCACTAGACCACGGAGCTCCACCGCGGACAGTAAAAACAATCGTCAATGAGTGGCGAGCCAGTCGGTACGCAAACTGCGTATTGACGGATCGTTGACCACGCCCACTGACCTCCAACAGGAAGTTCCACTTGGATTCTTAACGGCGTCATTTTGCAAAATGTATTGTCAGTAACATCTACCACAAAAGAAAAATGGTTAGATGGTTGGAGATAATCGCTGTAGACTCTGGTTTGGTTGAATAAGCTGTAGTTTCGACATTTGAGTCGTCAAACCAACTAAAATACTTTGCATAAATGTCGACCATTTTTGAATTCTTACTTCAGGTCCGGTCTAAATTTCTAGAGAAAAAATATATATAGGTAATTTAGTCATGACCTCTGTCAATTATTTCAAGTTATACCAAAGCACAGAAGAGAGATAAAAGACACTTTGATGTTCATGTATGTGATTAAACTCATTATATCACATGAATTGTTCATCAATCCAATTCCAAATATTTCCGCTTTTTGACGCCCCGAAAAAAAAAAAAAAAAAAAAAAAAAAAAATGAACAATACAGAAATTGCTTGATACAATGTTTTCTAACCTAAAAGGCAAAGAAATTTTTAAGTTCAACTAATGTGAAATTGTCTTTAATTTTGAGCGGTCGAAATTTTGTCATCTGTTTATAAGTTAACGGTGGTGAGTTCTCGTTAACCCATTACAAGACAGCAAAATTTTAGACTGGTCCGAATTGAGAGGGGTTGTAGACGACCATATAAAGCTTATGATATTTGTTTTACTTTCAGGTTGAAAACATTGTGGATAATGCAGAAATTGCTTGTAACAAGAAATTTCTTATTTTTTCCATAGTCCTTTACCAAAACCTTTTTCTCTGGCGTCTAAAAGCGTCATTGAGTGGGAATGGGTAAAAGCATTTTTTCTACCCTAAATGACAAAGATTATCTAAATTCCACCGACTTGAAATTGTCGTCTGCAACTTCTCTCAATTCGTTCCAGTCTAAAATTTGTCTTCGGGTAATTCATTAACTGTGGTGAGCAGTCTTTTCGCCAAGTCATCGTGATGTGCGCCACTTGTATCTCACCGATGAGTGAAAGGTAATAAAAAAATGAGCGCCGAATCGACCAATCGCGACTGTCAATCAAGGAAACAAGCGACTCATCAAATCATTTATTCAGCCCGGACCTGAGCTTTCAACTGCAACATTGGTCACCATTTTTAAAACCTTTTTTGTTGGTTAAACGTTGTAACTGTAGGCTATTCAAACTGTAGTAACGACGTTTAGGTCACCAACTTATTATTCTACTATTTTGTTACATGCAACTGACCATAAATTTTTCAAAATAACGTTATTAAAAATCGAGGTGGGACTTTCTGTCGGAGTCGATGGGCGTTTCCATCGTAGTAAGTGGGCGGGGCAAGCTATTGGTCAAATAGGATAAGCAACTAGTGGCTCGAAATAATGTGGTTGTACTGATTTAGGAAATGACAGGAAACTATGTTTAGGTACACCAGCCTCCGCGAGAGATATGAAAAAGTATTGAAACTGACAATCGTGGCTGTTAAAGAATTAAACGACCAATCAAATTATTCATTTTTATCGGAAGAGAGCTTTGACACTAACCGACACTTATAAGAAGTATCTTGGTTGGTTTGATTTATTCAATAGACCTTTTCACGCAAAGCGCCAGATGACTAAAAAGTGTACATCCGTGTTTCTACAGCTTTTTTCAAGATAAAATCTTAGAGCGATCCAAACTGAAAGCAGTAGAAGCCGATAATTTTAAATCGGTTAAATCTTAAAATTCCTTGTTTTTCCGGGTAGAGAATATTTAAAGAAAATGCTTGTGACAAGCAATTTCTTCATTTTCCCGAGCCTTTTCTTGAGGAGTGTAAAATAGCTGGATTGTGTGGGAATAGGTGAAACAGTTTTCCGAATAAAAGATAAAAGTGATCCAGAAGACATCTTGTCGTACCAAGGGCGGCGAACGTTCTACTGATCTAAGATATTAGAGAAAAAGATTATCTCGATATCCCTTTACTCGTGAGGATGGTCATTTCTTGAAGAGAGACAGTATATCTTTTCAATTCATATTTTTCTCAACTGCTACCTTTCATAGCTGGGTCATCAGATGCGCTTAAAGTCGGGTGCCTTGTCTAGAAAAGAGGACCATGATTGCCCTATATCGCTCCCCTGAGTATGATGGCTCAAGGCTTTATAACACATTGATATACAGAAAATACCAAAGCTCCAAGCCTAATCATTTTTGGAGAATATCTTTACCGATCTACTCTTTTAATCCTACGTAAATGGCGCTAATTTCCAGAGCATGGAAATTCTCTGAAGAATTTTGGTAGTTGGTTAATAGGCATTGATACATAACTAATATCAAAATTTTGGACCTAATGGTTTAAGAGAAGATTTTCAAAGATATCCCTCTTTATTCGTATCTAAAATCTGGGATCGCACAGAAAATGGCTATTTTTCAGAGAACTGTAATTCTTTGAAGTATTTTGGTAGAGGTTCAATAGAGCATGATTCACATCTTATATCAAAGCTCAAGGCCTTATGGCTTGGAATGAAAATTTCAAAGATTTCCTTCTTTATTCCTCTTGTAAAATCAGGGATCGCACAGAAAATGGCTATTTTTCAGAGTAGGGTAATTCTTTGAAACATTTTTTGTAGAGGGTCAATATATGATGATATATACCAAATATTAAAACTCTAAACCTTTTGGTTTTGAGGAACAGATTTTTAAACGTTTTTTCTCACTCAGTTGCGATGGCAACCAAAGTTCTAAAAGAATGTCAATTTTATTTGAAGTATTTTGGAAGTGCATGACCTAAGGAACATCTCTGTGAAGTTTGGTTGAAATTCCAAGGTTAGTTTAGAAGATTTTTTTGTAATTGTGAAAGAACGGACAGAGGAACGCCGGACAATGATCTTTCATAATAGCTCACCCAGAGCTAATGTGAGCTAATAATATGATTATTGGGATCAGTGCTCAGTTTAAGGACTGCCTGGTTATTGATCAAGCAACTTCAACATTAGGTACTGATACAGTAAAATTTCCAATACGCATTTTTTGAAAAAAGTCTTAACATTACCTCAAAATGAAGAACAATGAGCAATTTACAGTTTATGCAATTTTAGATTTTTCAACTTTCTGGGTAGAAAACATCGTTTGAAATGAAAAAATTGCTTGTTGTACACAATGTTTTCCCAATTGTTTTGCTTGAGGAACACCAAAAAGTGTCATTGCGTAGTAATGGGTTAAATGAAACTTTGTCACTAGCAATTTCTTATTTCCGAAATTTAATTTATTTTCTTAACCCGTCATGCTGAACCCGGAATATTCCGGCTTTGGCAGGAGGTGTAAGTGCAGTCTGATCTTGGTCTACACCTCCTGCTTATACCTTTCCTGTCAGAGTTGTATACGCAATTGATTTCTAAAAGAAATATTGATGTTTAATCGACAAGATCTGCCAATGCTTTCAGTCCTTTGATTTTACAGTGATTCCGTAAGGTAATTTATACAGCATGACAAGGGTTAAGGTCCTCAAAAGAGCAAGATTGTCTGAGAATTTCTCTCTCCTTTGTATCTTATACAGTTAGATCAATAACTGTGTCTGAATTGTTTTACTTTGTGTATGTTTGTATAGCTATATCATTTTTTGTTCTTGTTGATTAACAAAATTTCTGTTCTGTTCTCTTAACCCTTTCCCAGGTTTTTACGCCCAATTGTTTTGAGAAAACATTGTGGAAAAAGACTTCTTTTCCACAATATTTTCTAAACTATTGAATGATTTTTTTCCCAATAAAAAAATCGACTTTAAATTGTCATCAGCAAAACCATTGAATTTGGACAGCTCTTAATAGTTGCAAAACACGAAAGGGTAAAAACTAATGGTACATGTGCCGGCAAATGAGTGAAGAGCAAGGTAATATGATTTAACTATTTATTCTGTTTTAAATAAAAAGACGTACATAATCAAAACATGTAGGAGGTTGCAAGCATGATTAGTTACTGTGAAAGACTTTTACAAAACATTGAAACTTTGGAAGCAGTATAGGAACAGATGAATATGTCATCAAAATAAATGGCATCTCTTTTTCAATTAACTAATTTCTACTATGTGAAATTCGTATAAGCATTCTTTCATGGTCTAATAGTAATGGTGAAGTAACACTTTGTTTTTGAACTGTAACCCATTTCCACACAGTCCTACGTTTTTAAGCCCCTCAAGAAAAAAAGTTAGGGGGAAAAATCATGAAACAGAAAATGTCATCTGCAACTTTTTTAAATTTGGACTGGTCTAAAATTTTGTCTACTGGTAATGGCTTAAGAAATATTTTGTGAAACTTTATCAGGGCTGCTTTTAGACCTTTATGAGGGCTGTGTTTTAAAATGGCAAAACACTAGTGAGTACGTCCTTCTATACTCTTGAGAAAAATGCATGTTTTTGGGTGTAATTCGATTTATTTATGTTGCCTAAAGCACATGCCCATATGAGTGACATCCCCATAAAAAGCTTAGTTGTTACTGAGAATGGTGCAAGGATACAAGATAAAACTGCTGAGAGCCTGGTTCTTTAATGTGCTCGATGGATAGCAATGACATAAGGGCTTCAGTTTGATGTATCATCTGAAAGAAAATCGGTTCATTTATTTGGTAAGCTAGGGGATTGAACCTGTGATCTCTAGGTTTGAAGTCAAGTGCTCTGTGTGTATTTCCAATTATTCATCGTCGCTACCGTAGCACATACCCATGAGCGACGCCCCAAGACGGTTAGTTGTTACGAAGGATAGTGCAAGGATAAATGACGAAACTGCTGAGAGCTCCGCCTAGTTCTTTAACATGCTTGGTTGATAGCACCATCACATAAGGCCTCAGTTTAACGTCTCATCCAAAAGACAAAGAGTTTGTTAGTTTATATGGTCAGCCCAGGGCTCGAATCCGTGATCTTGAGGTTTGAAGTCAAGTGCTCTATCTACTGAGATAATGGGGCTTGCAATGTATGTTCAAAGCAGGAATCTTTCTTTTAACCCAGTCCAACTCAACAAAATTTTAGACTGGTCCAAATTGAAAGAAGCTGCAGACGATATTTTGAAGTTGGTGGAATTTAAATTTTCTTTGTCTTTTTGGATAGAAAACATTGTGGATAATGAAGAAATTGCTTGATACAAGCAATTTTTTCATTTTCCACAATGTTTTCCAAAGCTTTTTCCTTGAGGGGCGTAAAAAGGAGGGCTTGTGTGGGAATGGGTTAAATAGTACCAGGTGTTTTGTCTTCCAGAATGCAGAGCAGATTTACTTTGATCAAACAATAGTGAAAACCTGTTATATGCCATTTTAATCATAATAACAGTGAAATAGTTTCTAACCTTTTTCGATAAAAATCAAGTTTACAAGTTGTTGAAAGTTTTTAACTGTTTGTCTTTTAAGTAAGAAAACCCTGTGGAAAAGTGGAGAAATTGCTTAATACAAGCAATTTCTTCATTTCTCAAATCTTTTCATCTTAAAGGGCATAAAAAATCAGGATTGTGAGAGCCCTGTAACTCTTTGTTGCCAGTAAATGTATATCCACCACATATTTTTACTTTGTCAACAACATTTCTTCAAAAAAGTTTTATTTTTGAATTTAAACACAGAAATAAAACATGATAAATGTGGAGTCCATGGTCTTGAGGTAAGACTCAGGACTTGGGACGGAGGGTCAAAGGTTCCAATTCCTGCCTGCACCATGGCAAAAAAGTTTAACTCTTCATTGCTCTTCTCAACCCGGGTGTTTAACCCATTACCAGAAAACCAAATTTTAGACTGGTCCAAATTGAAATCAGTTCAAGAAGAGAATTTCATGTTTACAAATTTTTAGATTTTTTCAACTTTATGGTTAGGCATTGTGTAAAATGAAGAAATTGCTAGCTGCAGACAATTTCTTTATTTTACAATTATACAGAATGTTGTCCCAACTGTGTTTTTTGAGGGTCCTCAAAAAGTGTCATTGTGTAGGAATGGGTTAAAACAGGTATATACGTGAGGATTATAAGCCAATAGGCTTAAGCTGCACTTGCACTATCTGTTAACAGACGACTTAAAACTTAATGATTATAGGTAAAGTTGTAAAGTCATTGAGGGAACTCTAGTTTAAAAACAGACTATGAAATAAAACTTAAAACTTAATGCCCAAATGATAAAAAAGAGACAAGTATTTTGGCAGAACACTTAGTTAAAAAAAACGGTCGATAAACTAAAACTTAAAAGGACATGTCAATCAAGTATCACGCAGTGCTTTTTGATGCCCCTCAGGGAAACAGATTAAGAAAACATTGTGAAAAATGAAGAAATTGCTTGCAAGAAGCAATTTCTTCATTTTACACATTGTTTTCTAACAAAAAAGTTAAAGAAATCTAAAATTTGTTGTCTGCAACCCCTTTCAATTTGGACCAGTCTAAAATTTTAATGTCTGGTAATGTGATAAACAATGTTTTGTAAACTACAGTAATTTTCTCCGTGTTAAAATGCCCAAACTATAACTGAGAGTTTAATCCATTACAAGACAATAAAGTTTCAGATTGGTCCAAATTCAAAGGTGTTGCAAAATCCTGAATTTTATTTGATGAAATTTTGATTCTTTTACTATTTTGGTAGAAAACATTGTTGATAAGTGCTTGTAACAAGCAATTTCTTCATTTTCCACAATGTTATCCAAATCATTTTTATCTTGAGACATCAAAAGATGTCATTGCCTGGGAATGAGTTAGATGCACATGGATTTATCCCCAAATGTACAACTTAAAGGAGCAGTATTGTCTTTTAACATATTACCCCCCCCCCCCCCCCCCAACACACACTCTACAGAGAAACTCTGAATTTAGCCAGACTAGATTGCTTGGCTGATGCGGTAAAATTTTGTAGCGTTTTGCATTGCCAGCAAAATGAAAAGGCAAAAAAGGCAATGCTTGGCCGAAATACGACTACATCAGCAAGGGTACCATGATGTCTGACATATTTCAAAAGTTCATATAATATATAAAAAAATGAAATAACACCAATACACTTAACCCCTTCCACAAAATAATGCTTTTTGATGCCCCTAAGAAAAAAATATTCGAAAAATTTTTGTGGAAAATGAAGAAATTGCTTGTTACAAGCAATTTCTTCATTATCTATGATGTTTTTTACCCTAAAAGAAAGAGATTTTTGAAATTTCATAAAACAAAAATTGTAATCTGCAACTATTTACAGTGGCATGATTTTCCCATTTCACCTGTTCATAAAACCTTTGACCCATTCCCACACAATCCCTCCTTATTATGACCCCTCAAGAAACAAGAGGGCCGTTGGCCCTGGGGCGCTCACCTGAGATAAAGGCTCTTTTTCTTTCAACAGTCTAATTTCATGTTAAGGTTAGGATTATGAAACAAGTGGGCCACAATTACATATAAAGACTATGAACCTGGGGATCCAAAAGTCTAAATAATAAATTCTAAGGCCTAAGTGTTGATTTGAAAGAAGGAAAAAACTTTTTCCATGGGTTATAATTTCAGAAATGAGAAAGACTGATGCTTCATGTCTATACCCCCCCCCCCCCCGGGTCTGCCCCTGGAAACCCTAGGATCATGATTTTAGCTTTTTTGTAAGAGATCAATATACTGATGTTTCATGCAAAATATCAAGGTTCTACGCCTTCTGGGTCAGGAGGAGAAGATTTTTAAAGATTATTTTGAAATTTCACAGAGTTTTTAACGGATTTCAATTCTTTTAGCTATTTTTGAAGGGGACCACCTAAGCAACATTTCTGCCAAATTTGGTTCAGATTGACCCAGTGGTTTGAGAGGAGATGTCATTTAAAATATCGTTCTTTATTTCTATATAAACCCCACCCCCCTGGGGCTCCGCCCCTGGGGACCCGAGGATCATGATTTTAGCTATTTTGAAAGAGGTCAATATACTGATGCTTCATGCAAAATATCAAGGCTCTATGCCTTCTGGGTCAGGAGGAGAAGATTTTTAAAGATTATTTTAAAATTTCACTTTTGTTGCCATGGCAACCAGAGTTTTGAACGGATTTCAATTCTTTTAGCTATTTTTGAAGGGGACCACCTAAGCAACATTTCTGCCAAATTTGGTTCAGATTGGCCCAGTGGTTTAGGAGAAGATGTCATTTAAAAAATCGTTCTTTATTTCTATATAAACCCCACCCCCCTGGGGCTCCGCCCCTGGGGATCCGAGGATCATGATTTTAGCTATTTTGGAAGAGGTCAATATACTGATGCTTCATGCAAAATATCAAGGCTCTACGCCTTCTGGGTCAAGAGGAGAAGATTTTTAAAGATTATTTTAAAATTTCACTTTTGTTGCCATGGCAACCAGAGTTCTTAACAGATTTCAATTGTTTTAGCTATTTTTGAAGGGGACCACCTTAGGAACATTTCTGCCAAATTTGGTTCAGATTGGCCCAGTGGTTTAGGAGGAGATGTCGTTTAAAGAAATTGTTGACGGACGACGCACGACGCACGACACACGACGCACGACGCACGACGGACGACGGACGGACGCCGGACAAAAGGCGATCACAATAGCTCACTTGAGCACTACGTGCTCAGGTGAGCTAAAAAGCTTTAGCTAATATTGTGGAAAATGAGTATCTTTTTATCCACAATGTTTTCTAGCCAAAAAGACAAAAGAACTTAAAATTCCATCAACTTTAAACTGTCGTTTGCAGCTTCTTACAATTTGGGCTAGTTTAAAAAAAAATGTGGGAATTGGTTAAACTATCAATATTATTGACAAAATTTCAATGTTACCAACACGCTCTCTGTGATATTGTCAATAAATGTTCTTGACAATAATATTGAGAGTGTGTGGTTGATAAAGCAGACTGTTCAACATACTGACTCAATTATAATGTCAATTTTAATAGAGTTTTGGCCCCTTAACCCATTCCCACTCAGTGACGCTTTTAAGATGCCCCAAAGAAAAAAAAGCTTTGGAAAACATTGTTGAAAATGAAGAAATTGATTGTCAAAGTTTTCAGGTCATGAGTACGTGACCATGACCTGACCTAAGTTATACCTTGGCATTTTCTGAAAAGCTAAATGTGAAAACTTTGATCAGAGTGTGTGGATATGTGGACTGATTACAGTCTCTTGATTGGTCTCAAATCTACGTAAAAATAAACACAGAATCAATTTGAAAATAGAATTGACATGATTCTGCTTTATGTACTGTAGACCCTAATCATGAGTGCACATGCCTGTGATTTGGTAGACATTTAAAAGTGGAAAGAGCATATTCAATGGTATTTGTATTAAAACTAAATAAAGATTTAAACAGGTTGCTTACTTGCATAAAATTAGGAACAGCAAGATGAGCATGTACCAGCTAAAATTCTCTTGTCAAGTCCTCAAATTAATGCAAGTAAAATAAAATCTTGTTAACCAATTCCCATTCAATCCTACCTTTTACGACCTCCAAGATAAGATCTAGAGAAATTTATATGGATAAATGTAGAAAAAGCACATTTCACAAAATCTTCTACCCAAAGTAACAGATATTTTCATAATTTTGTTGCCAGCTAATTTGGGTAAGTCTAAAATTTTGTTGTTTTGTTATCTTTCAATCCTTGTCATGCTGAATATTATCTTTTCTTCGCAAAATTTTATTTTTTTGTCAATTTAGATCTACCTAGAGTACAAATATTTTGTCAACACTAACAGAAGAAGCAGATAGTGTAGACATCTGTGCAGGGTGGTCTTAGTCTATACACCTGCTGCAACTATTGTCAAAACAGGAATATTCCAGGATCAGCATGACAAGGGTTAATACAAGTGGATTGAACACGATGCAATCTGTTTGAACTGTTCTCTAAAAATTATATAAAATTATAACAATAAAATCAACAACAACTCCAGGTTCTAATTTCACAACTTGGACTGAGCTTTTCGTAGGTCAATGAAAGGTTTAGCCAGAGGAAAGAGGGCCATGTCTCTCTTGAATTCATTCACATCTTGGACTATCACAGCCTGAAACATGAGACATAAATAAGGAATATCATGTTACAACAGATTTTAACATCTTGTATTTGCTTTGGGCAGCAGAAGAAAATGTGGATATTTCATTAGACTGAAGGTAAAGTGAAATATCAAATATACCTCCAAAGCAAGACTACCTTATGTGAAACCGTATTTGACACTGTCAGATACAGATTTTTTCTGATGTGTCCAATTTTGTCAGTGTGGAATGTATATATTTAACTAAAAATATCTTTAGATGTATAATAATCATATTTACCCAGTAAAGTAGTAAGTAATGTCTTTTACCAGACAACAAAATTTTAGACTGGATCAAATTCAAGAGATGTTGCAGATAACAATTTTTAGTTGATGAAATTCTAAACCCCTTTTTCTTTTAGAGTGGAGAACATTGTGGACAATGTCAAACAATTTCTTCATTTTCCAAAATGTTTTCTAAAGCCTTTATCTTGAGGGGTATCAAAAAGCAGGATATGGTTTAATGCTTTAACCCATTCCCACTCAGTGACGCTTTTAGACGCCCTCAAGAAAAAAGCTTTGGAAAACATTGTGGAAAATGAATAAATTGCTTCTGACAAGCAATTTCTTCATTTTTTGCAATGTTTTTTTCACCCAAAAAGCTGAAAAAATCCAAAATTCAATCAACTTTAAATTGTTGTCTTCAACTTCTTTCAATTTGGGCCAGTCTAAAATTTCCCCATCTGGTAATGGGTTAATGCAGAATTAATGATCATTTATTCATTCCAGAAGTGAATGTTGTCCTCCCATGTTTATACCAAGCCTTCTGTTGGTTTAACCACTATCTATAGCTTATATAACCTTATTTGAGCTATTTTAACCCTTTCCTTCGTTTTTACGTCCCTGTGATTTTACCCCCTCTATCTGTAGCTCTGCTATCATCGTTAACCCATTCCAACACAGTGGAATTTTAGACCGGTCCAAATTGAAAGGAGCTGCAGACGACAATTTCAAGTTGATGGAATTTTAAATTTTTTCGTCTTTTTGGATAGAAAACATTGTGGATAATGAAGAAATTGCTTGATTCAAGCAATTTCTTCATTTTCCACAATATTTTCCAAAGCTTATTTCTTGAGACGCATAAAAAGGAGGGATTGTGTGGGAATGGGTTAAGTAAAATTACCTTGTCGGGGTCAGTGGGCGTGGTTAGCCATCTGCTTATTGTCCAATGGAATCATCTTACATAGCTAAGTTTACACCCGCTTCCTATCTTCTTTCTAAGTTGGCATTCATTTTACTAGCAATGTGTACTTTCTATGAAACAGCATTTCATTCATTTCCAGGAATATTTTATTGAACTCTCTGATTCAAATCTCACCAATCTAATCCCAGTTTCTTTGCTCTCTAAAAGTCTTATAAGCTTTTACTGGTGAATTCCTTGTTTTGATGCCCATGAAATAATTAACCCTTGTCATGCTGAGTAAAAATCCTCTTCAGAATTGTATAAAAATCAAAGGACTGAAAATACTGGTAGTTTTTGTTTGAATGGGGTTTTACGCCACTTTCAACAATCTTTCAGTTATATCGCGGCGGCTGGAGCACGTAACAATGGATTCCTGGTATTTCTCACACCAGTACTACCATTACAACCTTTCCTAGTCTCCAGCTGCTATCCCACATAGGTCTACGATTATCGACCCATTGGTGAGAGGCAATTAGTCGGAAAGATTGAGTGCTGCCGTCGGGGATTGAACCCGGGACCTCTAAATTGACAGTCCGACGCACTACCAACTGCGCTATGAAGGCGGCTCGAAAATACTGGTACTACTTCTTGTTCAGTTGTCAATACTTCATAAATAATTCTTGTTTCAAAAGGCCAGACAGGAGGTGTAGACTAAGATCAGACTGCACTTATGAGCTGTCTGACAAAAAACGGAATATTCTGGGTTCAGCATGACAAGGGTGAAGAGGAAAACAGAAGAAATTTCAAAAAAAAGAATCCTACACTCATAATATTCTTCTTACTTTATATAAGATGAAGTTAGAGCAAGATATGTTTGTGAGACACCATGCCCTATAGCAGTACTGTTTTGAAAAAATCTGACCTTTTTGAGCCTGATAAGTCATATTGACCTTTATGGATGACCTTACATCAAACTGATGTCCATCAATGCAAGGAAGCTTTGTCTTAAATATTGCATTGCAACTACAAAGGTGTTTGAAGTACAGCAAAATGTTCAGTTTTGTGCAAAGTTTATTGCTCACATACAGACATCACTTACACATTATGCCTCCGACCTTATGGATGCCTGGGCATAAAATATTTTGTGAGGATAATTTACTTATAAGAAATTTAACTATATTCTTAGTTTCGTCTATGAAACACAAGCGTTCTTTTGACTGATAAAAAAATTCCTACCTCCATGAACAAAATTTTGAGCACACAGCTATTCTGTATGCTTGCATATAAAGTAGTTCCATAAAAATGTATCAAAATTTTTAAAATATTTGTCTTTTTTCTTTTCAATTCATGTCATTAGATCATAGGAAAGGAAGAGAATATTTTTTGTTTTTATGGAGGTATGAAAAATCTACTCACACCTATGTATAGATCTACTCTGTGCCTTCATACAGTGTGATTAGTTTTTTTGTTTCATACCTCCATTAAAACAAAAAAAATATTCACTCCATCTCTTAACTCATTCCCACACAATCCCTCCTTTTCAAACATCTCAAGAAAAAAAACTTGTTTAACCCATTCCCACACAACAAATTTTTAGAATGGTCCAAATTGAAAGAAGTTGCAGAAGACAATTTCAAGTTGATGGAATTTTATTTTTTTTTGTCTTTTTAGGTAGAAAACATTGTGGATAATGAAGAAATTGCTTGATACAAGCAATTTCTTCATTTTCCACAATGTTTTCCAAAGCTCTTTAATTGAGGCACATAAAAAGGAGGGCTTGAGTGGGAATGGGTTAAAGCAATTTCTTCAATGTTTACAATCTTTTCTAACTAAAAATACAGAAAAAAAGAAGAAAAATAGAATTACATCCATCTAAAATTGTCTGCTGCATCTTCTGTCAAACTGGACAAGTCAAATATTTTCACAAGTGGGTTAAATAAAGTATGCTAGAGAGTATAAGGCTGACAATACTAAAGGGTCATACCTTTGAACAATCACTAGAAATCTCCACCTGTTTATCATCAGCAGTCTCTTCTTGAACCTCTTCTTTTGGAGCAGTTGACATCACATGGACAGACAGTTTATGTCTCTTTGGAGCATCTCTATATATGGTGTCCTATTGTTATAGTTATCAAAACAGATTTTTAGTTATAGAATTAGAAAGATACATTTATATGTCTTAACCCATTACCAGATGACAAAATTATAAGCTGGTCCATATCCAAAGATGTTGCAGATGACAATAATTGTTGGAGAAATTTTAGAAATCTTTGTCTTTTGGTGGTAAAAAACATTGTGGAAAATGAAGAAATTGCTTGTTCTTCATTTACAGCAATGTTTTTTCTTAGAGGCGTCAAATTTTAAGGCATTACCCGATGGTAGAATTTTTGATTAGTGCAAATTCAAAGAAGTTAAGATATTACATTTTCAGTTGATTAAAATTGTCTGTTATGGTAGAAAACATGATGCAAAATGAAGAAATTGCTTGAGACAAGCAATTTCTTCATTTTCTACAATGTTTTCTAAAGACTACTTCTTTTGGTGCCAAAAAGTCAGGATTGTTTGGAATGGGTAAACCTTTTTTATACTCACTAAATTTCTTTGTAGAACTGTGTTACAATCATAGGGCTTCAAGCATTAATTGACACATCATGGCTGCCAATTAACCCTTTCCCCTTTTTGGAAATTTTAGACTAGTCCAAATTGAAAGAGCTTGCAGACGACAATGAAAACTTGATGTTATTTGAAATGAAACAATCCTATGTGGTAGAAAATATTGTGGAAAAAGGAGAAATTGCTTGTCACAAGCAATTTCCTCTTTTTCCACAATGTTTTCTCAAATAAAATCACAGAAACGTAAAATCCCGTATTTGAACGGGAAAGGGTTAAAGAATCAAGTGACTAATAAAATTATTCATTTAGACTGGGAGTGAACTATGAACTCTGACATTGGCTGACATTAAAGTGAAGCCTTTTTGTTTGTTTGGTGACTTAAAGCGTTCCCATACTGTGACACTTTTTGACACCCCTCAAGAAAAGCAATTGAGAAAACATTGTGTAAAATGAAGAAATTGCTTGTTACAAGCAATTTCTTTATTATCCAAATTGTTTTCTACCCTGTAAGACAAAGAAATTTGAAATTTGTCGTCGGCAGCCTCATATAATTTTGATCAGTTTGAAAATTTCTCAAGCGGTAATGGGTTAAATAATAACTACAACTTATTCAAGCTCTAGTTATGATGTTTATGTTGCTAAACAACCATTTTTACTTTTTGATAAATGTTGTTTGCTCTAAATTTTGCAAAACAACGCCATACTGTTGGAGCATAGCAAACCTGGCCAGGGCTTGTACTAGCGTTTGAAATAGAGTCATTGAATCTTTTATCATGAAAATTCAAAAATGATTTCTAAAAAAACGACAGAAAGAATGAATTCTGTGTTTTCATGTGTTTTGAATTTGGTCGATCAAGTGCAAACAGAAGTTTTCTTGTCTATGTTCACCCACTCCCACACAAGAAGTTGCAGACGACAATTTTAAGTAGATGAAATCTATCAAGTCTCTGTCTTTGGGGTAGAAAACTTTGTTGATATTGAAGAAATTGCTTGTAACAAGCAATATTGAAGAAATTGCTTGTAACAAGCATTTCTTCATTTTTCACAATGTTTTCCAAAGCTTTTATATTGAGGAGCGTTTAGAAGCGTCAATGTGTGGGAATGGATTAATCTATTTCTATGCATCTCTCTATAAAGATATGAGGTTTACAATTGATTCATATAATTTCAATTGCCAGTAAAGTTAACATCTGAAAATTCGATGGATCACAACACAATATATTGACAAATAGAAATAAGCCCTTTGATACTGATTGAATGGAATTGAACGCCAATTTTAACTATATTTCAGTTATATTTTCAGGCTGGAGCACCATACCATGGATTCTTGGTATTTCTTCACACCAGTACTACCACCACATCCATTCAGAGCCTCTAGCTGCTCATCCCACTTAGGTTTATGATTATCCACCCATGGGTGGGAGACAAAGGTCAGAAAGGATATTTGCATCGGCAGGATAATTAAACCAGGGACTAGCAATTTGAGAGAAACCTCTTTGGGTCAAAACAGGATATTTTTAGACAGGGTCAAGTTTCTGGTTTACAAGTCTAACATGAGACCTGGTATGTTATTTATTCTCATTTTTCATTAAGATAAAATTTTGATATTAACCTGGATTGATATCCTTAACACATAACCACACAATACAACTTCTTGAAACTTCTTGAAGCCCCCTCAAGAAAAAGGTTAAGGAAAATAATGTGAAAAATGTATAAATTGTTTGTTACAAGCAAATTCTCTATCTTCAATATTGTTTTCTACAAAGAAACACAGATATATCTGAAAATCTTTCAACTTGAAACTGTTTCTGCAACTTTTTTGAACTTGTACTAGTCTGAAATTTTTAAGTCTGGTAATGGGTTAAATGACAAATAAAGCACAAAATAAGACAAAAATCTTCAGTTGTCAAGGCATAATAAACTAAGTATGTGTCATAATGTGCTTTCACCCATTTGCAGATGACAAAAGTTTAGGCTGGTCCAAAATAAACAAGAGGTCCATGAGGGCCTGAGACACTCTACTGGTTATCAAGTTTTACGTTAAAGAAATCTGATATTTAAGGAAGTTAATTGCTCAAAGAAGAATGCATAAAGCAAAAAAAAGGGCTTTATCCCCTTTATCATTTTAAGCAACAATCCTCAAGGCCCCTTTTCCAATGTTTCATGACGGATCCACTCCATTTCCAAAAGAAAGTTACCTTATGACCCTACAATCATTCTGTGTATATTTCATCAGAATTTGACAATAATTGTGGAGTTAATCACATAAACAGGATTGTTTTGAATGAAAATCAATAAGGCCCCTTTTCCTGCGTTTTCTGATGGATCAATTTCATTCCAAAAGGAACTTTCCTTACAACCCGACAATTGTCCTGTGAAATTAAAAGACAATTTGATAATGATAGTGATCTTCATCACATACACGAGAATGTTTTGAATGATAACCTGTAAAGCCCCTTTTCCTGTGTTTCGAATGCCACAATTATATTCCATGCATCTTTGAAGACAATCCAATAAAACTGTTGACTTTATTGTGTTAACAAAGATATCAAATTCAAGTTCTCATAAGGCCCCTTTTCCCGTGATATTTTACTGTTGGTTTTATCATTCTGTGAAAGTTAAAAGTGAATCCGATGAAATATTGGGAATTCATTATGTTTACTAGAATATTTAAAAAAAAATCATATCTCCCCTTTTTACATGAAACTTGATGGATTGTAACCAGTTCTGAAAAGAACCATTTAAGTGATTGTAAAATCATTCTGTGAAGTTTTGAAGTGAATCCGGTGAAATCAAGGGACATCATTGTGTTAACCAGAATATTTAAGAAAGTTTTTCATAAGGCCCCTTTTTATGTGACACTTGCCATAATCAGATCCACTGTCAAAATCAACAATTGGAATGATGGTACAATCAATCTGTGTAATCTGTGAAATTTATTGTGTTAACCCTTGTCATGCTGAACCCGGAATATTCCGGTTTTGACAGGAGGTGTGCTTATGTGCAGGCTGATCTTAATCTATACCTCCTGCTTGTACATTTCCTGCCAGAGTTGTTTATGAAGTTGATTTCTAAAAGGAATAATTATTTTTGAACAACAAATTCTAACAGTGCTTTCAGCTCTTTGATTTGACAGCAATTCAGTAAGGTAATTTATACAGCATGACAAGGATTAATGAGTTTATTGTGAAATCTTCATCGGGCCCCTTTTCTCATGATACTTTACAGAACAAACCAAATTTCAAAAGGAACAATTCTAATGAAGGTAGAATCATTCTTTAAAAGTTAAAGAGAATCAATGAAAACAGTGGACTGAATTGTGTCAAAAATTTTTGTAACAAAATTTTCATAAGGCCCCTTTTTCCGTGAAACTTAAAAAATCAGACCCAAAGTACAAAGGAACAATCCTAATGATAGTTTGAAGAAAATGATAAAGACTGAGGACTTTATTGTAATAATGATGTTTTGTAATAAAATTTTTATAAGGTCCCTTTTCTTGTGTCACTTAACCAATCAGACCTTATTTACAAAGTAACAATCCAAATGATGGTACAATCATTCTATTAAAGTTTGAAGAGATTTTGATAAAGACTGAGGACATTGTTGTGTTTATGAGGATTTGGTAATAATTTTTCATACAGCCCCTTTTCCAATGATACTAGACAGATCAGGCCCAATTTAGAAAGAAACAATCCTTATGATAGTACAAACATTCTGTGAAAGTTTGAACAGAATCTGATGAAAACTGCAGACTTTATCTTGGTGTAAAATTTTTAAAATAAAATTTTCATAAGGCTCCTTTTCCTGTGATATTTGAAGGATTAGGTCTCATGTCAGCATCAACAATCGTGATTATTGTACAATGATTCTGTGAAGGTTTGAATAAAATCAAATGAAAGTTCTGGACTTGGTTACAAGGATTATAGATAAAATTCTCAAAAGGCCCCTTTTCCCATGATACTAGACAGATCACGCCTAATTTGAAAAGAAAGAATCCTCATGATGGAATAATCATTCTGTGAAAGTTTTAACAGAATCTGATGAAAACTGTTGACTTTATTGTGGTACAATGATTTTAAAATTAAATTTCATAATGCTCCTTTTCCTGTGATACTTGACGGATCAGGTCTAATGCAAACACCAACAATCATTATTATTGTACAATTATTCTGTGAATGTTTGAACAAAATCCGATGAAAGCTCTGGACTTGGTAACAAGGATTTAAAAATGAAATTTTCACAAGGCCCCTTTTCCTGTGTTTCTTGACAATTCAAACCCTGTTATGAAAAGGATGATAGTTATGACCTTCCAATCATTCTGTGAAAGTTTCAACAAAATCTGATCAAAGCTGTGGGCTTCATTGTGTTAACATGGATTTATTAATTAAATTTTCATATAGCCTCTTTTCCCATGTTACTTGATGGATCTGAACCAATTCCAAAGGGAACTCTTCTTACAAAAGTATAATTATTCTGTTTGAGTATAAAGACAACCCCATCTCATCTGTGGACTTACAAGCATTAATGAAGATTTTTTAAATTGAATTTTCCTAAGGCCCCTTTTCCTATGTTTCTCAATGGATCAGACCCAATTTGAAAGGAACAATCCTTATGATGGTACAATCATTATGTGAAAGATTGAAGTCAATCAGGTGAAATCTAGGGCCATTACATGTTAACTAAGATTTTTTTTATTAAATTTTCATAGGGCCCATTTTCCCATGAAACTTGATGGATCAAACCTACTTCCGAAAGGAACAATCCATTTAATATAATAATCATTCTGGGAATGTTTGAAGAGAATTTGTTGAAAACTATGGACTCTATTGTGTTTACGAGGAATTTTTCAATCCGGTTTTAATCGGGCCCCTTTTTCCCGTGGTCCTTGACTGATCATACCAAATTTTGAAAGGAACAATTCTTATGATGGTACAATCATTCTGTGAAAGTTTGAAGTCAATCAGATGAAAACTGTGGACTCTAGAGTGTTAACAAAGATCTTTGAATTAAATTTTAATAAGGCCCCTTTTCCCATGTTTCTTGAGGAATCATATCCGATTCCAAAAGGTACAATCCTTATGATGGTACAATCATTCTGTGAAAGTTTGAAGAGAATCCGTTGTAAATTGTTGGCTCTAGATTATTAATGAGATTTTTTTTTTAAACATTTCATAAGGCCCCTTTTTCCAGTGTTTCTTGAAGGATCATACCAAATTTCAAAAGGAATAATCCTTATAATAGTACAATAATTCTGTGAAAGTTTGAAGGGAATCCGATGAAAACTATTGACTCCAGAGTGTTAACAAGATTTTTTTAATTAAATTTTCATAAGGCCCCTTTTTCCCCTGTTTCTTGACGGATCATACCAAAGTTCAAAAGGAACAATCCTTATGATAGTACATTCATTCTGTGAAAATTTGAAGAGAATCTGATGAAAACTGTTGACTCCAAATGTTAAAGAGGATTTCTTAAAAGATTTTTCAATTAAAATTTCATAAGGGTCCTTGTCCTGTGTTTTCTGGTGGATCTGACCAAATTCGCAAAGGAACAATCCTTGATGGTACAATTATTCTGTGAAAGTTTAAATACAATCTAATGAAAACTGTGGACTCTAGAGTGTTAACAAGGATTTTTTTATCAAATTTTCATAAGGCCCCTTTTCCCATGTTTCTTGACAGATCAAACCAATATTCGAAAGGAAAGATCTTTATGATGGTACATTCATTCTGAGAAAGTTTGAAGAGTATCTGATGAAAACTGTGGATTCTATTGCGTTAACAAGGATTTTTAATGGAATTTTTAATTAAATTTTCATAAGGCCCCTTTTCCCAAGTATCTTGAAGGATCATTACAAATTTCGAAAGGAACGATCCTTATGTTGGTGCAATCATTCTGTGAAAGTTTAAATACAATCTGATGAAAACTGTGGACTCTAAAGTGTTAACAAGGATTTTTTAATTAAATTTTCATAAGGCCCGTTTTTCAGTGTTTCGTGACAGATCATACCCATTTTTAAAAGGAACGATCCTTGTGATGGTACAATCATTCTGAGAAAGTTTGAAGAAAATCCGATGAAAACTGTGGACTCTATCGCGTAAATGAGGATTTTTAATGGAATTTTTTATTGAATTTTCATAAGGTCCCTTTTTCCCATGTTTCTTGACAGATAATTACAAATTTTGAAAGGAACATTCCTTATGATGGTACAATTATTCTGTGAAAATTTGAAGAGAATCCGATGAAAACTGTGGACTCTATCGCGTAAACAAGGATTTTTTAATTAAGTCTGAATAAGGCCCTTTTTTCCATGTTTCTTGACAGATCTGACCCAATTTTGAAAGGAACGATTTCTTATGTTGGTACAATCATTCTGTGAAAGATTGAATTGAATCTGATGAAAACTCTGGAATCTATAGTGTTAACAAGGATTTTTTAATTAAATTTTCATTAGGCCCCTTTTCCCATGTTTCTTGACAGATCAGACCCATTTTTGAAAGGAACGATCCTTATGATGGTACAATCATTCTGAGAAAGTTTGAAGAGAATCTGACGAAAACTGTGGATTCTATCGCGTAAACGAGGATTTTTAATGGAATTTTTAATTAAATTTTCATAAAGGCCCCTTTTCCCATGTTTCTTGATGGATCATACTAAATTTTGAAAAGGAACGATCCTTATGTTGGTACAATCATTCTGTGAAAGTTTAAATACAATCTGATGAAAACTGTGGACTATTTAGTGTTAACAAGGATTTTTTAATTAAATTTTCATAAGGCCTGTTTTCCGGTGTTTCTTGACAGATCATACCCATTTTCTAAAGGAACGATGGGTCATATTCAACATTTGTATTTAGTTTCAAAGTCCTAGGCCAAATGGCTTATGAGTTATAGCACTAAAATCAAAGTTCCATTGAGACCGTGACCTTTGACCTATATGACCAAAAACAATAGGGCAATTCCTTTGGTCATTGGCAACAACTGTATGAAATTTCATGGTGATAGATCCACTAGAGCTAGAGCATGGAAACCAAAAACAAAAAATCTACAAGCTGACAGTTCAACAAATGGACTGACAGACACACAGCGAAACTAATATACCCCCTACATGGTAGGAGGGGTTATAATAATAATCTGATGTTAAAAGCTGTTAGTCTTTTGACCCACAGTGTTTCGATAGCATTTGCTTCAGCAAATTAGAAACAGCAATGGTAATTGGCTAACCATCTCCTGTTCTCCAAAATTTTAGACCTGTCCAAATTCAAAGGTTTTATTGATGAAAGGTTAAAGTTGATTTAATTTGGAAAATAAAATTTTAGTAGGGTAGAAAATATTATGGAAAAAGAAGAGATTGCTTGTAACAAGCAATTTCTTCTTTTTCTTCTTTTTCTACAATGTTTTCTTAATTATGAAATTATAGGGACGTAAAAACCAGGGATTGAACAGGAAAGGGATAAACAGATAGGTTGAAACTTACCAGATAGAATTTATACAGATCATCCTTTGAAACTGTCTTCAAAAATGCCACTTCAACATTATCTGTAAAATTTCAAAGACATTTTAATTTAATAATTACCAGACAGCAACATACCAGACTGGTCCAAATTGAACACCAAAGTGAGTATTATAATGAAAGTAATCATTACCTACAGTAAGAACATGAGATTTAGTAGGATTGGGAAGTTTGCTAAAAAGTTGAGATTATGTAAGAATGTGTTAATTGACCAATCGCTGGCCCTGACAACTTGTGCTGTTGGTAACTCCCATTGTCTCAGGAGTTACATGTGTGTCTTTTGAAAAATTTATGGCCAGTAGCATGTAACAAAAAAGAAAATTGCTTGGTTGGCAATTATAATTCAATGCAACTAAAAAGCCAAAGCATGTATAAATAAGCTATACTCTGCCATGTCCAACGTTTCATATAAATAAAAATTTTACAAACAAGTTTAGAAAAGGGTCATCCAAAGATCATTTCTGCAAAGTAAATGTAAACTTGACAGAGTGGTTAAGGGGAGAAGATTTTAATGATTTCTCTAAGCCTGATAAGCCCAATCCTGCCACTCCCCCATTTTTTTCATTAATCAAATTTTCACGAACAAGTTTTGAATAGGGTTACATTGGGAACATTCTCGCCAAGGTTAGGTCCAAATTGGCCAAATGAATTAGAAGATTTCTAAAGAATTATTTCATGACTTACCCAAGTCTGATAAGTTTAGCACTGCCAAGCTTACTTTTTTGTAATCAAAATTTCACAAACAAGTTTGAATAGGGTCATCCAAGGAATATTCCTGCAAAATCTTGTCAAAATTGGTCCAGCGGTTTGGGAGGAGAAGATGTTTCAAGAAAATATTGACGACAAGGTAGGCACTGACTGATCCTAAAAGCTCTCCTAAAAAGCTAAAAAGTAAAATGGTTAGTTGGCTACCTAAACATTGTTACTACAACTTTTTCAAGCTGAAGTTAGGATGTTTAAGTCGGCAAACTCACAAAAATGTTTCACACAAATGGTACCCCATGTCAGAAATCAAATCTCAAATCCGGACTGAATGAACGATTTAATGGTCAATTGATTCCTTAATTGACAGCCATAATTGGTCAGTTGTTAGAAATGTTAAACATAGGATCAAAACATCTAACCTCTGTCAAAGTTGTACTGTTGTGACAATATTTCGGACCAATATTGAGCAAACTGCTCCGCTAGCTTTTTTGGTTTATCCATACGTTTTGTACACAAGGCAGATACATGTTTTTGAAAGTCTTCCTCATTCATGTCTTTAATACTGTCCTGAAAAGAAAAAGAAAGGCTTTTTAACTCAATGAAACCAGTTGCAGGTAGTCATAAAATTATTTCATAATTAGTTTAAATACCAAGAATGATTAAGATATTCATGTAAATGTTAACTATTTTAATGATTAAAATTTCACAAAATAATTTAATTCTGGTTTACATTAAGCCATTACCAGAAAATTTTTTTTAAGACTAGACCAAATTGAAAGGAGTTGCAGACGACAATTTGGAGTTTATGAAATTTTTGATTCTTCAACTTTGTAGGTAGAAAACATTGTGGAAAATGAAGAAATTGCTTGTTGCATTTGGTTCAAATTTTCCTAGTGGTTTGGGAGGAGATATTGCTTAAAGAAATTGTTAATTGACCACGCATCCCGGACACCAGACAAAAGGTGAACCTAAAAACTCTTTTGAGCACTTTGTGTTCAGGTAATCTAAAATAAAGTTAATGCTCTATAAATGCCTATTAACAACAAGATGTGTTTGTGAAACACTGTGCCCCCGAAACAGGAATTCTTTAAAAATAAGTGATTTTTGTTTTTTTCTTTGTTTTAGGGAAAAGGGTTAAAATTTTGACCTTGACCTTGATGAAATGACCTTCCCCAGTTGCGCCTTGTTGAGACCTATCTACATACCAAATATTAGCTTTGTAACTTAATCAGGGTTGAAGTTATAGGAAAATGTTTAGTTGGCAGGTTAAGTTTTGCAGACAAACAGACAGACAGACACCAGTAAAACAACAATGCTATGGAAATACCTGGGATTGAAAAACTAGAACATGCCATTTTACGATAAGTTTTCAACCGTCAAATTCCATGTAATTTCCACGAAGGAAATAATTGGGAAAACTTTGTGTAAGATGTAGAAATTGTTTGCAAAAAGCAATTTCTTATTTTTTTACAATGTTCTCTACACAGGGAGTTGAAAAAATCTAAAATTTCATAAAGTTTAAATTGTTGTCTGCAAGTTGGACCAGTCTAAATTTTCTCTTGTGGTAAAAGGTTAACAGTCAACTGTTAACAAATACAGTAAATGGAATCAAAGGGCGATATACGAAAGGAAGGAGCAACTTGAGTTTATTTTACGCGAAAGGAAATCCCCTTGCAGAATTCAAACCAGGACCTTTCTTTTTGAATTTGAGTCTCACAACTAGACTACAGCACCTCATATATTTCATCATATATCTACCAATTTTCCTAATAAAGTAAATTCATTGCAGGCAGACAAAAATCACACTAGTTAGAAAAAAATCTGTATCAGCCACATACTGTAATAGGGATATTGTTACAAGATGTCATTTTCCCAGTAAAATGATGTCACGCTAAAAATAACTTCAATATTAGACAAGCTTTGTAAGGTTCATATCTTATACAGACAAAATTTGATGGTATATAATAAATAGAAAATTATGATGTAGTATTGATACAAAACCTTGTATTTAAATTCTGCCAAGTAGGAAAATTTGAAATTTCTCTTAATCTTTAACCTTTGTAATGCCAAACCTGGAAACCTGGAATACTACGGTTTAGACAGGAGGTGTAGACCAAGATCAGACTGCACATAAGTGCAGTCTGATCTTGGTCTACACCTCCTGCTCGTACTATTCCTGACAGAGTTGTTTATGAAATTGATTTCTAAAAGAAATATTGATTTTTCAACAAGTTCTATCAGTGCTATCAACCCTTTGATTTTACAGCAATTCAGTTAGGTAATTTGTCATCCATGAAATATCCACGTGGCTTAAATCCAATACAAGGCTTGGTATCATTCCATATATACCTTCATGCCGTCCAGGAAAGCCTCAATCCTTCCCTCTACATATTCTGGTGTTCTATCAGACTGTACAATCACCCGTAATCCCTGAACACCACTCTGTCGACGTATACCACTGAACACAATATATCCTGTAAACAGCATACAAATTTATCATTCAAATCTTTAATTATAAATGTAAATATCTGTACAAAGTTTCATACCAATACCATAACCCATTCCCAGAAAATCCTGCTTTTTACACCCCCCATGAAAAAAAAACTTGAAAAACATTAAGAAAAATGAGGAAATCGCTTGTAACAAGCAATTTCCTTTTTTCCCCATAATGTTATTTACACAGGAAGACAAATATACTTTCAAAATTTCATTATATTAATATTGTTTTCTGCAGTAGATAACTCCAAGATTTTTTGTCATTTGACAATAGGTTGAAAAGGTTTGAGAAACAAAAGCTTAAACCAGGTGAAGACAAAATGAGATTTGCTTAAAAATATTTCCCCATCTTTCCATCTAAAGGCATGAAAAGGGTCATTATTCAACTAAAATAATTGTCAGAGTAAAAATCTTTTGCTTATGGGAAGATATTGTAGTAACAAACAAAGTGATGCCATTATCATGTGATGGAAAACATTATGGAAAAGAAGAAATTACTTGTCACAAGCAATTTCTTCATTACCTACAATGTTTTCTAACCAAAATTACAGGGATTCTTAAAAATTTATCAATCAGCATCTCAGGCAAATGAGAGGCTCTTCTGGTTATCAAATTTTCTGTAAAAGAAATCTTATTTTTAAGGAAGTTAAATGCTTAAAAAGGAACTATCAAAAAAAAAAAAATTGGACTTTATCTCCTTTTATTATTTTGAGCAAGAATCATTAAGGCCCCTTTTCCACATTTCATAATGGATCCACTCCATTTCAAAAGGAAGTTTCCTATGATCATACAATCATCCAGTGAAATTTTCATCATAATCCAATAAAAATTGTTGACTTTATCACATAAACAGGATTGTTTTGAGTGAAAAGCCATAAGGCCCCTTTTCCTGTGTTTTCTGACAGATCTACTTCATTTCCAAAAGGAATTTTCCTTACAACCCTACAACTGTGGAATTTTAAAGACAATCTGACAATAATTGTGAACTTCATGCCATAAACAAGAATGGTTTGAATGATAGTCTGTAAGGCCCCATTTCCTGTGTTTCCATTGCCACAATTATTCTATGCATTTTTGAAGAGAATCTGATAAGAGCTGTTGACTTTATTGTATTAACAAAACATATTTCAACAAAGATATTTCAATCAAAAGGCCCCTTTTCCTGTGATATTTTACCGTTGGTTTAATCATTCTTTAAAGTTTAAAGTGAATCCAATGATATATGGGGACTCAGTTATGTTAACTAGAATATTTGAAAACAGATTCATATGGCCCCTTTTTATATGTTACTTGACTGATTGTACCAAATTCTGAAAAGAACCATCTTTGTGATTATACAATCATTCTGTTAAATTTTGTAGTGAATGTGGTGAAATCTAGGGACATCAATGAGTTACTTGCCATCTACTGTCAAAATCAACAATTGCAATGATGATACAATCAATCTGTGTAATCTGTGGGATTACACGAGTTATTGCAAAATTTTCATAGAAGGCCCCTTTTCCCATGTTACTTGATGGATCAGACCCAATATTGAAAGAAAGCCGCCGTCATACCGCAGTCCATAGCGCATCAGACTCCCAATCTTAAGTTATGGGATATCATGAGTTCAATCCCCAGCAGCCACATGTATCCTTTCCTAATTTATCTCTCACCAATAGGAGGATAATCATAAACCTGAGAGGGATAGCAGCTGGGGGCTAGGAAAGGATGTAGTGGTAGTACTGGTGTGAGAAATACCAAGAATCCATTGTAGGTGCTCCATCCACCCCTATAAAACTCAAATACTGTTAAATGTGGTGTTAAACTCCATTCAATCAATCAATCCAAAGGAACAATCCTTATGATAGTATGATCATTCTGTGAAAGTTTGAAGTTAATCCGATGAAAGAGGTGGACTCTAGTGTGTTAAAAAAGATTTTTAATAGATTTCGAATTAAATTTTCATAAGGCCCCTTTTCCCATGTTTCTCGACAGATCTGACCCAATTTCGAAAGGAACGATCCTTATAATGGTACAATCATCCTGAGAAAGTTTGAAGAGAATCCAATGAAAATTGTGGATTCTAGAGTATTAATAAGGATTTCAAATAGATTTTTTTAATATAATTTTGATAAGGCCCATCCTATGTTTCTTGACCCAATTTGAAAAGGACAATCCTTATGATATAAAAATCATTCCGAGAAAGTTTGAAGTGAATCCAATGAAAACTGTGGATTCTAGAGTGTAAGCGATGATTTTTTTAAATGAATAAATTAGGCCCCTTTTCCCATGTTTCTTGACAGATCTGACCCAATTTCGAAAGGAACGATCCTTATGATGGTACAATCATTCTGAGAAAGTTCAAAGAGAATCCAATGAAAACTGTGGATTCTAGAGTGTAAGCGATGATTTTTTTAAATGAATAAATTAGGCCCCTTTTCCCATGTTTCTTGACAGATCTGACCCAATTTCGAAAGGAACGATCCTTATGATGGTACAATCATTCTGAGAAAGTTCAAAGAGAATCCAATGGAAACTATGGACTTTATCGTGTAAATAAGGAAAAGTTAACGGATGGACGCCAGAAAAAGCCATCGCTAAAGCTCTTTTAGCCTTTGGCCAGTAGAGCTAAAAATTGTTGAATTTTGACCAGTCATAATTATTGGTGTGTGGGAATGGGCTAAAATAAACAAACCTAGCTGTTCTTTTGTCCGCAGAATATCAAAACATGGTTCACTGATGACCTGTACAAGTAACTCTAACAACATGTTCATTGTTGTAGACTGGCGCCCACACTGGTAGTAGATCTCTATACTGGAACTTTTATGGACTTGATTGGTCTTCTGATATAAATAGTAACAACCTGGTCAACAAATAAAAATAATTCAATTGTTAGTTTCGTCTATCAAAAACGAGCGATCTGATTGGTTGAAAAATTTATTTCATACCTCCATGAACAAAATTTTGAGTACGCAGCCATTTTGAATGCTTCCGCACAAAATAGTTCACTACAAAAAGGTATCAAAATTTGTTAAGTTGTTGCATTTTCGCTCGAGCTATTAAATTATCAGAAATGAAGATAATATTTTTTTGTTTTCATGGAGGTATGAACCGAAAAACCTAATCACATAATGTATGAATCCGCTTCGCGTATTCATACAGTGTGATTAGGTTTTTCGGTTCATACCTCCATGAAAACAAAAAATATTTTCTTCATCTCTTAAATAATATATTTATGGGTCCTTGGATACATACCTGAAACCTAAATTTTCAGATGGACAACATCGAAAGTAATAGTAGTCAGCTGCTGAATTACTAAAAACCCAAAACCCATTAGCATTACAGCAAAATTTTAGACAGGTCCAAATCTAACCCATTTTTACGCCCCTCAAGAAAAAAGCTTTGGAAACCATTGTGGAAAATGAAGAAATTGCTTGTATCAAGTAATTTCTTTATTATCCACAATGTTTTCTATCGAAAAAGATGAGGAAGAAGAAGATAAAAAAAATGAAATTCCATTACCTTAAAATACATGTCTGCTGCTTCTTTCAATTTGGATCAGTCTAAAAAGTACTGTGTGGGAATGGGTTAAAGGAGTTGAACATAACAATTTAATGTCTATGAAATTTCAGATTTTCAACTTCCTGGGTTAAAAATTTTGCGGAAAATGAATAGAGAACTTGTTGAAAGCATATTTTTGTTTTACACAATGATTTACCAATTGTTATTCTTATGGGGCATCAAAAAGTGTCATTGTGTGGTAATGAGTTGAATATTAGGGGAAAAAATGCCCCTCCCCTAAGAGGATGAGATGATAATATACTAAGTGTTCCACAATTTCTTATCTTTTCCAATCAAATTCAAATAATTTCCATTCCTTCAAAATGACTTTTGAGCCTGTGCGTGACATTTCTAACAAATTCGCAGGTGCGTGACTAGCACACGTTGAGCACCCTGGACAGCCCTTCGGCGCAATTAGAATATTCGCTGGGTTAGTATCTATCTACAGAGCGCAGAGTGAAGACTCTGATCAGTCTGTGCGGATGCACAGACTGATCTGAGTCTTTACTTGGCGCACATGTGTAATGGTTGGAAATGTCATGCACACGCTCATTTGATATATTTAGCACTAGAATTCTTATCCGAAAAATAATCCCTGTTCAGCCCACAAACATTTGCTTTTACCTTGACTTTTGACCTACAATAATTACACATTTATGATTTTGACAACCCCCAAGAAGAAAAGGTTTGAAGAACACTGTGGATAAAGGAAAAATTAAATGTTAAATGCAATTCCCTAATTTTTTTACCCACAATATTTTCTACATAATAGGACAAAACAATTTAAAATTTTATCACTTAAAATTCTATCTGCAACATCTTTGAATTTGGATCAGTCTAAAATTATCTTGCCTGGTAAAGGGTCAAGGGAATTTTTATGCCAAATCATTGAACTCTATCCAATATCAAGATGTTATGATTCCGACAAAAACATGACCTTTAGTGAGACTTTGATCTTTGATATAGAGGAATAAATCCTTCAACACATCTACTCATTGAGGGAACAACATCGTAAAATTATTTAGAAATCTCTCAAGTAAATGAAGGAGCTAAGGTCAGAATAAAATATTGCATGGACAGATGCACTTGTAAACAAACAGAGAGATGGAATACCAAGCAAATGCACACACATACATCCAGTGCAGATGTGGGGACTATGTCCTGTTAACCTCAAACAAGTGTGTCAAAAAATAAATACTTATAGTGCAATGACTGATACTGTATTTGATATAGAATTTTTCTGTTTAACAAATTCATATAAAGTTCTATTTTACTTGACAGAGCTTACCATCAGGTAACTGTATCTCTCGCAGACGTCTTCTCTGGCTTGGTAAAAGATCCTTGGTATTACCTTTACTTTTTAAAATATCCTCAACAGATTTCACCATGCTCTCTGCTTTCTGAATCAGGATAAATAATGAAGAAATATAAATACATACAATCAAAACCTGTCATAGGGTGAGACTTACACGCACTTGACACCAGAATGCACCAAAAATTCATTAAATGATATTATCACTTTTTGCAGTGCATGTTTGTCCTTTGAGTAGAAAAGCAAGCATTTTCAAATGTGTTAACTCATTTCCATAAAATGCTGCTTTCTGATGCCTTGAAGAAATAGGATAATGGAAAACATTGTGGAAAAAAGGAGAAATTGCTTGCGACAAGCAATTTCTTCTTTTTCCACAATGTGTTCAAGTATAAAATGACAGGGACGTAAAAGGAGTGAAAAGGAGTGAAAAGGAGGGGTATTAGGTAGCCAGATAGTGTAGGAATAGGTTAGAAGCCCTTCTCAATTAGAGCTCCAGATAACTTTTACAGTAAAAGTGGGCCGATTGTAGGGGAAAAATTTAAAAATAGTGATAATGCAAAATTGACAATTACTTAGCTCTTTTTCATGTATTACTTTACTATCATTCTGAGTCGGTGTCAGTCATACCCAAACCCATTACTCATCTTGGACTCGTCCAAATCCAAATATTTTGCATACAATAATTTTAAGTTAATAGAATTCTAAATTAATTTGTATTTTGGTGTAAAAAAAAAACAAAACATTATGAACAACAAAAATTGTTTGATACAAGCCAATTCTTCATTCTCCAATGTTTTCCAACCAATTGTTTTCTTGAGGGGTGTCAAAAGCCTAATTGTATGTGAATGGATTAAAATATGGTTACAGGTGTGGTGTTTAACCTGTAGAAAGGTGTGCCCGAAATAAATGTACCTGTTTTGTAACATTTCCATACACAAGTCCCTCTATATACAACTTTGAAAACATCTGAGGGATGAATAACTTGAGATTTTCCACTGTCACATCTGCAATATAAACATACAAGATATAGTTAAGCGGTTAAGTTGCTCACAGACAACATGCTTGTTTATTTGATTTTATTCCTTCCCAAACAACTACAACTTTTAATGACATGCAGGTACATGCATTTTATTCAAAGAAAAAGTTACAGTAAGGAAATAATTGTTGCTACAAGCTAATTATTTTAACCTGCATTATTTACTTAACAAGATATATTTTGAATTGTTTAGCTGCAAATTTCTAAAATCCAGTATTACTTTGGTGTTTAATTCATTATTTGATGATTAACATTCTTCTATTACTAATGATTGGTTGAGAAGCCTGCATCAAATAAACTGCACCTACTCATATCAAAATGTTCAAGTTAATACAATGTTAACTCTTTCCTGTAAACAAGAGCTTTGTCCACAGGACACAGATGCCCCCACCGGTAGCTTTGATAATAACAAAGGGCAATAACTCCAAAATTATGCAAGCAAGAGTTGTGGTTCTTCATCACTGCACTTCTCCTCAATGAGGTCTATCCACCTATGAAGTTTCAAGTTGATAGCTATTATACTTTCAGAGATATGCCACGGACAAAATGTAAGTCTTTAAAATAAGAAAGGGCAATAACTCCAAAATTATGCAAGCAACAGTTGTGGTTCTTGTGCACTGCACTTCTCCTCAATGAGATCTATCAAACTATGAAGTTTCAAGTTGATAGCTATTTTACTTTCAGAGATATGCTCTTGAAAAAATGTAAGTCTTTAAAATAACAAAGGGCAATAACTCCAAAATTATGCAAGCAAGAGTTGTGGTTCTTCAGCACTGCACTTCTCCTCAATGAGGTCTATCCATCTATGAAGTTTCAAGTTGATAGCTATTATACTTTCAGAGATATGCCCCGGAAGGAAGGAAGGATGGAAGTACAGAAGTACGGACGGATGGACAAAGGCAAATCTATATGCCCCCCCTCCCCCCACATTAAGTGGTGGGGGCATAAAAACATGGTTTTTATGTCCCTGTGATTTTATACTTGAGAAAATATCTTGGGAAAAGAAGAAATTGCTTGCAACAAGCAATTTCTTCTTTTTCCACAAGATTTTCTACCCTACTGAATGGTTATTTTTCAAATTAAATCCACTTTAGATTTTCGTCTGCAAAACCTTTAATTTGGACTGGTCTAAAATTTTGCAAAACAGGAAAGGGTTAAGAGAATCAGACCATAGTATCAAAAGATATTCCAACCTTCACCTTTGGAATAGGAACATTTACTAAGTGTAAAACTCATGCTTTCATCAAGATCATAAAGTGTATACAATATCATAAGAATCAGACCATGATATCAAGAGATAGGTAAGGTCAAAATTTGACCTCCGACCTTGATGATTGACCTTGAGCTGTAGGATAGGAGCCTCAATAAACAAGATGTGTCTATGTCTGTGAAACAGGACTAAACGTTTTAAATTGGTATGTGACCTTGACCTTATCACATGACCTTGACATGAAGAGATGCGTATTATGGAGATGTATCATCATGCAAAATATGAGCATTGTATCTTGAATAGACTGGTAGTAATTGACAATGTTAATTTTCCTGGTAAAGTTTTGCAGAACAGACCAACAGACCGACAGATGGACAACTTATATTCAGGGGCATAAGGCATGTTTTGCTCTCATCAAAATCTACAACAAAAAATGTATTAAATGGTATGAAAACTAACCATAGGATTGAGTTGTTTATGGAAGGTCAAAATTAAACTCTTGACCTTCTAAAGAGATCTTTATGTGAAGAAGTCTGAATCAAGAGCTGCAGAACTACTCTAATTAAGAAACGTTAAATATCATGAGAATCTTACCATAGGAACAAGAGGAAAAAAGAAGGTCAAAGTTTAACACAAAATCTGGTGTTACCTTCCTCTTAACCCTTGTCATGCTGTATAAATTACCTTACTGAACTGCTGTCAAATCAAAGGGCTGAGAGCACTGATAGATCTATTTGTTATAAAATCAATATTTCTTTTGGAAATCAACCTCAAAAACAACTTGGGAAGGAAAAGTATGAGCAGGAGGTGTAGACCAGGATCAGCCTGCACAATCGTGCAGTCTGATCTTAGTCTACACCTCCTGCCAAAATCTGGAATATTCCGGGCTCAGCATGAAAAGGGTTAACAGTAACGAGTGCAACACAACTACTATAATGAAGATGTACAAGTTTATTAAATATTTTCGGATTCAGACCATAAGATCAAGGTCAAGGTATTGTCAAAGTATTAACTTTGACTTCTTCTAAATCAAGCAAAGCTCAATAAGTCTTGCCTTAATTAAGATGTACATGTTTTCGAAAAGTACTTTGGGACTCAACCAATAGGTTCAAGAAATAGAGGCAAGGTCAAAATTTGACTTTTGACCCTCTGCTGTGCCCTTGACTTCTAGAGTAGAGGGCTGAGTTGCTCTCATTTAAGATGTACAATTATGAAAATAATGTATTCATCTGACTATTGGTTTCAGAGATAGAGAAAAAGAAAGGTCCCTAGAAGATGCTGCATACCAAAAGTCAAAGCTTAAAATTATCTGATTTCAGAGAAGGTGATATTCCAAGTTTTCTGTCTTTGTTTTAATATAGAATAGAGTGTGCTCCACTGGGCTAAATGTGAGCCAAAAGACATATTTGAAAAACATTGATAGAGGTCTCTTATCCAATATCAGAGTTATCTAACTTCTAATTCAGAGGAGACTTTTATCAGATTTCAGTTTATCAAACATTTTTTTTAAATTTGTTTTATTGCCATGGCAACCAGATTCAAAAAACAAATTTTTGAACAACTTTGAAGCAGCTTCAATCAATTGCAAGGAAAATTCCTGCCAAGTTTCTTGAAGATTGGCCCCTCTTGTTCAGGAGGAGAAATGTTTAAAGAAATTATATCAGAGATATGACAACAAAGCAAAATTGACAATTTTCAGTCAAATTTTTTGCTCAGGTAATTAGCTTCATATTGTAACAAGAGGGCCGTTGGCCCTAGGGCGCTCACCTGAGATAAAGGCTCTTTTTCTTTCAACATTCTAATTTCATGTTAAGGTTAGGATTATGAAACAAGTGGGCCACAATTAAATATAAAGACTATGAACCTGGGGATCCAAAAGTCTAAATTACAAATTCAAAGGCTTGAGTGCTGATTTGAAAGAAGAAAAAAACTTTTTCCATGGGTTATAATTTCAGAAATAAGAAAGAAGTCTGTGAACTGATGCTTCATGCCTACAACCTCCCCCCCCCCCCTGGGGCTCCACCCCTGTAGACCCTAGGATCATGATTTTAGCTATTTTGTAAGAGATCAATAAACTGATGCTTCATGCAAAATATCAAGGCTCTATGCCTTCTGGGTGAGGAGGAGAAGATTTTTAAAGATTATTTTGAAATTTCACTTTTTTTGCCATGGCAACCAGAGTTTTTAACGGATTTCAATTCTTTTAGCTATTTTTGAAGGGGACCACCTAAGCAACATTTCTGCCAAATTTGGTTCAAATCGGCTCAGTGGTTTGAGAGGAGATGTCATTAAAAAATCGTTCTTCAATTCTATATAATCCCCCCCCCCCCGGGGCTCCCCCCCTGGGGACCCGAGGATCATGATTTTAGCTATTTTGAAAAAGGTCAATATACTGATACATCATGCAAAATATCAAGGCTCTACGCCTTCTTGGTCAGGAGGAGAAGATTTTTAAAAATTATTTTAAAATTTCACTTTTGTTGCCTTGGCAACCAGAGTTTTTAACGGATTTCAATTCTTTTAGCTACTTTTGAAGGGGACTACGTAAGCAACATTTCTGCCAAATTTGGTTCAAATCGACTCAGTGGTTTGAAAGGAGATGTCATTTAAAAAATCGTTCTTTATTTCTATATAAACCCCATCCCCCTGGGGCTCCACCCCTGGGGACCCGAGGATCATGATTTTAGCTATTTTGAAAGAGGTCAATATACTGATGCTTCATGCAAAATATCAAGGCTCTACGCCTTCTGGGTCAGCAGGAGAAGATTTTTAAAGATTATTTTGAAATTTCACTTGTGTTGCCATGGCAACCAGAGTTTTAAACAGATTTCAACTCTTTTAGCTATTTTTGAAGGGGACCACCTAGGGAACATTTCTGCCAAATTTGGTTCAAATCGGCCCAGTGGTTTGAGAGGAGATGTCATTTAAAAAATCGTTCTTTATTTCTATATAAACCCGACCCCCCTGGGGCTCCGCCCCTGGGGACCCGAGGATCATGATTTTAGCTTTTTTGAAAGAGGTCAATATACTGATGCTTCATGCAAAATATCAAGGCTCTACCCCTTCTGGGTCAGGAGGAGAAGATTTTTAAAGATTATTTTAAAATTTCTCTTTTGTTGCCATGGCAACCAGAGTTTTTAACAGATTTCAATTCTTTTAGCTATTTTTGAAGGGGACCACCTAGGGAACATTTCTGTCAAATTTGGTTCAAATTGGCCAAGTGGTTTAGGAGGAGATGTCTTTTAAAGAAATTGTTGACGGACGACGCACGACACACGACGCACGGACACCGGACAAAAGGGGATCACAATAGCTCACTTGAGCACTACGTGCTCAGGTGAGCTAAAAATAGATATGCTTGCAAAACATTAATGGCTTTTTCAGATATTTGACCTGCAAAGGCAGGGTTTTACAACTTTTTGGCCATGGCCTGTAGTTCTAGTTGGCTTGAATTCTTACAGGTCCTCCACAGAGATTGAAGTTCCTCCAAATCTTTGGATTCCCCCCCCCCTTTTTTTTTTCAAGCAGTATACAATTATGAATATCATAATGTGTATTGTACCTAAGTTAGAGCAAAGTATTGGTTGGAAAACTGAAGTAAAGAAGAAATTGCTCATTATAAGCACTTTCCTTCTCATCTCACAATATTTTCCCAGGTACACTACTGAAGTTGTGCAATAACCAGTGATCAACTTGGAAAGGAAAAATGAAAATTGGTATATAATAAGAAAGACAACAGACCCAAGGGAATGCAGCTAAGGAGCTAATTTCAGTCCTCTCTATATATCAAAAACCTAGGGCCCAGGGACTGGTGCTGGTGTAGACTCATATTAATGACCTAGACCTTGGTATGAAGAGATGCATGTAAGAACTTTTACCTTAAATAGGCCTGAAAGGATTAAAAATGTCAATTGATTTTGTTAATTTTTGATAAGCATATTAGGTGATATATTAAAACTTTGACCTGTGACCATGGAAATATGACTCTTATTATATGCACATCAATAACAGATACCTTCATACCTAATATGAACAGTGGATCTTGAATGGCTTGGTAGCAGAGGAAAACTTTTAAACTTTTTAGTACAATTTTGCCAACAGGTGGACAACAGTTTAACAGTATAAATCTAAATTATTGATGCTGAGACATAAAAACAATCTATAAATATTATAATTTTCCATGTTTTAAAAGCAAGCTGCTTTTCATTTTATGACTTATTCAGAGTTTGAAATGATGTCTGTCATTCCTTCAAGTTGATTATAACAAATTCTGTACCCATGAACATTTCACAGGGCGAGAACAACTTGGCAGCTGTATCCAACTTCAAAACTCTTTTGCAACTTGTAGTTGGGCAACTAAACCTTGTAAATATAGCTTATTCATTCTGTAGTTTAAAATATGATTTGGTAGCCTGCTAAAAAACTTATTTTCATAAAAAAATCACCTTCTAGACTTTCTGTAAGTTCCTCCTTTGTCCACATCACTTCAGACATTAATACTGATGTAAAATAAATAGCATGTTGGTGGGGCTGTTCAGCATTAAAGTTACGTAGACTGCGACCATACTGTGAAAATATGTTATACATAAGTTTTGGCCATTAGTAAAATTACTATTTTTCATCAAAAATACATACAAACACACAGCTTAATGTTAACCCTTGTCAGGCTGAAACATGAACATTCCTGTTTTGGCAGGAGGTTTAGACAGTCTGATCTTGGGCTTAACCACCTGTTTGTATTAAGCCACTGTTGATTATAAAATTAGTTAAAAAAAAAAATATTAGCCCTCTTTTAGTGCTTTCAGTCCTTAGATTTAAATGCAGTTTTGGAAAAAGGTTTTATTGAGCTTGACAAGGATTAGAAAGCTTTGAAATTGAAGTAAAAGTACTGCATATGAAACTAGAGCTGTTGCCCTCAAGGGCTGACAAGAATACCCCCCACACCGCTAAAAAGGCTTTTCTATGAAGGAGTGGAATTTGAAGCTGTTTAATCACATGCATGTCATGGTGGATGAACTTTGCCAACCCTCCACCTCTTTCTGATTTTGTGTTTGTTGCTAGAGTTGACTGATTAGGAAAGGTTGGTCAATATGAGCCTATGTTAAAGAAAACTGTGTGAGGAGATGATGACACAAAATTATATCCACGTAAAGTCAATATGAGACTATGTTAAATTTTTGATCCCCGGGGGGGGCGGGGTCAAATTTGACCTCAGGAAATAAACCGTTCGATATTTTGTAAAGGTCAACAAGATGATGTTACTTACCAAATTTGGTAACTCCCCTTATGGTTACTGAGTTTTGCAATTTTAAATTTTGACTACTCCCCCCCCCCCATAAAAAGTTCAAAATGGCATAACTCTGAAACTAACAACTGGATCAAGATGAAAATTGCAGGTGCACAACTTCTTATGATAGGAAACAACCTGATAAAATTTCAGCAAAAATGGTCAAAAAAATGTGGGAGGAGAAGAGGACACAAAATTACTCCCCCCCGCCCCCTATTAAAAAGTTCAAAATGGCATAACTCTGAAACTAACAACTGGATCAAGATGAAAATTGCAGGTGCACAACTTCATATGATAGGAAACAACCTGATAAAATTTCAGCAAAATTGGTCAAAAAATGTGGGAGGAGAAGAGGACACAAAATTACTCCCCCCCCCATTAAAAAGTTCAAAATGGCATAACTCTGAAACTAACGACTGGATCAAGATGAAAATTGCAGGTGCACAACTTCATATGATAGGAAACAACCTGATAAAATTTCAGCAAAATTGGTCAAAAAATGGGGGAGGAGAAGAGGACACAAAATTACTCCCCCCCGCCCCCATTAAAAAGTTCAAAATGGCATAACTCTGAAACTAACGACTGGATCAAGATGAAAATTGCAGGTGCACAACTTCATATGATAGGAAACAACCTGATAAAATTTCAGCAAAATTGGTCAAAAAATGTGGGAGGAGAAGAGGACACAAAATTATGTCCACGGACGGACGGACAGACAGACGGATGGATGGATGGACGGACGGACAACCTGATTCCAGTATACCCCCCCATAACTTCGTTGTGGGGGGTATAATAAAATAATTGATTAGAGAAAATAACCGTCAAATTAGCATAAATCTAGGTAAATGTCATAGAAGAAGCTACTATTCAAGACCGCTTCTTGGAGAAATACTAGAAATTAATTTTGAGTCAAGAAGACATAATTAAATGATTTTTACCAGTTCCTTCATAATCTCAAACCGCTTTGGATCTATTTCAAAGGAAAGAATCTTCTCCAATACTTTGTTCAAGTACACATCCAGTTTGTCATTATATCCTCGGACACCTAACTGAAATGAGGACAAAAAAATCTGCTGTATTCTGCACAATTTTTTTTTACATGTGAAAACAACTGATTGATTTGGGCTGCCATTGATCCTAGTAGTTAGGTCTGACAGTGTGGTATCAGCTTACTAGCTAACTTACCCCGAACATATTAACCCATTACCACACAACAAAATTTTAGACTGGTCCAAATTCAAGGAAGTTGCAGACAACAAAATAAAAGTTGATGGAATTAAGAAAATCTTGGTCTTTTAAGGTAGAAAACTTTGAGAATATTGAAGAAATTGCTTGTTACAAGCAATTGCTTCATTGTCCACAATGTTTTCCATAGCTTTTTTTCAAGAGGTGCGTCAAAAAGTGTCACTGTGTGGGAATGGGTTTAGTTTTTGGTGAATTAATACAAAAGTATGATGTATTACCCATTTTCAGTAATTCATACTTCTGATATCAATGTCTACTAGTCACAAGAAGTACAGTAATCAACAAGAGGACCATGTGGTCCTAAACTGCCCACCTGAGGCATCTGCTAATAACAGTGCTTTTTGTATAAAATGATACAGCTTGAGCCAAATGAATTAAACAAATAAAAAATTTGGGCATAGTACAAAACTATCAAGTAATGCTTTACAGTATGAATCTCTATGGCTTTATAGTTTAAACGTTTACCAAACAATCCCACATTTTGGTCCCATTGTGAAAGAGAGAGGTACTTGTATTAAAATTTCAATCAAACTTTAATTACCACCTGCAACTTCATTTAAAAGTGAACCAGTGTTAACTCATTACCAGACCACACAATTTTGGTCTAGTCCAAATTGAAAGGAGTTGCAAAAGACAATTTACAGTTGATGAAATTTTGGATATTTTCAACTTTCTAGAAAGAAAATTTTGTGTTTAACGAAGAAATCGCTTGTTACAAGCAATTTCTTCATTTTACACAATGCTTTCAGAATTGTTTTTCTTGAGGGGTATTAAAAAGGGTCACTGTGTGGGAAGGGGTTAAGAGGAGAAGACGGAAATTATTGCTCGAGTTGAACATTTTACCAAACTACGGGCCTCTGGGGCAAGGCCATTTTGACCCAATGGGTATGATTTTAGCAACCTTGGTAGAAGACAAGAAGATTTTTTTCAAATTGAGCCATTTACGCAATTTTTGAATGGAGCACAGATGTTTTTGATCCCAAGGGCACAATTTCCTGTAACATAGTACAAAATCATTTAGTAAAGCTTCATACCAAAAAAGAATGTCCTTCATCTTATATGTCAGAAGGAGAAGACTTTTTGGCATTTTATCAAAATTTGGACCTCTATGACAGGGCCATGTTTTATTCCAGGGCTATGATTTCAGCAAACATGATTATGAGAGAACCATCTGATTATGCTATATTACAAACATTAATGCCTTAGACCTTTTTACAAGAAGATTTGAAAATGGTCTAATTGAGCATTTCAATGTATTTTGGACATCCAGGGAAGTTTTTTTTTTACCGTACAGGCATAGATTCATAAAAATTTGTATATAACAGCCAGGCTTTGCAACATTCCGAATATTAATGCCCTCAGCCTAGTGAGAAAAGAATTTATTTTCACTCATTTAATTTTTGTGTATTTTCCCTATTTTGGACCCCCAATGCAGAGCAATTTTAGACCCTATAAGCATAATTTTAAATGAAATAATACAAAACCATCTAGTTATGTTGTATTCCAAATATGAATGTCCTAGGTCTTATAGTAAATTAGGAGAAGTGTTTTGAAAGTGCTCTAATTAAGCTTTTTTTTAAATTTTGGACCTCAGGGGTGGGGCAATTACCCCAGAGGTTAAATTTTGAAAATTTTGTAGAGAATCATGTCGATAAGCTACATCTGAAAAACAAATGCCTTTGGCCTTATAGTTTCTGAAAAAATTAAAAGATTTACTAAAATTTGCATTACATGGAGTAATTTCTTGTTGCAAACAATTTCTGCAAGTTTCACAATATTTTCCAAGTGTTTTTCTTAAGGGGTGTGTAGGAATGGGCTAATCAGTCTAGTATTTGATGGCTGTCACCTCCTATTGTGATGGTAAATCTTCACAATATAATTATTCGAATTAATGTATTTTATCCTTCTGAAAACCATCTATCACATATCTTTTTTTGTCTACATGAGGCAAATGAAAATCCCTTCAACTGGAATCAAAATTTCAATTTATTTCATCGCTAGACATGATTTATCAGCTTAAAGAAATGAGCCACACACCTTTATAAGATGATTAGAAAATACTTTATTTCAATAAATACTTTGTTCTGTGAAAAAAATCGGTATGAAATTCATCAACACAATGCATATGCACAATATACCTTAATGTACTTAGCATCACAGTTTTTAAAGGCTTATCACTATATTACAAAGAGTCAAATACTTGTAATGAATAAGTGTCACATTTTTTTCTTATCAGTGACCGATTGCCATCACTCTTGCTAATGCTATTTTTAGACTCTTTCTTCAATACTAGTCAGTGCTAAATGGTTAAGCATCGCAATGAAAATGAAACTTGTGACAAGTATCAATCACAATGTATGGTGATGGCTAGCCACAAGAGACTGTTAATACTTACACTGATTCCGTAAGGAGTGCTAGACAGTATGTACCTGAGACCAGCAAGCTCTGCATTGTATGAATACTCATTTAGTGCATCTTTACATAGCTGAACAAACAAAAATGCCAGATTTGAGTGTAGTGGATCTATATAGACCAGAGGGCTGAAAGAAAGATGTAATTACTTGTTATAACTATCAAATAATGAGTTCAATTCATCATTACATAATCCTTCATTTTGATGTGTTTAAAATAAATCAGCTCTTAAATCATGCAATAATGAGTTTCACAGATCAGCACATATACACTGGACTTGTAAGTGAAAAACACTGTAATTTTAAGCTATTTTGCTAAGCCGAGGGTAGGTAATTCAAAAATGACTAAAGAGATCAAAATAATATTGGTGACATGCATAGACTAGACATAGATATCCATTGTGGCAAGTTTCAGCTCATTCCAAGTAGACACTTATGATATTTTTGCTCTAAGCCATCAATATTCAATACGTCCTTGTAATTAAGAGCCAAATATTACACATCTACCTTTATTTCAATATTTCAATGCTCATACACATAATATTCTAAATAAGGAACTCATAATAGTAAATTTAAATTTATATGCATCATGCAACAATTATATTTTTTCAATTAAATCAATCTCTCTTAACCCTTGTCATGTTAAATTAGATCCTTAATTAATTGTTGCATTAAAATCAAAGGCCTGAAAGCACTAGTTGAGGGTAAAAATGATATTGCAAATTAATTTCAACTCTGGGCTGAAGGAGACAAACAGAACCCATTCCTATACAATAAAATTTTCGACCAGTCAAAATTCAAAGATGTTGTAGTTGACAATTCAAAATTGATAAAATCTAAAAAATCTTTGTCTATTTGTCTTGTGACAAGCAATTCCTTCGTTTTCCACAATGTTTTCTAAAGCTTTCATACTGAGAGGCATTTTAAAGAGTCATTGTGTTGGAATGGCTAAACCAGAAAACAAGGTGACAAAAGAAGTTATTTTTTTCTCTAATTAGCTAAGCTTCTAAAACCCATCAGCAAATTGATGGGGTTAAATCATCTGGTAAAATATTGAAAATATTACTTCAATCATTTCTTATTGAACACTTATGGCCTTTGTTATACTAGTAGCCTTACCTGGCAATTTCAAAACTAGCTAATGTTTTGGGCATCAAAAACTTATCATCTTGCTTAAACCATAATCTTGTCATACCAGTATCCTGTAAAATCATAAAAAAATAATTTCATGAAACTAACACCAACCAGAATTTCTCTAAAGGAAATATTAAAAATTAGATCCAGCTTTGAGCAATAAGTTTGTTTGAATAGGACTAAATGCCTCTTTCAACAATATTTCAGTCATATTGTGGCAGCTGGAGCACCTAACAATGGATTTCTGGTATACATAGCATTAGTTCCACCATTACATCCATCCCACCCATTGGTGAGAGACAAATGTCTGAAAGGATATGTGCAACTGCATGGGATTGAACCCATGACATCCCATTATTGAAGATTGGGAGTTGGGCAATAAGGAATGGCAATTCAAAAATGATATTTAAAACCATTACTAGAAAACAGAAATTAAGACTGGTCCAAATTCAAAGAAGTTGCAGACAACAATATCATGTTAGTGTTATTAAAAAATCTTTGACTTTTCAGGTCCAAAACATTGAAGACATTGGAAGAATTCCTTGATTCATTGTCCACAGTTTTCTAAAGCTTTTTTTTTTTTGAAAGCTGTGAAAAAGCTGAATTGTGTAGAGATATAAGTTATTTTCCACGACTTTGTTCTCAAGGTTCAGCAAAACAATATTAAAAAGCTAATTTTGGTTTAATCATCCACATAAGATATGATTGACCCCAACGGCTATTCTCTTACTTATGAAGGTTATTGGAAAACAAGAAGGCCAAAATGGCCCTTAATTTCTCTACGTCTGATAAGGCCAGCCCTGCAATGCCTATTTTTTTTAACCTCATGATAGTGAGAAGAAACAAAATTTCTTGAAAAATGTTTGAAAAGGGTCACGAAAGAAACATTCCTTCCGTGTTTAGCCAAATTTTCTCAGTGGTACAGGAGAAGATTCTTAAAGAATTATTCCATGATTTCCGTAAGTGTTATAAGCCTGTCATGCCCACATTTTTTCATAAATGAAATTACACCTACAAGTTTCAAAAAGGACAACCCAAGGAACAAGTTTGGCCCAATGGTTTTTGGAAGAGAAGATTTTTGAAAGAATTGTTTCATGATTTCTTTAAGTCTGATAAGCCTGCCCTGCCACGCCAGATTTTTTTTCAAAAAGCAAAATTTCATAAAGGGTTTTAAATGGGTCACCTTAGGAACATTCTTTCCAAGTTTTGTCCAAATTCACCAAATGGATTAGGAGTGGAAGATCATTAAAGAATTAAAATCTGCCACGCTCCTTTTTTTGTGAATGAGAATTTCACAAAGAAATTTTGAAAAGGGTCACCAAAGGAAACATCATGCAAAGTTGTATTTGTCTGTGTGGTTTAGGAGGAGATGATTTTTAAGAGTTATCTAACTATATATCTTAAGTCTGATAAGCCCCACCTTCCACTAATCAAAATTTCATGAACAGGTTATGAAAAGGACCACAAAAGGAACATTCTTGACAAATTTGGTCCATAATGACCTAAGAAATAAGGTGGAGTAGTTTTTTAAAGAGCTATTTCCAAGTCTGATGAGCCTGACCTTGCCACAATCCTATTTTTAGGCGAATTACAATTTAAAGAAGATATTTCAATAAGTGTCACCCAAGGAACATTCCTGCAAAGTCTGGTTGAAAAAATGGCCAAATGTTAACAGAGGAGAAGATTTTTAAAGAATTCTTGATGACTTCCAATGCACAATGCAAAACAGACACAGGGTGATCACAAAAGCTCACCTTGAGCACATTGTGCTTAGGTGAGCTATAAAAAGAGTAATTATTAAAGGTTAAAGTTTATCTCAGCACCAATAATTCAAACAGAAACAAGTTTATGAAAATACAGTGATTTTTTTTTTCACTAAAGGCAGACAGCAAAAAACCTTATTCTGATTAAAAACTTACCCTTATAATTGATGGGAAAGAACTGGTCTGAAAAATAAGAGGTAAAGTCTGAAAATATATAAAAATATCCCACCCATGCTACCTAAAAAAGTCAACAAAACATATGAACAATGTTCATAAAAATAAGTTCTTTAATGCTTTCTAGCCAATGAAGGAGAACTTTCATTGGTTCAACTTGTAGTGCATACAATTCTGAAAATCATAATCAACATTGTTGGAAAAGGAGCAAATGCTTACTAAAAAATCTTTTACTTTTCTTTGAATATTTTCACACTTTTGACAATAACCTTTTCAATTTGATACACTTCATTGAATGCAATTTGCAAATTTTTCCATTTTGGACCACACAAAATTTTGTCCTCAGGTTATTAGTGAATTGACAGATTTTGACAGTCAATCCATGAATCCTTCAACCAATCAAATCATTCATTTGGAATAAAGTTGAACTTTGAACTGCAACACTGAGTGATATTTATGTGCAGAATTTTTGTAGCTTTGGCAATTTAAGCCATTACGAGATGGCAAAATTTTAGAATGGTTCAAAATTGAAAGGAGTTGCAGACGACAATTAAAAGTTTATGAATTTTTTTTCAAATTTCTGGGTAGCAAACATTGTATTAACCCTTTCCTGGTCAATTCCTGGTTTTTACATCCCTTTGATTTTATGATTGAGAAAACATTGTTGAAAAAGAAGAAATTTCTTCTTTTTCAACAATATTTTCTACCCTACTGAATGGTTATATTTCAAATAAGTTGAACTTTGAATTGTTGTCTGAAAAACCTTTTAATTTGGACCAGTCTAAAATTTTCAAAAACAGGAAAGGGTTAAATGAAGAAGTTGTAACAAGCAATTTCTTCATTTTAAACAATGTTTTCCAAATTGTTTTCCCTAAGGGGCATCCAGAAGCGTAACTGTGTGGTAATGGGTTAAAAATCATAAGAGTTTATTTAAGGTGTAGTTGTAGTTAAAACATTAAGGTCATTATCCAACCATTTTACTTTCTTGTTACATCAGCAATAGTTTTTGCAAAATAATGCCATTTAATATTCGAGTAAAACTACCTGTTGGAACCAGCGGAGTAAGTGAGTATGGTCAGGGATTGTCAATTCCTCTGATTGACTGGTGAAATATCAAAATTAGGAGATTAATGTTTTACATAGATTAATCAGAGATAAGAAATCTCTGATAACAGCCTGGATATAAGCAAAATAAATCTAAGTCACTGAAATCTTTGAAATGGTTCTAGAGAAGCCTTTCAAACTTTTCATTGTTTTTACAAAGTCAAGTTATGTAAAAATCATTTACAAGGTCAGATGAAAAGGTATTTCAAATTTCAAAATTGTCACTGTATACTATATATGGACATAAGCCACCCCAAAACTAGCCATGTTTTTCAACAAATAAAAATTATATGAAGGAATCGGACAAACAGTCATCTGAGGATCATTCCTGTGAAATTTGGATAAAATCCATTAACAGTCATTTTACAGTATATACTATATATGGAAATTAGCCCTGCCAATTAAAGCCATATTTTTCATCCAATCAAAATTCTTTTTGAAAACCTGATAAAGGGGCACAAAAGGATAAATCTGGTAAATTTTTGTTGGTACCCATCAACTGGTTCCTGAGAAGACAAATTTCAAAGATTTTACCAAATAGGGAAATCACTCCCACCTATTGAAGCCATGATTTTAATTTGACCAAACTTCTTTGGAGGAATCAGATAATTAATAATTAAATCTAAGAATTACTTCCGAGAAATTTGGTAGAAATCCATCCATTGGTTTCTGAGAATAAGATTTTCAAAGCTTTCACCATATATGGAAATTAGCCCAGCTCATTAAAGCCATGTTTTCACCCAATCAAAAGGCTTTGAAGGGATCTGATAAAGGGTCATCCAAGGATAATTTCTGTGAAATTTGGTCGAAATCCATCCATTGGTTTCTGAGAAGATTTTCAAAGCTTTCACCATATATGGAGATAAGCCCTGCCATTTAAAGCTATGTTTTTGATCCGAGCAAATTTCTTTGAAGGAACCCGATAGACGGCCATGGATCATTTCTGTGAAATTTTGTTGAAATCCATCAATTGGTTTCTGAGAATAAGATTTTCAAAGCTATCATCAATAATTGAAATTAGCCCAGCTCATTAAAGATATGTTTTGTATGCATTCAAAATTCTTTGAAGGGTAAAGGGTCACCGGAGGATAATTTCTGTGAAATTAAGTTGAAATCCATCCATTGGTTCCTGAGAAGAAGATTTTTAAAGGTTTCACCATATATGGAAATTAGCCCCGACCATTAAAGCCATGTTTTAATCCAATCAAAATTCTTTGAAGGAATCTACTAAAGCGTCACCCAGGGATAATTTCTGTGAAATTTGGTTGAAATCCATCAATTGGTTTCTGAGAAGAAGATTTTTAAATGTTTCACCATAATATGGAATAAGCCCCACCAATAAAAGCCATTTTTTCATCCAATCGAAATTCTTTGAAAGAATCTGATATAGGGTCACCCCAGGATAATTTCTGTAAAATTTGGTTGAATTCTGTTCAGTTATTTCTCAGGGGAAGATTTTAAAAGTAAAAGTTTACAGATGGACATATGCATGGATGGATGGACGCACAACTAACACAACACCATGACAATAGCTGACTGGCTTTCAGGCAGTAGAGCTAAAAAATTGATAGAATTTTTTATAGATACAGATTGTTAGACTGACAGACATTTGGATGGATTAACAGACAGGCTTATACCGGTATACCCCTTTAAAATATATTAATTTGGTTTTTGATTCTGACTGAAGTTTCAGCCTGTTGCACAGCTAACTATCACTCCATCCAGATGTTTTATAGCCTCATTAGGGAGGCAGAGGCTTCAATCCATCAAACCTGTAGCTGGGTAGACTTGGGATGGTTGTCAACCCATTCCCACACAATAACTCTTTCAAATGCCCCTCAGCATGAAGCTTTGGAAAACATTGTGGAAAATGAAGAAATTGCTTGTTACAAGCAATTTCTTCATTATCCACAATGTTTTCTGTCCAAAAAGACCAGTATTTTAAAGATTTCACCAACTTACAATGGTCGTCTGCCTCTTCTTTGAATTTGGACTGGTCTTAAATTTCAATGTGTGGTAATGGGTTAAGTGTCTTGCCCATGGAAACAACCCGGCCACAGTGGGGCTCAAACCAAAGACTTCCAGTTCATCAGTAAAGCACTATAATCACTCAGCCACTGAGGCAAGCAAAAAAACCAATAATCTAAGTTCAAAATTTTCTTTTAAATAATTGTATAACGGGATCTGGATAAAATTTCAAGTTTGGATGAACAGAAAGGAAAGCTATTAACCCATTCCAAGAGGATGAAATATTAAACCAGTCCAAATTCAAAGAAGTTGCAGAGGACAATTTTAAGTTGATGAAATCTTTAAAATCTTTGTCATTTTGGATGGAAAACATTATGGATAATGAAGAAATTGCTTGTAAAATTAATTGAAAGAAGCAATTTCTTCATTTTCTACAATGTTTTCCAAAGCTTAATATTGAGGAGGCATTTAAAAGCATCACTGTGTGGGTATGGTTTAAAGAAGGACTGATTTTTCGAACACAACAAATCTTCTTAAATGGTATAGAGTCAAATAACTGAGTAGTAATTTACCTCTGACTCCCTTGGAACAATTTCAAAGTCAGTGGGAATAAATTCATTCTTCTCTGGTAAATGTAGGTTTTCATGTAACCCACAGTCTCTAAATGCCTGAAAATATATCAATAGTGCAAGTCATACAAATGTGTAAAGAAATTAAACAACAGGCCCATGAGGGCCTGAGACGCTCTACTGGTTATCAAGTTTTCCGTTAAATAAATCTGATATTTAAGGAAGTTAATTGCTCAAAGAAGAATGCATAAAGAAAAAAAAGAGGGCTTTATCCCCTTTATCATTTTAAGCAACAATCCTCAAGGCCCCTTTTCCCATGTTTCATGACAGATCCACTCCATTTCCAAAAGAAAGTTACCTTATGACCCTACAATCATTCTGTGAATATTTCATCAGAATCTGACAATAATTGTGGACTTAATCACATAAACAGGATTGTTTTGAATGAAAATCAATAAGGCCCCTTTTCCTGTGTTTTCTGATGGATCAATTTCATTCCAAAAGGAACTTTCCTTACAACCCGACAATTGTTCTGTGAAATTTAAAAGACAACTTGATAATGATTGTGATCTTCATCACATACACAAGAATGTTTTGAATGATAATCTGTAAGGCCCCTTTTCCTGTGTTTCGAATGCCACAATTATTCCATGCATCTTTGAAGAGAATCCAATAAAACTGTTGACTTTATTGTGTTAACAAAGATATTAAATTCAAGTTCTCACAAGGCCCCTTTTCCCGTGATATTTTACTGTTGGTTTTATCATTCTATGAAAGTTAAAAGTGAATTCGATGAAATATTGGGAATTCATTATGTTTACTAGAATATTCAAAAAAAAAAAATCATATGTCCCCTTTTTACATGATACTTGATGGATTGTACCCAGTTCTGAAAAGAACCATCTAAGTATTTGTACAATCATTCTGTGAAATTTCGAAGTGAATCCGGTGAAATCAAGGGACATCATTGTGTTAACCAGAATATTTAAGAGAGTTTTTCATAAGGCCCCTTTTTATGTGACCCTTGCTATAGTCAGATCCACTGTCAAAATCAACAATTGGAATGATGGTACAATCAATCTGTTTAATCTGTGGAATTTATTGTGTTAATGAGTTTATAGTGAAATATTCATAGGGCCCCTTTTCTCATGATACTTTACAGAACAAACCAAATTTCAAAAGGAACAATTCTAATGAAGGTAGAATCATTCTTTAAAAGTTAAAGAGAATCAATGAAAACAGTGGACTGAATTGTGTCAAGAATTTTTGTAACTAAATTTTCATAAGGCTCCTTTTTCCGTGAAACTTAACAAATCAGACCCAATGTACAAAGGAACAATCTTAATGATAGTTTGAAGAAAATGATAAAGACTGAAGACTTTATTGTAATAATGATGTTTTGTAATAAAATTTTTATAAGGTCCCTTTTCTTGTGTCACTTAACCAATCAGACCTAATTTACAAAGGAACAATCCAAAAGATGGAACAATCATTCTATTAAAGATTGAAGAGATTCTGATAAAGACTGAGGGCATTGTTGTGTTTATGAGGATTTGGTAATAATTTTTCATACAGCCCCTTTTCCTATGATACTAGACAGATCAGGCCCAATATGGAAAGAAACAATCCTTATGATGGTACAAACATTCTGTGAAAGTTTGAACAGAATCTGATGAAAACTGTTGACTTTATCTTGGTGTAAAATTTTTAAAATAAAATTTTCATAAGGATCCTTTTCCTGTGATACTTGAAGGATCAGGTCTCATGTCAGCCTCAACAATTGTAATTATTGTACAATGATTCTGTGAAGGTTTGAATAAAATCCAATGAAAGCTCTGGACTTGGTTACAAGGATTATAGATAAAATTCTCTAAAGGCCCCTTTTCCCATGATACTAGACAGATCACGTCTAACTTGAAAAGAAAGAATCCTCATGATGGAATAGTCATTCTGTGAAAGTTTTAACAGAATCTGATGAAAACTGTTGACTTTATTGTGGTACAATGATTTTCAAAATTAAATTTCATAATGCTCCTTTTCCTGTGATACTTGACAGATCAGGTCTAATGCAAACATCAACAATCATTATTATTGTACAATTATTCTGTGAATGTTTGAAGAAAATCCGATGAAAGCTCTTGACTTCCTAAGGCTCCTTTTTTTATGTTTCTTAATGGATCAGACGCAATTTGAAAGGAACAATCCTTATGATGGTACAATCATTATGTGAAAGTTTGAAGTCAATCAGGAGAAATCTATTTTTTTTATTAAATTTTCATAGGGCCCCTTTTCCTATGAAACTTGTTGGATCAAACCTACTTCCAAAAGGAACAATCCACATAATGTAATAATCATTCTGGGAATGTTTGAAGAGAATTTGTTGAAAACTATGGACTCTATTGTGTTTACGAGGACTTTTTCAATCCAGTTTTAATCGGGCCCCTTTTTCCCTCGGTCCTTGACTGCTCATACCAAATTTTGAAAGGAACAATTCTTATGATGGTACAATCATTCTGTGAAAGTTTGAAGTCAATCAGATGAAAACTGTGGACTCTAGAGTGTTAACAAAGATCTTTGAATTAAATTTTAATAAGGCCCCTTTTCCTATGTTTCTTGAGGAATCATATCCGATTCCAAAAGGTACAATCCTTATGATGGTACAATCATTCTTTGAAAGTTTGAAGAGAATCCGTTGTAAATTGTTGGCTCTAGATTATTAATGAGAATTTTTTATTAAACATTTCATAAGGCCCGTTTTTCCTGTGTTTCTTGATGAATCATACCAAATTTCAAAAGGAATAATCCTTGTGATAGTACAATCATTCTGTGAAAGTTTGAAGGGAATCCAATGAAAACTATTGACTCCAGAGTGTTAAAAAGTATTTCTTAAAAGATTTTTCGATTAAATTTTCATAAGGCCCCTTTTCCCGTGTTTCAAGATGGATCTGACCAAATTCCCAAAGGAACAATCCTTATGATGGTACAATCATTCTGTGAAAGTTTGAATACAATCTGATGAAAACTGTGGACTCTAGAGTGTCAACAAGAATTTTTTAATTAAATTTTCACAAGGCCCCTTTTCCCCTGTTTCAGGACAGATCAGACCCATTTTCGAAAGGAATGATCCTTATGATTGTACAATCATTCTGAGAAAGTTTAAAGAGAATCCATACAAACTATGGACTCTATCACGTAAACGAGGATTTTTAATTGAGTTTTTAATTGAATTTTCATAAGGCCCCTTTTCCCATGTTTCTTGACGGATCATACACAATTTTGAAAGGAACGATCCTTATGTTGGTACAATCATTCTGTGAAAGTTTGAAGAGAATCCAATGAAAACTGTGGACTCTATCACGTAAACGAGGATTTTTAATGGAATTTTCATTAAATTTTCATAAGGCCCCTTTTCCCATGTTTCTTGACGGATCATACCAAATTCCCAAAAGAATGATCCTTATGATGGTACAATCAATATGTGAAAGTTTGAAGAGAATCTGATGAAAACTGTGGACTCTATCTCGTAAACGAGGATTTTTTAATTAAATTTTCGTAAGGCCCCTTTTCCCGTGTTTCTTGACGGATCATACCCCTTTTCAAAAGGAACAATCCTTATGTTGGTTCAATCATTCTGAGAAAGTTTGAAGAGAATCCGATGAAAACTGTGGACTCTATCACGTAAACGAGGATTTTTAATGGAATTTTTTATGAATTTTCATAAGGCCCCTTTTCCCGTGTTTCTTGACGGATCATACCCATTTTCGAAAGGAACGATCCTTATGATGGTACAATCATTCTGAGAAAGTTTGAAGAGAATCTGATGAAAACTGTGGACTCTATCACATAAACAAGGCTTTTTAATTGAATTTTTAATTAAATTTTCATAAGGCCCCTTTTCCCGTGTTTCTTGACGGATCATACCAATTTTGCAAAGGAACGATCCTTATGATGGTACAATCATTCTGTGAAAGTTTGAAGAGAATCCAATGAAAACTGTGGACTTGATCACGTAAACGAAGATTTTTTAATTAAGTTTTAATTTGGCTCCTTTTCCTATGTTTCTTGACGGATCTGACCCAATTTCGAAAGGAACAATCCTTATGATGGAACAATCATTCTGTGAAAGTTTGAAGAGAATCCAATGGAAACTGTTGACTTTATCGCGTAAACGAGGATTTTTAATTGAATTTTTAATTAAATTTTCATAAGGCCCCTTTTCCCCTGTTTCTTGACAGATCAGACCCATTTTCGAAAGGAACGATCCTTATGATGGTACAATCATTCCGTGAAAGTTTGAAGAGAATCCGGTGAAAACTGTGGACTTTATCGCGTTAACAAAGATTTTTTAATTAAGTTTTAATTAGGCCCCTTTTCCCATGTTTCTTGACGGATCTGACCCAATTTCGAAAGGAACAATCCTTATGATGGTACAATCATTCTGTGAAAGTTTGAAGAGAATCGGATGAAAACTGTGGACTTTATCGCGTAAACAAGGAAAAGTTTAACGGACGGACGAGGGACGGACGCCGACGGACAGAAGGATGCACAGACGCCGGACAGAAAAAGCCATCCCTATAGCTCTAGTGACCTTCGGCCAGTAGAGCTAAAAACTGTGGACTCTATCGCGTAAACGAGGATTTTTAATTGAATTTTAAATGAATTTTCATAAGGCCCCTTTTCCCTTTTTTCTTGATGGATCATACCACTTTTCGAAAGGAACGATCCTTATGTTGGTACAATCATTCTGTGAAAGTAACAGAATCTAATGAGAACAGTGGATTCTTTCGCGTTAACGAGGATTTTTTTATTAAACTTTCATAAGGCCCCTTTTCCTATTCTTGACAGATCATACCCATTTTCGAAAGGAACGATCCTTATGATGGTACAATCATTCTGAGAAAGTTTGAAGAAAATCAGATGAAAACTGTGGACTCTATCGCGTAAACGAGGATTTTAATTGAATTTTGTAATTAAATTTTCATAAGGCCCCTTTTCCCGTGTTTCTTGACGGATCAGACCCATTTTCGAAAGGAACAAATCTTATGATGGTACAATCATTCTGTGAAAGTTTGAAGAGAATCTGATGAAAACTGTGGACTTTATCGCATAAACGAGGATTTTTTAATTAAGTTTTAATTAGGCCCCTTTTCCCGTGTTTCTTGACGGATCTGACCCAATTTCAAAAGGAATGATCCTAATGATGGTACAATCATTCTGTGAAAGTTTGAAGAGAATCCGATGAAAACTGTGGACTTTATTGCGTAAACAAGGAAAAGTTTAACGGACGGACGCCGGACGGACCCCGGACGGGAAAAAGCCATCGCTATAGCTCTAGTGGCCTTCGGCCAGTAGAGCTTTAAACAGAGGCGTTAAATCAATTAACACACAATCCAGTTTTCTGGTGCCATTAAGAGCAAGAGGGTCATTGGCCCTGATGGCGCTCACCTGATGTAAATGCTCTTTTTGTTTGAATGGCCAAATTTTGTGTTAAGGCTAGGATTATGATACAGGAGATTTCAACAGATTTCAATTGTTTTAGCTATATTTGAAGGGGGCCACCTCAGGAACATTTCTGCCAAATTTTGTTGAAATTGGCCCAGTGGTTTGGGAGGAGATGTTTATAAATCCTTCTTTGTTTCTATATAGAACACACACTCACCAAAGCTCCGCCCCTGGGGACCCAAGGTTAATGATTTTAGTTTTTTTGAAAGAGGTCATTTTATCGATGGTTCAAGTAAATATCAAAGCTCAATGCCTTCTGGGTCAGGAGAAGAATTTTTTTTTTAATTTCACTTTTCTCGCCATGAAAACCAGAGTTTTCAGTGCATTTAAATTCTGTTAACTATTTTTAAAGAGGACTATTTCGGCAAAATTTTGTATGAATTGGCCTAGTGGGTTAGGAGGTGTTATGTTATAACAAGACGATCATAATGGTCCTCAATTGCTCACTTGAATTGTCTACTGTTTAAAAAATGCAACTGTAAACTATTTTTAAAGTGGTCTATTTCGGCAAAATTTTGTTTGAATTTTCCCAGTGGTTTACGAGGATTTATGTTATAACAAGAGGACCATAATGGTCCTCAATTGCTCACATGAATCGTCTACTGTTCAAAAAATACATCTGGAGCTAAATGATTATAACTAGTTTCATGAAGATTGATCCCAAACTGTGGCTTCTATAGTGTAAACAACAACAAAAAAATGTCATTAATGCCTCTTTTCTTGGTTTTCCTATAGAACTTTCACATAATCTATAGGATTCATCTTAATAACCCAACAATCATTCTGACCAAGTTTCATGACAATTAAGCCAAAATTGTGGCCTCTAGAGTGAAAATAAAGAAATTGTCATTAAGGCCCCTTTTTTCTGTCTTTTCCAATACAACTTTCCAATAATCAATAGGGTTCATCCTTATGACCAAACAATTATTCTGGCCTAGTTTTATGAAGATTGAACCAAAATTATGGCCTCTAGAAAGTAAATGAAGAGATTTTCATTAAGGCCCCTTTTTTCTAATAGACCCCTCCCATGATCTATAGGGTTCATCCTCATGACCAAACAACTATTCTGGCAAAGTTTCATGACAATTAAGCCAAAATTGTGGCCTCTAGAGTGTAAACAAAGAAATCGTCATTAAGGCCCCTTTTTCTGTTTCTTTCCAATAGAACCCTCTCATAATCCAGGGTTCATCCTCATGACCTAATAATTGTTCTGACCAAGTTTCATGAAGATTGGGTCAAAATTGTGGCTTCTGGAGTGTAAACACTTCTTCAAGTTGATGCTGCATGACGCACGACAGACGACAGACATTCAACAATTACAAAAGCTCACCATGAGCACTTTGCAACAAGCAATTTTTTCAGTTTACACAATTTTTTTCCTGATTGTTTTTCTTGAGGGGCCTCTAAAAGCATCATTGTGTGGGAAAGGGTTAACAAGAAGAATATGATTAAGTTTTCTACAGATTAAAATTGACATTATTTACCTGTAATTTTTCATCAGGTATTTTCTCTAATCTGTAATCTGTCCCATACCACTCTTCCTTTGTGTTTGTTTGTCCTTCAAACTGCTTAGCAACAACAGTCACCCTAGATAAAATGTCACCATTTATCAATTCATTAACCCATTCCCACACAGCCCATGTTTTTATATCCCAAATAAAGGAGTTGAGAAAATAATGCAGAAAATGAAGAAATTGCTTGTTACAAGTAATTTCTTCATTTTTCACATTGTTTTTTTATCCCAAAAGACAAAAATATTTATAATTCAGTCAAGTTGAAATTGTCAGGTGCAACATTATTGAATTTGGACTGGTCTAAAATTTTGTCAAGTTGTAATGGGTTAAAGGAGCTTTTGAACAATGGGGGGGGGTTTGGCTTTCAATATCCACAATTCTAACTTAATGCAAGGAGATTAACCCATTCCAACTCAATCCCTCCTTTTTACGCCCCTCGAGAAAAAAGCTTTGGAAAACATTGTGGAAAATGAAGAAATTGCTTGTATCAAGCAATTTCTTCATTATCCACAATATTTTCTATCCAAAAAGACAAAGAAAATTTAAATTCCACCAACTTGAAAATATAGTCTGCAGCTTCTTTCAATTTGGACCAGTGTAAAATTTTGCAGTGTTGGAAAGGGTTAAGAAAACTTTGTAATGAACATTCATAACTTTGATAAAGAAAGAAAAGAAGCAAAAGTATTTCATGTTACCAAATAAGTCAACAATATACCCATAAAATTCTTTAACCAGTTCCCATACGATAAAATTTTAGACCTCTCCAAATTGAAAGGATTTGCAGACGACAATTTAAAGTTTACGAAATTTACTTTTCTTCAATATTCAGGGTAGAAACAATGTGTTAAATGAAGAAATTGCTTGTCACAAGCAATTTCTTCATTATACATAATGTTTTCCCAGGTTATTTATGGGGGAGTCCAAAAGCGTCACTGTGTGGGAATGGGTTAAAACATAAAAATCCTGCAATTTTCCTTACTAAACATATAAAGCATATGAAAGCATTGTGATAAAAGTAAAAATTGTAACAAGCTTTATCTACTTTTGCAATCAATTCAGCAATTTGTTTTTATTGAAAAACACTTTAATTACTGAAAATTAGGTAATTTTCGTGTTGTCTTATTTTCCTGTGAGCAGAACCCTAAGACTTATTAGCAAGTTCATGAATTCGCAAGTGGCAGTATGGTACTTTGGTAATTTCCACAAGTATCTCCAGTAATAAACCGGTGAAGAAAAAATTGATATTTGATTACAGCCCTATTTGACACAGACCTATAAATGGAATGATTACTGGTAATCCATTTAAGATCATTTTTACCTTTTCCCCATTCTCATTGTATGATTTCTCTTCTGAAATCTTTGTTAGATTGCAGAGTATGTGTTACATTTGAAATAAAATTTATTTTTGGAAAGAGCTAGAAAGCCGTTATCAAATGAGTATAAATCACAAATGCATTGAATTATTAATACGTTACTTGTCTTATCAAACTGTCATAAGATGAAATAATTACATCATGTTTCATAACAGGTACAATTGTTTGATTTGAATTGATTTATTTTGCATTGTCTGCTTTCAATTTGTTAAAATTTCTAAGAGTCTTTACAATAAACAGTTACCGTAATTTGTCCATATATTCGGACACAATTAAATAATTATTTTTTTTCATGTCCAAATACATAGATAATTACTCAAGCCAGTGTCCGAATTTATAGATAAATCGTCGTGCGGCCGGGAACAACCATTGCCGATTCTCATGAGTCACTAACTGTTTTGCTCAGACACTGAATTCATTTCAACAGTAAATAAACTTGATATGTGCTACGCATTACGTTCGTAAATTTATTCATTATTATTTTATTTTTTCAGATTGTTTCAAGATACCGGCGAAGACGACGTGAATTTAATGATCATTCACTTATTAAAAACCTTAATAAACGATTTACTTTTCTAAACTGTTGTTTTTCTTCATTTTAACGATTGATAGAATCCCACATATCACCGTAAGAATACGACAAGATCGTAACTGCAGCATGTTCAGGCAAAATTGTTACGACGTTTCGGTAGTCAAAGTCCAATTTTGAGAGTATGGTAAATTCTTTTTCTGTCATTTATATACAATCATCGTTGGTTGAATTGAAAAAAAAGGGATATTGATATGGAGAGCTAAACAAAATCTTCGCATGTCAATTGTTCATGTATTAAAGTCACCAAGAGATTAGAAGTAATTTGTCAGAATAAAATCACGGCATCGGTCAATTACGACAGTTTTTCTCTGATCTGCTTCACATAAATCATTGCGTAATATTCCCCGCAAATTTAAAGTAAATGCGGTGGCCTACCTGTGAGAAAAAATCCTTTTTTCAAAATTATATCCGTAATGTTTTAAGAGTATTCAGACAGTCGATTAAACCATGTAAACTTTCGGCATAATGACAAGGGTAAAAACTCGGTCACCAAGAATTCTCACAGGGTACGCGTCTGGCACGTGCCAACTCCGGAAACTCTCCCAAATATAGCTGAACATCTGGCGGCGGCGCCTTTGATCACCTTTCCTCCCTCGCAGTAAAATAAACTTTACCCGAAAACCTTTACTTTATATTTGTCGAACGAGACTTGTTACTTGTGTTTTATTGAACAGTGTGAGATTAAATTTTCGGATTATTAAAAGAAGCGGGGATAAAAAAGGTAATTTATTTTAATCTACCAATATTATATATCGGATGAGAAGTTAATAATTTTGTGACAAATTAACAAGTAAAATTCTCGCATTTTCCGTATTTAGGGAAAACGTCGTTGCTACGACTGATTCTTCTCGAAGCATATCATTGCATTTTTTTTTCTTGATTTGATACGGCCGATGACAATATCCTCGATGAGCTCCGGATACGAGGAAAGTGTAGTAAAATCGAAAGTAGGTTCAGGTCAATTTGACTAATTGCATAGGGTCGCACATGTTAATCGTAGCCATCCTTTCAAAGCAGGTCCTGTCGGGGATAGAAAATTAGGAAATCAGAGATAGAAACCAAGCGTGATATTTTAATTGCATCACCTTCACGGTTCGTAGCTTAAGCATATCGAGATGCGTGCCTAGATGCGTGCCTATTCTCCGTCACTGTTATAAACAATATACACCTGTTGACACTTAACCCAGACAGTTTGGAGATACCGATCGCCAAGATTCCAAATTACCGATAATGGATGCGGTATTTGTTAACCTGATATTTTATGTTCGTAAATTCGGTGTCCGAATTTATAGATAAATTCCAGACACCATTTGTCCGAAATTAGAGGCACAAAATTAATTATTTCATGAAATAATTAATGGTGTCCGAATTCTTGGAGTGTCCGAATATATGGACAAATTACGGTAGTTACAACTATTTAGCTCTTTGTTGGCTCATTAACATAGCCGAGAACTTTATCACCTGGATTGCTTTCCATTGTTATGTTTGTATAGCTGTGTTCAATAGACTGACTTGGAAGCCTATAGAATTTTGTTGTGTTCTGAAGATTTGACCTATTCTCCAAACTGATTTATTGGTTTTTTATGCCGAGAAGGTTAAATCAATGTGTGAATGAAATAAAGTAGGATGATGCCGAAAAAGATTAATATACTGTCATTTGATCTGCGTTGGTCCCCGGCTTACCTCGGACCTCGCGGCATCATTCTGTACTGAATGGCCCAATTTAAGCAAGATTCTCATTGTCTTACAAACATCAGCAAAAGCAAAACCTGATTTACAGTAGTCATCTGCAACTTCTTTCAATTTGGTCCTAATTATTGCAATCCAATAAGTGGGTTAAATTCACATTAATTTGAAATGCCATCCACAACTTCTTTCAAAGTTTGATCATCCTTTAACCCAATTCTGTATAATCTCACTTTTACACACCCCTCAAGAGAATAGCTTTGGAAACTATTGTGGAAATTATAGAAACTGCTTGTTACAAGCAATTTCCTCATTAACCACAATGCTTTTTTACCCCCAAAATTAGATATTTCAAATTACGTCAACCTTAATTTGTCGTCTAGAGCTTCTTTCCATTTTGTCCAGTCTACAACTTTATCTTCTGGTAATGGGTTAAGTCTGGTAATAACAATATCAAAATAAACATTACCTCATATTCTGTGGCACAAGGTATTTTAAGACATCTTCTATCAACTCTGGTTTATATTCATCATGTATATAGTGAGCACATAAAACCTCTTCAATTGGATAATCCTGTATGTGGAAGAAAATATGGGATGTTTTATCCTTCACATATGAATGTCATTAGATCTTTGCTAAAACTACTGTATAGTCTTTAATCTCATCTTATCGGAATTGCCAATTTCCTTATCAAGGTTTTTGTTTGAGAAAAAAGAACCTGTCATTTGACTTTCTTTTAACCCATTCCCACACAACAAATTTTTTGACTGGTCCAAATTGATAGAAGTTGCAGACGTCAATTTCAAGTTGAGTGAATCTTAATTTTTTTTGTCTTTTAAGGAAGAAAACATTGTGGATAATGAAGAAATTGCTTGAGACAAGCAATTTCTTCATTTTCCACAATTTTTACCAAAGCTCTTTAAAAAGGGGCATAAAAAGGAGGGCTTGAGTGGGAATGGGTTAAAGTTGACCTAAACCTCATCTGGAAAAAATATTATTAACCCATTCTGACACAATCCCTTTTTACACCCCTCAAGAAAAAGGCTTTGGAAAACCTTGTGGAAAATGAAGAAATTTCTTGTATAAAAATCAACAGACTAATCAAATCAATAATATCCCAGCAGTAAATGTTTTACTCTTTCATTTTTGTTGGTTTTGCGACAGATGTAGCTAGTAACACAAAATAATACTGTTTAATATTGAAGTGGAACTTCCTGTTTGAGTCTGTAGGCTTTGCCAGTAAAGTTGGGTGGACAGCAGTTGACCAATCGCTGCCCACTTACTGTGTTAGCTATGTGTTGTTACACCTCTGACTCAAACAGGAAGGCCGGCTTTCATTTCAAATGCTGTTATTTGCAAAATTATTGGCCAGTAGCATGTAACAAACAAGAGGACTACGATGGTCCTAAATCACTCACTTGAAGCATCTCAAAATTACAGTACTTTTTGTATAAAAAGACACAGCTTGAGCATAATAAATAAAACATAATAGGTTTTGGGTATAGTACAAAACTATTGAGTAATTCTATCCAAAAACAAGGTGAGCTAAAAAGTAGTATAGTTGGTTGGCTACCCTTAAAGTCGTAGATACAGCTTGAACAAGCTGTAGTTACGACGTTTAAGTAGCCAAACCAATAAAAAAGGTGAACAAATATGGCGACAAATGTCAGATTTCAAATCTCCATTCTAGTCTGAATAACTGATTTGATTGGTCAACATATTTCTTGATTGACAGCCATGATTTGTCATTTGGGGACATATGGCTACAGATAGAAAGAGTGATTTCCATTTCAGAGAGTTAAATTTGATCATAAGTCCTTCAAACCCTATGTTCATGGCACTATAATTTAATTGTCAGTTTCGTCTATCAAAAACGAGCGTTCTGATTGGTCGAAAAATTTAATTCATACCTCCATGAACAAAATTTTGAGCACGCAGCCATTTTGTATGCTTCCGCATAAAATAGTTCCATACAAAAAGGGATCAAAATTTGTACAGCTTTTGGTTTTTTCGCTCGATGCTATTAAATTATAAGAGATGAAGAGAATGCTTTTTGTTTTCATGGAGGTATGAACCGAAAAAACTAATCACACAATGTATGAATCCGCTTCGCGTATTCATACAGTGTGATGAGTTTTTTCGGTTCATACCTCCATGAAAACAAAAAATATTCTCTTCATCTCTTAAATGAATACAATTCAATAAGTACACAAGTATAGGTTTTGGACAAGAAATAACAAAGGATAGCTACAAAGATCAAATTCACCTTTCACAAATGTCCGAAAGAATGTTTACCAATCCTGGGTTCAAACTCAATACCAAAATTCTCTTTGACATTTAAATAAAGTCAATGTGAAATGCATAAATTGTTTGTCATCAATCAGCAAATGACACTTAACCCTTTCCTGTTTTACAAAATTTAAGATTAAATTGAAAGCCGTCACAGACGACAAAAAGAATTGGACAGAAATTTTGAAAAGAAACAATACTATGTAGAGTGTTGCGGGAAAAGGAGAAATGACCTAGTTACAAGCAATTTTTGTTCATTCCACAATAATTTCTCCAGTATAAAATCACTGCGACTCAAAAACTTGGGATTGAACAGCAAAGTTTAAAGAGGGATGAGCAGCTGATTGATTGAATCGAGTTATGTCCTTGCATTGGTGCGAGAAACGACAGGAAATCACACATAGGTGCAACATCCCCCACCAGTATTTTAACACATTCCCACACAATCCTGCCCCTAAAGATAGAAAGTTTGAAAAACATTGTGGACAATTAAGAAATTGCTTGTAACAAGCAATTTTTTCAATGTCAACTATGTTTTCTACCCTTCAAGCCAAATATCTTTGAATTTCACTTAGTTTAAACTGTCGCCTGCAACATTTTTATGAATTTTCATAAATTTTTGTTATTTTGTAATGGATTAGATGCATTTTCTCTAATTTTTTTATCATCATGCCTCTCATAAGTCATAAGAAGGATAGTGTGGTACATGAAAGATGTAACAGGTTAACCCATTCACACACAACAAAAGTTAAGACTGGTCCAAATTTAAAGAAGCTGCAGACAACAATTTCAAGTTGATGTAATTACCTTTTTAATGCCTTTTGGGATAGAAAACATAGGGCATAAAGAAGAAATTGCTTGATACAAGAAATTTCTTCATTTTCCACAATGTTTTCCAAAGCTTTTTTCTTGAGGGGCTAAAAAGGAGAGATTGTTCGGGAATGGGTTTATTGATTGATTAGATGGGGTTAAGTGTCACTTTTAACAGTATTTCAGTCATATCGCACAGCTGGAGCACCTACCAATGGATTCCTGGTATTTCTCGCACCAGTACCTACCACTACATCCTTTCCCAGCCTCCAGCTGCTATCCCACTTAGGTTTACAATTATCCACCCATTGGTGAGAGACGAATGTCGGAAAGGATATGTGCCGCTGCCGGGGATCGAACCCATGACATCCCATAGTTGAAGATTAGGAGTCTGGCACGCAACAGACTGCGCTATGATTGCAGCGGGAATGGGTTTAACCTAAATTACTTACATGTAGGTTTCCAGAGAGAGATGAGGTGTACATCCTGGGTCTTTCTTTATCTTTAAACCTAAACAGCATGGCTGATATGTCCTGAAATATTTGAGAGAAAAAAAAGATAAAGGGAATAATCTTAGTTTTCTATAGAAATGGTCCCATTTTCAATATGATAACCCTCATTATTATATACCTATAAAAGATATGGAGTAAAACCTGGCTGTCAAATACAACTCGACAGAAAAAAAATCAATATTCGGCGTGTAGCAAAAAACCGTATTCGTCGAGTACCGTTAAACACTGACTTCTTTTTTGTGTATTGACGTTCCGGGTTTTTCGGAAAGTTGGTTATTTCTTAGCCATTTAAGAGAATTTTCTTAATGTCATTTTCTAAAAGGTATATAATAAAAGTAATATTACAACAGTGTGTTTTTTCTATTTGTTGTTATCGTGTTCTCGAATCGTGTGTAGGTATTTTTTTTGGATTCGACCTTCGGTCTCATCCAATAAAAAATACCTACACACGATTCTCGAACACGATAACAACGCATAGAAAAAGACACTGTTGTAATATTCCCTATTTATCTGACAAACATTTTGGCTGAGTTTCATCATGACTGAGACCAAATTGGCGTTTCAAGAGTGTGTTAACCCATTCCAACACAGAAAATTTTTAGACTGGTCCAAATTGAAAGAAGCTGCAGACAATTTCAAGTTGATGGAATTTTGATTTTTTTCGTTGGTTTGGATAAAAAACATTGTGGATGATGAAGAAATTGCTTGATACAAGCAATTTCTTCATTTTACACAATGTTTTCCAAAACTTTTTTCTTGAGGGGTGTTAAAAGGAGGGATTGAGTTGGAATGGGTTAACCGTGAAATACATGTAGTTGTTAATCCTTTTTCTTGTGTTTCCATTGGAATCTCATTAACAAAAGGGTTCATCCTAATGATCTGAAAAACATTCTGACTAATTTCACCAGAGATAAAATTAGTAATTCAATAGTGTAAAAGTGTGATTCATTTATGACATGAATAACGATCCCATCAAGTTTCTTACAGTTTGAACCAGGATTATAGATTTTAGATTTCTGCATTAAGACAAAAAGATATCCATCTAATAGGAACATAGACTAAATCTAGTATCAGGATTCATGCAACCTATTGCAATTGTTGCTAAATGTGAAACAAAAGACTTGGGCAAGTTTTTTCATTTTGCGAAAGTTTGTGGCCCCCCCAAAACCTGAACATCTTTGTTAATGCACAAATTAAATTTGACTAATATCCGGAAATAAAATACGAGCAACAAGTGTGTATTATGTATATTGAGTCAATTATGTCATCAAGTCCATCACAAGGCCAATCAATTACAGTTCTGATTGACAGCTAATCAGATGAAATGTGCTAATTTGTGGGCATGACTTAAAGCCTTAGCTGATGGATAACTGAATGAAGCTTCTTAGATAACCGCTTTCAGTCTTCATTTATAAGTAAAATCTTAATCAACATAAATTGGCTCTCTTCTGAGAAAAGTGGCCACCTTTTATCCTTTCCTAGTGAATACAAATGCCAATCTTTACTTAAAGTCATTTCCACCCTCTAATAGTTTAAATAATCCATCTATTATTTGGTCACTAAAGCAAACAAGGGCCTTACTAACATCAATATGCAAAAGCAGGGTATGAGTGATGTTCTCTAGAAAAAGTATTTTGTGTTTTTCTTGTCGATTTCAATTTGTGTTTGTTTACATTTTGAAATCAAGACCAATGCACCCGATTCATCACCAAAAATCTTCACTTATTTGTGGCATTGACTGTTATATGCACAGGTGTTGATGACTAAGCTTTACCGACAATTTCATTAATCTTTGTGACCTAGCTAGTTGTTTGAATGAATAGTAAAAGTTAATACGTCATTACAGATGTCATAATTTGATAAAAACAAACCTTAGATTGTGATGGGTCACATCCTGAAAAATCTTAACTTCATTCATGTTTTGTAGGCTTACTGCATAGAATTGTGTTGATCTTATAATTTCATTTGTCATATTCATTTAAGCTTTTGAGTCCGGAGTATTGTTTTCTTGTTAATTTTATATCATGTTATGGCGGATGATATAGCTTTAATTTGGTCATATTCAAATTGTAATCTTGGCATTACTACCTCAATACTGCACTAAAACACTGAATCTGCATACATGGTTAATACAAAGGATATCTCGATGAACAGTTCATAGAAACAATGGTAGTTTGTCATAATTTGACACACATTTCAAAAGTTTCACCATCTCAAAGCAAATGGATCATTTCTCTTTTTGTTCTTTCATACCCAAGCATGTTCAACATTAAATCATTCTTTTTTTAAATTATAGATGTCAAAAGTTATTTTATTATCAAATCAAGCATATTTTAATTTGGCTTATTATTATTTCCTACTCTATATTAACATCAAAGACTTGATATTCTAATCAAAGTACTGAAAGCACTAATTGAAGAGGACTAAAATCATGTTGAGTGCATGAGTAAGCTACATTCATTCTATTTAACCCTTGTCATGCTGTATAAATAACCTTACTGAAATGCTGTCAAATCAAAGGGCTGAAAGCACTGATAGAACTTGTTGTTCAAAAATCAATATTTCTTTTAGAAATCAACTTCATTAAAACTATGGCAGATAAAGTACAAGCAGTAGGTGTAGACTAAGATCAGCCTGCACAAAAGTGCAGTCTGATCTTAGTCTACACCTCCTGCCAAAACCGGAATATTCCGGGTTCAGCATGACAAGGGTTAAAATGAATTAAATTTCTTGCAAAGAGGACAAATAACCCCGACCAAGTCTTTGTCACTCAAGCTGCAGTTGACCTTTGTGATCCTTTGGTTATAAAGTTTGAAGGTCCTTGTTCGATTGGCTTACAAGATAGAGAATATGGAAACAGTTCAATTGTGGCCATGACCTTTGACCTGCATCAGCCAAAAACAATAGGGCAACTCTTTGGGTCATGGACAATGGTTGAAGGTCAACTGGATCATGAGTTAGAGCACAGAAATCGTTTTCAATCAAAATTTGATTGTAAACTTGACCTTTAACCCATTCCAACACAGCAAAATTTTAGACAGGTCCAAATTGAAAGAAGCTGCAGACGACAATTTCAAGTTGATGGAATTTTGAATTTTTTCATCTTTTTGGATAGAAAACATTGTGGATAATGAAGAAATTGCTTGACACAAGCAATTTCTTCATTTTCAACAATGTTTTCCAAAGCTTTTTTCTCGAGGGGCGTAAAAAGGAGGGATTGAGTTGGAATGGGTTAAACTATGTGACCAAAAGAAATAGGGCACTTCCTTGGGTCAATGGCAAAAATTGTATGAACAACAAAGTCTACTGACAGACAGGCAGACAAACACACATTGTGGAACCAATAAACTCCCAGTACTGGGGGATTTTAAAATGACTGACTATGTTTACAACTGGTTTGATATGCATATTTTTTATTTTACAACATATAAGGTAAGACAAGAGCCGTCGGAGACAGATTATGCTCCCCGAATAAAGCATTTGTCACAAAACTGTATGCCATTATTGGAAAAAAAAACCTTCTTATTGAATGCAACTATTGTTTGAGAGTTCATTCACAAGAAATTCGGAAGTTGGACAAACATTGAAGGAATCTGTTTATATGGTAAAGGGTTAAATATTTTACCTTGACTATCAAAGCTATCAATTAAAAATGTCTCCATACAAAAAATGAAGACTCTAACTTGAGAAGTCTTGCAGAAACAATAGACTGGTTTATTTTAGAGTATGAAAAATACAAAATATAAAGCTACATGGCATTAAGCCCCCTTTTAGCATGGTAAGGTTCATTGGGTCAAAAATTGAAATAAACATTACCTAGGCACTTAATAAACAACATTAATGTAAAGTAACAAGAAATTTGTAAAGGAGGTATATTTGAAATTTAATGACTTTGACAATTTGACCTTGAACTTAGTGACAACAGAAAGTCCATGTCATAAGCAATGCACATGTTAAATATGATGGCTTTATCACTTACCATTGTTTACTTATGGGCAATGTTAAATGTATAATTTTCGAAAAATTTGACCTTGAGAAATGACCTTGACCTTAACAGATGACCTTGAACTTAATACCAACAGAAAGGTCATGTCATAAGCAATGCACATGTTAAATATGAAGGCTATATCACTTCCCATTGTAAACTTATAGACAATGTTAAAGTTAAGATTTTCAAATTTTGACCTTGAGAAACAAACTTGACTTATGAACTTGAACTTAGTACCAACAAAAAGGGTTTGTCACAAGCAATGCACATATGAAATATCAAGACTATCTCTGTAACCAATAAAAAGTTAAGGCCAATATAAGTTTTTGCAGGACAAAAAGAGAGCTTACGTAAAGCTAATAATATTAAGACCCCATTTCCCATGACATGTTTTTTTTAAACATAAATCTTTGATAGTTTGAGGTCAAGAGGATCTGATTTGCTACTCAAATATGAAATTTAATAAAATTCTGACTATTAGACTAGGAGAAATTGGCAAAAAATTAATTTTTACATTAAGGCCCCTTTTTCCATGACGCAGCCTTGAATTAAGAAAATTCGCGCAAAATCTGGCTACTATATGCTCCCCAGAAATTTTTTTCGTGGAGCATAAAAATGTATGTGCATTTAAGAAATGTTTGACCTTAGCACCAACTCCTCCTTGATTTGGCCTCAGCCTTCTTCCATTTGGCCCAAACATTTTCAATTTGGCAAAAGTGATGGCAATAACTTTATTCAAGCCAGAGCCAACCCTGAGTATGCACATTTTCTTAACCCATTCCTACATGAAGACCCTTTTGAAAGCCCCTTAGGAAAAAGGAAAAGCCTTTTGAAAATCAAGAAATTGCTTCTTACAAGCAATTTCTTCATTTTTCATAATATTTTCTAAGCAGAAAGTTGAAAAAATCTTAAATTTCATTAACTTTACAGTGTCTACATGTCCATTGAATTCAGACCATTCTAATTTTTTTGTGTGTGGTAATGGGTTAACTCTAGTTGACAATTTTACCTTACTACAGTAGATAAAGTTACGTTCACTGGTAGCTAAAGTTGCTTGGTTCTAAAAGGTATTGTTACCTAACCCCGGTGGTGTGTAAATACAAATTATCCAACTTGTCCCAAGACAAGTAAGGCATGATTTTCTACTTGTACAGAATAAAAATTAAATTGTTCTTAAAAAAGTAAAAACATAAATTTAAGAAACCATTGTTGTTAATGAAGAAATGCTGGGAGCCAACATTTTCTTCATTTAACCCATTCCCACAAGGGAAAAATTTTAGACAGGTCAAAATTGAAAGAAGATGCAGACGACAGTTTAGAGTTGATGAAATTTTGGATTTCTTCAACTTGCTGGGTAGAAAACATTGTGGAAAATGAAGAAATTACTTGTAACAAACAATATATTCAATTTCCACAATGTTTTCTAAAGCATTTTTCTTGGGGGCATCCAAAAGCATCACTGTGTGTGAATGGGTTTAAAAACAATATTTCTTCACTTCAATATAAGTATTAAGGCTAAACATGTAAGTTTATTAGAGATCTATTTTGTACTGTCCAAAGATTTATCATTTATTTATCTCTGGTCAAAAAGTATTGAAAAATATATTTGACGGGAAGTAGAAAAGTCACTAGCAGAAATTCCACAATGTTTTCCCAATTGTTTTTCTAGAGGGGCATCAAAAGGAGTCACTGTTTTAGGAATAGGCAAATCCATTTGAAATTACAACTATAGACATTTGAATCCTGATTTTGCACAATATAGGCAAAAATATTCATGACTAACTTGAAGCCATTTGCAATTCAGAAATCTACATAGAAACCAATCTGTACATAACTGCTTATTAAGTCTGTCTCTACTCAAGATTCTGCCTGAACTCTTGTTACTAGAAGAAAAAAATTCTGGATGGTAACTTGATCTCAATATGATCTGGTTTTGATATCTGAATTTACGATAGTATCTAAATCACATAATCTCCATGTAATTAACCCTTGTCATGCTGAACGCAAAATATTCCTGTTTCGGTAGTAGGTATAGACTAAGATTGGCCTGCACATAAGTGCAGGCTAATCTTAGTCTACACCTCCTGTTTGTCTCCTTTAACTCAAGTTGTTCATAGATAAATTTTCAAAATCATTTTCACCCTTAAACAGCTGTCATAGTGCTTTCAGGCCTTTGATTTTAATGCAATTTCAAATAAGGATTTCAATCAGCATGACAAGGGTTAATTCATCAGTTCATGCTCACCCTACACTCATTAAATATCCACTCTTTAGGACCTTCTCTCTGTAACAAGTGGATGTATTGATATATCAAAGTGAGGATGTCTTCATAGTGATCTATGGATAGAAAAGGCATTATGTATTTGATATGAAGAAAAAAATAAAAAAATAAACAGTAAAACAAGAGTTGTAAGTAGTGTACAACATTTAGCTATTTCGGTGCTGGCAAGTAGTAACTGCAATTTAATGTCTGCATCTGGCAAATTCCACTGAATGAAAGTGAGAGTTATAATACTGGTATTTGTCTACAGAGATGAATCAAACATTGAATATACATGCAAGGTTTCAAAGAAAAAGCTTATGTACTTAAAGATGCAATATCTTTGATTGATTTGTACATAAAAATTTTAAAAGGGATTTCTCAGATGAATTTCAGTGTAATTTAAAATGCCAAGATTTTATAATTCCAAGAACTTGAATTTGTCATCAGCATCTTCTTTGAATTTGGACAAGTCTAAAAATGTTTGTCTGGTAATTGATTAAACAGCATCATTAAATAAAAGCTCTCAGTGGACAGTAAGGCTTGACATTTTTTGAGTGCTAGTTAGTAACAACAACTCAACAGCGACATTGGGCATAGTTCCACTACATGAATATCAGAATAATGTGTATTTGATAAATCTCTGAACATGTTTTAAACTTTGTAACAATTACTTTAAGTACCGGTAGTAACAGAGATGAAAAATCTTGGACTTGCATTTCTAAATCGAAAAAAGGTTAAAATTTCACTAAATGAATGTCAGAGTAAAGAATAGTTGCTAACAGGTTGATACCGTGGTAACACAGGAGTGTGCATTATTTCCAAGCAAAGTTATTAGTAGGAACAGGGATTTGACAGTGGGATGTTAAACTTTAACCACAAAGCACAGTAATTCTTTGAAGTGTTTTGGTAGAGGGTCAATAGGCATTCATACAATCTGAATATAAAAACTCAAGCCTAATGGTTTAGGAGGAGAAGATTTTCATAAATATTCTTCTTTATTCCTATAGAAAATCAAAGTCAATAGTTTTTGATACATACCAAATATTAAAGCTCTAGGGAAGAAGATTTCCTTCTTTATTCCTATCTAAAATATGGGATCACAGAGAAAAGGACCAATTTTCAGATTATGGTAACTCTTGAAGTATTTTGGTAGAGGGACAATAGATGATGATTTATACCATTTATTAAATACATGTATAGGCTTTATACTTTGGGAGAAGATTTTTCACTTGGTTACGATGGTAAGTTTACCATGGATTTCAATTCTTTAAAGTATTTTGAAAGAGTAACCCCAACGGATCATTTCTGTGATGTTTGATTAGTTTAGTAGGAGATTTTCTTGTAAATTGTGAATGGACAGAAGGACAGACAAATGGACGGAAGGATAGGTGATGACCAATCACAATGTCTCACCCAGAGCACTTTGAGCTAAGGTGAGCTAAAAAGGGTTTAAGATTCCACTATAATGAAGCATAAGAGAGTAAGCATAAGTATAGAAAGGAATTTGACAGTCATATGAAATACTATAACCAAGTATTTCCAGGTTGAAAAATGGTCAAAATGAATGTCAGAGTAATGATTCTCTGTCTAGGGAATGTAATGATGGTCACAAAGGCATAAGAAAAGTTTCACATTTGTAGCGATAGAGATATGAGACTTGCAAGTAAAAGTTTAACCCAAGAATTTCTTTTAATCAAGAATTTCTATGTCCAAAAATTCCACTTAAATGAATGTTTCAATGCAATAGCATTTGTAGAGACAGTGATGTGAGACTTGCACATAAAAGTTTAACCAAGAATTTCTAAGACAAAAAAGGGTTAAAATTCAACTTAAATGAATGTCAGAGTAAATCTTGGCCTAGGAGACGATGAAATATGACTCACAGGCATGTGCAAAGTTTTAGAACAAAAGCAAAAGAAGAAACAGAGAAATAAGCTTTGCTCTTTAAACATCAACCATATGTCTTAGTGAAAATAGATAAATTCCTATAAAAAATTGTCAGAGTTTTTAATCTTTGCCTAGGGCATATGATGGTCATAAAAGCAAGTGTAAAGTTTCAGACCAACAGCATTAATTGAAACAGAGATATGAGACCTGCCCTTAATGCTTTAACCAAAGCATTACACAGACATTTGGATGACTCGAGTACATAGTAGAGCTAAATATTGAAGTTTTTAAGACAAACATGTAATGGATAACAAAGATGGCAATCTGAAGTTTTGTATTTTGCTAAAACTCAATAACAAAAGCTTACCTAATCCATCCTCAGTTAAATCCACATTCACCATAAAGAACATGAATCCCTTGGCTCCTCTCTGCTGTCCTCCAACTAGTGTGTTCACCCAACCTGTTGAAACATGGATTATATCCTAGAGCTTCAGTTTGGAGGAGTAAGTCACATCAAAGCTAAACACAATGCATGTGTGAACACCATTTCCCCATATGAGTGACCTTGACCTTTTCATATGCTCTTGACCTTGTTATCTGATTTGTATCAATGATATATAATATCATGCCAAATATGAACACTGTATCTTGAAAAGGGTTAAATAAGTTGTAAATATTAAATTTTTTAGTTAAGATTTGCAGACAAAACGACAGACAGAAAGATAATTATAAAACAATACGGCCTGATCTTTTGATGCGGGGATATAAAAATTGGCCGCACCTTATCTTATTTGTACCAAGGAATGATCTTATTCAGACAAGTCAACTAAGTATAGCCAACAAAATGTTTGCAGAAGTAAAATAATAACCTTAAAATTTAGAGATTCTTTTCATATGAGGGTATTTTAACCCATTCCCACGCCATGACACTTTTTTACACCCCTTCAGAAAACCTGTGAGGAAAACATTGTGTTGAATGAAGAAAATGCTTGTAAGAAGCAATTTCTTCATTTTCCACAATGTTTTCTGACCAGAAATTTGAGAAAAAAAATCTAAAATTTCATAAACTTTACATTGATGTCTGCAAGTTTTTTCAATTCGGACCAGTCTTAAATTTTGCCTTCTGGTAATGTGTTGAATAATTTTGAGGGGTGAATAACTAAATGGTTAGGTTTGTCTATCAAAAGCAAGTGTTCTGATTGGCTGAAATAAAATTATTCATAACCCTATCAACAAATTTTGAGCGCACAGCTATTTTGTTTGTTTCGCCACACAATAGATCCACAAAAAATGAGTAAAAATTTGTATTTTTTTTTAAAAAATTCACTTGATGTAAATAAATTGCAAGAAATGAAGAGAATGTTTTTTGTTTTAATCAAGGTATGAAATGGAAAAGCTAATCCCACTTATGTATGAATCTGCTGCCAATATTCATAGAGTGATCATTAATTTCTCGTGTCATAGGTCCATGAAAACAAAAAATATTCTCTTAATCTCTTGAATACCTTGCTCCAGGGTATATAATAAAGTATTACCTCTTTGCTTCAATTCAGAAAGTAGACTTCCTTTTCCTTCATGACCAATAAGATGTCCTAGATAGTGACCAGGCTGTAAAAATGAGAAAAAAAAGTGCCACATGATTGAACAGCAAAAGAAGAAAGGTTTAAAAACAGGAGGCCCAAGAGGGCCTCAATAGCCTAAAACAGTCTATGGATTTTCCAGAATTTGATCCCCACTTCTTATTACATATGACCTCAGTTGTCGAGAGGGATGTAACAGCCCAAACAATCAACTTTCTGCACAATTTCAAAGGATTTATTTCAAACCTTTCACCATATATGGCACATCTTTTAAGTGTTGAGAAGAAATATCAAATATTGTCTCAGGGAGACAATTCAAATGAGTACCCATAACATAGGGTTTTGTTGAGAAATAAGGATTTTACAATGCTGTTACCCCCTCTTATCTAGACCTTTGTTCATTATACTAGATTATACTAGAATGGCTGCCAAAAAGGTAATGAAATAAAAGAATGTTTCAATGGCACAGCCGTCCATGTAGGAGAACAAAAGAGAAGAACTATAGTGAAATCTTTCAATAGGAGTTACAGTCTCAACAAAAAATTTTACTTTGAGCTGTGACCTTGGGACTATTCGTACCAAGATTTGGAATAACACATCTACTAACGATGGAGAACAACTTTGCCAACTGATATTGATGTATATGTAGGAGTAATAGCCTTCGTAAAAGCAGACAAACTGACATACTAAATCACATATCAATGGGTTAGCACAGAAGCAGTTACAACTGTTTTGCGCTGACTCATCAATAAACCAACTTATTTTGACATCTGTCTCCCTTACTTCAAGCGAGGGTAATAAAGATTATGTTGGTTTCACAAGCGAATTCTAGTCTTCCTTTACAAGCTCTAAGATTTAACCAAATTTCACCTAGTTCCAATTTTTGAGGTCACTCAAGAAAAAAAGCTTAGGAAAATATTGGGACCTTTTTACATTGTCCAAATTCTTTTCAGCCCAAAAAGTCAGAAATATTTAAGGCTTTATCTACATGAAACTGTATGCAAATTCTTTGAATTTGTTGGACCAGTTAAAAATTTACTTGTGTGGTAAATGGTTATGCACCTGTGATTTTATCTGTTGTCATTTTCTATTTGAACTAGAATATATTTCAGATTTATCAAAATAACTCATACATCGGTTTTATAATACTTGTGAAGGTCTGGTATGGACCATGATACTGTCATGTTTCTGATATCTTTCACCGGTGACACAAAACACACTGTCTGTAACTGGTCTGGGCCAAATGGGTGTTCTGGCCATTCTGGGAAAAGGCAATTTTTGTTTTCTACTCCAGACACCAGTGGCACAACCATCTCTGTTAGATCATCCAGACTCTCTAAAACAAATTCAGTACAGAAAATTTCATCTGCAAAGATGAATTAAAAGAGCTGAGACTCTCTAAAACAAATTTAAAACAGAAAAATTCATTTGTAAAAATGAATGAAAACAGCTCAGACTCCCTTAAACAAATTCAATATAGAAAATTCCATCTGCAAAAATGCATGACAAGCACTCAGACTCTCTTAAACAAATTAAGTACAGAAAATTTCTTCTGCACAAATGAAGGACAAGAGCTAAGATTATATTTTTGTTTGCTAATATAAGATATATCTTCCTTTGGCGTTCAAAATGTCATAAATACTGCTTTATTAAAGGTGTAGTTAAAACATTTTGCACACCAACCCACGATATAATAAGTTTCTTTTGAGCCTGGTCATGCCATTTCAAACAATTTCATGTGTGAATTAATTGCCGAGAGTAAACAGCCTTGCAATCCCCACAGTCCATATAGTATATTCTCTCTTCCTTTGACCTATCACTAGACAACAAATTTACCTTAACCCTTTCCCTTTTTTACAAATTTTTAGACCTGTCTTAATTCAATATTTTGCAAACGAAAGATTTAAAGTGGATATAATTTGGAAAATAACCATTCAGCAAAGTATAAATATTGTTGAAATAGAAGAAACTGCTTGTTACAAGCAATTTTTCTTTTCCTACTACGTTTATTACATTAAAAAAAAAACAACAGGTTTTGAACTAGGTAGGGTTAAGGTTAGAAAACATTGTAGAATTGTTAAAAGTTATCTCTTAATTTTCAACAATGCTTACAATCCTTACGAAAGCATTTCGCTAGAGAGATATAAAAAGAAGAAATTGCATGAGAATAGTTTAAGCCTCACCAAAATAATTCAATGGTTAAATAATCATGAGGTGGAACAGAAAAGATATACAGGCAGGAAATAACTCTTACCTTTCCCCAACACAGCAAGTCCCATTAAGTTTGAGGAGTAATTTTGTTTATGGAATTTTAACAGTTCTTCCCTAACATCACAACCTAGCTGCTTTGGCTTGGTTTCTAGGGTGTCTTTACTGCCTGTAAAGATGACACCAAAAGTCTGCAGGGTAAAATAACTGGATTGCATTAAAGATAGCAAACATTTTATATTATCCTTTTGGGGTAGAAATGTAGATAATGAAGAAATCGTATGTGATGACCGGTTTCGATTCCTTTTCTCAATGTTTTCCAGAGCTTTTTTCTTGATGTGCATAAATAAAGAGGGATAGTGTGAGAATGTATTATGTTAACAGTCATATATTAAAATAAGACAGCTTTCAACCACAGCTAATTTACATTCAATACTCACATTCGGAGTGGTCTTAACCCTTTACTGTACAATCACTGGTTTTTACGTCCTTGTGATTTTATACTTGAGAAAACATTGTGGGAAAAGATGAAATTGCTTGTCACAAGCAATTTCTTCTTTTTCCACAATATGTCTACCTTACTGAATGGTCATTTTTCAAATTAAATCCAATATAAATTGTCGTCTTCAAACCATTTGAAATTGGACAGGTCTAAAAAATATTAAAACAGGAAAGGGTTAAACATGGGACCTTTCAATCCCAAGGCAAATGTCCTACCACTTGAGTGCAGAATCTGCCAGAGAACAAACCAGTGTATGTAGGTAAAAAGCACTGTATCAGCTGCTCCTGACTGCAAACTTTGCACTTACTCCTTCAGAGTTAATGATTTCTTAGATGTAATTTGTGTTCCCTGAGGAAAAGTGTATTTATTTAAAATTTTAACAAATTTTTAGACTGGTCTAAAATGGAAGAAGTTGCAGACCACAAGTTTTAATTAATGCAATTGAAAAAAAAATTGTCTCTGTCTTTAGAAAAAATTATTGATAATGAAAAAAACGCTTGTAACAAGCAATTTCTTCATTTTCCACAATGTTTTCCAAAGCCTTTTTTGTTAGGGAAGTCAAAAAGCAACTTTGCGTGGGAATGCATGAATCAATGTAGAAGGTAGTAAATAGCAAAAACCTGTTCCAAATTTATTGTAATCATGTTCTGGATTACACAGAGATCTCTCTAACTGATGAAATCGCCACGAATCATTCTGTAAATTCTTATCATTCTCTGAGTTGACAGCGTTTATTTCTCGTTCTGTGGCACTGGCAGTAAACAGAGGTTCCAAGAAAAACTGGGCAAACCTGAAATAAAACAAGAGCACAATTATGGTCATACATCGCTCACCTGAATCATCTGCTATTAACCCTTTCCTGGATAAACACGGGATTTTACGTCACTGTGATTTTATACTTAAGAAAACATTGTGGAAAAAGGAGAAATTGCTTATAGTAAGCAATTTCTCCTTTTCCCATAATGTTTTCTACCACATAGGGTGGTTTTATTTGGAATTGCATCCTTAATTGTCGTCTGCATCCTCTTTCAATTTGGACCAGTCTAAAATTTCAAACACCAGGAAAGGGTTAAATCAATGCAACTGGAGCCAAATAATTATAACCGGTTTCATGAAGATTGAGCCAAAACTGTAGCCTCTACAGTGTAAACAAAGAAATTGTCATTAAGGCCCCTTTTCCTGTGCTTTCCAATAGAACCTTTCATTAATTTAAAGGCTTCATCCTTATGACCTGACAATTATCCTGACTAAGTTTCATGAAGATTGTGCCAAAAACTGTGACCAGTAGAGTGAAAACAAAGAAATTGTCAATAAGGCCCTTTTCCTGTGTTTTCCAAATTCCAATAGAACCTTCCCATAATCAAAAGGCTTCATACTTATGACCTAACAATTATTCTTGCCAAATTTCAAGACAATTGAGCAAAATTTTTTTGTGGCCTCTAGAGTGTTAACACTTAAATTGTTGATGCCGTAGGACTGATGACGGATGACAGACATTCAATGATCACAAAAAATCACCATGAGCTCAGGTGAGCTAAAAAATAAACTATACATTTGTTTCAATACCAAAATGAATAATTATCAAATAATTCTCATAAATAATTCTTAGAATGTTTTACTCAAGTATCCCAGCAAAAAGTGGTATTATGAGAGGCCAGAATTATAGACTGATTAAAAGTGTAAGAGTATTCAGACAGCACATGAAGGACAATAAATATTAAAAGTTAAAAATATTGTGTAAAAAGAAGAAAATGCTTTTTACTTTTATTTTAAACTTTTTGCTGAATAGTTAACAATATTTTTCCAAAGAATAATCATATGTGCAAATTCATTAAGGTAATTAACTTGACAGGTTAATCCAGTCCAACTCAATGCACTTTTAGGTCCACCTGAAAAATACTTTGAAAAAAAAATGAGTAAAATGAAGAAATTGCTTGCAACAAGAAATTTCTTCATTTTCTACCATGTTTTCCACCCAGAAAGTTAAACAAATCTAAAATTTCAAGGACTTTTACTTCTTGTTTGCAACTTCTTTGAATTTGGAAGAGTCTAGAATTGTGCCATCTAATAATGGGTTTAAGACATTTAAACCCTTGCAATGTTTTCTGCATACAACCTTCTGATTTTGGTACATCAGCCAACTGAAGGATTGATGGGCCCACCTACGATACTACAACAGACATTTCAACTTTGACATTAAATGGCAATATTTGGCAAAATTTATGGTCAGTTACATGTAATTATAAAAATGTAAAATGTTTGCTTGGCGACCTAATCATCGTAACTACAGCTTTAATAGGCTACAGTTACAACAAAATATTAGAGTGGTCCAAATTGAAAGAAGCTGCAGACAACAATTTCAAGTTGATGGAATTTTAATTTTTTTCGTCTTATTGGGAAGAAAACATTGTGGATAATGTCTTCATTTTCCACAATGTTTTCAAAAGCCTTTTTCTTGAGGGGCATAAAAAGGAGAGCTTATGTTGGAATGGGCTAATTTGCCAACAATTTGACAGTTACCGTTTTGGTCATAGAAAACAAGAACCACTACTAAACAGATTATTTGTAAGACATTTTACCTATCTAAAGCACCCGCTAGATTGTCTGCTCCTACATCAAAGTAATAGTTAGTGTGTTCACCAGATGTAAAGGCATTGGAGCTACCTCCATTTTGGGATAGAAACTGAAAGTAAAGGAGTCAATGAGTCAATTTTACTTTATGTATCAATAATAACTGAACAAGAGCACTATTTGACCTGGTGTGCTTAAATCAGATGGAGTATTAGGCTGCCTCGATGGTCGAGTGGTATAGGGGCTTGTCTCGTGATCTGAAGGTCACGGGTTCGAGCCCCAGCGTCACCGGGGTGTGTTCTCGGGCAAGACACTTAATAGCCAGCCCCAGTCTACCCAGCTGTAAAAGTGGGTAGCAGTGGTAGATTCAGCCACTGCCTCTCTTTCAGGGACGTGAAAACATCTGGATTGTGAGTGTATCACCTGCCAGTAATACCCGAAAGGGGAGTTAGGCAGTATAAATAGATAGATAGATAGTATTTATTCCTCTTAAGATTAAGTTTAGGACTATGTTACAAAGGTCACCCAACCATCTCAAATATAGGCCTGGTAAACCTGTGGTTGTGCCCCTTAGGATCCAAGATTTATGATTTTAGTAATATATTAATTGAGGCTCTGTGATTAACCCCTTGCCAGGCAGCAAAACTTTAGACTGGTCCAAATTGAAAGAACTTACAGATCACTTTTGAAAGTTTATAAAATTCTATATTTGTTAACTTTTCTGGGTAGAAAACGTAAAATAAAGAAAGTACAATATCTTCATTTTACATAATGTTATCAAATTCTTTTTCTCTTGAGGGGCATCCAAAAGCATCATTGTGTTGGAAAGGATTAAGGATCTAGGGAAAAAGAGATTCAAAGCATTGAATTTCACATTTGTTGCCATGACTACAAGAGATTTTTACAGATTTCAAATCTTTTAGATATTTCTAAAGACTTTAACTACCTTTAAAAGTTTAAAAGATTCCTTCTAAATTTGCTTCAATTGGTGCAGTAGTTTGGGATGTGATTTCATCAAAAGAAATCCTTCTTTATTCATTTACAAGTCTAACCTATATGTACTAAGGTGACCTTAACCCATTCCCACATCACAAAATTTTAGACCCTTCCAAATTGAAAGAAGCTGCTGACGACAATTTCAAGTTGATGGAATTTAAAATTTATTCTTCTTTTTGGATAGAAAACATTGTGGTAAATGGAGCAATTTCTTTATTTTCCACAATGTTTTACGAAGTTCAGTATTTAGGGGGCGCTTTAAAGCGTCATTGTGTGGGCATGGGTTAAAACACTACATACCAATCAGAAAACTATGACAAGACTGAGATTGTCATCAAAGAAAGTTGAAAATGAGTCTTTCAGATATGTTAAACTAATGTAGTAAATTTACAAGTTCACTTGAGATAGGAAATTCAGGCCCAGTCAGACTGTAAAGTCTTAACCCATTACTTTACAACAAAATTATAGACTTATCAAAATTGAAAGAAGTTGCTGACATCATTTCAAGGTGGGATAAAATTGGGTCATAAGTGCAAAGAAAAGTGGAATACATTAAGAGTTCTTTCTATTTCCCTATGTAAAATCTGGAATCCAGCAACATAGGGCTAATTTCTAGGATAGAGTAATTCTTTGCAATATTTTAGTAGAAGGTAATTAAGTACATGTTATGATGCACACTGAAATAAAAGTTCTATGCCTAATGGTATGGCAGAAAAAGATTTTCAAATACTTCCTTCTTTATTCTTTTGTAAAATTCGAGATTGCACAACACAGGGCTAAGAGGTAGAGTAATTCTTTGAAGGACTTTGGTTGAGGATCAATAGATCAATAGGTGATGATACATACTTAATATCAAAGCTCTAGGCCTTATGGTTTAGTGGAAGAAGAGTTTAAAAGATTTCCTTCTTTATTCATAAAATCCAGGATCACTAAGCATAGAGCTTTTTCTCATAGTAGAGTAATTCTTTGAAGTGTATTGGATGAGGCCTACTTAGAATCAGGGACCACACAACATAGGAATACTTTTCATAGTAGATTAATCCTTTGAATTATTTTGGAATAGGACAATTAGGCAATGCCATTGAAACCAGAGTTCTTCATGGATTTAAATTCTTTGAAATATATTGAGAAAGTATGACAAAAGGATAATTTTAGTGAAGTTTGGTTGAAATCCGATGTTCAGTTTGGGAGAAGATTATTTAGTAATTGTGGATATAGAAATGGATAAATGGACAGAACGGTGGACAAACGCTGGACATTGACTGCTAACAATACCTAACCAGTTCTCGGGTGAGCTAAAAATACATTTTGAAATAAATGTACCTCCTTTGATAGTACATGTACTGCTTTTTATTTTATATACATATTGAGTTTCAATAGATCACCTTTAGTAATATATGCACTAGAGATCTCAAAACATCAACACTTTGGGACAATAATGATGACATTGTTCAAAATAATGCAGACAACAAAAAGGCTAATACCTTGATTTTTTCTGAAAACAGCTGCGCTTAAAAATTAATAGTCTTACTTCTCCAATCTGATCTGCTGGATGTCACTTGTTAGTGAAATAATACAAATATAATGAGAAATATGGAATGGGACATTTTATTTTTTACTCTTACCTTTGTATATGCATTTTCTTCTGGATACTGAAAAATAAAGATACATTTGCATTATTTATTATTTTTGGATAATCAAAAAGCTATTTCTACATGTTATACAAGACTGTTTTGTTTGCCCACCCCTATGTTGAGGTATCATTTTAGCCATCACTTGACACAATAGAGGGCCACTAGCCCTGGTGCGCTGACCTAAGATACAAGCTCTTTTCCTTTTAATACTCTAATTTAATATCAAGTTTAGGATTATGATACATGTGGGTCTGACCATGCTTTATACATCTATAAGCTCTGTATCTGGGGATAAAGTCTTTATGACAAATTTCAAGGCTTTGGGACTGAAATGTGGAGAATACTTTTTCCTCCCCTCTGGATCCATAGATAAGAATTTTAGAAAGAAGTCAGTAAAATGATGCACCATGCTAAATATCAAGGCTGAAGATAAACAGGGTCAGGAGATGATTCTTAAAGATTTAACTTTAGCACTTCCATGGCAACTAGAGTCCTCAACTGGATTTCTAAAATTTGAGCTAATGTGAGGGCCACCTAAGGAAATGGTCTGCCAAATTTAGTTCAATTGCCCAATGGATTGGGAGGAGATGTCTTTTTAAAATCCTTCTTAATTTCTATACAGACCCGTGCCCCTGGGGCTCCGTCCCTGGTGACCCCAGGGTCATGACTTTAGCTATTTTGAAAGAGGTCAATATACTAATCTTTTATAAAAAATATAGCTCTTTAACTTGATGGTAAGGAGAAGATTTTTGAAGATTTTTTTCAAAATTTCTATTTTGTTGCTATGGCAACCAGAATCTTTAACATTTTGCCATCTGGCAATGGGTTAAACCCCATTCGATTCGAACAAACAAGCAAATATGTCAGTGTCCAAGTTCATGATACTAAAATTGCATGACATGTCTCAAACCAACCTTTAATAAGTTCATTCATGAAATAGAATAACTCTGACAACTTATGTGTCTACCTATCTATAACACAAATTTTTCCAGAAACCAAGATTGATGGTTGATTGAATAGGGTTAAAAGCCACTTTTAACAGTATTTAAGTCATATCGCAGCGGCTGGAGCACCTAACAATGGATTCCTGGTATTTCTCACACCAGTACTATCACTACATCCTTTCCTAGACTCCAGCTGCTATCCCACTTTGGTTTACGATTATCCACTCATTTGTGAGAGACAAATGTCGGAAAGGATATGTGCCGCTGCCATGATTCAAGATAAGGAGTCTTACGCACTACCAGGAATATGTATAGAGATTCTACTGTAGTGTTTTCATTCAGTTTGTTACTTATTCATAATTAATCCTGTTTTCTAAGGCAAGCAGATTGAAAGTCCAGCAAGCATACATATTTAAATGATTCTGTCTGAAAAATTGGTTCATACCTTTTTGGTTCCCAAAAATAGCATGTGCTCACAAAAATGTGCAAGTCCTGGAATATTTTTTGGATCCTTCATATGACCTGAAATTAGAATAGTTGTCATGGAATTGTTCAAATGACAAATAAATACATGCACAATATATAACTTTTTCAGATACATTAACTTAACCCATTACCAGACTGGTCCAAATTGAAAGGAGTTGCAAGCAAACAATTTTAAAATTTCATCTACTAAAGTTGTCATTTACAATTCATTTTAATTCTGATCCATCTAAATACTGTCATCTTGTTAACCCATTCCCACTCAAACCCTCCTTTTTACGCCCCTGAACGAAAAAGCTTTGGAAAACATTGTGGAAAATGAAGAAATTGCTTGGATCAAGCAATTTCTTCATTATCCACAATGTTTTCTATCCAAAAAGACAAAAAAAATTAAAATTCCATCAACTTGAAATTGTCGTCTGCAGCTCCTTTCAATTTGGACCAGTCTAAAATTCCACTGTGTTGGAATGGGTTAAATGAACATTTTATACAAGTTTATACAAGGATAAATATAGTTGGAATTACCTATATGTACATCCATGGCAGCAGAGGCTTTCTCTGTTTGTGGATCACTGATAAGCATTACTTTCATCCCATTCTGAAGTTGAAGCCCTCGGTAGAGACGATCGTCTCTTGCCGATTTGATGATGTTCTCATAGGTAGTCTGAATATGCTCCTGACTCATGCTTGACAAATATCTGGAAGAAAGAGTACAACATGCCGGCCCTGTACATGCCTGTTGATGATTGTTTGTAGAAGGAAATGGTAGGGTTTCATGTGAATTTACCATTAATGATAGAAGAGATTTAACACTTGTCATGCTGAACCTGGAAGATTCCTGTTTTGGCAAGTGGAATAGACAAAGATCAGCCTGCAAAATACACTGTATGTAGTCTGATCAACTTGTCTAAACTACCTGTTTGCCCCATATAAGCAAGAGTTTGATAACCATTTTAATTTTCAGATGATAAAATGACCCATGACAAAAGTTAAAGAGATACATGTATTACATTTATCTGTTTCACAGCAAAACCAAATATATCCAAATTTTCCTTAGATCTACATTTTGACACACCCAGAAAATTTTTCTAAAGGCCATTTCATGGTTTTGATGCCTCAAATTTTCAAAAATACATCTTATGTACTCTTGAAAATTATTTGAATTTACTGAATATATTTATATCTCTACGAGATAATCATAATAGTCATTCAACACATACAAGAATAGAAAATTTATACATTTTGTTGCCCTAACAACTTTTTACTCATAATCAAGTTCGCCCTAGGTCTATTCCCCATAATTCCCATTTGGACTGGGTCTGATGATCATTAATATTGGAAACAAACAATTTCAAATTCTCAATAATTTTCTAAAGGCTTTGCCCAGGAAGTGGGATGATTTTTTACAGCTTAACCCATTATTACCATGAGAAAAATTTTAAGACATGCCTTAAGATAAAACAGTGATGCTTTTTAACCCTTGTCATGCTGTATAAATTACCTTACTGAACTGCTGTCAAATCAAAGGGCTGAAAGCACTGATAGAACTTGTTGTTAAAAAATCAACATTTCTTTAAGAAATAAACTTCATAAACAACTCTGATAGGAAAAGTAAAAGCAGGAGGTGTAGACTAAGATCAGCCTAAACATAAGTGCAGTCTGATCTTAGTCTACACCTCCTGCCAAAACCGGAATATTCTGGGTTCAGCATGACAAGGGTTAAAAGTCGAACTGAACTGAAAAAAAGTACGGGAAGAAAATCAAGCCACTCATTTGGAAAGAAGATTTTGTTGGAAAAGAAGGTTGCATCAAACTCTTGTTTTCACACTAACCCTGCCGATCACCAATGGCTCCATAATAAAAATTCTTGTTCCAAAAATGGAGAATTGGCGATTTTGATGGCAACAACTTTCAGCTTATTGCATTTTAACTGTATATAAAGGTATGTTGAGTACTTTGAATGGATGATCAACATGTGAATTTATCATTCACACTTACACTGATTGGTTTGTGAGACATCACTCTCATATCAAGGTCAATTAAGACAAATTAGTAACATATGGCTGACCTCATTGATTCTACTATTAGTCGAGTAATTTGGGTTTTCCAGCACCTACTGGGTACCATCATGTAAACAAAGATGGCAGATAGTCATAACGCTTGGACTACAAAAATCAACGATCTTTAATCCTGGATCTTTATTTGTGCTTCATTATGGTGCTGAACTTTATTTAAGAGATGAAGAGAATATTTTTTGTTTTCATGGAGGTATGAACCGAAAAACTTATCACACTGTATGAATACGCGAAGCGGATTCATACATTGTATGATTGGGTTTTTCGGTTCATACCTCCATGAAAACAAAAAATATTATCTTCATTTCTTATAATTTAATAGCATCGAGCGAAAAATGCCACAAGTTAACAAATTTTGATACCTTTTTGTAGTGAACTATTTTGTGCGGAAGCATTCAAAATGGCTGCGTACTCAAAATTTTGTTCATGGAGGTATGAATTAAATTTTTCGACCAATCAGATTGCTCGTTTTTGATAGACGAAACTAACAATTAAATTATTCCAAAATAACATTTTTCTTTTTGATTAATGAACTAATTAACAAAGTCAAAGGAACTTGCATAAATTAGAAATATCAGACATTAATAATCAAAGTACTGTAGGTGACTGAATATGCCCTGTCATCCAGCATTGAGGTGTTCTAGGTACATGTAGTTTATTTTTACATTACATACACCTTTTTTATAGAATAAAGCGAAGGAAATATATCACTCACCAAAATTATTATAGAAAAAAAATGTGAAAAAAACTTCTTTTCACACTTGCTTTTTGGAAAACTGCATTAGTTTAAATCATATTACATTTGATTTACTCTTTAAATGGGTTCAGTAAAAGTCTTTATTTAAGTAGCATAAACAAAAGAGTAATCATAGACATTTCTTGTTTTCATTCAGTATTTTCACTTTCTACGCAAGGTGTACTTATTTTTATTCTTTGAATTAAAAAAAAGCCAGAAAAGTAACATAATAAATATACATGTATACATTACATTCTATTCATTTTTGAAGGATAAGATCTCTTTTATTCACTAGTTCATACTGGCTCCACTTTTGTCTCCATTTGGCACCAACTGACTCCAAACTTTTGCTATTGGCAAATTTGTTGGCACAAGGACAAAACTTTTTCACAGGAAGCCCTGCACTAATTTTTCCAAGGATAAAAATTTTCTGCGAAAAAGTGTGTTCAGTGGTGCCCAAATTATCTTACTGTTGTTTGGTCACTTGCTTGTATTTTGAAAAAGGATAGACAAAATGTCTATCTATCTACCAATCTATCTATTAACCAATTACCATACGACAAAATTTTAGAGTGGTCCAAAATGAAAGGAGTTGCAGACAACAATTTAAAGTTTATGAAATTTTTAAAATCTGCATCTTTTGAGGTAGAAACAATTGTGATAATGAAGAAATTGCTTGTAACAATTTCTTCATTTTTCACAATGTTATCCTAATCTTCTTTTCTAGAGAGGCGTCTAAAGGCATCATTGTGTGGGAACACCCCTAAAGGTCTAATAAAGAATTCACAGTTTCAAAAGCTAGAGTTTTTAGAGAAAATACTGTATATGATTGTTGGTTTTGAGGTAGTATTAATAATTAAAATTCACAAGAAAAGTGATAAATATCAGAGTTATTCTATCTATCTATCCATCTATACATTCTGCCTATTTCCCCTATCGTGTATTACTGGCAGGTGCGCCTCTGTGCTGGAATAAACACTGTTAGTCATTGGTTAGGGTGCCATATGTAAAAGTAATATGGGCTGAGTTGACTGGTAACCAGCAGAATAGTGTATTCTTTAATTTTGACGAATTTATTAACACTTTTTATAATTCCAAAAAAATAAGAGTTTTTTAATGATGATATTTCGTATTTATAAAATGTGATCTTGACCTGCTATAGGGAAATATTCGTTATTTCGCAGTACGAGTTGACATGGTAACGAATGACATTCTCGATTTTTATCATTACCTGCAATTTTTTTGCCGATAATGCTTTGTTATAATCCTCTGTTTAAATAAAAATAGTTCTTTCAAAGTTCTAGAGTACTGGAGCCCTTGCATCAATTCACAATATGTTATTGAAACCTCACTTGAAGTCCAAATACGCGACAACTTGCAAAACCAGAGAGATTGCGATTTATAAAGGAGCGTTTGTTTGCAGTAATAGCTCGAATCCGAGTATTAATTCGAATCGGCTGCTTTAGAATGATTTTTGGTAAGCAAGATCCGAATTTATCATTTTTAGTGTACGACAAGGCATTCTTACATTGTTGATGAAATTTGTCTCTTCAACCCTGATTGCCAGTAACTTGAGGATATTAACATAAAAATAGATCTAGTAATTATGAAAACGATTGGTCCGAACCAGATTAAATCTAGAGTCCTGAAAGATTGTGCAGAAGAAACAGCACCAATATAAACTATTCTTCTTGATAAATCAATTACTTGTGAGTCTATTCCCCCAGACTGATCACTGGCAAATGTATGTCCAATATCTAAAAAGGGGGACAAAGTTTAAAGCTGCCAACTATATACGGACCATTAAGTTTCATTTGCCTCACTTTCAAAGTACGGTACTTGAGCAGAAAGAGGTTACAGAGATTCTCGACCACTTATGTAATGCCAGAAACATTGTTATTCTATGTCTCTGGTAATGTTATTTGTTTCTAATAGAAGTTATTCTATTGTTTAAGTAAGATAGTGGTACTAAAGTAATTATGCTACAAGAAGTATTCTAAAAATACTTTTATATACAAGACTGATTTACATTCTACATAATAATGATAAGAACAGAAATATTAACTCCAGTTACTCATTTTACTCGTTCATTATTTGTTTGTGAAGGTACTTACATATAGGTAAATATATTTAGAAATAGTCGCCTGCTTTTGATTATACGATTCTTAGATATATAATATTACAACCCGAATGAGTTCAATATTTTAGTTGACATTCAGCACAGTTTTCGTGCAAGACGTTCCTGTGAAACCCAACTAATTGGCTTTATTCATGACTAAGCAACATCTATACAGTGTGGTCAAGTTGGCGTTGTCATAATGTATTTAGCAAAGCGCTTGATGCCGTTCATCATTTCAAATATTTATTGAAAATAGCATATTGTGGCATCAGGGACAACACTTGTGCTCGAATGAAGGTTTTCATAAGTATTAGGTTAAAAACAAAAAGTTATTGTTGATGGTGCTGATTAAATTAAACCTCCAGTTCTAACGGTTGTTCCCCAAGGATCAGCATTGGGACCTCTCCTATTTCTGCTGTATATTAATAACTTGTTCGATACTGTAAATGTCCGTATATATTTACGAGATGACTATGTGGTTTATAGGCCAATAAAGACGGCCGCAGACACAGTTTAGCTGCAGGATCTAGACAAGCTGTCATTGTGGGTGCAGATGTGGAAGATGTCGTTTAACATTGCCAAGTGCCACATTATGCATGCACCAAGAAATAAAAAAAAAAAAAAAAAAAAAGAACATATCATTTCATATTACACTTTGCTTAACCAGCCTCTATTTGTTGTCAGTCAAGCCCCATAACTTGGAGTTGAAGTAACACTAAACCCCCCTCGGTCCCCATATCAGTAAGATCTCTAGTAAATCATTCTAAAGTTTAGGCTTCCTCAGACCTCAGGGGCTTAGATATGCTATGGTAAAATGATATATTCTCGGGTGTAAAAACACCATACAACATCACTATCTGTATGAATAAATATCTATTAATAGATAGTGATGTTACATGTACATGTATAGGGTTTATGGCAGTATTGGTGAAATATCTAAATTTAATATACGAATTACGCCCTCTACCTGTAGATCTGGGTAGCCTTTCACTCTTTTATAAAACTGTCTATAAACATGTTGATGCAGATCCTCAACAATACGTACAAACATGTAAAGGACAATCAGGACACCGTCATCATTTAGCTCTCCAAATTTACTCAAGTAAAGTTTACTATATCATATACTCATATTCTCCCAGAATTGTAGTACAGTGGAACAAGTTGCCAACATATGCAGTAAGTAATGACACAACCCTGGGTTTTAAAACAGCACTGGCTTCATATATTTCATCCGTTATTAAGTTGCAAAACTGCTTTTATCTTTTTAATCCTACTAATATTTCTAATTTCTGCACTATGGTTTTTATCTTGGTAATTACTGTCGAGATATTAAGTTTGTAAGGTTATTAGGTTTCTCGGGTACCTGTTTTAGTACAATGACAAGAGCTTCCTGTGGGTGAAATCATAGTAGCTCGGAAATATTGTCATCTTTACTTTTTTACCCCCACCACGTCCGAAAAGTACGTTTGCCATTATTGTAAAGGAAGAAGAAGAGGAGAGAAGCAGAAAAAAGGAAAAGAATAAGATCTCTCTTTTTTGCAATGAAATTTCCATCATTTAACACTTTCTTCTCTGTCCTAGTCCAAGGGTCACTGTTACAGTCCTGATTAAACATAACATTTTTGCCAACGGTTTTCAAACAAAACAATCAAAACCTGCAAAAAGTTGTACCATCGATCGTTTTGAACACAGTGAGGAGACCTCTTTGAATTTGTTTTTGTTAGTTAACGAATTAAAAAGAAATTGAAACAAAAAACCAACTAGAAATTATTTTTCGCAAAAACACATGTCTCTCCACTAGGTAGATAGATGCAGACAAGTGACGGGCATTTTGAAATCCACATCAATTTTGATAAAAAAGTGTCTACACAACTTCTGGCGATTCTGTAAAAGTGTATGAAATTTCATTAATATCGACCTGATGGCTACAGATTATTCGTCCTGATAAGAAAATGTTGATTTACATAGTAAGATTGTGGTCATTTCGACAGAAAAGAAAAGTTTCTTGCCCAACGATAGATGATATTGAACAATTGTGTGTAGTTTCATCAAAATCTTCCGCATAGTTACTAAAAATTAGTCGGAAAAAGAAATGTCGATTAACGGAATAAATTGACAGCTATTTTTGAGCTGGTGGAAATGTGTTTTGCACAACACGATACTGAACAAGTGTGTGAACTTTCATTAATATCTGCTCTATGGTAAATGAGTATTCGTCCAGACAATAAAAAAGTTTCATCAAAATCTATTCAATCTTTACTGAGCATTCGTCCAGACAAGAAAATGTCGATTTACGGAGTGAAATGGCGACAATTTTGACAAAGAAAAATAGTCATGCACAACTGGAGATGATACTGAACAAGCGAGTGAAGTTAAATAGAATTCGGTCTAACGGTTTCTTTAAACATTCTTCCGGACACATGCGGACAGACAGACAGGCCAACAGACAGCATGGCAAACATACAGACGCCGCAGGCAAATGTAATATGCCTCCCATGGAGTGGGGAGATTTGATAAATAGGACTCAAAAAGCCATGTATACGCCCGCCCCCATAAAAGGTTCGCGAAGCGCTCAAAAGCAGGGTTCAGGTGGGAAATCGGGGTCAAGTGTGCCATGAGTCCATCTCTAAATCTTTCAGTTTTCTGCGGATGGAATTTTACGAATTTCACTAAAAATGAATCAAAGGTAAACTATTCACGAAAAATGTATTTTAGATAAACTGTTGTGCGCTTCTTTGAACTTTCAGTGTAGATAGATATTGTGACAACATGACATTCATTGGTCCGAAATTACCACAGTTGAACCCGTCTAAATTTTGTTAACAAACATACAATTATCCTTGCCCGAATATAATATAATTATTATGGACCTAATCATAACCAGGTTATACTACTTTTTATCACTAGTAACAGCATTAGCCGCTCATTACCAAAATGCGCGTCCGACTCTAAACCATGAGGAAAAGGAATTTTATTTATATACCTTACTGTGAAATCTTGAGATTTCCCAGTGTAATAAATTTTGATACACTTTCATTTTCACTCTCTTCCGTAATTTAGGAACTACTTTTTTTCCCAACCCAGTGGCAATATAAAGAGTCTATAAGAGTATAAATTGGCGACGTCTTAAGTTTTGTAGGCGTCGCTTTTGTCTTAAATCATGTATTCATCCGCACTTTTTCAATAGACCTTCTCTCTTTCAAAACGATTTGTTTCGATATTTTCATAAAAAAAATAAGACAATAAGGTATTTAGTAAATAGAATAATCAACTGGTTATTCCAGATATGAAAAAAAAATCACTCGGATGCGTTTTTAGGCGTTAAAAAAACTCGCGCTGCGCACTCGTTTTTTCAACGCTTAACAACGCATCCTCGTTAAATATATTTTCATATGTGGAATAGCCAGTTGATTATTTTCTATCTATCCTCGATCGCGGCAAATATTCTTTTCAGCAATTGTCTACCACCAATGTTGGTGTAAACCTAAATGGGATGAGCAACTGGAATCTCGGAAAGGATTTAGTGGTAGTACTGGTGTGAGATATACCAAGAGTCCATGGTTAGGGGCTCCGTCATTTAATAGTTAACACCAAATAAACTCCAATTTAAGATTGGTCGAGATTATCTGATTGCATCTACTGCAGAAGCTACCATAGCCCCAGTCGAAAAAGGCCTAAGGTTTTCTGCTTTACATCACCAGGTGTTTCCGGTGACGTAATTAGTTAATGAAGACAGGAACATCACGATACTTCGGGATAAAAGACACCATAAACTTAAGAAGTTAAGGGCTAGTCTGCTAATAAACCAATTCCCACAAAATGAAATTTTAGACAGGTTAAAATTTAAAGAAGTTGCAGACGACAAATCAAAATGTTATTTGTTTTTTTTTCAAAATCTTTACCTCTCTGGGTAGAAAGTAATATGGAAAATGCAGAAATTGTTCGACACAAGCACCTTCTTCATTTTCCACAATGCTTGCCAAGCCTATTTTCTTGATGATTAAGGCTATAATAAGTAACTCAGTCAAGTAAGCTAGTTTACTGGTGTTCCGCTGTCTGAGAGACCTAACTACTCGTATTGATGGATCAAGCTATGGTAAATTACTCAGTCACGTCGGCTATCAACTGGTGTCCTGCTGACTGAGAGACCTAACTACTTGTATTGGTTGATCAGGCTATGATAAGGAACTCAGTTAAGTCGGCAAGTTAACCGATGTGTTTCTTTTTGAGAGATCTAACTACTAGTATCGATGGATCACGTAAACGATCAAGTAGGCTAGTTATCTATTGTCGCGCTGTCAGAGAGACCTAGCTACTAGGTGATCGATGGATTAGGTTGTTTTAAGATACCCATTAAAGTCTTTAAGTTTACAGGTGCCTCGCTGTCTGAGAGACCTTACTTCTAGTATTGATGGATCAGGCTATGGTAAGTAACCTAGTCAAATCGGCTAGTTAAATGATGTCCCGCTTGCTTGATCAGACGAAGATAAGTAACCCAGCCAGGTTGGCTAGTTAACTGGTGGCCCGCTGTCTGAGAGACATATCTACTAGTATCGATGGAACAGGCTATGGTAAGCTATCCGATCAAGTTGGCTGGTTAAATGGTGACCCGCTGTCTGAGAGACTTAACTACTAGCATCAATGTATCAGGCTATGGTAAGAACCAAGTCAAGTTTGCTAGGAAACTTAAGAAACCGATTTTTGGTGGATGGTGACGACATCCACCAGTATTACACTGTTCGGAAAATCTAGTAGGATGTTACTAATGATAGAAGAGATAAAGTGCCCCTTTAGGTTAAATTTATTATCTTTTACAACCTGTCTGCTCCAAACATCCACATTTTGAAAATGATGATATACCAGGATTCTATGTAATTTAAAGAAAGCGTAAAGACTCATCGTACTTACGAAATCACCTACCAATATTCCACTCAGCGTAGGTGCGGTTATGGTTTCAATAACGCGCAGTCTAGTGAGTAATATGCATTTTGAAGTGCTCCAGCTGGCCCTTTCAGGGCGCTCTGTCCTCAAAGTGCGAAGCCCTCTCCTTTTTCAACCGTCCCACCAAAATAATAGTCTCTAAATTCTACCCATACTCTAAAAATTAGGGACAACCCTTAAATGCCGCCTTAGTTCGATTGAAAGTTCAAGTTCGGCGTGATAACCGACGCGTAAATTCATTAATTAATTACGACCAGTAGACGTTGAAAGCATGGCTATATCAGCAAGTCAAGCAATCACAACGCGCGATACGTTATCACTGTGTATAACCGTACAGTGAGCCAAATCCGAAGTGACACCGACTATACGCTAAATATATCACTAGTGAGACCACACAATTTAACGGGTGGAAATTTCTCAATCGAGGTAAATTTTAGACCATAAGACGGATTTAAACGCGGTTTTCGGTATTTGAAAGAGCTAATATTACTTGTCTCTCGTTTGTGTGTCATCCTGTGTTATTGGGTATACTTTCTGGTAAAATCCATACTTTAATTGACGGATCACTGATTTTTCTTTAATGTTATCCGCCAGACTGACGAATTCAAAGTTATTATGCGTTACTGAGAGCATTAATTGTGACCTAGCCTGTGAAGAAGGATAGTAAAATCTTATTTCTTGAACACTTATACCATGTTATTCAGCAATACATTGTATATAGCCGGGTACATGCGTACAGTATCAGTAGTGATAGAGGTCGCAGAAAAATCTGTACGATTAGTGACAGTTTAAAATATAATACCTGGTAGCTGATTTCATCTGTTATCCTATTTATTTGGATAGTCTTTGGGTTCGCAGGCCAACAATGCCGTAGCCCGATTCTATAAACCTTTGTAAATATATGCACATAATAATACCGTTATACGAGTTAACTCGTGGGGTTTATTTGTCTTTTAGAGCTTCTATTAGTTCTTCTACCGGATTGTTTTTCAGGGGTATATATGATAATTTTTTAATGATCCTTTCGTAGCAGCTGAAACTATGTAAATGCAAATAGCGAAACGAGCTTGGTCAACCGCTTGTCGATGTAAACCGCGCTCCGCATACAATAATAGTAATTCTACTACTACTAATAATAAGGATAATTATTATTTTTATTATTATCGCTATTTTTCAGGAAGACAACATATTTCTCACGAGTACATGTACCAGTCTTTCATGCGGTCCACTTACCTGGTGAATAGACCTTCTTTCATTTGACTTTGAGATTATTACATGTCCATCGTCGGTTTGCCAGGGAGCTCAATACAATATTTTCTTTGGGGCCTTTAGGTAAATATAGAATGCCGGGGGATATGCTTAGCAACAAAACCGTGGGCATGTTTATATCAAAAACACACAATAGACTTAACTAAGAACTGATGTCAAAAATTTTTGTCATTGTACTAGTCTGCTAATGATTGCGATCGCACGCATAACTGTAGTAATAAAGGTTTCAGAACTCGGGCTTAATTGAATACTTTGAAACTTAATTTGGGAGATAACCATTTTATCCATAAACATAAGTCTTTAAGAAGAGTACACGTACTTTGCCAATTTAGAGGTGCGCCACAAGTTGCATAATCCATACGATATAATCGTCTGAACGCTGCATATCATTATAGGTCGCACAATTGGACGAGTGTAAATGAAGTGCAGTCCGATTGAGACTATTCGCACGGCTGTCGTACAGATCATAAGCTTATCCCGCCAGTCAGAGCAGCATGGACAACCTCACTGCATAATTTTCACATCTCGAACAGGACATTGTGATCAGTGTACGTCTGTTGTCCATGTGTTTGATCGGGTCTGCAAAAATATCATGATTCATATTGCTCCAATTCTTTCACCTTCTTTCACAGAAGTCCTAGTATTAAACATGCGCTGATCCAGAAACTTTTCCCTGAGGGGATCCACACTCCAAAGAGGGGTCTGACGAAAAAAGTTAACATTGCCCCCCCCCCAAAAAAAAAACGCCGGAAAATTTTCCTTTTCACAGCTGAAAAAATTACTGTAAATTGTGTAGACGTGTTTTCGTAATGGACTTCGATTATAAATGTTTAAAACATTGGTCCGAAAAAGCAACAGTCATCCTCTTTCCTCGTGTATTGTCGTTTTTTATATATAAATATATAACAAGTGTCCATTCAGAGAATAAGATACACCTCAAAAATAGAAATCCTAGTAAACTTTCAGTGAACCTCAAACACTAAGGAATCACTGAGTAAAATTTTGTATAAACGGTGGATACGATATGCAAACACATGGGACATATTGCATCTAAACGTCTCCAATTTAAGAAATTTACAGTTAACAGTTGACTTAATGTGGCTATTTTTATCGGAACTAATCGTACAGACTATCGGAGCTAATCGTACAGACACGAAACATGCATAGGTCACTGTTCGTACAGTTGCTCTAGGCAGGGTGGTTCTTTTCACGATGATATTATTTAAATCTTCGGGGCATTTTCACCAAACGGAGCTCCTGGTTTTCATTACTGAAGACAAAAATGTCATTTTACCAGTGGAACTTTTTGTAATCTGCGTCAGAACATACTTTACCGGAGAAATATCATTCGAATCCTCGAACAAAAAAGTAAAACTCGCTGATTGCCTGTGATTAATTCCGATTTGCGGATAGAAGCACCGTTCCACAATAAAATGTAAAACAGACATGAAAATTTCGTTCATTTCGCAATTTATTATCGAAAACCGCGTTTAAATCCGTCTTGAAGTCTAAAATGTACCTCGATTGAGAAATTTCCACCCGTTAAACTGTTTATTCTCACTAGTGATATATTTAGCGTACAGTCGGTGTCACTTCCGATTTGGTTCACTGTACGGTTATACACAGTGGTCATAGAGGGTACCAATTTCCGATAATATGTGGATGACAATATGCACATGCCCTTAAATTGTAAACAAAAGATCAATTATCTGTTAAATGCTTGCGTATGGCTATAAACAAAGAAAGCGTGGATGATGGTGCTTGACATCTTTCATAAAGAATACTTCAGATTCGTTGTTCGGCTCGAAAGAAAATATGGTAGTATAAAGTCCTGATTTCTTGTTGTAGCTATGATATTTGTTTGTACATCTACAATTTGAGGAAAAACTGAATTGCTTTTTGGCAAAAAAGATGAGTTTATGTTTCTATTCTAGGGAATTATCTTCAGTATTTGTTCGCAACATACTCTACTACACCTGCATGATGAGACCTATAATGAGACCTATATATTTTGACTGCCGTTACACTTTATCCACTTTTCCTGGATTAACAGCGGCTGGCATCTTCTATCACCATAATGATAATAGTAATGAAAATACATATAAACTCCTAATATAGTAAGACAGTCACAGATATGCATAGTCAGGCGAAAAATATGTAGAGGGACTTGTTGGATAAATTTCATTACCAGAGGACAAAATTTAAAACTGGTCATAATCGTAAGTAGTTGATAGAAATTTAAAAAAGCCTTTTTGGGGAGAAACCAATGTGAATAATGAAGAAACTGCTGGTAACAAATTATTTCTTCTCACCCTAAATGTTTTCCGATGTCTTTCTCTTGAAGGGCGTCAAAATGCGGGGTTGTAAGGGAACGTGTTAAGTCCATTATGCCTTAAGAGCTCTGATATCGGCTTGTGACAGAGATTTCGTCTCCCCTCTCAAATTGGCTTTGGAAGTTGGATTTAACCTTGGGTATGATGGTAAAATATTTTATATCTTTAAAGATAATTCTTACATGACTTTGGTTCGAGGGATTTTAAAAAACATAAGTCTTATCAGTCTAGTATCTCATGGATAAGCGTCACCTCCTATTGTGAGGTATATCGTCACTATATAATTATTCTAGATACACGAATTCCCTTCCCTTTCAAACCGTCTATCACGTTACTTATTGCGTCAAAGCGAAGCATTTATTTTACTAAACTCGAATCCAAACCTTGTGTTATGTCATCGCTACACATGATTTATCGGCTGAGACGATTACCTAAAACTCTTGTAGCGTGTTTAGAAAATGCTTTGGATTACTTTTAACACCTTTTCCGGTAAGTAAAAGCGGTATTCAATTCAATTACAAAAAGTACGTGCACGTAATACCGTTATGCACCTAGCCAGCCTATCTGGGCTTTACAAAGCGCCAAAAACTTTAAGAATTCCAATACTTGTGAGGATTTACCGTCACAAACCTTTCCAACTAGTGACGGATTGTCATCACTCTTTTTACGCCTTGTTTTAGATATTTTCTTGATATAATCAATCACAATAGAAATGAAAGTCTTGAAGAGTATCCATGACAATGAATGGTGACGGTTAACCATCAGATACTAGGCCGCTTATGTTATGGTAATATTTTTTTTACCTTGTTATTTTTGTTTTAATTCTGATATAATATATATATTTGATGATTTATTGGTAAACTGTGTTATTTCGATGTGATATTTGAGGTATAAGACATGCACCTTCTCTCTCGGGTGTATCGATTTTGTAACATTTTCGATGTCATTACAAAACCGTCACTGTCATAACAAGGATATAGATGCTATATATGGGAAAGATGAAAGACAGTCTACCCATATCGCGCCCTTTTGGAACATCGGAAATATCCAACTAAATTCGTACCTGTTGATTTGCTAGCGGATGTAAGTAAAATGATGTAGTAAATCCAGACGTCACTTGTCAATGATTTCATCGTTTCATTGACTGATACACCTTGGTCGAAATTTGGAAATCAAGTGTACATATATAGGTTATATGCCGTGTAATAGGGAACAAAATATAGATATATGGGGCTTAAAATCTTACTTTAAAATTCCGCTTTCATGTAGGTTATTGAAGGCACTCGTTTTATATTCTTAAATCTTAATTTTCAGTCTCGTCTGTAAAAAATGAGCGTTCTGATTGAGAGAGAAAAACAACAACAACATAACCTTGAGCACGCAGCTATTTTATATACACACAAAATAGACCCGTAAAAATTGTAGAAAGAAATGTATGAAATATTGTAGTTTAATCGCCCTTATTCGCTCAGTGTAATTTAATTGTAAGAAATGAAGAGACATTTGTTTGTTTTCTTAGATTTCAGCGTATTAATACGATGTTATTAGTTTTCGTTTCATACCTCCATAAATCAAACAAACAAAAAATATTGATAAATGTTAAATAGCGCCGATTGTGCACCATCAATTAAGACTTGTTATTATTTAGTATATACATATTAATAATTTTCAACAGGAATTTTCAACGTTAAAAAGAACCTCACAAGTCATGTTGAGAGTCCTTTCCTCCATAATAAACCATAAACTAATTTGTCAAAAGAAATCGCAGAGTATTGTTTAGGTTAGTCACAAAAATAATCTGTTGACGAAATAAACTTTCTGATGGTAGTGAATTCAACGCTGAGAGACAAACTTTGAACATGATTAAATGTTCTCAAAAGTTCCATGCAGTTTTCGCTCAGCCCTCATATCTTATATGTACGTGATGCATTCGTAACATACGTTGCATGTGAATCTGCATCGCTTTTCTAAATGCCCTCTTCGCAAATGGGCCTACGCCCAGTTACCGATTTGGAGCTGACATTCGTCTCACTAGACTTCTGGTGAAGATCAATTTAATTTCTTTGTGCATCATTCCACATAAGTCCTAATTTTCCTTTCTCTTATCTCTAATTCTAAAAAGTTTTGTGTTCCGTAGAGAATAACTAATGAAATCACTCGCGAAAGATTTGCTTGTCTGCTTTCTCATTTTTGTATACATTTTGTGTACAAAGAAAAACATATCGAATCTCAGAGTTCAGACAGTTGTTTTAAAAGCAAAACTACCCATATTAAACAGAAAATATATAGTAAATGCAATAAAAACAACAGAATCGAGAAAAACTGTTTAGAAGAGAGTTGATATACTTTTTGACTTACAATCTTGGACCTATCTTTAAAACCTACAGGGAAATCGTGATGAGACGGAAATTCGAAACGATAACAATGGGAGCCTATGTGAGTAAGTATAATCAGGTGACTAAAAACTTGTCCTTTTTAAATAAGGGATCTATAAGGCACCAGAGTCCTTGAAATATGAGACCTTGTCTGACGTTTCCAAGAAATTTACATGTGAGGTGCAGACACTGAGCAGCCCGGATAAATGCTCAGAGCTTCAAGAATATGCGCTGATCGCATCATCTGTATCTATCTTTAGAGCGCATGGTAAAGAGTCTGATCAGACGATAAGGATTCTCAAGTTGATAAGCGCAAAAGAGTTATGCTTGAAATTATCAAGCATATGACCGTAGCTAGTCATAAAGAGGTTCGCCATCTTGAAAATTGGCCCTATCATAGAGATTTACTGTATGTTGGTTGGAACTCGGCGTTGCAAAATCTTTATTATCGTATACATTCTCCTCGGCTGAATTTGGAATATGATCCTGTATTTCAACAAGGTTGGCTACATCTGCTGTAATGTACGCCTCAGTTACAGATTGCTGTGCTACTTGGCCAAGTTCAGCTGTGTTGTCTCTGTAGACAATCTCTACGCAGGTGGGCTCTGCACCATTACTCTTATTTTCATATACTACTCCTGTCATTGTATGACGGGTTTTGCGTTTTGTGAAGCTTGCAAAGGGTGGGCTTATTTCTTCTCGCCTATAAAAGTAAAGATAATATCTTTTAAAATATGACATTTTAAAACTTCATTATTTGTTTATTATCTGTTCACTAATTACTTATCACTCGTTCAAATAACCCGTTGTGCATAAAGTTCGGTGAACTAATAGAATAAAAAATCTACCTAATTCACATTCCCTAACGAATCATTTACTGTTCTTATCTAAAATGCATGGCGACCCCAGATGGAATTTCGATTCGTGTTATTTGATTATAATGAACAATTCCTCCTACACGTCTTTTGTTATATGTCTTTTGTAGATTCTTTGTTAAAAAAAGCCGTACGTATGCTAACTAAACACAAGGACTGGTACATATGAAAGCTGTCTCTCGAAAAAGAACCATCTTGGGTGTAGATTGTGTCAACCTAGGTCAGATTGCGATAACAGCGCAGAGGGATAAGGTCGATATTTCTTTCCTCATGATATATAATCGGCGTTACATTATTGAGAACTTCCTTAAATGTTATTATAACATGAATATACGCGTTTTAACGTAACTGTAATTGGGTAACATCGCAGAGCGACTGATCAAGCAAACATTGTTTAAAGAGATTTTGGTTTACACATAAAAATCTCTCACTTTACTTTCATCTCTTTTCTGATACGAAGACTACTTGTTGATTTGGGGTTAATACCACTTTTAACAAATATTTCAGTTATATAAATGCGACTGGTCCATTTAACAAAGATGGGCCACCTTTTCTCAAATCTGTACAACTATTCACGAACGCTTAACATCAAAACAACAACACGAACGACAGATTTCACTTCTGAGTTAGTATAACGCGGCAGTCGGTTTATTTATAGTAGGATGCCTTATCACACAGTAAAAGCCATTTCTCAGTTTTGATGAACCTTATCTCAATCAATATAAAAACAGGAGCTTAGTCGTTCTGACAGCGTTACGCACAATAAAAATAACAAGAAACCAGTTGAACAATCTTATATGTGCTTATAGCATCTTCGCAATCTCTTTCAAACAGAAAGCAAACTGACGTACACTGAGAGTAAGACAGATGGACAAAGAGAGGGAGGAAAAGAGGAGAGATAGATAAATATAGATAGATAGATAGATAGATAGATAGATAGATAGATAGATAGAGAAGAGAAGAGAGAGAGAGGGGGGGAGAAAGAGTAAAATATAGTAAAACGAACACCTTACAATTATGTAAGTATCAGAATTCTATTACACGATCTAATTTTTGGAATTAGGCCCTACCTTTCTCGCCGCACCAAATAACATGCCATAAGGCTACTGATTACTGCAACAAATATCATACAGGCTGGTGGCAAAAAAACTTGAATCCATCCGAGAAATCCTAAAAGAATACAAGTAATTACCAATTCTTAAGTATAAAGGTAGGTTGACAATCAAAACGATTAACTCTTACAGGAGAAAAATTACACACAAAATTACTCTCCTTTAATTACACTATTTCTAATCATTTTGATCCAGTGGTCATCAGCTAAAAATATTTCAGGCTTTAAACAGAATGGCAATAAAAACAAATAACTATTATCCCTTATCCATGTAAACCTGCCTAAAAGACAAAAATGTTTTTTCTTCACTCTTTTCAAATTAAAGAATAATCCTTCCTTCTTATTGACACACACATAAAGGGGTATGTGTATTATAAATTCCAATGGACCTTTTCATGCTCTCATTGCACACGCGTCAAACCAAGTCTCGTTAATTCGGTATTTACCCGAGACTAGGTCACGGGGAGTCGATAAATTACCACTATATAAACTTATATAAATTGGTTATTTTGAACAAGGAAATATACAGGTTAAAATCAGAATTTTGGTCAAAAAAGAGTTTCAACCTATGGTCAGACATATGCAGACCAATCGTATCGAATGATTGATGTCATTATCCTGTATTTCTAGCTAAATTGAGTTTAAAACGGCCTTGTATCTAGGCCATTGGGGACATAACTAGCTGCGATATCGTAGCCCTCTTTCTGGTAAGCTACGACTCCAGCCTTCTTTGCGCTTTGTTGCAAGTCGTTAATATTGTATGTTTTGTCATAAGCGACTCTCTATTTTGGAGAAATTATCAAAATAATAAGAATATCAATCATTTAATACTGGTTTCATTTCAGCTCAAAAAATATTTCCTAAGTTAGGCGGCCAAGACATTAGGTTGGTCATGTGATCTATTATTACGTCATGTTGTTTACTATTGTCATGCTCGTTGTCTGCGCATGTCATATTCTCCGAAGATTGACCTGTCTTCGGGACCGTATCACTTATCCAGATTGGGATATATATTACTACGTCGTACGCATAACTCCATATTATATCGCCAAAAAGTAGCAAGTGGGTAATTGCAATAAAACCTACAATAGTAGAGAAATCAAACTTAACTGTCGCCAAAAATTAATTAGAAAAATAATCATTCAAATTGAAAAAGCATTCATGTCTTGTGCTCTAAGAAGAGGCATCAGGGATTCGAAGCCTGCATTTTATGGACGCTGGCATTTTGAATGTAGTTCGACGGAATCGGCCGAGTTGTCACGAATGAGACTACCCAGAATGCTCAAATTAGATAGGTCAGTATTTGGAAAATGCCACATATCGGAAGATAACAATGTCATGCTTTCAAAACAGCTGTTCGTAATAGATCATAGTATCCTTTTCTCCCTACCATTGAAAAAGAATTATCTTCAAAGAAACTGAATCGTCAATATCTTTTTTTCCCTATCAAATAAAATTAACACTTGAATTACTTTCATGCAACTTTTTTCTTAGTTTCTATCGGAACTCCCCCCCCTTTTTTTTAAATACTATGTCTTCCAAATATGGCGACCATAATTTTCATTTGCTATCGTTTTGGAGGGAAGCCCGAGATCTCGTGAGATCTCGCTGTCAACTGCAAAATGGCCGACATTTGATTCAAAATGGCCGAAAAACTCGAAGTTTCCGATGGTGTAGCAAATATAGCCTTAAATGCATAAAATATCCGACTTTTTGCTGATTTACATTTATTTAGATGGATAGACAAATGGTTTAGGTTCATCTTGGTATTAACTTTTTGTTTGTAAATTTTACACAACTTCCAATAAACGACCTCAAAGTGCCTGGAGTGTGTCACTTCGGGCTCTGCATCAAAGAGCGAAGAAAGGGGGTGTGTCGTAGCCCTCGCCAGCAGATTATCAGAAAGAGGGCTACGATATCGCACTTAGGGACATAACGTACCCCCACTTTGGTGAAATTATCCTATCATACAATAATATTTCCAATGTAATGATATTTTTTGAAAAAAATGATTTTTAATACCCCCCCATGACTCACATACACGAAAAGAAGAAAAAGTTATAGTCATAATCATAAACAGAATATCAACGATTGGCTACCAAATGGTCGTCAGTACCATTTGAGACGATATAATGTCAGTTCATTTAGAATTTTATTTTTATTTTTTCTCGCCCAAACTTTCATAACTCCAATTTTTACAAAGAAGAAGAACAGGAGTTAAGGTGATTCTTGTGGTTGCCGGTTTAATATTTTTTCTGCAGTAGTAAATTCCCCCAAATCATAAGTATTCATACTTTACAGGCGTTTGTTTAAAAAATGCAAAATACTAAGTAGAATCATACTTTTATTGTATATGGTGAAAATAAGCAGAATTTTTAAAGAGGCCGGAGATCCTGACGCTAGGTCAAAGTTATGTCACTAAGGCAGAGTTTCCTGAAAACGGATCAAAAACCTTGTTCGAGTGCTCTCATTTACTATATTTTTAAAACCTCGAGAGAAAGAGAGGACCGACATTTCATAAGCAATGCCTCCTTTTGAACTGTTCGAAATATGCTTCAGATCAAGTAATTTATATTAGAACAACGACCTTAAAACCGAAATTACAAATTCTTAGTTCTTTCATTCCCGCATATCCATTACTTCAGAAGACATAGTTGGAAAAGTTAAAACCGAATGTTGCACCCAACCTTACAAATTGCCTTAATGTTTGTGATTAACTTGGGAGGAATACATATCAACATACAGTGTTTAATCGGTGCAAAGCGCGCCAAACAATTTTGAGTAAAAGGGGTTTGGATTTCATTTGCATAGAAATTATGGTTTCATTTGCACACTACTACTATTGCTACTACTACTACTATTGCTAATAATGATATTGATAATAACGAAACAATGTTAATAAACGCTCTGTATAAGCGAACTGAATTCATTTAACCCATCATCAGCCGGCAACATTTAAGACTTGTTATAATTGAATGGAGTTGCAGCTGGCTATTTTAACTTTATGTAGTTTTTGATTTATCGTTTCTTATTTCTGGGTAGAAAAATTGTGGACATGAAGAAATTGCTTGTTGAAAACAATTTCTATATTTCCCACAATGTTTTTGTAATTGTTTTTTTCCTCTGGAGCGTCAAAAGCGTCATTGTCAGGTAATGGGTTAAACAGTAACAGCTGCTATGAGAATTTCTGATATGTTTTCCATTAAAGATAGTCAAATGTTGTCAGTAGCCTTTATGAACTTACCATTATCTCCACTCGGGTACAGTGGGTAAGTGTTGTCTGCTGAAATCACCAGGCAAATAAAAAAAAAAAAAAAAAAAAAAAAACGATTTAAACGACGGTCTCAAAACTCATGCAAAACAAATTCTAAGTATTATCTCAATGCTGTATGATAGCTTCATTCATCTTTATATACTTTTATTCTAAATAATTAGACTATAAAAATTTACTAAAAAGGAAAATCAGGGATTCGTGAATGTATCGAAGCAGATTATATATATCCGTATATAAAACGCACTAAAATATTGGTGTATTACTTTATAATGATCCGTTTATAAAACGCACTAAAATATTAATGTATTATGTTATCTATCTATCGTTTTTATAAATCGTACAAAAATATTGATGGAAAGAAAATAGGGGTGACCACATGCATGTAGATTATTTATCTCCGGACTACAATAATAGTATAACAAGAAATCCACACTACCCACCATACAAACAAATGGAACTCAGTTTAGTTTCACGTTTCAAGTCAACAAGACGAAAACTTCCGTTGTGACCATAAACACCGACTTTCTCAATTTGTTCTTCATCCAAATGATCTAAAATAGCAAAAGAACACAATGATAGAACAGAACGAAACAGTTGTAACTGTCTATATGTTGGACGCAGTTACAACTGTTTCGTGCTGAACCATCGATATACGTTAGAACGACTTATCCTCATACGATTTGTGGAATTCTGTATCAGATGTTTAAACTTATGTATGACGGCACAGACCACAGGAAGAGCGAATAACGTAGATCTATTCATGAAATACAACATGTAATTAATTTACCAGGGTCGTCTGCTCAAAATGTTCGACGACAGGGGTCGGATTTCGTCAAAATTGCATCGGAACAACTATCCATCGTCGTTTAATGTTTTTTATCACGGACATTTTTTTTGCTAGCACAGCGTCAGCTTTGATAGCTTAATTTAACAGACAAAATTTTGAGGTCTTCTCAGAGTTAAATGAGTGCAAACTGCCACTGGAGGCTTAACCACTAAACCCACTGACTGCATACGCCATGAAAAATAGTCCGTATGTGTTTGAAGAATATTTCAAATTATACCTGCAAGTTCATTTTGCTATTTATTTTAGCTCGCTTGCATCTCAAGAAAGCAGCTTTCGAAAACATGGTGGACAGTGAAGAAATTGCTTGTAACAAGCAATTTCTTCATTGTACGCAATGTTTTCTATCCTATAAGGCAAAGGCTTTCTAAATTCCGCTTACTTGAAATTGTCGTCTGCAACTCCTTTCAATTTGAACCAGTCTAAGAATTTGTCAGGTTGTAATGGATTACTTAACAAAACCATGCCTTGCTAGCTTACAGTATTTCAGTACTTTGATTTACAATTCTAGAAAGATAAAATTCGTCTAGAAAGCTCTCTTTAATTTATTATTGAAAGCTGTATATACATGTATTTAATAACGGGCTGTTGAGGTATTATTTATCACTAGGATTTTTCTCGAGTGACCACTTCTATCAAACTCTGGATATCGGTAGGGGCCCATTCTTCATCCTGTCATTATCATATCAGTGTTCTTATTGATAGTGTCCTTTAAAGGGGCAGTAGGTTGGCTGCCAGGACGGTGTCATGTTCAAGACTCTCTCTACCGCGTTAAGATTCAGTGGCCAATTACTTCGGCATGCTTGTTCCCCTGATGTTGGTCCCATATCCTCGTGAACATCCTTAAGGGATAAGCCTTTGAGGCCAAGGTATTGAAATTCCACCCGACTATCAACGTTGCCTATTTCTTAAGAATCATCCGTAGCGGGTAGGTTTTAGAATCAAATTTGGTCCAACACCAGTTTGAATTTTTGGGAATCGGGATTTACCGGCATTTGAAAGTAGGAAAATGAATGAGTTGTATATAAATATATTTTAAAGACAGATTGAATTTTTAGATTTAGGATTCATACGTCTTAAAAAGATTATATGAAATGGGCCCCTACCAAAATACAGAGTTAACTAGTTAATTCCCTTTAACCCTTGGTAATTCCGATCATTTTTGCGCTATCTTCCGATAGGTGGCATTTTTCAAATACTGACCTATCTAATTTGAGCATTCTGGGTAGTGTCATTCGTAAAAACTCGGCCGATTCCGTCAAACTACATTCAAAATGTCAGCGCCCATGAAAAGCACGCTTCGAAATTTTGAAGTCCCTTTTTGGAGAAGAGATAAGACATAATGCTTTCATAATTTAAAATAATTATTTTTCTTATTAATTTGGGGCGACAGTTAAGTTTTATTTCTCCACAATTGTAGTTTTTATTGCAATTATCTACATGCTACTTTTTGGAGATATAATATGGAGTTGTGCGTACGACGTATAAATATTTATCCCAAACTGGATAAGTGATACGGTCCCGAAGACAGGTCAATCTTCGGAGAATATGACATGCGCAGACAACGATCATTTTTGTACACTACCTATACACTCGAAGATACAGGAATTCCCTAAAGTTCGGCTTTTTCCATTGTACCATTGCTTCCGCCCCAATTCTTTAAATTGTTGAAGTTCCCTGGCCAATTTATTTGAACGCTAAACCACCTTAAATCACAAGATTATAATAAGTCAATCGTATTAATATGTAAGACTAGCCATTCTCTCACCATGAATGAAAAAACTCGCACCTCTTTCCCAGGCGTTAACATTTTCCTGTTTTTACGTCCCTGTTTTTTATACCTAGAAAAACTTTAGTGAAAAAGAAGAAATTGCTTGTAGCAAGCAATTTCTTCTTTTTCCACGATATTTTCTTCCCTGCAGAATGATTCCATTTCAAACAAAATTGACTTTGAACTGTCGTCTGCAAAGCCTTTGAATTTCGACAGGTCTAAAATTTGAAAAATCGAAAAGGGTTAAACTTCCACATGATACATTTCAAAGAATTGATAAATTTCATCAGACCACCGAGTAATTAATGTTTTTGTTTATATGCTTGCTCCATATACGTATAAACATTGACACTGGTAAGTACATGTCGATCTAATTTTGAATGGTGATATAGTCTTTATTTCATATTTACACTTTTACTTTTATGAAACGCATCATAAAACGTAACACTTAGAGCGTAGTAATTTGAAAAGGTGCTACCATGAAAATGTGACTTGTACCGCTTCTGCTCAAGCCAGTAACTACATTTCATTATAAGCTATTGCTTTAAAACCTGCGGACGAAATGCGTTCGATTCAATTTTGATATCAGTGCATGTATTTATCTATTGGTAGGATGTACTCGAGAAAACGTGAGAAATAATAAAAAAGAAGTCCTGCAAAAAGTCCTACGATATTAAACTTAAGCAATCGCTTTGAATGTGCTAATGCAATAAGTTGATACATTATATTGTTTATAATGTTTGATATTCAAACCTTATTCTTAGATTCTTAAGAACAAAATAAATTTGAAATAAATTTAGTCAGACGACTTTCTTAATATTTCTCAAAAGGGTAATTGATTAATCCCATTCCAAAACATTCCATTTATCCATTCATCAATCCACCAACCCATCCACCATCCTACCCGTCCATCCATCTATCCGTCCATCCATCTATCCATCCATCTATCCACCCATCCATCAATCCATCCATCCATCCATCTATCTATCCATCCATCCATCCATCCATCCATCCATCAATAAATCTATCCATCCATCAACCCATAAATCCATCAATCAATATTCTATCCACCCATTCATCCTCCCACCCATTCATTCATTCATTCATCCATCCATCCATCCAACCATCAAACCGCCCATTCATATGCACTATTATATGTATATACCGTAAATGTATGTAGACGACTTGAGAATGAATATCATGCATCTATGTATGTGTAAGTGATTTCTATAAATACGTTTATATTATGTTCACTGTTAATTTGCTTGTTCGTTTGAATGGGTTTAAAGACACTTTTTACAGTAATTCACTCATATCGATGAGGCTGAAACACCGTACCATGGAATTCTTGTATTTCTCAGACCAGGATTACTACTACATCCAACAGCTCATCCCACTTAGGTTTACGAATATCTTCCCAAGGAACTAAGAACAATAATTAATTACAAAGGACGCCTTTGCTTATTTTGTTTCGAAAATGGGATATAGAATATGAAAACTGAATTAGAATCAAATTAATTTCCTAGGAAGGAAAGATGATTAAAATGTGACAAAGTAAGTACAAATGTCCACAACAATTTCAAATTCTAAGAGTAGTACACGAGTATTCAATTTTTCTCCGTGAGAAATACTGAAAAACATATCTGATTCTGCTCAAAACAGGAGCATCTAGTTTCAGTCCTTACGCAGATTGAAACAGTAACTTCTCAATCTACTCAAGAGAATTAAAGGTAGGTATCGATGTTTTCTTTATGTCACAGATTTTGATTTTTCTTATTCCCTCTCATTTACTATTTTAATACAATATTCTGAAAAGTAGCTTTACTAAAATCAGGAGTAGTTTACTTGAATAAACAATGGTATTTCCCTAAAAGCCTACGTAGGCTGTTAATCTATTTTTAGATTAAGCCGAGACAGTTGCGAAGAATATTGGATCATACAACCGGTGCGTATAACCGTTGGAATCCCGTATTCAGTTTGAATTACATCAAAACAACGTCATCAATACGTCATCAGGTGCTATGTTCGCTAGCCTGTCTTCAATTCAGTAAAGATCAGTTCAAAACTACCATAAGTATTAATATGAATATACACACTTACCGTACTTTTGCGCTTACCATTTGGTGTGACAAAATTTCGGACATTGGTTGTTTCGCTTGTCAATTTGTTGACTTTGGGTCATATGCAAATGAAGTCATGCGATGTGGACAACCGAATTCCGTGATATCTAAAAATAACCTGGAATTCCGCTAAACCTTTTCTACAACCCCAAAAAGCCACTTTAAGCCTATCAGCTTACCGCGAAGTCATTATCTGACTCAAATTTAAGTGTTCAGCGTCCGTTATAGCGTATTTTTAGGCGATTGGCAAATTTTTGTTTTCAAGGTTTCAGAAACATCAATACCTCCCTTTAAAGGGAGGTATCGATGTTTCTGAAACCTAGTTAAGAAAAAATTACCATGTGCCGAAAACTAGACTCAAACAAACATTAAATATCTTAGGTTAGGTCAGGTATTGTCTTGGTGGTAATCTTATAGACCTAAAGTGGCTTTTTGTGGTGATAACGGAAAGTTTCAGTTGAATTCCAGGTTATTTTTAGATATCACGGAATTCGGCTGTCGACATCGAATGACCTCATTTGCATATGACCCAAAGTCAAATGAAGGTAACACATTTACTAGCGAAACAGCAAACGTCCTATATCATGTCACATGAAAGGACTGATCTTTACAGACCGGCTAGCGAACATAACACCTGATGACGTAACGGTGACGTTGGTTTGATGTAATTTGGTCTAAATGTATGGTTCAAACGGTTATTCGCGCCACGTGAATGCCCTATAATCTTCGTAACTGTCTCGGATTAATCTAAAAATAGATTAATAGCCTACGTAGGCTATTAGGGAAATACCCAGCTTTTTTCTGATAAGCGACCTCATATTTTTGCAAAACTACTTTGCGGCATATTGTATTCAAATAGTTTATGAGAGGAAATAAAAAAAATTAAAATCTGTGACATGAAAAAAACATCGATACCTACCTTTAAAGGGCAAATTTCGGGACTTATCCGTATATCGGTAGGGGCCGTTGTTTTTCTTCCTATCAAGTTCAGAATATTGTCTTATCCCTTTGCCCAAATCTCCAAAATAGACTTCAGAGGTCATCTTACTTGTAAATATCCGGAGGTGCCATGAACGAGCATCGTTCGTCCAGACTTCAAGTGGTTGCTGCAATTGATCATCTGATGGAACGATAGTAGCAGATTGTCCAGTAAACAAAACGTTCCCTATTAGCGTCATGTTTTCATTTAGGCAAGACTCGTTCGCTTCCGATAATGTCAGTTGTGTTGGATAGATGACTGGAATCGCCTTACCTGTTATCAAAATATAAAACGCCAGATATTGGTAACAGTCGAATATGCTTCAAAATATTGATGTACAGAATCATTTTTACTTTAGAATCAATTTCTTAGAATTCTATTCTGTAAAATTATTGAATATTCAAAGTCCAATCTAAGATGAAACGTATTGAAACAAATGAATTGTAAATTTTATAAATACATTAAGATTAATTAAATTACGTCGGATCAAAATCACATAAATTTGAGTTCAGAAAAGTTTACAATAGTAAAATTGGTAATAATGCTTGGGGACACTGGTAAGCCACTTTGAATATTAAGAATTGAATTTTTGTTGTTTAAAGTTTGTATTATAGTTTCGGTGCTATTCTTATAAAAACCAAAACAAAGTGTGGGTAAAAGAAATCGAGTCCACATTTCTTGTATTCAGAGACCGTTCTTTCGAACGAGCAGACTTGATCTTTTTTTCAAACATGATACGTCGAGGCAACTCGTTCAAACCCCATTAAAATCTTTAACGGAGACACGTACCGTGTTAAAGCAGAAGGTAAAGAGTTAAACAAATCTAGACTTGTACATTTGAATGGAAAAAAGATATCGAAAGACTAAAGTTTGTAAAGAACATCTGATTGGTCTGCCATATTCATAAAAAAAGAGTAACCAACCATCAAACAAAAGCCACGAACATTTATTTTAGTAGGTGAAGTCTTGTGACTTACCTACACAGATAAATGGAGTCTATCAACAAAACTAACAAACAAAACATAGCAAACAATGAATCAAAAGTATGAAAATGCATCTAGGTATGTGTAACTGAGTTACCTGAACAGATATATGACCTCCGTGATGTACAGGTATCAAAATACTGCTCTCCTTTGGTTGTAAGAGTAGTAACATACTTGCTAAACTTATTAACCAAATCCAACGAGCCGCCCATGCTTTGGTAACTGAGTGTGTCTATAATAGTGTATCCACATTCGTGGTAGAGCACATCACTCAAAACTGTAAAATATAGTGAACCCTTATATGAGCCACTGTTCTAGCACATCCAAACAAAACTTTGAAGGCGCGATAGAAACGCGAATTAAACAATAGAACGCAATGATTGTCGACGGTCTAATTTGGCATGAACTTTAACCAATTGACGGAATTTTATTTGTCAATCAAAAACGATTGATCTATAAAACAATTTCATTTGGAACGGGAGTGAACTTTTAGAGCATTTGTTGATTCGCGACTTGAACGTCGTAACGATAGGTCAATAACCTCACAATACCGCATCTTGGTGCGCTGAAGAAAAGAAAAGAGGAATTACTTGTAATGAACGAAACTCGTTTATGGAACCTGTTTTCTACCCTGTCTGGCACTTCTTTACATTTCAGCTTTACCATTAAATTTGGGTCAGCCTAAAACAAGATACCGTCTTGTAATTGATGAAATGATGTTAAATATCGCATTAAGGGTTTGGTCAAACAAGGACACAAAGTCGAAAGAGGTTAGAAGCCGCGTTTTTTTTTTTGTTATGCATTTCATGACGTGGAAATGCCTTGGTATTGACACCAAATGGATTTTCCATAGACGAAATCGCGGTCTAATGAAATCACTTTTCAATGACTTCGTACATTCTACGTACGAAGCACGTCAATAGCAAAGTTTCAAAAGAAGGGCGGACTCAGAGAAAATGCATTGTAAGCTAGTGGTGAGAACTTGTCGGTCATAGTGGAGATGTAGTAGAAACGTGAATGAAGTATATGCATTCGTCGTTTGAAGTCCCAGTATATTAAGATTCAGATTGATTTCCTGAATTTAGTCTCGTTCTATCCACCGTGAGTGTGACCGAAACTTTTGTTATAACCATTTTTGTCCAAACTAACTGTGTACAAATTAACATACATGTAGTGCGATAACGTTAACGCTAGAGCGTAACGTTAGAGTATTACGCAAAAGGACGATAACGAAAGCACGAGATCAGAATGACGATTACGCTATAGTAGGACGGCGACAAAGCAAGAGTACGATTGATATATCACGATACTATCTAGCTTCCTGGGTGTCATTATCATGGGCACGTTTGATCACCATCACAATCTTGCGTTAACAGCATCGTACCAAATAAATTATTTTGCGATTACTCTAACGGTAATCCGTAAACAACAACACCATCTGTGCTCAGCGGCGATACATGCAAAAAAATTATTCGATTCACTCCCGGTCTAAATCAATGATTGAAAGGACAATCGATTGTTTGATCGAAAATGGCGATCCGTCAATATCTCTAACTAAAAGGTGAAAGGTGCTTGTCAGCAATGCGCCTAAATCGAATTAGCGGCTGTAGATTCGAATTTATAGATGCGGTTTTCTTATCACAAAACCATTGGTAGGTCCACGATGATTTAAAAATGAAAACGTTCGCTGATAAGAACACAAAATGGTATCGTGATCTCACCATCGAGCTTCGAGGTATCACCATTATACCCTCACGGTATCACCGTCGTACTTTCCTGCTATCGCGATGTCACAATCGCGCTATAGTCACCGTAATCTCACGTCACAGTAGTCTTGCGTTATATTCATCGTACTGTCGCGCTTTCGTCATCGCACTTTTGCATTACCGTCATTTTATTTTGCGCTCTATCGACTCATCAATCTCAAAATATCAAAATCTTACTCCGGCGTTATCGTCATCGTATTATATCGCTATCGCCATCGTACTACCGAGCTCTCTTTATCGCACTATTGCATTACCATCTTATTTTGCACTCTATCGACTCATTCTTCTCAAACTATCAAAATCTTACTCCCGCACTATCGCCATCTTACTATCTCGCTACCACCATTGTTCTTTCACGTTATCGTCTCACTACTCTCATATTATCTTTATCGTTTTTTTCACCTTCCGGTGCGCATGCTCAAAACACACATTGAAACAAGACTGTAACGTTTGTGAATGCCAGCGGTAGAAATTAAAACGCCTATAACATTTTAACGAAACTAACTTCAATGTATTTTTAAGGCGAGAATACGATAATAGAATGAGGATTTCTCGAGAGTAAAATAACAATTACGAAGGGCACAATGATAGCGCGATAATATTACATATTAATATTACATTGAATTTGAAGAATTCATACGTATAACATTAATCCCTGTCTGATCGTCTTCCTTGAGAATAAACTATGTTATCATTGACGAATTTTATAGCGAATGAAAGACCTAAGATCGATAGCTGCTACTGGAATCGAATCGGGGCCTTTTACCGAGAAGATAACGCTCCATCCTACAACCGCGGACACGAAAATACATAGGGAATATTACAACAGTGTGTTTTTCTATTTGTTGTTATCGTGTTCTCGAATCGAGTGTAGGTATTTTTTATTGCATTCGACCGAAGGTCTCATCCAATAAAAAATACCTACACACGATTCTCGAACACGATAACAACAAATAGAAAAACACACTGTTGTAATATTCCTTTTATTATATACCTTTTAGGAAATGACATTAAGAAAATTATCTTGAATGGCTAAGAAATAACCAACTTTCCGAAAAAACCGGAATAATACACAATACACAAAAAAGTAGTCCGTGTTTAACGGTACTCGACGAATACGTTTTTTTTGCTACACGCCAAATATTGCTTTTTTTTCTGTCGAGTTTTATTTGACAGCCAGGTTTTACTTCATAACTTTTATTGGTATATAATAAAAGAGTACCATGACGATATTACGACAGTATAATGACGGCATCACGATAGTACGTTTTATACATTATCAGTGTACCGTGAAGATAAAGCGATAGTACGATATTGATAAGACAACATTACGAAGGCGTTAAGGGAAACAGTATGAAAACGATATCGTAGGAGAGTACGATGGCGTTAACGCTAATGTAAGAACAATGTTAATATCACAACAATATATTGATGAGATCACATTGAAATTTCCGGTTATCGTCATCGTACTGTCATACTCTCAAGTTACACATATCATCATAGAACATTCTTGAAATACCCATTCTACTCTCTTATTATCACCATCGTACTTTCGTACTCTCGGGTCATCACCTCGTACTCGCCTTCCTAAAAATCAACCGAATATTTTGCGATGATTTAAACGATTACCGTACAAAGCCTAACTCCATCTATTAATCGTTTACCCGAATCATTCCTGTTTTGTGTTTTAGCTGATAGTACTCCGTAGTCCGCAGTCCAAATTTCATGTATCATGGTGGTTTCATTCTCTTGTCTCAGTAAAAGATCACTGTAAGAAGCTGGCCTTCCGCCTTTTTCCAAGCAAGACTTCATTGCATCCGTCCAACTTGATTTATCAGAAAATACTGTGGAGGGATCAAATGTCATCAATCAGTGTTTCATATCTAAATGGATATTAGGAAACGTTAAAATGAACTTAAGCGACCATCCTAACGCTAAATGAATCAAAGCACCGAAAGTGCTGATCTTAAGACAAAACGCCTAGTCCGGCTGGCTTAAGATAATCTATATGAAAGATAACAGACTGGCTCAATAGGATGTTTTATACTCTAGTGGCCAAAGAACGATCTCCATTTAACAATAATAAGTCCCAAAACGAAAAGAAAATAAAACCAAAAAACAAAAAACAAAAAAAAAATAAAATAAAAATATCCCCCCCCCTAAAAAAACACCCCACCCAAAACCCAACAACAACACAAAAAACACAACCCCAAATAAACAAGCAAAAAAAAACCAAACAAACAACAACAACAACAACAAAATAAGGGGACAATCATGGCCCTTTATCGCCCGTCTTAGTACGATCCGTCACCTGTCCTCTCTGTAAGATTTGTAACGAACTTTTTGCTTTGGTAAATGTCTCTTCGTGTTAATGATTGTATGTAAAGATTGCAAAGCCCTTATCCTACTGATCATGGAGTATTTTTGCTTTAACAGAATTCAAACACAAAACCCAGTCTGCAATAACACCCATTCTGATCTTTCTCTGTGCCATATTTGATATTCTAATCAAAAAGAAAATTGACGGATCCATGTTGTCAACTAAAAAACGATTGAAAAAATGGACCGGATTGGAATTTCGAACTTCTTCATTTATTGACAAGCATTTTTATTAGGCTAAACCCATTACAAGACGGCTAAGTTTTAGACTGATCCAAATTGAAAGGAGTTGCAGACGACAATTTTAAGGTTATGGAATTTTGGAATTTCTTTTACCTTTTCGGTAGAAAGCATTGTGAAAAATAATGAAAGTGTTTAAAACAAGCAATTTCTTCATTTTCACAATGTTTCCCGAAGCTTTTTTCTCTTCGGGCGTCTAAAAGCGTCATCGATTGGGAATGGGTTAAACGTTGCAGCTACAGCTTATATAAGCTGTACTTAAAATAATTAGATCGGCAGCTAACCAAATGACGCTTTGTTAAATAGAACTGTATAAAATGTGTTAAGTAACACCGTTTGATATCTAAGTCGAACTTTAAGTCTGATATTGGACGGCAATGTATGCGTTCTGTCAATTGATAGGAGAGTTCGTCGCGCTTGAAAATCAAAAACAATTGTTAACCTTTGTCCAGCTATTCCCGAAATATTCCTGTTTTGACATGAGTTTTAGACAAAGATCAGCCTGGTCTTGGCCTTCACCTCCTGTTTGTCCCCTTTAAAATAATCTTCAAAAGAAATACTGACCCCCATTAAGAGCTTCCGATACTGCCAGTCCTTTGATGTTAAAGTATTTCTATATAGGATTTTAATTCGGCATGACAAGGTTTAATCCTAATCCATAACCAGACGACAAAATTAGACAATTCCAAATTCAAAGAAGTTACACACGTGAATTAGTAGTAAATGCATTTCTGAAAGCAAACCTTATTTCCTTTTCCATGGCAGAAAAAAATTGTTTAAAACATGATTATTACAGGCAAAGTCTCCATTTCACCCAATGTTTTCTTAGCTTTTATTTTGAGGTCTTAAAAGTGAAATTGTTTTTGAATAGGTTGAGCAAACTATTCATTACCCTCAACTTAAGAATCAATCAAGAATCGACTGAACAATTAAATCGATCATTCCGTTCGGAAATACATTGTTAAATCATTTAGCCTCAAGTTACGTAAAACGCTATAGTTTCGACGTTTAGGCTGTCGATTAAAAGAAAAATTATTTTCTCACACAATCGTCTCGTATCTCAGACAAACTACAGTGTCAGAGTGTTCAGTAGTAATCTTACTTTGACGTTGGCGTGGTAGGCCGCCCGTTAACCCATTACCGGACGGCAAAATTTTAGACTGGCTCAAATTGAAAGAAGTTGCAGACGACAATTTAAAGTTTATGGATTTTTTTTTATTTATTTCAACTTTCTGGGTAGAAAACAATCTGGAAAATGAAGAAATTGCTTGTAACAAGCAATTTCTTCATTTTGCGCATTGTTTTCCAAAGCTTTTTTCCTTAGGAATGCGTCACTGAGTGGGAATGGGTTAATCAACCGAACAGTAGACCCACTCTACGCTAGATTGTATCAAGAGCATAGTCCGGCGTATCGTGAACAACCTACTTTTTCTGAAACCTCTGCTTACACTGTAAGTATCACATTAAAGAAGAATTTATATTAGATTACAAATTGAAAATTATTCAAGGAACAAATTTACTCGTTTCTTGGTTGGAATAAAGAACTAACAAAGACTTCCTCTTAATCGCACTTAAACGACACAACGTCGAACCTTCTATTGATGGATAGTGGGCAAAGCGCTTGACTAGATGTTCAACGCTCAATATTAAAAAGGTTTTTTTTGCTTCCAGCAAGTTGAAAATATGAAGTCAAAGATGGAGTACCAATTTTGCGACCAAGACGACCCGTGTGTTGGTCCTTAGTAACCATTTTAACTCTTTCCTGTACAAAACCTGGATTTTTCGTCGCTGTGATTTTATACTTTTGTAACAAGCAATTTCTCCTTTCCCAACAATATTTTACTACCACATAGGGTTGTTTCAATTCAAATTGTCGTCTTCAACCTCTTTGAACTTGGACTAGTAAAATAAAGCGGGAAAGGGTAAATGGCCTACAGCTTATAATGAATTCTCCGAATCAAGACTTACCAACTGTAGCTCTTACTGCTGCCTAATCGCTAACAAAACAGAAAGGCTTTACATGTTATAACGCGTGCAATTTCTCAGACCTGCATTAGAAGATGAGAACCGAACAATATATAAAAAGATAATAATCAATAATGTAAACTTTCATAGTAAAAATGTTTTAAATGAGTTTTTTAAAAACAAATGTGATTGTGAAGGTAGTTTCAAATATACGCAACATGCGCAGTTTGAACAGAATTGAAACGTTTTACTATTCCAAATTGGTCTATATGGCGTTACTCATAAATAACCTACCTTCTCTAGCATCCAGTTGTGGTCCATTGTCCAAAAGCAGAAGAAGAAGAACTATATTATCCAGATTCATTATAAAGCATGACCTTCTTTACAAAGCTTTATCAGTTTGTCTATTAGCGGAACATATTGTAATTGAATAACTTCCCCATTAAACCCATTACCAGACGACATAGTTTTAGGCTTGTCCGAATTCAATGAAGTTGCAGACGGTAATTTAAAATTTGTGAAATCATATATTTTCAACACTCTTGGTAGAAAACATTGTCGAAAATGAAGAAGTTGTTTCAGGATATTTCTTCTTTTCACACAACATTTTCCCAATTGTTTTTCGCGAGGGGCGTCAAAAGTGGCTTTATGTGGAAATGGGTCAAATAACTTCCTCATACATTCTTAAAATAGGTCAGGGTCATTATAAGCGACCTCAACTCTGAGCATGGAAATTTCCGAAAAATTATTTCAGAGATTAAGGGATTTTTGTTGTCGTTTTCGTGGAGGTATGAAACGAAAAATCTTATCATACTGTATGAATACGAGATGCGGATTCATACATGAGTGTGATAGGTTTTTCGTTTCATACCTACACGAATAACAACTACAAAAACAAAACAAAAAGCACACACACAAAAAACAAACAAACAAACGTTCTATTAATTTCTCATAATTCAGTTACGTCAAGCGGAAAAAAGAAAAACAAACAAATTTTGACAATTCTTTATGGAACTATTTCGTGTGGGAAACAACAGGAAGTCAATGTCATGTGTAGCTGAACAACCCATTGTGGAAAATACTTTGAAAATGGCGTCAAACCACTAAAACCTGTCAATTTTTATAAATATTTTCCTCCGAGATATTGTCAATATCAAAACGGACGTAGTAATCAAGCTGTTACTGAATGTCTATTTGAGAGGTTTGTATACGAAATATGCCCTTGTAATTCCCAATTCCTTGGTGTAAAACAACAAAAACAACAGAAAAAAAAAAAACACAAAATCAAAACCAACAACTCAAATTTCTTTTATTTCTTGCCTTCTGTATGATTCGCATGGAAAAGTAAAATAAATGTTTAAACGGAGCTGTCAAAATATTCTTAAGATAGAAAATACGATTTTTTAAAAAAATTCCCTAAAAGTCAGCTAATTTACATCAAAAAGGTTTTTAATGCCAAGAAAAGAGTTGCACTCTTAAATATTTTGTGTTTTGAATATGAGCCTATGCGTGACATTTCCAACCATTTCGCATGTGCGTGACTCGCACACATTGAGCACCCTGGACAGCCTTTCTTGGCAATTAGAATATTCGCTAATTGTTTAGAGAAGCTTTCGAACAGTATCTATCCACAGGGCGCAGAGTGAAGACACTGATCAGACTGTGCGGATGCACAGGCTGATCTGGGTCTTTACTTGGCGCATATGTGTAATGGTTGGAAATGTCACGCACGCGCTCATATTATAGTAATCATTTAGGTTATGACTAATGTGCAGTCAATCTTATCATGCAATTATTAGTACAGAGAGTCATTGTTACAACAATACAATCACACAAGGAAGGTAAATATGTTTCCGTTAACCCATAACCAGACAACAAAATTTTAGAATGGTAAAAATTCAAAGGAGTTGCAGGCGACACTTTAAAGTTGGTGAAACTGTACATTTTTTTAACTTTTTGGGTAGAAAACATTGAGGAAAGTAACGAAAATAAAGCTCGTAAAAAGCATTTCTACATTTTACACAATGTTTTCTCAGTTGTTTTTCTTGAGGAACGTCCAAAAGCGTTATCATGAGGGAATGGGTTAAATGTTAATAATGTCAACTTATTAATTTTACCGATGGTAATTTCACATTATGTATAGTGCCGATGTTTTTAAGTACAACCAGTGAAAGTTTTGTGGGTCGGGATGAAAGTAAACAGAGTATTTCAGAGTTTGTTGTCCAGTAATGGTTAAATAATAGGCTAATAGTTCCCCATTAAGTCTTTTTCATATCGATTAGGAAATAAATTCTAATTTAGATTTATCCCGCTTGATCATTCCTAGAGAATAAACGCGGGCTAGCACCGAATGTATGGGTCTCTTAATATCAAACGGCGCCTGGGAATCAAACTTGGGACGTCCTGAGCTCTGTCTTGTCATATGGACACCGTATTCTCATAAACTAACAGCAAATGAGCCCAAGAACAAAAGAAAACAAATGTTTGTGCTCGACAAAAACGGAAATAAATGTACTGTGTGTACATATACTCAGTATGAATTAGATCCTTTTCCCGATACTACAATCGGTCTTGTTCGAGCAACCACCTCCATTTAGCCACCACTTGCATTAAGCGACCCCAATCGAAATCCTCTTTTCAAAATCAAAATTTCACATATAGAAGTGGTCGTATTTGTTACAACTTTTCATACCCAAATCCAATGTTGTTGGAACTTGTTAAAATTTTCCCAGTTAGACGATTCTAATAAGTCCCAACAACATAGGATCTAGAGAGAATTCTATAGTAATTAATATAAGCAATCGAACCAACCCTTCTCGTATTTCACATATAAGAGTATTAAGCGACCATTCTCTTAAGCGACCACTTTTGGTCGTCCCAAGAGTGATCGCTTAATACAAGATTAACTGTACTTACAAAACTTGGTTTGTTTGTTTGAATGGGGTTTTACGCCGCTTTCAACAATCTTTCAGTTATATCGCGGCGGCTGGAGCACCTTACAATGGAATCCTGGTATTTCTCACACCAGTACTACCATTACAGTCTTTCCTAGCCTCCAGCTGCTATCCCACATAGGTCTACGATTATTGACCTATTGGTGAGAGACAAATAGTCGGAAAGGATGAGTGCCGCCGTCGAGGATCGAACCCGGGACCTCTAGATTGACAGTCCGACGCGCTACCAACTGCGCTATGACGGCGGCTTTACAAAACTTGGACATACCGAGTAAAATTTAACGAAGACTCATTAGATGATATTGACAATAAGTTTTTAAAACATATTCTACATTTTTTCTGTTGAAATAATGGTGAACGAGGTATAGGGGAGAGCGAGAAATGCACGGGGACCTAATATTCAACTTCTTAAGGCTACAAAGCATTTAATCAAAGGCATAAACGGCCTCAAATGCAGTCAGGACTGTATATTAACAATTAGAATGTTAATTGAAGCAATTCTCTAATTGTCTGTTGATATAAGGAAATCAAATCTGAATACTTCTATCTTACCCTCAAAATTTGTTTTCAATGCCACTGACTATTTTCACAAGGGAGTTGCTTTCTGACAAAGAACACGCTTGAATCTACCATTACAGACTCAAAATAAATTATACTTGCTTAAAACATTGCAGATGGGAAATCTTTACACGCGTTTATATGTAAAAATAGAATTCTTGTTTTTATGTTCTTGAAACTAAGAAACCAAGAACCTTGAGGTCAGAACGAGGATCAGATCTACAACATCGAAGGTAAAGGTCGAGTGCTTTAACCATTTTAGCTAAAAGAACTTACTCGAATGGGGATCCGCTTGTATGATCGAGTATGAAAAACATCATTGTTCATGTATTCTGTAATCAAGATTGAGTTGAACCTGAACATAGGTGTTGAAAAGAGTGACTAAATACAAATCTTGCGAAATATGTAAAAATAAAAAGAATTAATTATATCTACCCTTACATACTGTATCTATTTTTCAGGGGCCAACTTTGACTAAAGTTCCTACCGTTATTGAACAAATTAACAAAGCCAATTTACTTCTCATGATTATCTGTTTTCAAATGATTTCTAAGAAAGCCACAGAGCTACAGACACATGTCTGACAGCTCATACTTGCCTAGCTGTGATGTTTGATAAAATCAACTTGGAATTTTGGCGACTCCTCGTCAGGATAAATATACTTTACTTTCTACTGTCCACAAATGTATCATTTGGGCCTATGCGTGACATTTCCAACAATTTCGCATGTGCGTGACTCGCACACATTGAGCACCCTGGACAGTCATTCGGAGCAATTAGAATATTCGCTGATTGTTTGAAGAAGCTTTGGGTCAGTATCAATCTACTGAGCGCATAGTGAAGACTCTGATCAGACTGTGTAGATGCACAGGCTGATCTGAGTCTTTACTTGGCGCACATGTGTAATTGTTGGAAATGTCACGCATGGGCTCATTTAAATAACTTGTAATTTCCTTCACAGACGATACAAAATCGTACTTTCCATCTGTCAATAGTCTTTACGAAGCTACGGAGACAGAACCCCCATGATCTTTTCTCGCCCACAACTAGCTTGATTAAAAGCGTAATTGTAAATTTTGGACAAAAGACAAGAATGGTAGTTTTTTTGGGCATCGCCCTCTGATCTTTCGAAAGATTTCAAAGCAATAAATGGTTTTTCGAGTAGAGTTTTCACTCTGGAATTCCAGCAAGTTTAGAGGCCATCAATTTCTCAATTTTTATTCGAGAATTTTTCGACCCGCTTCATACATAAATTAATTGATGGAATCTGAAAGACCGGGATCTAATGCATGTGTCGTATTTGCAACTTTTTCGAAATGGAAATGACTTCGGACCTTGAAAAATGTTCATTGGAAATATTTGAAATGCTGATCGGTGATTTTAAATGCCTCTTAAACAAATATTTATCGTTAAAATGCGTTTTTAGTGATTTGCAATATGTTTTACGCATCTTACATTTAGCTCTTTGTCACCTGTGACCCCAATCGGAACACACTCGGCCATTCCAATAAGCGGCCGAGAGATGTTCCGAATGTTGTGACACCTGACCGGTCAGATTCAAGTATAGTATATTGGTTAGAATGGTAAAATAAAAGTGCCAGTTAAGTCGTAACCCAAATCACTTCGCACATCAGTGATTCGACTTTTCGCGGTCATTTTTTCATGGGCTTACATTTTCAAATAGTACTACAAGAAATTATGAATCAGTTCCGGGGTAAGGATAAGTATGTAATGTCGTCATCAGTTTCCAGGAAGCAAAGAGTGAATTCGGCCGATTTCCAGATTACAGTCAGTAGGCCTATCCTGACTGCAATAAAAACAGTAAAATAAGAAGTAAGTAACGTTCATAACTACAAGAGCAAAATAACCGTTTTGTTCATTACTTGTTTTGAACAATAACTAACCTTAATGTCTGTGATATCACCGATTGACTCAAACAAATGCATATTTTTTCGTAACGTCCAAGATCACACCAGACCTCGAATACTGCTGAAATTTCAGTAAAAGTGACAGACACTCAAACCTATCCCGTATGAATTTGTTTTGTACGCTCAAGTCAGGAGACTGAGTGATCATATACTGCCTATCATATGATTCTGCCCAAGTCCAAGTCTTGTATAGTTGATCGATGTTCAAAATATTCAGGTGCCTTTAGATCGACGAATAAGGTAGTCGCCCTTAGAAACAGTACATGTTTCGTCCAAATTATTTTCGTGCCTGACACTGCAAACTTCTAAGTGTCTTAAAATACGGATTTCCCCCCAAAAATTCCATTTAAACCCTAGCCCACTTGGAAAGGCAATCCAATATGTCGAACAGAAATTATTGAAAACAAAATTAGTTGAAATTAATGGGCACGGTTTCTCTAGGGTGAAAATGACGAATATGATATAAATAAAATGTAACAATTGAAAAATAAAGCTGTTTCGAATATAAAAAATATTATAATCAACTAGTTATTTTAGAAATGAAATATCTCTCACTCGAATATGTTGTTGTGCATTAGAAAAACTCGTCCTTTGGACTAGTTTTTTAATGCTTAACAACGCAAATTCGTGAGAGATTTTTCATATCAAAAATAACCAGTTGAAAATCCTCTATTTATTTGTGTACGAGGCTGAATCTGGATATAACGAATTTAAGGAGTTGTTTTATATACAAAGGGATTCGTGTTTTGCGCCAAGCGGGAATTATATTACATCTTTACAACACTCCATTTTGAAATAGATAAATCGAGCTTAATTGGGTACTATTTTTCCCCTACTTGAGAAAGATCTTGCAGGATTTTCGAAAAGTCTAGATACTTGTCCACTAAATGTTTACAACTGGTTATAGCTATGAAAATAAACATAAACAGTCGTTAACAACATCTCACCGAAAAAGGTTAGACCTGTTTGCAAAAGCCTCAATTACTGAATCAGTCATAAAGTGGTTCTCCATCTTCAAAATTTGCTCTATCATAAAGATTTACTTCACTGTTCTGAGTAACTGCTTTTTTACAATCTTTATTATCATAAACATTATCCTCGTTTGTTTCCAGAATGTTTTCCTTTATTTCAATACGGTTTACATCAGCTGTTAAACTGTATGTAGCATCATATAGACAAGCTGGAATAGACACAGATCGCCCTGCTGCTTCTCCAAGTTCGTATTCAGCTATATTATCTCTGAAATCAATGCCGATACTCATGTTGGACTCCGCACCATTGTTTGCATTAACCACATCCACCGTCGATTGTTCGAATTCGCCTAGTGAATGGCGATCAACGGGATAGCTTACGTCTAGCCTAGATAAAAGTAGATACAAATATGTCAGTTTTCTTTAAAATTTTTTGTTAGTTTTAATCGGATTTAACGATATTTTAACATTATTACAGCCAAATCGCGGCTGATGGAGTACCTAATCATGGATTCGTAGTGATTCTCACACCATTACTACCACTATATCCTTTCCGATTATTCAGCTGCTCATCCCACTTAGTATTACGATTATCCACCCATTGCCCATCCTCACGAGTGAAGGGATATCGAGATCATCTTTTTCTTTATAACAGAACGTTCGCCGCCCTTGGTACGACAAGATGCCCTTTGCCAGGAGACAAAAGAATTTCGCCGCGAGCAGGAATCGAACCCCGGACCTCATGATTGAGAGTACGACACGTTCTTCATTTTCGATAGCTTGTTTCTAGATGTGAACTTACGTCAATGGACTAACAAATTTGCATACGTTTGCCCAATGTGTAGTTACGACATTTTGGAGCATCAGAGATTAAATCTTAGTGTCGAATTGTTTTAGCGTGCGATTTGTCAAGTTTATGACGGGTTAGATTTCAAAAACATCGTTTTTGTCTTTCAAACAGTGCGCTCCCGAATCAATACATTCAAGCATTTCAATTTGTGCAATAAATAAGGAAAATACATTTTTTGAAAAACAAAACAAAAACAAACAATCCCCAAACAAACAAATAAACAAACAAACAAAAACAACAGAAGACAATTTAATTATATGATTTACAAAAGCCTTTTCTGTTTGAGTAGAAACATAATTAATAATGAAGAGATTGCTTGTATTATGCATTTCTTCATGTGGCACAATGTTTTCTAAACCCTTTATCTTTAGGGTCGTCACAAAGCGGAATCATATGGGAATGGATCAAGTCTATAATGCCTATAGAGTTCTGACATTAGCCAGTGTCAGAGATTTCGTTAGTCCAGTGAAATGTGTTATTGAGAGTTAAACAAAAACTTAGGCATGGTTGTAAAATATTTCATATTTTAAAAATTACTCTTGTATGACTTTGATTCGAGGAATTTTGAAAATAAGGTCTTATAGGTCTATTAGATGATGGCTGTGCGTCACCTCCTATTGTGACGGCATATCGTCAGTATCTAAATAAATGAATTTTATCGCCTTTCAAAACTATGAACCACGTTTCCTTTGACGTCTATTTGAATAAAAACTTTGCGTCATATAACCGCCAGATGACCTATGCCCCCTAATAAGAAAACTGTTTAAATTTCTTTAAAAAAAACATTCTCCTGTTAGAAGTAAAAAGGTATACAATTCATCACAACGAACATGAGACAGAATTTGTAAAGGAACGATCCTAATGATGGTACAATCATTCTGTGAACAATTGAAGAAAATCTGGTGAAAATTGTTGACTTTAATGAGGTACAAGGATATTAAAACGAAATTTTTATAAGGCTGCTTTTCCTTTGATACATGACGGATCAGGTCCAATGTCAACATCAAGGATCATGATTATTGTACAATCATTCTGTGAAGGTTTGAAGAGAATCTGATGAAAGCTCTGGTCTATGATTTTACAAGAAAATTTCAAAAGGATGTGTTTCCCGTGTTTCTTGTCAGTTCATACCTCATTTCGAAAAGAATGATCTTTATGAACTTACAATCATTCTGAGAAAATTCAACACAAATCCAATCAAAGCTGTTGGCCTTATTGCGTTGACGAGGATTCTTTTATTCAATTTTCATACAGCCCCTTTTCTTATGTTACTTGATTGACGAGGCCTAATTTCGAAAGGAACGATCCTTACGATAGAATAATCACTCTGTGAGAGTATGAAGACAATTCGATGAAGTCTGTGGACTTTATTGCATTAAATTTATTGTAAGATTTTTTTAATAAAAATTTTCATGAGGCCCATTTTCCTGTTTTTCTGGACGGGTCACACCCCATTTAGAAAGGAACCATCCTTATTATCGTATAAACAGCCTGTTAAAATTTGAAGAGAATCCGATGAAAACTGTGTACTCTAGTGTGTTATCGAGGACTTTTTAATTAAATTTTCACAAGACTCCATTTTCCAATGTATTTTATCGAATCAGACCGAATTTCAAAAAGAAATATGATAATACAATCATCCTATGAAATTTGAAGAGAATTCGGTGAAAACTTTAGACTCCAGCGTGTAAACAAGGATTTCTAATCGATTTTTATTTTTTTTAAATTTTCATAAGGCTCCTTTTCCTATGTTTCTTGACCGAACCCCATTTCGATAGGAACGATCATTATGATGGTACAAATATTCTGTGATTGTTTGAAGGGAATTTGATGAAAACTGTGGACTCTAGAGTGTTAACGATGATTTTTAATCAAACTTTCATAAGGCCTATTTACCCGTGTTTATTGACGGTTAAATCCCAATTTCCAAAGAATCGACCTTTATGAGGGTAAATCTATTCTGTGAAAGTTTCAAGAGAATCCGCAGAAAACTGCGGAGTCTAGATTGTTAACTAGAATTTTGTAATTAAATTTTCATAAGGCCCCTTTCCCCGTGTTTCTTACGCATCAGACCCAATTTCGAAAGAAACGATCTTTATTGTGGTAAAATCATTCTGCGAAAGTTTGAAGAGAATCCGATGAAAACTGTGGAATCTAGAGCGTTAGCAAGGATTTTCAATGAGTTTTTAATTAAATTTTACATAGCTCCTTTTCAGTGTTTCATGACGGATCGAACCCAATTTCGAACAGATCGGTCCATATGATAAAACAATAATTCTGTGAAATTTTGAATAGAAGTAGATGGAAACTGTAGACTTTAGAATGTTTACGAAGATTTTTAAATTCGACTTTAATAAGGCCTATATTCCAGCATTTCTTGACGGATCGGACCCATTTTCGAAAAGAACGTTCCTTATAATAGTAAAATCATTCAGAGAAAGTTTTAAGAGAATTCGATTAAAGCTGTAGTCTCAAGAGCGTTAACAAGGAAAAGTTAACGGGCGGACGGACGTCTTTACGGACGGACGCACGGACGGGAAAATGCCGTCGCGTTAGCTCTTCTGGCCTTTGGCACAAAAACAATTCACACTTGAATTTATCAGCGGTAATTTTTCCTTGCCCGTGAGCAGCCGCCATATTACAGTAAGTAGAGCGTCGGATTCTCAATCATGAAGTCCAGTGTTTGATTCCCGGTTGCGGAAAATATCCTTTCCTACATTTGTCTCCCACAAATGGGTGGATAATCGTAAACCTAGCTTGGATGAGCAGCTGGCGTCTCGGAAAGGATGTGCTGATAGTACTGGTGTGAGAAATACTAGGAACCCGTTATAAAGTTTCCTACCACTGCGATATGACGAAAGTATCGTTAATCCCCATTCGAACAAACAAATCATTGCCTCTGAGTAAATTAATTTTCTTAGATCTGACGCTAAAACTATTATATTTTTTGAAAAAAAAAAACAAAAAAAAAGAAGTGACATTAATTGACCTCTTCCGGCTTTAAGGTCATTTAATCCATTACAAGACCTTTTTTTTTTTTACCTTTTTAGTAAATATTGTGGATAATGAAGAAATTGCTTGTAACAAGCAATTTCCTCATTTTCGACAATGCCTTCAAACGCCTTCAAATTTCACACATAATTTAGTCCCCTGCCTATCCCCAAACTATTTTTTCTGTGAATCTGTCCAAGTCTGACATCCTTATTTCGTTAAAATTAATGGACTGAAAATGATATTGCGAACTTGCTCACGAAAAACAGACCAAAATCTTCAAGCGTTGAAAACAAATCGCAAAACTAAATGTCAAGACAGACAGATGGATAGGGTACAACTCTAAGGTCCTCTTCGGCTTAGCGGAAGAGCATTAGAATTGTTTACGCTGTTGCAAAATATTAACTTTTCATGGGTGAACGCGGAGCAGATGAGAGGTGCTTCATGTCGTTTGCAAGTTAACATTTTTTGCAGGAAAAACATTTATCAACGCACCCAAAAACAAATACATGCAATTAACATACTCCGTTAATTTCATGAAATTCCCGGCAAAATATTAAGAGAAGAAAGGCTCTGTGAATTTAGGAATTAACATAAATAAAAGTCTAGTATATTAAAAATATCAAATTTTCTCGTTATTGTTAGAGCTATTGACCAATCGCTGGCCCCGCCCATTGGCTACCTAGGCCCCGCCCATTAACTCCAACAGGAAGTTGCGCTTCGATTTTAACTACATTTTTTTGCAAAATTTATGGCCAGTAGCATGTAACAAAAAAGTAAAATGGATGTTTAGTGACCTAAAGTCATAACTACAGCTTATTCAAGTAGCCAAACCAACGAAAAAGGTTAACAAAAACGGCGGACAATATCGGAGCTGAAAGCTAAGATCCGGTCTGAATAAATGATTAGATTGGTCAGTTGATTGTTTGATTGACAGCCGCGATTGGTCAATTGTTCTGCCGTTCTATGAAAAACGCACCTAAACTAACACCCTCTGAAAAGGACGGAAAGCTGGCCATGCTGACCTCACGACTAGTCATTTTTAATGAGGAACAAAACGACCTTAATTTGTAAAAAACACTTTCCGGGATTTGGAATAAAAGGCGAACGTTAGTATATGACCTAAACGTTGTAACTTTAGTTTGAAAAAGCTGTAGTTATGAGACTTTAGTTGCAAAATCAACAAAATTGCTTATCATAAAATTAGAAGTTCAAAGTTCTCACGGTCTTAATGAATGGAATTGTTGGTCAATCAGTATTTGATTGAAATTGGCTATCAATTAGAGAAACTTTTTCTATTGTTTTTAAAGATAAACCAATAAAGAGAGAGAGAGAGAGAGAGAGAGAGAGAGAGAGAGAGAGAGAGAGAGAGAGAGAGAGAGAGAGAGAGAGAGAGAGAGAGAGAGAGAGAGAGAGAGAGAGAGAGAGAGAGAGAGAGAGAGGGAGGGTATTTCAAGAAAATCAAACTACTATTCAATCATATAATCATATAAATTTCTAAAGTCTATTGTACGAGCTAGAATTCGGAAATCCGGCCATACCTTTGTCGCCGCAGCAAATAACACGCTACAAGGCTGCTGAGTACTGCAACAAATATCATACAGGCTGGTGGCACAAAGATTTGAACCCATCTGAGAAATTCTAAAAGACAAATGAAATAAGAGTACAAGAAGCTACCACGTAGCTGGTATAAAGGTAGCCTAATAATCGAACAGATTAACACTTGCAGGAGAAATAGTAAGATACACACAATTACAGCGCTTATAAAAGTTTTTGTGCGAAAGAGAAAATGTCTCATTACCAAGAAACCGAAAAAATATGATTGATTTTATACATACACACATTACCGAACAACAAAATTTAACACTGGTCCAATTCTAAAGAAGTTGCACATCATAATTTCAAGTTGATGGCATTTTACATATGTAATTTATAGCAAGCAATTTCTTTATATCCGAAATGTTTACCCAAGTTATTTTTTCTTGGGGGAAGTAGTATTGTGACGTAATTTTTCAATCATGTGTAACAAATTCCTTCTTTTCGAGCCAAAAACTTACCTCGAACAATGGAAGGTTTTTATTTAGATCTATCAATTGTTATAAAACCTTGGACTTTTTGACCACACGTTTGACTAGACAAAAGAAAATGGAACTTTTCTCACTCAAATTTGGTCGGAAAGCAAAAAATGGATGTTTTGAATTCGGTGTTTAGGAAAAAATTTAAAGAAAACAATGAAAGATAAATGGTTTAACAGCATAAAATCGAATGGCTTACAATTCGTATGACGTCATGCAAAAGTGAAAATCGCTATAACCCTTTGGTAGTTGGCAACGATTTATACAGAATCTGATTCGGTTACCCACTTTTTCTATGTACATGCCTTAATCAACGAAATAAAAAGATAAGATTTCTATGGAAAGGATCTTATTCGAGAAATTGTCTTCAATTCAGTCTGTTTAATGAGTATTTCCCGTATTATACCTTTTTTGCGATAGATTTTTAATCAAAGGTTGTCGAAGGATGTTGGGAGCATATTAGAACTTACCTTTACGTCCAATCGGGTACTGCAGCGCTTTAGACCCATCGTCTTCTGAAATCATCAGGCAAAAAACAAAATAAATTATATTTTAAAAAAGACCTTAACTTCACACAACCTTTCGTGTTAATGCTTTATAAACGCCCGCTTCCCATTAAAATTACAATGATAACAACCTTTCTTTAGCTGGAAGCCAGTAATCATTTGTCATGGCCCCCGCGCGTCTGTGCGAATGTCCACTCGTAAACTTTTACTTTAAAAAAAATCTTCTTGTCTGAAAGTCCTCACAAGAATTCAACAAAATGTAACAGGAATTAATATTGGATGGCCCTTTAACAGAGTCCTTCAAATATTTTGATTGGATAAAAAACAGGGTTCTAATTGGCAGAGCCAAATTCCACACTTGGTGATGATTTTCAACTTATTCTTCTCAGAGACCAGCTGATGAATTTCAAACAAATTTCACAGGAATGATCCTTGGGTGTTCCTTTATCAGATTCATTCAAAGAATTTTGATCTGATTAAAACATGGCTTCAATGAGCAGAGCTCATTTCAAAATATAGTGAAAATTGATTTCAGCCAAATTCCATTGCAATGATACTTGGGTGACTCTTTTATTGGTTTCTTTAAAAGAACATAGATCTGATGAAAAACATAGATTTTATGGATTTGGCTAAATTCCATAAATGGTTTATAGTGAAAACTTTGAAAATATTTTTCTCATAAACCAAACGATGGATTTTAACAAAAATTCACGGGAACGAATCATTGGTAACTCTTATCAGATTCCTTCAAAAGAAATTTGGCTTTAATTGGCAGGGAAACTTTGCATGTATGGAATATAGTGAAAACATCAAAATCTTCTAAGAAACCTGTCTGTGGGATTATACCAAAATACTCAAAGGAATGATCTTTTGGTATCAGATTTTAAAGAAATTTAATTAGGATTGGTAAGATTTCAGGTAGTAATCACAAGGATGCAAGTGATGCAAGGGAAATAAGTAATATTGCTTGACTGAGAAGAAAAAACTAATGCAAAACAAGGTAGAAAACATCACGAAAAGATTGTTTCAAGCAATTTCTCAATTTTTTCCGTGAAAGTATTTCTTCAGGCTTCGGGAAGCGTCGTTGTGTGGTTATGGATTAAATAAATTGCATTCTATTAAAAAGAAAATTAAATTACTTTCATAGGTAAATTCAAGCCTGTAGCGCCTATAGTTACTTATCATTTATGACAATCATATGTTGAACTAAATAATATGAAAAGATTGACAAATTTATGGAACAGTTTTTTAACTGTTTAATTTGTTTATGAATAAAATGTGTCTTATCGAATTTAATCCGAAAAAGATTCGTTTTCATTTATAAAAAAGCATAGAGAAATATCATAGTGAAATATATTTCATATCTGTCTGTGTATAAGAATAAGATTGAAATAAATGGTTAAACAGAATAACTTATCGTATACCTTACTTATTATAGGATGTCATGTAAGCGTAAAAAAACCCCCAAACCCTATGGAAGTCGGTGACGTTTTATAGGCAATATGTTTCGGTGACCCCCTTTTTAATTTGTACATACTTAAATCGAAACACCCATATATCACATTTTTTGTATTTTTTTTTATTAAAGGTTGTTGAAAGTTGTTAGTGGCATAATAGAACTTAACTTTATGACCATTCGGGTACAACAGCGTTCTAGATTCATCGTCGTCTGAAATCACCAGGTAAATAAAAAAAGATTTCAGCACGGCCTAAAAACCTCACCAAACTTATTGTTTAAGTGCTATGTAACCGCCTCATCACCTGTATATGTTTTATTCCATGTACTTAGAACCTAAAGATTTACTTTCGAAGAATTTCAGCCATTGGCGAAAATATCAAATCAGACTAACTTCCAATTTGTAAAGTACAGCAAAACACCATGTCAATGTTGATAAGTTTTATCTGCAATTACAGTCCATGGAAGAATGTTTCTTATAATCTCTTCAAGGAATGTAAAAACTCTCTGAGAATTTGGTCGGAATGCGTTATTAAACAATTACATCAGAACCATGTATTTTCTCTCATAGTAACGGTGTCTAACCAATCGTGAAATATCAATAAAAGACACACGCGATTTATTTCCGTTTTGGCATAATTTCCTACCATTTTTTCGTCCGGACATATACAAATTTCACTTTTAAAAACAGATACTTTGATACTAGTGAAAAAACTCGACAAACCTCTCGAGGCATATTCTGCATACGTTATATATATGGGGATGTTTAAAGTCGCTTAAAAACTAAATATCAGGGTTTTTTTGCCAAGATAATCTCGTGTCATGAATAAAGCCCTTTCGCAGACGAAACCTGAGATATATTCGATTGAAAGCACCATAAATACTCTTCTGATAATTTCTTTTTTAGCATTGTATATGACTATCTGTATCATTCTATCGTAGTTTATTATTGGTTTTTTTGTACAAAGAATGGTTATGCTATTGTAAATCAGTCTCTTTGAATAAGTATAACATGTGGCTGACTACCAATATGTTCAGCCCGCTTGTGCTGTGGTATCGGTTATTCTGTTGGTCAGTCAATCATTTGTATTGTAATATAATTCCGTTTGAAGGCCATTTGTCACTGCGTTTTCTTTCGAGCAAGCTTTTGCAAAATAATATAGCTATCAAATTTATAGGTTAATGTCGCAGTTGTGACCCTTATATTTTTATTATCGCTCAAGTAATTGTTTAGGACGCCCGTTGATAGGTAACAGTTATCAGTCGTGACTGTATTCAGTTTTATTCACTTTTGTATATCTATTCAAGCGTCTTGCCTGCTCTTTCTCTCTCTCTCTTTCTCTCTCTCTGCTCTCTCTCTCTCTCTCTCTCTCCTCTCGCTTCCGCGCGCTACCTCTATGTTTCTTTCAGTACCTTTATCTTTAAGAATAGCCCGAGAGTTCCAAATAAAACCATGTAAAATAATTTTCACAAGATTGCTATAATATTTGATTTAACCATAGCAATTATAATGAACTAGGTTTAAGTAATATGAATAGAAAAGTAGATCATCGACATCCTGTTTAGACAAGCAACTCTTTTAACAATCGATGAAAGGGCACACAAAACATTGTCTTCAGATACGATTTCGTCCTATTTAGACAAGCAACTCTTTAACAATCGATGAAAAGGCACACAAAACATTGTCCTCAGACACAATTTCATATTCTACTACAAACGAAGAAAAAGAAGCAGAAATGATAAGAAAGGGATACTTAAAACATACGTAAAAAAGCCAGGGGGAGAATAGAGCGCTTTCCTTAACAAGAATACCACGATGGTCCTATATCGCTCAAATAAGCATGATATCTCAAGGCTTTACGGAGCTCGAGAAGATCCCTTACTTTATCACTTTTAACGATATTGAATTTTACAATTATTCTGACGAGGAGATTTTTAAAATGTTTTTCCCTAGTAAGTCTTTGTAAAATCTGTATTCCTTAACATAGGACTAACTTGAATCTAAAAGTAACAGTTAAAAGGTACTGAGCTTTTACCACAACATGGCAATTCTCCGTGTAAAAAATAAACATTATTGGTCTAATGGCCATGAAGAAGAAGAATCTTAACAGTGATTTAATAATCTTCTCTATCGCTCATTCAAGGTACAGGATCTTCGATTGATATCAGGACGATTTATGAAATATTCGGTTTATTGAATAATTGCACGATCAACTTTGTAAGTGGGTACACATTAATCGTTACTAATCGCATCGGTAAATACATCCACGTGTAAATCTAAGTGATTGTTTAATACACCATGCACTACTAGGCATATTTTCCGGATAAGTATCTCGGCCTTTCGGTATGGCCTATAAATAAGGCTACAAAATTAAGACAAACGACTGCTCCCCTCGTAATTCGTGGTTTGCAGCGGGTTGGTTTTTATTCCAAAGCCTATATTTCTACCAATACTAATTGCTTTTGGAACGAAATTATTGAACTGCCAACGTGAAAACACACGAGGATCTATCGGGTTATAAAAATGAAACTCTGCGGGTCAACAATCGTCACATCTTGCAAAGCCAACTGACATGATTTAACAGGCGACCAAAAGTTCATCAATTTTTGTTTATCGCTATTTGCCACATTTATCATTAAGTGTATATTTATACACCTCTTTATGTTTTATGTTTGACTGCCTTTAAATTTGTGTGCTGTAAATGAGCACAGGTGTCGGTGAGTCGTTAAACATAAAGCAGCTAGTTTATTTACCGAACTTCACCATAGAAATTATGTCACCGTGTTTAATAGATTTAACCAACCAAATTTGTCTAAATACTGAGTACAGCAGTTTTTTTGACGTATAGTCTTTTTCATTGAACCAATCTGACCAAAGCAACGGGCTTCATTTATTTCGACCCTTTTCTACCCCGCCGCAGTTTGATTTGTATCTTTAGTTGCTAAATTGTTATGTTCGTATATCATGTGCTTATGTGTTATTTCAACAATAACGGTTTAATACGATATGGAAATGCAGAGATAGAGAAATACTTGGCAAGGCCTTTCGTTCAATTTACATACAAAAATTGATTGTTTTGGCACTTCAGGCCTAAATGAATGATTTGATTGGTCGATTAACCTATTTGATTGACAGACGCGACCCGTCAATTAGCATTAAATCTATCCGGTTTCTACCAAATATAGTGAACGGGAATGCGAAGAAGACACCAGTACTTCTTGTCAAACCCCCGAAAATCGCAATACGCAGATGCTTTTCTATAAATGATTGGTACAAAAAGTCTTTACGTATTGATCTTTATGAAACGTGGCAATTTTGTACTATCCAATTCATCTAATTACTAAATCCAACAACTGTTGTTTTAAAAATAATTCCCGAAATTTAACACATGAGTACAATGAAACTTTCATTGAAATTAGGGGTGGTACAAAACACCAATGTTATTTTCACATAGGCTGCAACTCGAATTATTGATCGTCATATCTTCAACAGAAGATTGTTTCTAACTGACATCAGATAAGCTTTCTAATATAGTATCCTAAGATTGTTTCTAGCTGACATCAGATAAGCTTTCTAATATAGTATCCCTGATCAAGGTTTATTGAGTGTATCTGCACGTCATATGAATGTCGTATTTGAAATACAAAGTTGTAAAGATCGAAGAAAAACATAAGTGAAACGACATTGATTTTTATGTCACCTGATGTGTTTCAATATTGCTCAAATGTTCGCTTTTTAATAATCGAAAATATGTACTAAATTTATCGAAGCCGAATGGCTGATACAATTTAGGTCGGATTAGAATGTCGGTTATCATTTATGGGAGCTTCTAAATCTTCAATAACATTTACTAAATGAATTTAAATAGATTCATTATCGAATGTTCATTTGCGAAATAGTTTTCAATAGTATACAACATTTTACATTATTGAAAGTATTGACAGATTCCTAGCTTGCGTATCAGGGGTTGAGGTGATGATGTAGTAGGAGCTACATGTAACTTCTGGATTAACCCATTCAAACACAACAAAATTTTAGATTGGTCAAAATTGAAAGAACATGCAGATGACAATTTCAAGTTGATGGAATTTTGAAATTTTTCGTCTTTTTGGATAGAAAACATTGTTGACAATGAAGAAATTGCTTGAAACAAGCAATTTCTTCATTTTCCACAATGTATTCCATTTTTTATTAGGGGCGTAAGAAGGTGGGATTGGGTGGGAATGAATGGAAATTCATGTTCTTGCAATATAAACTATTTTCTAATTGAGAATTTCGGTTATTTTTGCGCTTGATCGAACCCCTTCCAGAGGAATTTCTGCATTGTATCTACTAGCCTTCAAACCTTAAAAATATTTCTTATAAAAAAAAATAAAAAAAATGATGGTCTCGCAAGCCTTGTCTTTTAATGAGAAAAGTGTTGTTAGGATCAAACCAAAGAACAATAACTTGTAAATTTGACATTAAGGGGGAACTTACATACGAACAATGAATAAAAAGATTTCGCCACCTTCATTGAATAGCCGAAAACAATTACAAAATAAGTACGACAACAACAACAAACATCAACAACAACAACAATTCGTTAAATCATTCGCATTTAACAATCTATCTTTAAATCTTATCAACCTTGTAGTTTTCCTATTTCATTTGTTGAAATATAAAAAAACCTTGGAAATCTATTACGTTATATTTGAAATGCTTATCTTTGTTATTTGGGAAGTGTTAGCGAATTCGCAATGGCCAACAAATGTTAATTTCTATCTGTTAGTTGATACATTCGGCAATGTAAGTAGTGTTTTATATCTTGTCAAAATCGGATAAGCCGCCGTCATAGCGCAGTAGGTATCGCGTTTGACTCCTAATCTTCAATAATGGGTCATGGGTTCGATCCCCGGCGGCGGCACATATTCATTCCGACATTTGTCTCTCACCAATCGGTGGATAATCGTAAACCTAAGTGAGATAGCAGCTGGGGGCTAGGAGAGGATGTAATAGTATAACTGGTGTGATAAATACCAGGAATCCATTGTTAGGTGCTCCAGCCGCCGCGATATGACTGAAGAACTGTTTAAAGTGGCGTTAAACCCAATTCAATCAATCAATCAAAATCGGATAAATGTGAAATCAATGTATCATATGTGTCTAATAGTACTATTAGACCCATATGATACATTGTTTTCACGATCATTCGATTTTGAAAAAAATCCAGCGGCTTGGATGGAGCATCATTTCTGAACCAAGAATATAGCAGGATAAATTGTTAATCGCGACCTTTCGAAATTCAGTCGGTGACCCTATTTCCCAAATGTTCCTCTAACTCAACTGGAAGCATACAGTAATGAGCATTCTTGTAATAAGCAGTTCTATTAGCTGTAAAAAACAGGTGCATCTGAATTTCTTTGAATTTTGAGTCTGAAATTTCTTTTTCCGAGCATGCCACAATGCTTTAAACACTAGATTCCTTTAAAGTTAAGTTGAATAAGTAGAATTACGAGTTAAGGAATTTCCAATGTAGAGTAAAAGGAAAATTGAGGTTCAGAGTATGGAAAACCCGTTATAAGCTAAATATAAACACGCTTTGATTGGGTGATCTACTTCAATACGCGTAACTCACAGTAACTGCTCGTGAACTTTGAACATCTTCTACGGAGATTACATCATGCAAGAGGTAAATTAGAACAAGGGGCTCCTGTTCTGGTTTGACAAATGAATCCAAGCAGAATTTGACGACTCCTACTCTGCGGCTTAAATTATTGTGAAAAAAACAGAGAATTCAACAAATTTATCATAACGCCCCCTCTGTCTGTCTGTGTCTGTCTGTCTCTCTCTCAGCGCGCCCTCCCTCTCCCTTTTTCGCTGCCTATTTCCCTCTTTTCCCTTTCCTTTTTTTCTCTCTATTTCTCTCTTCCTTTATTTTTTTCTTCTCACAAAAATGTACAATAAAGTAAGTAAACTATTAGCTAAATGGAAATGGTGAAATCCAAACTTCGGCCCAGAGCTACCAATTATCTCGTAACTACGGTTTTTAAGCTGCAATACAATTTTAGCACGACAGATAAGTTATCGTTTATTGTAACGAGAAAGAATCGATAACTTTCGTATTTATCAATCAACAATTTTTAACTATGGGTATTTCAGACTGAGAAGGGCCCTCATAATGTGTGTATTTCTCTACAGAAGGGAAAGCAGAGCTATTGACAGTTCCTTCTTTCTATACCCCCTCTCAAAAGATCGGGACATATTGATTAACAGTTGTCCGTCTATTAAAAACTTAACTCATAGACATTTTCAAAATTACCCAATGATACTATAGTCATATTTAGTATATAGGTCTGTTTGCACCTGAAGATAACAATTTTAACCCATTCTCACACAACATGTCTTTAGACCAGTCCGAATTGAAAGATGTATACAGGAGACAACAATTTCAAGTTGATGGAATTTAATTGTCTGTTGGGGTAGAAACCATTGGGATGATGAGGAAATTGCTTTTTTCAAGAGGTGCGTAACAAAGTTGGATTGTATGGACAAGATGAAGGTCCATTATTGTGGTCATCATATTTATATAAATATATTTGTCTATTGACGTTGAAAGCATAATGGATAATGAAGAAATCGCAAGCATTTTTTCACAATGTCTTTCAAAGCTTTTTCCAAGAGGTGCGTAAAAAGCGGGATTCTGTGGGCATAGATTAAGGTCCATTATTTCGGGAATAATACCTTGTATTGACTCACTTTAGGTCACAGCGTTTTACTAACACCTTTGATCAACAATATTGTCTTCATAAAAGCTGAAAACAATGGATTGTCTATTGTATGGTAAAATATTGATTTGACAAATTCTGATAAAGCAATCTTATTCCACCAAATGCATATTACTTTAAGGAATTATTTCTAGGGCTGACTTGCATTGTGCTAGCCTTAAAGAAACGTATCTATTCTTCTTTTCAAAGACATACACAACGCTAAAAGTCACGACAACAACAACATTTCTCAATTATTCAGTGGCGAGCGATTACAGTTGTAACACGGCCGTATAAGAATAATCAAACAACTACCCAGGTTCACTAACACGAGTCTTTTAATATAACAAAGAAATGTCCAAGAATAACAAGAATCGAATTTAAGTCAATAATTTAGGCAGACAGACAGATGGATGGCAAGTCTGGAGTGCAGGAGCCAAAATAGAGCCAAAGGAGATGTTACCGGTTACAGACTCGGATCAACACTGTTTGGGTCTAGAAAACGGCCTGGTATATATACCAACCCTCTGCTGGCTTGATTGACGTTTTAGTATGGAGTCGTAAAAACTGGCGATCATTAAATCGATGCAATCGCCTGAGTCGTAAAAACTGGCGATTATTTAATCGATGTAATCGCTTCTTTGGCTATATAATAAATTTGACAAGTGACCTTTGATGGATTACTAGACGTGACTTGCTACTAGTAAACAACTCTGAGACTCTGCTGTCAAATCCTAGCGGATTTGACAATGCATACAATACATACATATATACTGACTATCTACAAGAAGGGCCATCAGTCAAATCATGTAAACATGGACCACCGAATTGCAGCCCACCATATACATGTATATTTCTATTTAGTCGCGGCATCATAAAAATGAGTAACAATGTATATTGTTACACAGTGCTGATAGCACTTTGATTTTGAAATCAATGCATGAGGATAAAATGTGGGGCGATTTAAAAATACTGTTGACGGTGATAATAATTGCTATGAACAAAGTTGATTCTTAATAGTTCTATATGTAACAGCTGCATAATACTTTTGTGTTGTAAATTCTCCATTAAAGGTTGTCGAAGGTTGTTAGTGACATGTTTGAACTCACCTTTTTCCCCATTTGGGTACAGCGGCGCCGTGCTATAACTTTCGCCTTCTGAAGTTACAAAAAAAAAAAAAAAAAAAAATGATATCAAAGATTGCCTCTAAACCCTTTCAAAACGAATTTTGAATCTTAATTTAATAATTTATCATCGATACTTTTATTTACATAGAAGTTGGATTCTCGGGTAGCGTAACGTTTCAGTTTCACTAAAATCACTATAATAACATATTTACTACGTTATTTTACTATCTCCCGCTGGGAGATCAAAGGGTGAGGATCTACCCTAAGATTTCCGATGTTCTAAAATTGGTAGACTAGAATCTAACGATAACTCAGCCATTGGTGAGTTTATCGAAGCGAATTATAAATATCCATCCATATAAAATATTGGTGCACGGGAGTTAAAGGTAGGTATCGATGTTTTTTTTCATGTCACAGATTTTGAATTTTCTTATTCACTCCCATTTACTATTTTAATAAAATATTCTGAAAATTAGTTTTGTTAAAATCAGGAGGCGTTTAATTGAATAAACAAGAGTATTTCCCTAAAAGCCTACGTAGGCTGTAAAACTATTTTTAGATTAAGCAGAGACAGTTGCGAAGAATATTGGGTCATACAACCGGTGCGTATAACCGTTGGAATCTCGTATTCAGTTTGAATTACATCAAACCAACGTCATCAATACGTTATCAGGAGCTACGTTCGCTAGCTTGTCTTCAATTCTGTAAAGATCAGTTAATAACTACCATAAGCATTAGTACGAATATAGACACTTACCGTAGTTTTGCGCTAACCATTTGGTGTGACAAAATTTCGGACATTGGTTGTTTCGCTTGTCAATTTGTTGACTTTGGGTCATATGCAAATTAAGTCATGCGGTGTCGACAACCGAATTTCGTGATATCTAAAAATAACCTGGAATTCCGCTTAACCTTTTCTATACAACCCCCAAAAGCCTCTTTAAGCATATTAGATTACTGCTTAGACATTATCTGACTCAAATTTAAGTGTTAAGCGTCCGTTGTAGCGTATTTTTAGGCGATTGGAAAAATTTTCTTATCCAAGTTCCAGAAACATCGACACCTCCTCTTAAGAATTATCATATACACGTAGATTAGATTTAGCAAAGACCGCGATAATAGTATTCACACTACCTACCAAACAAACAAATAGACTGCAGTTTAGTTTCACGTTTTGAGTCAACAAGGCGAAAACTTCCGTCAAAAACGCCTACTCTTTCAATCTGCTCTTCATCCAGATAATCTTAAATAGCAAAAATATATAAAATTTAGAATGAACTATGTTCAAAAAATTTGTTGGGTCATGTATCATGAGGTCAATAAGGCAAGGAACTTGCCAGATGTAGTAAATTTTATGGCTCCCATTATTCGGAGGTGGGGGGGGGGTTCGTTAGTAATTCTAATACTTAGAACCGATATAATGATGACACTTTGTAATGACGTCATTTGAGTTTTCCCGACGTCAGGGACTCTATAGACGCATTTTAACGTTAAAGCTTAGCAAAAGTTGGGGGAAATTGTCCGATAACATTGTAATAGATTTCAACGTATTCAATCCTTTGCGTAAATTTGTGCATAGGCCGAAGTACATGTATTTCCTTTAACAGCGGGATTTTGTTTAAAGAAATTAGTTCTGTTGCACATGGTTGTAGAAAACCATAAATTCTGTGCACTTTCTGTAACAATATGATAAAGAATCACAGTGACAGATGCTTCACGGAAAATGATACAATCAAGAAATGATTTGACATTGATGTTGGACGAAATACATGGTAATCGACGGACGGCGTGTTCAGTTAAACACGTTTTTTATTTACTAAATAAGCAATTTAATAGATTAATAATACAAAAAGAGTAAGAAAGGCATTACATACTTAATTATTACAGCGCCGTGACTTGAAAAACCCCGTAAGAAAAATAAAATGAAAATATGCTTGTCCCCCTTTTCAAGGTAGTTGGGTGAGGAGATATACTGAAATTCTCCGTTGTTTGCGTGGAAAATTACCCCTATGTTTTGCATATTTTAAGATTACGGTTAAGTCTAAAGGAATCGAAAATAAGAAAAATTCAATTGGCGTAATTTTTTGAAATTTAGAAATAAGTCTTTTGAAATTCATTTAACTTTTATAATATCCAGCTTTGACATATAACTATATTATTGTGTTACTAAGAAAACCTATTTGAATCACATTACTTTGTGTGAAAACGATTGTAGATTACAAGTAATTTCATTTACTTCAATTTCCACGGATAAACGTTGAAAAGCTCGTATATCCGTGTTCAATGATAGTAGCGCATACCAGACAATATGCATATAACTCTGACCCACAAACTAGCGCGGAAAGGTATCTTGAACTTTGTCAACGGAAAAATAGATCTGTGATGCACTAGTGGCCACAAATATAGCCCTATATCTGCCTTCACAGTCCTTAACACAGGAAGAGCTTACTATGTGGATCTATTTATGAAATACAACAATCAATAAGTTAAAAAGGGCTATAGGTTTAAATCGGTTGGCGTTTTAGGTTGGATTTGACCAAGATTGCATCGAAACATTACCAATCGTGGAATCCACGGACCCGCTTTCGATTCTGAAACGAAATTATAAAAATAATAAAAAAAAAAAGAATTTTCAAAGTTTTCATTGATTTTTGAACGCTATGAATAATCAGTAACGGGTTGAGATATTTATCATCGCAAGGAATGGACAACAGATTAGAATAACTCCAAATGCGCTAGTAAGAACGATATATGTAAGATTTGCACAGACACAGTTATTCTTAAAACCAATATAGATGACGCCACGAACGGTGTTTTGGGAAGATGGTTAGGTCGATGTCTAAATGGCAACTCTATTCTTGTAAAGATGGACTTCCATCAAAAGTTTGACCAAAAGGTCAAAGGTTTCACCAATAGGTCAAAAGGTTTAATCTTCTATGAAATAAATTCTAAGTTTGTGACTTAGAAATTTTGTATTTTCTTATATATAACAACATCATCATCAACTCATTAACAAAAATAAAACAATTAAACAAACAAACAACAACGAAACCCATTATATAGAACATTTATATGTATCATAGGTCTTGAATAAGAAATGAATAAACAAGTTATGAATAAATAAAATAAATGAAATATGTCTCCTACTTTTTCAATTCGTGTTTTCTTCGACGATTGAATTTAAATAACACATCTGGGCTATTATTTTTCATTTGTAAAATTATCGAAATAAAGTTTTAAGGTCACCCTTAAATTGTCTTACCGTTCCCGGCGTCGGTACATATCCTTTCCGACATTTGTCATTTAATCATAAACCTAAGTGGGATAGCAGCTGAGGCTAGGAAAGGATGTAGTGGTAGTACTGGTGTGAGAAATACCAGGAATCCATGGTAAGGTGATCCAGTCGCCGCGATATGACTGAAATACTGTTTAAAGTTGCGTTAAACCCCATGCAATCAATCAATCAATTAAATTGTCTTACCAGTAAATTTTTGAAGGTTCAGTAAACGTCCTTTATTCGTCCATACTTCAAATGATTGCTGCAATTGATCTTCTGATGAAAAGATGTGCGCAACTTGTCAAGTAAACGGAATGCTCCCTCCTAGTGTCTTTCTTTCATTGTGGCAATATTCTTTCGCCTCAGATAATGTACGTTGTGTAAGATAGATGACTGGATACGTCTTACCTGATAACAAAATATAAGGCGTCAGCTATTGATCATAGTCGAATATGCTTCAGATGCTGTATTGCTATAAATTATCAAAGCACTGGTGTTCAAAATGCAATCTAAAATGTAAAGAAATGCAACAACTGAATTATAAGTCAGAAAAGTCTTAAGATATTAGAAATGGACATAGTGCTTGAGGAAACTACTTAGGCAACTTTGGAAAATCTAAGAATTATTTTCTATGTTTTTGGCTCTTTCTAGAATTTTTAGAATAGTTTAGGTGCTTTGATTTTTTGAAACATGATGCGTCGTGGCCACTACCCAAAAACTCATTAAAACAAGCGACACTCTTAAAGGGAGACACATACCGGGTAAACGAGTTTGACACATTTATACGTTTATATTTAACATTTTAATGACTTTATTATGTACATAGTTTCTGATTGATTAGGCATATCCTTAGAACATTGCAAGAAACTGGCAATATTTGAAATCCATGAAAATGTATCTAAGTATGCGTAACCAATTGACCTACCTGAACAGATAAATGGCCTCCGTGATTCACAGGCACCAAAATGCTGCTCTCCGTTTGATGTATAGTTACCAAAATACTTGTTCAAATTAGTTTCCGATGATTGACCTTTGCTTTCGAAACCATTTATATGAATAATAGAGTATCCACATTCGTAGTACGGACTAACATTCAAAACTGTAAAATATGTTATAATCCAGTCTGAGCCTTTTTTTCTACCACATCAAAGAAAACGTCGAAAACTCTTAGGCTGAAATTTAGACGCAAAGAGTCTTAACAGTCTTCATTGTCATGTATTTTTACCGATGGACGGATCGACCAATCAAATTATTCATTAAGATCGGAGGTGAACGTTTAACTACCTTGGTCCACATTTACGTAAAGCATTGTTGTTTGATTGGCGACATTAACATGAACTATTCAAGCTGTAGCTTAGATGCATAGTTCGCCAACAAATCATTTGACACTTGTGTAACATGTTGCTGATCATAAATCGCAAAATGATGAGTTTTGATGTCGAAGTCGAACTTCCTGCTATGGCCGATAATTTCCACATAAAATTAGCAATTTAGTGTGCTAAAGAAATTTTTTTTTTAAAATACATTTTATTTTTTAATGCTTTATTTGGACTAGTCTTAAAGAGATACTGTCTGGTAACAGGTTAAATTATCGATTCGTAATGTAATTGTCTTATATGAACTGAAAAAGGAGAAAGAAGAGAGAGATTGTAAGTCCGCTTTTAAATTACATGAAACTAGTAATTGTTTTGATTGTTTGTCGCAGAAATGCATTTATAAACACCATGATTTTTCCACTGACGAAAAAGAGTATGCGGTCTGGTGAAATGACATTCAAGACCATTACACAAACGAAATGTAGAATAACAATCGGATTTGCTGTCGTGTAGTTATGCCTCCCCTGCTTACACTCTAAAAGTTCTCAGGTAATGAACAAGACTACCTTAAAACACGAGAAGTGACTCAGCCAAGCGTCCTGCGCAGCCAGTCCTGAGGTCATGTGTTTAATCAATGGTTCGGCTAATAATCTTCCCGTAATTTGACACTTTTCATTAAAGCATTCCAATCGAGAGAGGTAATAAACGGCATTATTTAATAAGATTTGTTGTCAGAGACAATATTAAAGGCCAAACGTTAGTTGTTTAACCTAAACGTTTAAACTAGAGCTTTAATAGGTCACTAAGTATGAATCACAAAAAAACTACCCCCCCCCCCCAAAAACACACACAAAAAAACGACAAAACAACAACAATAACAACACAAAACAACAACATCAAAAAAAGGGGGGGTAGAAACAAACAACAAAACAAAACACACTAACAATGAAAAATAAAATAATAACAACAAACAAACAAACAAACAAAAAACAAACAAAAAAAAAAAAAACAAAACAACCTCAAGTAATGGGATTAAAAATGCACTTCCTATGTAAATGTATGCTTTGATTAATCGATCGATTTATTGATTAGTAGCGGCGATTCGTCAATTATCTCTCACCAAAATTGTGAAAGGTGCTTATCAGTAACCGGCCTTTATGGAATGAAGGGCTGGTGATTTGAATTTTACATTTGGGCTGCCCTACCATGAATCCATTGACAGGTACCGCGATATTAGTGAAAAAAACACACACACACCGAAAAAACAACAACAAAATCCTGTTCGGAGTCGCACTAACTACTGAATACCGTTCGGGCAAAATGATTTGTTCATACCTAATTCGAGGATCAAGGGAACCATGGTGATAAAGCAAGAGTGCGCTAGAACGGCAGTGATAACACTAGACAACGATGGAGATATCGCGAGAGAAAGATGGCGATGATATGAAAGTGAAAAAAATCGATTATCATAACCCGAGACGGTATCATGATTTCACCATCGTACTAGTGAGATATAACAAAGTAGTTATCACCAGCGTGCTTTCGTGCTATCGCGATATCCCAGTCGTAATCTGTCGCTGTCGATCTAGTACTGTCGCACTATCACCATCGCTCCATCGCAGTACCGTCATCTTACTTTCGCTTTATCGACATATCCTGCTCAAAAGATATCCATCGAACTATGACACTGTCGTCGTCGTATTCTCGAGTTTTCGCCACCATATTGCCATCATACTATAATTATATCGTCCTTGTCGTGGCGTATTCTCGCCTCCCTATGCTAACTTTGAAACGACGACGATTACGTAAGAAATCAGAGGCAGTAGGGCGAAAATGGTACACGATCTAAACCTTTTTGTTTTACATCGATTTTGTAAAACCTTACATATGAGATTAATCTCTCTGAGTTCTGCTACCTGTAGAATAGTTCACCAGCATAGTGATAACGAATCGGTCTTAGAGGATACGCCTCCGTCATAGCGCAGTCGGTAGCGCGTCAGACTCCCAATCTTCAATCATGGGATGTCATGGGTTCGGTACCGGCGGCGGCTCATATTCTTTCCGACATTTGTCTCTCACCAATTGGTGGATGATCGTTAACCTAAGTAAGTTGGATAGCAGCTGGTAGCCTAGAAAGGATGTAGTGGTAGTACTGGTGTGAGAAATACCAGGAATCCATTGTTAGGTGCTCCAGTCGCCGCGATATGACTGAAATACTGTTAAAAGTTGAACCCCATTCAATCAATCAAACATTCAATCTTAGAGGATAATAGTACAATAATGATATTGCGATAACACGAAAGTATAACGAGAGCAATGATGTGAGATTAAGTACAGTGGTAATATCACGATAGAACGATGATGAGATCACAGTTCTTGTCATCGTACTGTCACACTCTCACGTCATCATCATAGCACTATCGATGAGTAGACATGGTACTCTCTTATTATGACCATCGAACTTTCTTATTCTCGCTTAATCACCGTCGTTCTCTCTATACTAAAAATCAGGAACATGTTTTGCTATGACCTAAGCGGTATTCCATACAGAAGCTCACACCATCAAGCAATCACTTGCCTGTATTGTTCGTATCACGTGTGTTAGCTGGAAGTATACCGTAGTCCGCTGTCCAAACTTCATGTTTCCTGTTAACTTCGTGGTCTTTTCTGCGTAAGAGATCAGAATGAGCCGCTGGCCTTCCGCCTTTTTCTACGCAAAACTTCATTGAATCGGTCCAATTTAACCGAGATGAAAATACTGTGAATGGAACATTGGTCATCAAGCATTATTTCATATCAAATCAATATTAAGGAAGGGAGAAATATTTAATCTTGAATTATGATTCCACCCAAAGGAGAGATAAGAATAGGTCGTTTAAAAATACACATTTTTTTATCATTTTAAAAAGAAAGAAATACAAACAAATATCCATAGGATCAACTTGTTGCTGAATAATTCCCTAACTTTCAAAACGTGAGGAATAATATCTCGAAAGGACATCCACCTGTGTTTCCTTTAAAAAGACTTGAACGTGACGTCAGTAACTCGTATCCCTTTCTGCTAAGTAAAGTAAGAAGAAACCAGCTTGATGAATCTGGTAATGCTCTAACCACAAAGAAAGCGAATTGAATGTGTAATTATATTGGCATTTCCTACAATTCACGCATGAAATATCATATCGCAAAAGCCTCATACCAATTGATTGATTGAAAGTTCGATGTTCCTCGTTACATTTTATTTGAAACATAGCAACTGTTCTCTGTTTTTAAGCGGACGTACTTTTCTGTGAAAATGAGTTTTCAGATAGAAACGATTGTAAGAATTTGAAATTGACCTATCGCTGGCCCGCCCATTTACTCCATTTTTCACGCCCATAGACTCCAACAGGAAAACCTGCTTCGATTTTCAACGGCGTTATTTCGCAAAATTTATGACAAGTTGCGTATAACAAAAAGGTTGACTAGTTGGCTGGCGACCTAAACGTCGTAGTTACAGCTTGAAAAAGTTGTAGTTACGAAGTTTACGTCGCCAAGTCAACAGAACAAGTTAACAAAACTGTCAGCCAATCTCGGAGTTCGAAACTCATTTCTGGGCTAAATTAAATATGTCATCGGTCGACCGGTTATTTGATTGATTGTCACGATTTGTCAATTATCATAAATATACGAGTAAAATCCTGAAATAATTTCAGTATCCTTTATTATGGAAAAAGGATACCATGCGATATTTTTGCGTTTTGTCTCTCACCAATTGGTGGATAATAGTAAACCTAAGTGGGATACCAGCTGGAGGTTAGGAAAGGATGTAGTGGTAGTACTGGTGTCAGAAATACCATCCATTGTTAGGTGCTCCAGCCTCAGCGATATGACTGAAATACTGTTAAAACGGCGTTAAACACGATTAAATTTTCTTACTTAGAATTTTATTCGCGATAAAAGTTTTATGACGTGTTTAAAGATACTATTGATGAGAAAGCTCCGCCCCTCTACAAACATGTATAGTAATGAGGAAATGCATATATCCTCTTCATCTCAATTACCGTGCATGTATGGAAGTTGAAGTTCAGTTCAAATCAAAAAATGATTTTTAAATGACAAAATGGGTTTTATACATCTGACATACTTTTGATTTATCTTTTAACAATTTTTTTCCAGTTCTATCCTGAAATTCTACGAGGATTTAATCTTGAGAGCTGCCTTGTCGGTCCTCGAGAAGTTTTGGATTGCTAATGCTGTTATCGTGCATCGTACAAAAAAGAGTGTCCATGACAACAGAAAGGAAACTAAATTGTCATTTCAATTTTCGTCATCCATTTTCGCTTAAAAAACACCTTCTTCTATTTATTTGATGTAAAGTCAAGTTCAGAGTTTTCGAATTTTAAGCTTGGTCTATATCATTGCCCCCAATTTCAAGAAATGTTTTCTCTGGAAGTCAATCTTGCATTTCGTTGGGTTTTAGTTGAATGTGTTATATGGTATAGGTGGTTCTCACAGAACCACAAAGGGGGCGCTGAAAACAAACTTCCTGTGAAAAAAATAGGTCACCAAAGCTCAATGAGGCTCCTTAGGGGGGTCACACACGATAACATAGGTAGGCACGTTAACTGAGTTTTGGTAATATACACATTCTGCATTCGAATACAATGCCATAGGCGTGTAAATGAGGGTCAATCATGTAATAAACACATGTTATTTTAACTTGTCAATTCGTTACTGTAGTCAATTTAAAAATTTAAAATCCCTGCCGATTACTTAACATTTATATACGCCTGTCTCCCAGTTTACATTACGACGACAGATTCGACAGTCTACCGTCGAATGGGTCGGGGGGAAAATAGGAAAATAATTGTTTAGCAGTTACTCACAGAACAACCAGAAACAATAAGAAAATCACTAAATCACCATTGATCCTTGTCATGATGTTTTCTTAAATAAGTTTGTCCTTAAATAATCATGATGAAATAATCCACATAGATTGATCAAGATCTGAAACAGGTATATTCGATCTCATCAATATTCATATATGCAAATATGATTATAAATAGAATCATATGTCTTTATGGCAAACAAATACATATATCAATCAATAAGGGTTTGGGAAAGTTGCAGTCTAAGAAACGATGTGATCTTACTTATGTTTCGAGGAAAAATATCACTTACTACCGTTTTAGCTGAAATCCGATCCGTTACACAACGTTTGCACGTCGTGTAAATAGAAATGATCAAATGAATTTATGTGAAGGTCACCTCATTATTATGGAGATTTTCAAAGACAACATCTCGTTAATATTCATGACATCAACGAAATTCCCCCAAGGTCAAAATCTTTACATTGTGCATAAAGAATGAAATAAAGTTATATTATGGACGGATATCGTGCTATAATGGATATAATAGATTTTTTGCGTTATATAAGCTTGAATAATACTTGATGGGGAGGAATTATATGCAAAGCTCTTGAAAGAGCTGTAGTTACGACGTTTAAGTTGCCAATCCAACAAAAAAGGTTAATAAAAATGGCGGCCAATGTAGAGTTGAAAGCTCAGGTTCAGGCTGAATGAATGATTCGACTGAGCGTTTGATTCTTTGATTGGTCAATTGAAGGTTGTCCCAAACCTGCTGATCATGGAATACTTCTTCTTTGGCAGAAATCATAGACATAGTCTGTCTGCATTAATCGTGTCCTACGTCACGTATACGTCATTCAATTTAACAGGAAAATGAACGGATCGCCATGGTCAATCAAATCATTACTTTGGATTGGAAGTGAACTTAGAAGTGGAATCAATAATATACATGTTTGTTGGTTTGACGACTTATACGTTGCACCGATCACGGACTTGCAAAATATCTAGGTCGAACGTTTTGTCAGAAGTAGACAGGCATGGCAAGAGATTCCTCAATCGTTTGAAGAGTTTGCTTGAATACAAGGTCAACTGTTACGTTCATTACCAGACGAAAGACTATACACAAATCTGAATCCAAAGAAGTAACATACGACAATTGTCATTTTCCACCATGTTTCCCCTGCTTTATCCAGGGCTCATGAAAATTTCTGGGAATGGGTTGAGCAAACTATTCACTACCTCACCTCAGATATCTGAGGAATCGCCGTGGGCATCATCAAAGATCAAGTTAAATAATTCATCCAGCCCCGAAATGTACTGTTTATCTTCGACACTTACAACGTGATCTTATTTAGTATTATGTAACCTACAAAGCTGTAGTTTCGACGTTTGGGTTGCGTTCCTCAACCAAATGCTTTCGACTAGATATTACAAATTAGTGTAGTCTAGTATCTCAGACAATCTTCCTTGTCTGTGGGCTTTTTTGTAAGTTTGCGTTGTAAAACACTCGTTAATATACCGTAATGTTAACCGACTCATGGGTAAAATTACTTTCACGATAGTATAACTTTTTTGCTGAAATCTCTGCTAATATTATAAGTGTCATATTAATGATAAATTATAGCAAATTACAAATTTAAAAGGGCTTAAATGAATTGCCTGTTTTCTGGTTTCGAAATGCATTCAACAAAGACTTATCTAAAATTACACTTAACCCTTTCTTGTACGAACCCGGGATTTTACCTCTCTGTGATTTTATATTTGAGAAAAAAATGTAGAAAAAGAAAACAAGCAATTTCTTCTTTTTCTCCAATATTTTCTACCCTACTAAGCAGATATTTTCAAATTAAATTCAACCTAAATTTTTTGTCTGTAAAACCATTGAATTTGGACTAGTCTAAAATTTTGCAAAACAGGAGAAGGTTAAACAACAACGAACCATGTATCGTTGCATAGTGGGCTTGACCTCATTACTTAAAAGTTTAATTGATTGCCCCTGCCAGCTCGAAAGGAATTGACAAAGAAGGAGTAGCTACTTGCGGTCAATAGTACGACTATTGGTCTTTTAATGTCTTCTGACGACTTCTTCTAGAAGTGGAATCTAAGAACCTGCTGCCGATCGCTAACATGGAATAGGTTTTGACTAGACAATACATAAAAGTCACCAATGCTCCAACCTGGTCACATTCTAAGCTTTTTTTCTCAGATGTGAAATGGCAATAATCTTTAAAGCCACATGTTCTCCCAAAACACACAACAAAATTAATAAGAAAAACTTACTCGAGGCTAAAACATGAATAGATATGACGCCTGAAATTATAAGATCAAAAGTATTCGACGCGGTAAGTCTATAATTCATGAAAGAAGTTTTGTATTTGAAATTGTGACAAACCACAATTTAAAGTTTGTTTACAAAAAAATATGACGTCAGTAAAAACGTTTAAACGTTCGCTAATTATCCTAGTGAATCCTTTAAAACCTTTAAAACAAATTCAATTTCAGAGCAAATCTTTAAAATCTTTACATTTCCCAAGAAAACCTTTAAAATGCCTGTAACCTGTAATTCTCACACAAAACCTTTGGATGTGTTAGCTTAAAGTAAGTTATGGATATTGTTCTGGAATTTGCATTCTTTTATGTGTAGTTAAACGGAAAATGGGTATACACATTCAAGAAGGTGTGTATTATACTTTAGTATGACTGTGGGTTTAATAAAGAAAGGAGAATTTCGACGAAATGGCCTCTATTTACTCTTTATTTTTAACACATTTTACACTAAAAGGCCTCTATTTTCATACATTGGAGCCTTTATAAAAAAAACTGTACTTTTGTTTTGGCCTGCTAGGAGGCCTAGTGGTCATTCAAACAACTTGCTCGGGTCACGGTGATTAACGAAATCGTCCGTAAAGTTTAATCACCAGCACTTCTTTTTCCACAATGTTTTCTCAAGTACAATATCACAGGGACGTAATATTCAGGGATTGTACGAGAAAAGGTTAATAGGTTATTTAGGAATTTCAGACTATATAGCGAAGTAAACAATCTTTTAGAAAATCTTTTTTTTTTCAAACCTTTTCAGCCTGAGTAACACAAACAGTCTGAAAAGGATTAAAACTTTTTTGCAGATCTCAGACGGTATTTATAACGCGACGGAAAAAGTAACCAACCTTCTCTGGCATCCATTTGTGGTCCATTGTCAAAAAACAAAACTAGAAGAACTAGATAATTTAGATGCATTATAAAGTATGACTTCCTTCAAGAGATTTATCACTTCGTCAATGAATAGGACTGTATTAAATACCTTCCTCTTTGGCCACGCCATCTGTCTTCAACAGGAAGTCCTGCATCGATTTTATACGGGGTTACTTAGCAAAATTTATGGCCAGCAGCTAGTAACAAAAAAGTAGAATGGTTGGTTGGCGACCAAACCGTCGTAACTACAGCTTGAATAAGTTGTAGTTACGACGTTTATGTTGCCAGTAAAAAAACAAAAACAAAACAAAAACAAAAACTTTCACACAAATGGCGGCCAATGTAGTAGTTCTAAATATCAATTCCGGATTGACAGCCGCGATTGGCCAATTAAGCTGTACCTGAATATAAGGTTTAGAGGTCTACATGTAAGTTGTAATGCCCTTCTATTCCCTTATTTTATTTTTTTTAATTTTTAGGAAACAAAATACTCCCATTATCTGCATTTCTTTTCATCTGCTCGATAAGAAAATAAGTGTTATATATATATAAAAAAAAAAAAAAAAAAATAATAAAAAAAATAAAAAAAAAAAAAAAAAAATGATAAATTCCCAAAGTCTGCTAATTTTCAACATACAGGTTATCGGTCACAAAGAAAAGTGATAAACGCTAAAAATTTGGTGCTAAATGTATTTAATAACCAAAACAGTTATGAAAAATGTGTCGCCAGTCTGCCGTGCAAGCATAAATACATAAATTCATTGTTGCAAGATAACAATCTTACAAGACAAGGAAGATATATAAGTTTCCGTTAAACATTACAATGACAACGCTTATCTTTACAGAGAGAAGTTTCACATGGCGCATAATGAGCTTGAATAAGCTATAGTTACGACGTTTAAGTCGCCAAACCAACAAAAAGGTTAACAAAAATGGCGGCCAATGTCAGGATCGGGCTAAATAAATGATTTAATTGGTCGTTTGATTCCTTGATTGACAGCTACGATTTGTCAATTTACTGATACTCGCATTGTCTGTGTGGGTCAATATAATAGCCAAGATCGGCAGCCGCTACCGGCATACAAACTCGAGATGTCTTGACCTCTGTCTCGAGAAATCAAGAACACAAGAAGCAAACAGACGCTTGTGTACGACGTAGACCTCGACAATTTCAAAATAGCCCATTTTTAGCTAGCAAAGCGTCAGCTTTGATAGCTTAAGTTAACAGACAAGCTTTTGAGGCCGTCTCAAAGTTCAAACAGTGCAAACTACCAATGAAGGCTTAACCACTAAATCCATTTAATGCCTTCGCTATGAAAAGTAGTTCTTATGTATTTCAGGAATATCTTAAACTCTATTAAATTGTAGAGTTATTTAACCCCTTCCCAATTAATTCCACTTATAAGCAACTCAAGAAAAAAGTTTTTGAAAACATTGTGGACAATGAAGAAATTGCTTGTAACAAGCAATTCCTTCAATGTCCACAATGTTTTCTACCCAACAAGGGAAATATTTTCTAAATTCAACCTGGCTTTGCTAGCTTACATTACTTTCAGTATTTTTGATTATATTCCCTCAAAAGTATTCATTTATCACCAATGACGAAGATTGCCAAGCAGTCTTTACTTTTCAACATGTAAACAAATAGAGGCGTTTCATCGAACATATATTGTATTACATAAATAACGTAATATAATAACATCAATATTACATTTAAATTATGTGAGGGCAACAAATCATGACCGCATTATAAATTTGTCAATAAAAAGATTAAGTTATTTACCGAGGGATACATTGAAAACTTTATATTTCAAGTCAAAATGTTCATATACTATAACATTTACATAGACATTTTTCTGTTGCTTCAATTATTAGATAAAACATGATGATTACTTTGTATTGCTTTTTTTACTTATTTATCAAAATATAACCTTAACAAAAAATTGTATAAATATTCTGAAAGGTATTTAAGTAAAAAATAGCATTTCTTCTCCTAATTTAAAGGGTCTAAAAAGGACACTATCAAGTATAAAAAAGGTTGATTAATACGTATTAACCAGACTAAGTCTAACCCTTTTCCTGATTTGTATTATATAACTTCCTTTTTTCAGATAAACAAGTCAGATTGACATAAATTAGGTTAAGTTTCTGAAAGCCCGGATCTCCACTTATAAATGTTAGTCCGATGGCGGCACATATCCTCTCTCACCAAAAGGTGGATAATCGTAAACCTAAGTGGAATAGCAGCTAGAGGCTAGGAAAGGGTGTAGTGGTAGTACTTGTGCGAAAAATACAAGGAATCCATTGTTAGGTGCTCTAGCCACGGTAATCTGACTGAAATACTGTTTAAAGTGGCGTCAACCCCAATCAATCAATCAATAAATGCTATGCAAAATTTAAGTTCCAAGCAATAACTTAATTAGTAATGCACCTTTTCGAGTAGTCCATCTTCTTGTTGATTAATTGAATGCGGTTTAACACCACCTTTTACAATATTTCAATCATAACGCGGCGGTTGGAGCACCTAACCACCGTTACCTGGTATTTCAGCACTTTCGCGACATCCTTCACGATCTTGTACCTTTTCCTCCAACTTAGCTTCACGATTATCCACCGATTGGTTGGAGAAAAAAGTCGGAAGGGATATCCGCCGCGACCGTGGACCCCGTGACTTTGAGACCTGCGCACTACAAACAGTGCTGTGGCCGCTGCTGCATTTTTCTGTAAAGTTCTGACGGAAACAATTTTAAAGATAGGTATCAATGTTTTATATAGCCTAGATTTTAATTATTTTTGTTCCCTCTCGTATACTATTATATATGAGTTAGATGTTTCCCTTGTCACTTTGTTACCTTCTGTTGACTTAGGGATCATATGCAAATGAGGGCAGTCTGTGTCGACAACCGAATTCTCTGATATCTAAAAACAAGCTGGAATTCCGCTGAACCTTTCATGTGTAACCATACAAAGCAACATTCAGATTAAAATGAAGATAATATCCTACTCATATTTAAGTATTGAATGTTTGTTTGAGCGTATATTTGAGCAATTTGCAAAATATCCTTATCGAGGTGTAAGAAACATCGATACCTCCCTTTAATATCGGTATCGCTTTATCGAACAAATGCTTAAAAAAAAATCTTCGATTCAAAGTGTATGACACGAGCAACCAATGCAAAAAAAAAAATCGTTTACATCGTGAAGGAGATAAGTTTTTGAACCGCATTATCACTGGAGATAAAAAAAGTGGGTTCATTATTCCGAACCTGAGAGAAAAACGCTGTCACAGCAGTGGAAACGAGCTGGTTCCCCAACTCCAAAAAGTTAAAGCTGTCTTCTTTGGCTGGCAAAATCATTCTTGTTGTCCGTTGGGATTCACGAAACCTACTCATTTCATGCCAAAAGATCAAACTGTCACTGTCAAGTACTATTCTGAAGTAATTCTGAAAAATCTCAGAGAAAAGCCCAAGGAAATGCGTCAAAGGTTAGGACAGAAAAATGTCATCCTTCTACATGACAGGAGTGCATGGACGTAGGTGGAGAATATTTTGAAAAAGAGTAGAAAGATTGTTTTTTAAAATGTTCATTGGTTTAACAGACCGAGTCAAAAGTCCGGATATCTTCTGACGGTCCCTCGTACTATGAAAAAAAATCATCTTTTTTTAAGTCAGTTGGTAAAGCACTCTACCTCAAACCCCGAGTTCAGGCTTCGATATGCTGGGGCGGATCAAGGATTTCTGTGATAATGGTTCAAACTAGCTGCGTCATCGTGGCCCTCTTTCTGATAAACTGTTGGCGAGGGTTAGGGTAACTCGCGCCAACAGATCATCAGAAATGGCTAGTTCAAACCTACCAACGGGGTTCGCTTTCCTATTATTACCATTTTTTCAAAATAAATTTTCTCTTGAAAATGAAATAATTAGGCTACAAAGGGGGGTCAAAACAAAAGCACTCTAAATCCGCCCATGGAACCCCCTCTAAAACCTCCAATGGATTTTCCTAGTCCTTGTCAATTTCTGACCTTACTTTTAACCTGGGTAGGCCTTGGCAGTTCTATTTCTCAGTAGTAAGGACAGAAATATTGTCAGAAAGGAGGAATTGCTTTAACAACAATGGTTATGATTTAACCTATTCCTACACTATCTGACGTATGGGTTCTCCCGAATTAGAAAGGTTTAGAAGTCATTATAAATAATGAAGAAATGGCTTATTCAAACAATTTCTTCATTATCCACGATTTCTGTTTCCCCAAAGGACAATTGTTTATAGAATTCTATTGACTAGACATTATTGTCTGCCACTTCTTGAAATTTTGACCAGTCTAACTTTTTGTTGTCTTGTAACAGGTTAATTTGTTCATATGGTTACCAAGATTTGGGACCTATTCTTACTGGCTTGTTTGGAAGGACCTTACTGTGAATGAAAACATTTTGTTGTGAATATGAAATTGATGGATAAACAAGAAGTTATTGCTTTAAAGCTGAACTGTTGTCTTTTATTTGTATCACAATTTTCTGTCTTTTACCCCCATATTTACAAGCAGGGGGTACAAAATCCCAAACAAAAATTTGAGTAGCAGTGTTTATAAGGACAGAGGTTGTGCGAGTCAAGGACTCGGGTTTTATTCCGACAGAAGTAAATATCTTTTCCGACATTTATGTAAATAAAGGTAGGCCTAAGTGGAACGAATAGTTGGATGCTCGGAAAGGATGTTGTGGTTGTACTGGTTTGTTAAATACAAGGAAACCATAATTGGCGTAGGCACTCTATCTATCAATCGACGTTTTAACCTATTACCAAACAATCCTACATTTTACGCTCTTTAGAAAAAGAACAGTAAAAACCATTGTGAGAAAATTAGAAAATGCATGTGACAATAAATTTCTTCTTTTGATCTTTTCTCATAATGCTTTCTACATTATCTGGCACTTATTTTGAAATTGAAGAAGCTTTAAAATTTCGTCTGCAACATCTTAAGATTTTTACAACTCTTAAATTTTCTAAACTGAAAAAAGTTACTGACAATATTACAAGGGCTCCCAAATCTTAACCCATTTTTAGACAACATTATTTTTAGACTAGTCCAATTGAAATAAATGAATAAAAGTAAGCTACAATTAGCTACATTTAGAAAATTAGTGCCCAATGAGATAGAAAACTTGTGAAGACAATGTTTGTTACATGCAATTTCTCTGATTTGCCGAACTATATATATCTTCTCGGCTTCAAAAGGCAGAATTACGCCGTAATAGGTTAAGCATCAATCCTTATGGTGCAAAGTTGCAAACACTTGAGTCACTGGGAGCCCAACTTGTTGATGCAAGGTTAAAGACGATAATTTCAAGTTAATGAAATTTAGATTTTTTCTTACTTTCTTGGTAGAAAGCATTTTTGAAAATGAAGGAATTACTTCATTTTACACAATGTTTTCCCAATTGTTTTTCTTGAATGAGGGGTGTAATAGTGAGGAAAGTGGTTAAAAGACGGGGCATCAAGCTATACATGTCATCATACCATCGTTATGGACATTCTAAATTTCGAAAATTTTGAAGTTAATATTATTAATGGGAGTATTTTTTCATTGGCTTTAGTGTTATATTTTTCTTACATTAATCAATCACTTTTGGTTTGATCAAAATTGTTAAAACTCATCTTGATAGATATTCAATATAAAATCGATCAGGATCATAAAAGCGTGTTTCCTTCTTATTCAATATCATTTTCGGGGTTCGGTTTCCTCCCAAGACGGTATAAATAACTGGTTCATGAGGGGACAAATTGTCTGATGGTCCCACAATGCACATGAATGAGAATCTAAAAAAAGCAGATAACTTATTGAAGACAATAAACCATTTGAAGAAAAACAATAAAATTGAATGAATTAAAGTGACTGACACTGGCGTAATTGCAATGAATTGGCCCCAGGATTTTATATTCACAAGTTTCATGAATAAATCAAAGACTGGGGCAGCTATTTACTAGAAAGTTTAGCCATTTTGAAAAAAATATGTCACACATTCTTATTCAATATCATGTATTGGGGTTCGATTTCCTCCCAACACGGTGTTAATAGCTGTAGCATAAGGGGACAAATTGTCTGGTGGTCCCATAATGCACATGATTTTGAATCTAAAAAAAGCAGATACCTTATTTAAGATATATAATAAACCATTTAAAGAAAAACAATGGATGAAAGTGAATGATAATGAATAAATGAAAGTTACTAACACTGGCGTAAATGCTATGAATTGGCACCAGGATTGTATATGAATAAATCAAAGAATGGAGCAGCTATTTCCAAGAAGTTTCAGCTATTTTAAAATAAATATGTCACATATTCTTATTCAATAACATGTATTGGGTTCGATTTCCTCCCAAGACGTTATAAATAGCTGGTACATAAGCGGACAAATTGTCTGGTGGTCTCACAATGAAGATACAAATAAACAATTTGAAAAAAAAAAACAATGAATGAAATTGAATGAATGAATGAAAGTGACTGACACTGGCGTAATTGCAATGAATTGGCCCCAGGATTTTATATTCACAAGATTCATGAATAAATAAAAGACTGGGGCAGCTATTTACTAGAAAGTTTAACCATTTTGAAATAAATATGTCGCATATATCCATTAAACTTCATAATTGCATAAATTGATGCTGTTACGAATTTACGAATTTACCATATCATTTTCCTCAATGAGTAGATGTGTCATGAAGGTTTCTTCATGTCTGATAGATTTCAAAATCATTTGACACAGATCTTCAGCTAAAAGAGTATAATTGCGAACTAAGATAGGTATTACCGTAGGTCAAAGATCAAGGTTGTTTTGGAGGTCAACTTGCGTTGACAATGGAATCAAATATCAAATCTTGTTGTTTTAGTGAGATATACTCCACGCTATCTGGCATGTTAATTATTTTCATATGGTTAAATGTTGTGTGTAAAATTTCCAAAATATTGGTTAAAGTGAAAAAAAAATTCTCAGTTCAAAATGACTTCGATTTCTGTGCAAGAGATAAAGGCGATTGTTTAATGTCCAGGATGCAATGATTTTGCACCAGGATCACATTTTTCGAGTTTTACACTGAGTGATAGAATAAATTGGTACGCATCCGCAGATATCAAGGTTGGGATCATGTCACTAGGTCAAGATCATTTATCAAGGTCAAATTAAAACAACTAGATTAAGGGGGCAAGGTGATACAGTTTGGAACAGATTTTGGAAAACGTTAATTTGGAAAGTGGGAACGCTATGCGGACGACACAGAAGGAACTGTTTACTTCTTAAACATCTTATGAAAAGCAAGTCATATTAACATTTAATGTATTTCATCTCGCGTAGCTAATTTCCATTTATTTCATTTATTCATTCATTAAATAAAAGCTTTTCTAGACATTTTATTGATTTTAGCTGCATGGCAAAATTATATATTTATATTATATATATTTGTATTCTGTATTCATCTTAATAAATGTTTCCTCCTAAACAGTGGATCCCTTAACGAATTTGACCAAAATGTTATTCTAGTTTCTGGATTTTTTCCTCTAAACAACCGTCAAATTCAAGGGAAAAAAAGAAGAAAAGATTTCGACTTTATAAGAAAATTATGTACAAAAGAGAAATTCCATGGGAGCTTTAAACATAGTACGAGACAACAAAAGTTCAGACTTAGTCCAAAATCGAATAACTTGCATACAACAATTTCAATTTGATATAATTTCAAATATTTCTGTATTTCTGACTGTAGAAAACAATGTGAAAAATGAGGAATTACTTGTAACAAGCAATTTCTACAGTTGCAATACTGTTTTCGTTATTTTTTTTAAGGTGTCAACAAGCAAAAATTTTAGGGACTGTGTTAATGAGAGACACCCTTTCTTCTATTCATTTTATTCATTTGCATTACCTAGTGTAAGCAGGACGAGGCCAAACTTGGCGACGAGTGTGTCTGCCCATCTGTATGTCTGTTTATCTTTTTTTAAATTTAAACTCCATATCTATTACTGGGGTTATACTTTTTTAATGCATCACAGAAAACTATCTTGTTAACTATTCCTCCTTCTTGCCCTCCTTTGTCCGGTAAACTCAGTTGATAACACCCTGTGCCCGTGAGTTTGAACCCCATTTCAGCAAACATATGGCATAAGTCATAGCAACATGCGTCAAATATCTATTACTAATTAGGACTTGTGAGTAGGGCCCCATGTGGAATGACCAAGTGGTTGCTCAAATTGAATTGTATGGTGCTCAGGTGCGAGGAAAGACACGAATCGGGCAACCGTGATATTACTAAAATATGATTTAAGTAGCGTTACACCTCATACAAAAAGTTGATAGATCAATATTACTAATCCTGACACGCTGGTGGATTTGCATTAAAGGTCAAATTCAACAAAATTTTGTTATGTCTTTTCATTCATTATTTTTATGTATATGGTGTTAGTAAACACATGAACAATATTTTCGCGATCGCAGACCGTGCACATGTACAAAAACTAATTCAAAATGTCAAAATTTATTATTGCTCAAAAACAGCGCATCGCTTACTTCCCCTGGACATTCCCCCAAATCGCTTATCTTCCCGTGCATTTGTGACGTCATAGTGGAAGTTGTTAGTGTTACGCTTCAAAGGAATGCTGTACTAAATACATGCGACAAGACGTAAAAAATAGATTTTAAAGTAAAATTTGATCCAGAACAATGACGATCTGTGCCGCTTACGGTTGTAATGTTGAATCGGGAACTCATAGGATCAGCATGTTTAAGTTTCCGAGGTATTTAAAAGAAAAAAGTTGTGGATTCAGAGACTGAACCGTGATAGTACAGCAACGACAAGTTTTGAGCCATTGAGTCATGCAAAGCTTTGAGTGAGACACTTAGAGTTTTTTATCAGCCCGAAACTAGCAAATGGCGTTGGTTTTAATACTTTCGACTCCGATTGAAACCTGACGCCGTGCCAACAATCTTTAACTCAGAGAACCGACGGGAACAGGGACCGACGTGCCGACCATCAGCTAGGACAATTCCGAGGAACAGAGGTTAGCTCATTATGGTGGACAAACTAATATCTCGGCCATATATTGTGGGGGTGGGGACTCTATAGAATCAAATGAATCTCATTATGGACCGATTTTTAATTATAATAAATTTTGGGGACAGCTGAACTGAAGGTGTTCCCATTATTTTTTTTCATCTCTGTTATACTGTCCTCCCAATTTTGATATATGCACGAAAACTGTGTGGCAAAAGGGGAACTTACTACTTAAAGCACAAGCAATTTCTCCTTTTCTGGCAATATTTTTTCACAGCTATATTCTACTGTGTACAAATGGGGGATTTAGTTGTAATGAGTTAAAAGGAGGTACAGATAATTGAACAGAAAATAGTGATATCATTACGTTTATTTTTTTCAAAGATCACAATAGTCACTAGCGGAAAGACATGCTACTGATTGCTTGGTAAAGGGTAAACTAAGGCTATGGGCATATCATGATAAATGTTTTAAACAATACAGGAAATTATTACATAACATATGCATTTCCCATCCTTTCATGTTAGACGAACTATTGATGTGTATGGCACCCTTAATTTTTACCCGTGATCTATGTTTATTCCAAGGACTGTATAACTCCTTTGTTAAATCCCTTTATATTCTATTGCAACTTATTATGACTTTTGAAATAAGCAAAGATGATACTAGAAAACGTCATGATTTATTTCATGTATGAATTAATCTTAATTTGTTTATATCAATGAGAATTATATCTGTTATTTGAGTTTTGGAAATGATGAAATTATTATGTTAAATTGACAAATGAATCTATTACCCAATGAAAAAATTATTATCACCCTAGTAATCTTGGAGATTATGTACTTAGACAAACATGACAGGTTTGATACTTTTAGAATGACAAAATTAGAGAAGATTTAACCCTTATCATGCTGAATCTGGAATATCAAAGAATTATAGAATATTCCTGTTTTGACAGGGATATAGACATTGATAAGCCTGTACATAGAAGAGGCGCAGGGGTCGTTTCTAAACCCTGTCTGTAGCCTTCATGGAGGAAACCCAATAAAATTTCTGGATAAGCTTATACAATGGCAGATCAAGGACTTCAATTTACCCAATCCCCCACAGGGGAACCTCCTCACACCCCTAAAGAAACAATTGGGAATACATTGTGTAAAATGAAAAAAATGTGACAAGAGATTTCTTCATTTTCCACAATGTTTTCTACCAAAAAAGGCAAAAATAACTAATATTTCATCACTTTGAAATTGTCATCTCTTACTTCTTTCAATTTTAACCAGTCTAAAATTTTGTCGACTAGTAATTAGTAAAAAGGACACAATTTCAATCATGCCCTAATTCAAAGAGGATGGAGATGACAATTCTTTTAAATTTATAAATCCTTGTCTCATTTTGGTCAGAAAACTATGTTGGAGTAGTAAGTTTGGAGTCTTTTTAGACACTGAACAAGCACTTCCTTCATTATCCACAATATTTTCCCAAGCTTTTAGCTTGGGGTCATAAAAACCAGGATTTGGGTTTGAACTTTTTTCACTTTGAGCTGCACCTAATGTTCTCTCCAGACAAGTCGGGGTAATTTTTTTTGTGCAAAGTTTCCCATTTTTACTTGTAAACAACTTCTGTTGATTACCAGCATTTCTAATCATGCATAAAAATTGGTTTGAAAACTGTTTGATTATTGTATTATTTCTTTGATTTTAGATAAATTAAACTATCATCAACATGAGATCAGACAGCAGACCATGCTTAGATGAGGAAGTAACAACTGCATTTGGAGAAGTCTACAAAGCTGATCCACTTTATCCAATTGTGACTTTGAGCTCTTCAGCTGCTGTAACAACAACCACCATCATTACAACTACAGCTGCATCAGCTACAAGTATGACAACATCACAGACTAGCCAATCATCTCCGTGTTCAGTGACTTGGATCGCAGATTTGACTTCAAACTTACCCAAGATGTTGACATTCCACCAACTAATTTCACAAAGCCATGGACAAATAGACAACCAAAGACCATCTAACCAGACAAACAGCAGCCATCACCTTATTTCAACCTCTTCTCAAACACCCTTTAACCTTGTAAGTTTTTACAAAGTGGGTCACACTGTTAACCCATTACCAGGCAGCAAAATTTTAGACTAGCCAAAATTGAAAGAAATTGCAGACAGATAAAGAGAATGTAATTTTGGAATGTTCAACTTTCTTGGTAGAAAACATTGTGGAAAATTAAGAAATTGCTTGTAACAATCAATTTCTTCATTTTTCACAATGTCTTCTAAAGCTTTTTTCCTTTGGGCGTCTAAAAGGGTCACTAAGTGGGAATGGGTTAAGCCCTATTGCAGTGTTCTGGCAAGGTAGAAAAAAGTATGGGACAAATGTCTTATAGTAGCTCAAAAGTTTGCTTCTTTGGAGAAAAACTAGGGACACAATACCAAAATCATTTTTTTTCTCAACATTTAATTGTTTGCAAATGACTTTTATACCGCATGTACATTATATCAAATGGTTTAAACATTAAAACATCAGCTTCTGTGTTCTTCTTCTCCGTTTCTGTGGGAATAGGTAATACAAGTTTTCACTTTGACAATGAAAACAAGTCATGCAAATTGTGGCCTACTTGAAATCACATCAACTCTTTCCTGCACAAACATCAAATATTAAGCAATTTCTTCTTTTCCACAATATTTTTACCAAATAGGAATGGTTTGACTTCGAATTGTATCCAATATTCATTTTTGTCGGCAACATCTTTCAATCTGGATCAGTTTAAAAAGTGAGGAAAAAAAAAGGTTAAGTATCTACACAGCTAAGCCTGACAAGCCAACATTGACTGGCCATTACTGTATCTAATCTCTTTTTTACGTTTTTGTTGATCAAAATTCTGTAAAATGACAGATAGTCCCATTTTGCTTGACAAGTCATATATATGAGCTACATGTGTCGTATTGTGAACAAAAATCATTGCCTATCAAATCACTTCTTTGGTCATGAGTACAGATGTTAATCTCGAACACATAACTGGGGGAAATGAATTTGTAGACAAACTAACAACATTCCACCAACAGCTTACTCAAACATTGTTTTCTACATGTAAGTAAGCACTCAGCAGACAAAAAAATAATGTTTCTTTGTACATGCATTTAACCCATTACCACACAATTCTTATTTTGTATGTGAAAATATTATAAAATGGAATAGAAAGTGGGAAAAGGAGATATTTCTTGTTATTAGAGATTTGCCCTTGTCTCACAATGGTTTCTCTCATATTTGGTAACCAAATTTTCACTCAAAACACTGTGATTTGTCACCTGCAGCCTTAAATTTGAACCAGTCTCATTTTTTGTCTCTTATTGTATGTTAGTAGGTTCAGAATATGTCTATCATGAAGTGGCCTTTTGCAAACTGAAAAGTTATTCTTCAGTCAAGGAAATAGGTTGTTAATTACATTTTTAAGAAAATGTAATTTCTACGACGTAATTTGATAAATTTGTATCAAATCAGTCAAATGTGAATATTGAATGGATGGAAAAGTTAAGACTTTACACTTTAAGCTAAAAGACATGAGGCTGAGTAGTCCTTTCATTAAGGATTTTGTCGAGCCCACACACATTGAGCAATACATAGTTGTAACAATCAAAAGTAGTGTATATGAGCATTAGTGTGCCGATGCATTAGTCGGACCAAATTTGTCCGAAGCATTTCTCCTACATTTATGGATAGATTATGAAATAATTAGGCATTGTTGTTCATCATAAGTAGATGTGCCGTTTGATACAAGTTTTGATAGCTCCAAGGTTAAGTTCATAAGTCAAGGTCAAATGTTCAAATTTAGCCTGTTCAGAGCATATCTCCTACATTTATGAATTGATTTCAAAACAACTTGGCCCAAATGTTCTCCATCCTCAGTGGATGTTCCATTTGAAATAAATCTTATCAAAGCTCCAATGTCAAGGTCACAGCTCATGGTAAAGTGTTTGACGGGCTCGACATGTTGTCTCTGGATGACTTTCTACTTTTTATAGCTCATCTGAGAACAAATTATGGTGAGCTTTTGTTATTTTTGAATATGGCCCATCTTCAACAATTTATGTGTTTACACTTTAGAGGCAACATGTAGTCGGGCAGTGTATAAGGGATGCTTATACTGTATTGCCGAACAAGGTAGATTTTATTGTAGAACGCTTACTTTGGAACAGAGATGTCTTTTGTTCTAATTCCGACGAATTCGAATAATTATTTGCTGATTACACAATTTTGGCCCAATCTTCATGTACTTAGCCAGAATAATTGTGAGGTCATAAGGATGAACCCTATTAAAAAGGGAGGGTTCTATGGAAAAGACGGGCAAACAGGCCTTAATGACAATTTCTTTGTTTTCATACTAGAGGCTCTAGTTTGGATTTAGGGCGCCACAATTTGGGTCCATAACTTTGAAACTTGGCCAGAATAACTGTCAGGTCATAAATATGAACCCTATTGAAAGTAGAAAGGCTCAGTTCGAAAACATAGAAAAGGTACCACGTTAGTGAAAATTATTGGTTTACACTTTAAATGACACTTTTTTTGCATTGTTATATTTTTTTTGGCTACTGTTGCATATGTTTTTTCCTATTGTCTCCGATGAGCAATTTAGGACTATCAATATTCTCTTGTTTTGCTTTTTTTAATACATGTATATATAAATGACTGTTCGAGAAATAAAACAACAACAACAACAACAACAAATACATAAAAAATTCAATATGATATCTTGGTTCCTTAATCATTTTTGCAAGCAAATTGCCACATCCTATCACATTGGATAAAACTTTCAACAACTTTTAGCTAGATAATTTCGAAGGGAATTAAAGTTTGATTTAAATAAATGTATCAAATAGATATTAAGAAAATAATCTGTAGAAAACAGACGAAATAAAAATGCTTGTTGTAATTTAGGTAGCAACCAATTCATACGAATGGATATGGTAATATAGAGTTAGCATACATTTCGGAAGTTGCAACTGTCAACAATTCATATTATTTGACCTAAGTATATATATTAGTTTACGCATTAACATTGTACTTATCAGCAAGAACACAAGTCTACACATAAAGCAAAATGAGTAATCTGATTAAAAAAGTAAAACGCAACTTATATTTTTTTCGATTCACTTAAAACATATATAGATTCCTCCAACTTTGATACACGTATTTGACGATCATCAACACTATTAACAGGCATAATAATGTAACATTTTAGTATGGAATTATTATGGAAAAAAGCATACAATGATAAGATAAATGCAAGCAATAAAACTAGATGTACATATTTGATTGATATATGAAGATGTAAGACTCTTGTGAGACAGTTCAGTTTCTACACAAGTTAACATGCACAAGTCCAATTAAACTGCTTTTACTTCAATTCATTCCCTTTTTTAGGACGGATCACCAGAAAGTATCTGTGAAAGTGTGGTGTACTATTATATCTAGAATTCTAAGTACATAATAACTAATTTCGTTTTTTTCCACTCAATTTTGATCAGCTTTTAACAAATAGATATTTACTTTTCCAGGGCCCGAGATTGTAAATTTTTTACGTACTAAATTGAGGATTTACTCAAAATTCGATTCGAAATTAAAGATGTATATCGCGTTAAATTAACGGTAATTGTTAGAAAACTTTGTATAAGAAAATTATAATTCAAAACAAAATCTACAGTTAACGAAGAAACACAATATTTATTTAAACTTGATATTAGAGTGAATTCTCAATTCAGTTTATAATCTCGGGCTCTAGTCGGCAAATCCAGTTTCGGCGATGGAATGTAAACCATGCATAAATATTGAGAAAGGCCAAGTCTCGCGGTTATCGTAAACTATCCTTGACCTATCGTCCATATAATGCAATTTTTGACAGTCATTGATATTCGGAAAAAACTTCCTAATTTTGATTTACAAATAAGAATCGTCAGATTTAAATAATACTGTTGTACTTCACATCGCAGGAAAGAACAACGGTTTATTACTGTAAGAACTCTGAATCTATAAGTCGTGAGTTCGAGCCTCAATCTGATTTTTTCGTTTTATGCCCTTCTCTTTTTGTTGTTGTTTGTTTACATATTCCTATCAGTATAACCTTTCATAAACACAATATTGTAAAGATAGCTTTTATTTTTTTAAACAATATTTTTTCAGATTGCAAAGTGACTATGCCTGAGTTCCGTACTTCTATATCTAGATATAAATTTCTATCATTTACATTGATGCTGAATTTATGAGAGAAGTAGCTGGTTTAGATTTTCATCACTTTCTCTTTTCTATAACTTTGACTGTAGGCTTGCTCATCAATGGCACCGCTATGAAAGACAGTCAACTAATGTGATTTTAAACACAGACTGCTGAGCATTTGAACAAGAACAACAGTCATGTGGACTTGGTGTATATTAACCCTATAATGCTGAACCCGGAATATTCCTGTTTTGGCAGGAGGAATAGACTAAGACCTGCCTGCATATATGAGCAGTCTGATCTTAATCTATACCACCAGCTAATCAGTTTAACCAGAATTCCGGAATATTCCTGTTTTGGCAGGAGGAATTGACTAAGATTAGCCTGCACATTTGTGCAGTCTGATCTAAGTCTATACCACCAGCTAATCAGTTTAAACCAGAATTTGTTATAGGAAAAAATTTCCAATATACATATTGACCAATAAATTGGTACTTGCAGTGCTTTCAGCCCTTTGATTTTATTGCAGTTCTATTGTGGATTTATAATTCAGCATGACAAGGGTTAAAAATGTGTGCATAGAAGAAATATAGAAATTAATGGCTTGATAAGATTAAATCTTGCATCGAACCACTACCCCGAAAAAGTGTATATCATCGTTGTCGTTCTAAAAGTACAGCTTGAATCAAGCTGTAGTTACGACGTTTTAGAGAAACCGTCCATACCACTGCTCTACAGAAGCATAACATCGCCACCGGGTCAAAACATAAAATATAAAGAGTTTTAAATCCCGCGGAATCAATGGGGTATTGGAAAGCGTTAATGAAGTGACAGGTCAGTAATGTTTCAAAATTCTACAAATTGTAATATAGTTGTTTGTTTTTTTTCGCTAAAAATAATTAAATCATAAGAAACGAAGAGAATATGTTTTATTTGAAAAGAAAAAAACATAATCACACGAATGTAAAACACAATCGCAGCGTTCAAATCTAGTTCAAACGGTTAGACCTGTTTACAACAGTTAAAGGGACTGATCAGTCATAAAGTGGTTCTCCATCTTCGAAATTCGCTCTATCATAAAGATTTGTTCCATTGTTCTGAGTAACTGCATTTATACAATCTTTATTATCATAAACATGATCCTCAGCTGGTTGTAGAATATCGTCCATTATTTCATTACGGTTTACATCAGCTGTTGAACTGTATGTCACATCATATAGACAAGCTGGAATAGATACAGATCGCCTTGCTGCTTTTCCTAGTTCGTAATCAGCTATGTTAACTCTGACATCAACGTCGACATTCATTATGGACTCCGCACCATTGTTTGCATAAACCACATCCATCGTCGTATGATCGATTTCGCCAAGTGAATGGCGATCATTGGGCCAGCTAACTCCTACTTGCCTAGACAAAAATAGAAGTAAAATGATTCGATAATATCAGTTTTCATAATTCTTGATAGCATATTTGAAGATATGTGAAAATTTCGTGGATGGACCTCTAAAATGTCGTCATTTTGGGCGCCTTCAACGCAATATAATTCAAATTTCAGTTTCGTCTATCAAAAACGAGCGTTCTGATTGGTCAAAAGAATTTATTCATAACTCCATGAACACAGTTTTGAGCACGCAGCGATTCTATATGCTTTCGCACCAAATAGTTCCATGCAAAAAGGTATCAAAATTTGTAAAGCTTTTGTTTTTATTTTTTCGCTCGATGCTATTAAATTATAAGAAATGAAGAGAATATTTTTTGTTTTCGTGGAGGTATGAACCGAAAAACCTAATCACACAATGTATGAATCTGCTTCGCGTATTCATACAGTGTAATAAGTTTTTTCGGTTCATACCTCCATGAAAACAAAAAATATTCTCTTCATCTCTTAAGTGTATTCTGTCTTTTTAAAGTATCAAAAATTTAAATCCGAAGCAGATTGATTTTTTTACCATGTCCTCATCCTTAAGGCAGCCAATATATACTTGAGACAACCCAATTTCCGTCTCAGCTAGCTGAGCACTATCTATATCATCAATCAAGCAGAGACATTGTATATATAGACAACCAGGGATTACAGCTCTCGAAATGGGCCGGGAATCGGTGCTGCATATGGTAGAAAATATTGTAGGAAAAGGAGAATGTTTTCCAAGATATTTCCAACGGGGCTTAGAAATTTGGAACAACGTATTGAAGGGTTGACTGACGAATCTGATGATTAACCCAGAAGTTCAAGGACAAATTAAATTTCATTTTCATTCATCGACGCAAATATACGAGAAAATAAGATACTGTTTGGTAAAATAAAATAAAGAAATTTTCATTCTTACAGGGAAATTAATCGCTTGAACAAGGAGGATAGGAAGGAGGTCACAATTCGATATTTTATCTAAATTAACAATGATTTCTGAACCTTTGTTGAATAGCTTGGAAAATATACAGGCCGGGGGATTTATCTTTTATTCTTTCTGTATGGCTATTGCCATTTTCTTAAGAAAAGTGAAATAGGAAAATATATATTAACCATATTTGAAAAATAAATATACATAAAAAAAATTCAGATGACAGCCAAATAACGATATTTTCAATATATGAAATTCGACCCTACCTTTTTCGGCGCACAAAGTAGCATGCCACAAGGCTACAGAGTAATGCGACAGAAAACATACAAAACAATGCCACGAATATTTGAATCCATTGTAGAGGTCCTGAAATAAATCATAACAAGTAGTCGTCATGTTAAGGCCTTGTTATATCGATGCCCTTGTGCCCAAATGTTGTAAGTGCCTATAACGTGCATAGCCACTCACAGTCTTTAATCACTTTATATTCCATTAAACTTGAATAGCTTTTACACTATAGCCTTTCGTAAATGAAAAAGTTGTAGTCATCTTTTTTTTTTTAAATTTTGTCATTGTTGTATCCTCATTTCGGGTTAAAAGAAAACAAGTAAAACCATTTATATCAGTCTAATTATAACGAGAGTGGTATAGTCTCCATATACACCGCCAACTAGCCTGGACAAAAATGCATTTAGCCCACATTTTCTGGGATACAGCCTTAAATGGTTAAACCCCGAAAATATGTATAAAGTCAGGTGACGAGGACCATTATGTGAAAATATTCAAATTCGTACACAAATACAGGAAGAGATTGTGAAACTTTCCATTAAGCCCCCGTTTTTTTCTGTGACGCAGCCTAAAATTACAAAAACCCGAAATTATGCTCAAGGCCAGGTGCCTAGGAACATTCTGTGAACATTTCATTCAAATCCGTCCATAATATAGGAGGAGATGAGATAACAAGTAATTGAACGGACGGACGAACGTCTCGACAGACCTTCGGAAAGACGGAGAATAATTTACTACGGCGGCGGGTAAAACTGTAATTTCCATTAAAAGGTTTAACGGGATCCCTTGTCTAAAATGTTGACCTGATTTCTGCTCCTAGATCCAATAGGCTACCAGAGACAAATGTGGCATTCTGGGTATGAAATCACAACATGTGTGTCTTTATTTGAATCCTCTTAACATTTAATGTAAAGTGGGTAAAACAGTCGTAAGAAACTTTTCTTTTTAGCCCTGCTTTCAATGATATAACATTATATAACGAAAAACCATTAAGATACATTATTAAGATTACATTCTATGAAACCTTCGATGCAAGAGATATTTGGTTAACAAGAAAAAAAATGTTTGAGGCTCCTCCTTATGGGATACATAAAAGAAATCCTACGACAAAACAAAATACACAACAAAGCAAAAACAAACAAACAAAACAATACAAAAACAAACCAAAAAATAAACAAACAACATCAAAACCAAACCAAACCAAAACTAATCCTCCAACAAATTAAGCAGAAAAGAAAATATTTAAAGTGAAATTTACCAACGGAGATATTGTGAAATAAGGAACACAGATTAACACGAGTTATAACAGAATTTACGAGGAAGTTTTACCTTCCGGTACTGTTTTTTGGATACAACACCGTTCTAGTACTGTCATCAAAGGTCTTATGCACAACTAGACATTATTGGGAGTAATTGTAAAAGTTTCAGCTCATTCCCATTGATAGTTTTGGAGGAGTTGCGCACACAAAAAATTGCTAACGGACAGACAGACGGACAGACATACAGATGGACGGACGACCGGGGCCATAACATAATACGACCCTTCGGGCGTATAATAAGGAACACATATTAACACGAGTAATAACAGAACTTAAGAGGAAGGTTTACCTACCGGTACTGTTATTTGGATACAACACCGTTCTGTCGTCTCCTGAAATATTTAGATAATAACAATATAATAAAATGGTCAACGAAAGGTCATAGTTAATTCAATTTACAAAATATCACGCAACATTTTGTGTCTCTATTCGAATAAATGATTTGTTTGATACAGATCAGCCGCCGCCATAGCGCAGTTGGTCTGACTCTCAATCTAGAGGTCCCGGGTTCGATCCCCGACGGCGGCACTCATCCTTTCCGACTATTTGTGTCTCACCAATGGGTCGATAATCGTAGACCTATGTGGGATAGCAGTTGGAGGCTAGGAAAGGATGTAATGGTAGTACTGGTGTGAGAAATACCAGGATTCCGTTGTTAGGTGCTCCAGCCGACGCGATATAACTGAAACATTGTTAAAAGCGGCGTAAAACCCCATTCAAACAAACAAACATTGATACAGATCAACGAATTCTGATAATACATGGATAGGTATATGAATGTATCGATTATCATTCAAAGGAGTACAAAGAGGCATCTCAAACTTTTAAGTTTAATAGAATCTCATAGATCTAGACCATTATCTAGGCACACGTCTCGTCTAGAGTTATCGTAAACTCAATATTAACAAAAAGGTCCTTCCAACCACTGTTTACCTAATCATTTGAGTATATAGGGCGTGCTTGTCAAAAATGTTTTAAACATTCGTGAATAACAGAAACGATTCATTCTGAAATAATTTAGATTAAGTTTCGTCTTTCAAGATTCAAACGTTTTGATTGGCTGAAATTTTCTATTAATACTTTGATTTTAGTAATTTTAAAATTTTGAGCAATAACTATTTTGTACACTTGGGGCTAAAGTACATTTAGAAATCTGTACTCGTTTTTATAGCATCCAAAACCGTTTTGGGTTGTAGAGGAATCACACCACCTACCAAATAAGCAAACAGAACTAAGTTTGATTTCACTTGTCAAGTCAACTAGGCGAAGACTCCCATTGTGATCATATATACCGACTCTCTCGATCGGTGTTGTATCCGAACGGTCTAAGGAATGAAAAAAGATAAATATACGTTACAGTGAACATATAAATGAAAGAGAACCCTTGTCTCAATACAAAAAAAAAAAAAAAAAATACGTTTTATTCTGCTGTTCAGTAATACTTTATAGATATTGCTTGTTATAAGCGATTTCTGAATTTTCCGCATAATTTCTACCCAGAAAACGGACACTTTTGAAATTCTATCAACTTGAAATTGACACCTTTTTTGGTTTTGGACCAATCTATTATTTTGTCATCGTATAAATGGTTATATGGCTGGTTTATCGATGGATTGCAGCTATCAATCAAAGAATCAACCGATCAATTAAAACATGAATAAAACCGGAAGTGAACTCTGAACACCAATATTCGACGTTTATAGGAAGCATTTATGTTTTCCGAATTACACGTCGTAAATACAGCTTATTCAAGCTGTGGTTACGACGTTTAAATTCCAAATCAAACCATTTTTGTTACACGTAAATGGCAATCAAGAAATACATCACTTTACAGGGGATGATCGAGGAGACTTTTTTTCTCGGCATCATGATTGTCGGATCTCTGGCCCCGCCCACTGACTCCGCTAGTCACGTTCACTGACTCCTACAGGAAGTTCAACTTCTATATAATAAACGGCGTAACTTTGCAAAATGCATGCACAAAAAGGTAAAATGTTTGATGGCGGCATAAACATCGTAATTACTATTCGAATAAGCTTTAGTTACGACTTTTTAGTCGCTAAGCCCACTAAAATACTTCAGATAAAAGTTGGCCAATGTAGGAGTTCAAATTTCACTTCCGATCTAAATGAATTGTTTGATGGGGTCGATTGGTTCTTTAATTAAATGTCTCGATCTGTCAATATATAAAAAAAAAGATGACAACGAAATTGAGGATCACATTTTATGGTTTGGAAACTCTTAAAAATATCGTTGGTTTAAGAAAATAGTAATTACTTTTCTTTAATGCTTTCAGGTGGATTATCGAGAAATAACGGTAGATTATCATTTGATAAACTCACCGCCTATCCAGTGAAATTATCAAAAACTTATGCCCCGCTTTCGTTCATTTCACCCTATCTGACGTCATCTAAGCAGAGCCAAATAAGTGACGTCATCATAAGCATTGCATAGCAGTCACATGCAAAATGACGCGCTTTAAGAAATTTTGTCATATAATTTTCGCATTTTGTCCAATTTTTGCATTAAAGAAATAGAACAACCGTTTGTTTTTCGATTAAGATCGATTGATATTTCATTTCGTGAACAACAAAAGCTATATTTTCACTCGTGGCTTCGCCACTCGTGAAAATAAAGCTTTTGTTGTTCACTCAATGAAATATAAATCGATCTTACACTGAACAAACGATTATCCTCTATAAACTTTCCATAGATGTTGTCCGTACCCTTGATAAGATAAGCAAATTACATGGCAGTCAAATCCCAATTTTATTTTGACAAAAATGTTCAAGCACGCTCTCTGACCTCCGACCGTCGGCTGAGGTAATCAGGGACAACATTTTTTTTAAAAAAAAAGTATAAAGGACATAGAATAAAAGGCAAATCGTTAGCTGGCAACATAAATATTGTATCTACATCTTGATGAAAGTGTATATATGACGTTTTATCACCAAGCCAACACTAATGTTTTACATAAATGAATGAGTTCAGAGTACTCTTCCTGTAGACTGATAAATCCATTTCAGCTGCCATCTATTAATTAATGTCTCCACCCTGTTATGTTATAAATGCTGTTGGTCCAGGAAGGATTACATATTCATATCATACTCGTCTTGGTAATTGACAAATCGCGAATGTCAAATACGGATTCAATCGACCAATCAAATCATTCGATCGGCCTGGAATACATATTTAAACTCCGACATTGGCCGCCATTTGTGTGAATATTTTCGTTGGTTTGGCGACTTACACATCGTGACTGCAGCTTAAAAAAGCTGTAGTTACGACGTTTAGGTCGCCAACAAACTAATTCACTTTTTGTGTTACATGCTACTGGTTATGAGTTTAGCAAAATAACGCCGTTTAAAATCGAGGCATGACTTTCTGTTGGAGTAAAAGGCTGGGTCCAATGGAATAAAGGGGCGGGGCAAGCGATTGTTGAATAGCTCTCAACTGGACTGTTCGAAGTCTTACAAAGAGATTTTTACAACCCATTTACCAGTAATTGTGAGAGGTTGTAATGTACGTTCTCCGTTCGTCCACACTTCGTATGATTCTAGCAATTGTTCTTCTGATCGATTTAAAAACGCAAAACATCCGTTACGTGCAATTATCGTTTCCAATTTCCTTTTTTGATCTAGACAGGATCTATTTGCTTCCCGCGAAGTCTGTGGTGTAAGAAAGATAGTTTTGAACATTTTGTCTGAAATAAATAACAAGATAACAGAGTATCGGTGATCGTTTATCTCATCCCACCTTGCCACCGGAAGAAATGAGAAGAAAAAAAGAAATACGAGAGGCTATCACAATATAAAGAGGTTATTGATAACAGACATTCAGATCTTCCAATGACAAAGAATTCCATTCCTGAAAACGTTGATTAGAAAAATATATACTCAATTTTCCTAAATCACATACTTACACAGTTTTACATAGAATGTTATTAGCACATTTGCAGCGTCTTGGGGCACAATCTTCGACGTCATTAACGTCAGGTGCAAACCTGATTCCGACTTTGAGCCATGTGCAACGTTGTCGAGTTAAAAAGTATGTGAAGGTTGGCGTTTGAATATTTGCGACAGCACAAATGATTTCCGCTAGAAATATTAAATTCGTTCAGTGTTTAAACGGATTGAATTCCAGGAACAGTAATATATTTACTACCCTGGGAACGCTGCCAAGAGGTATACTGACGATTTATAGTCTATTGTGTGAGATGATTTGTACATCTAAAATGGAGTGCATCAAATGAACGTTATACACATTTATCTTATCTTAAAGATGTTCGCTACTTCCCTTTTTTTTTTACTGAGCAACCGCAACTAACAACTATATATATGTTGTTACCACGCACTTGATGCGTCGATTTGTTAAGTTCAACACAAAATTTCGCCACACTCCCCAACTTGACTCCACAGTTCCACATAATATTTTCTATATCAATTCAGCAGCTAGATTACATAAAAGATATAATTTTGTTTCGGAACAACGAATTATTTCTAACTTTTCTGGAAATGACGTAACCTTGTCGAATTATCGCTTAATGTTTCTGTGTATTTTTAATGTTGAACATACAAACGGAAATAAAACTTGTTTCTTAATCTATTTGATAGGTAGTTTACGGACTGCTCTGGGTAATCCTGTTGACGATGCTACGACAACCTATATATCTGGTTTCTGTATTCGATATTCCATTTGTTTTTTAAATAACTGATGTATAAGCCAAGGTTCATGCCTGTTAACCCTTGTCATGCTGAATTAAATTCATATATAGAAATGCTTAAAAATCAAAGGACTGACAGCACTAGAAGGTTTTAATGAGGTTCATTTTTTTCTTAAAAATTGATTATTACAAGCAACCCTGACTTAAAGGGGACAAAGAGGGGGTGTAGACCAAGATCAGACTGCACTTATGTGCAGGCTGATCTTTGTCTATTCATCCTGCCAAAACAGGAATATTTCGGGTACAGCATGATAAGGGTTAAGTTCATATACAATTCCAGAGATATAAAAAGAATTCTACGAACTTTCTGAACAAACCCCATATAAAAAAGTAAATTATACATATGTATAAAGGTGACGATTTGCACAACCCCACTCTGTAATTTAGCCTTAACCCGTTGTAACGTTCAATTATAATTTCATGCTTCTCTGATTAATTCCGGTGGATGTTGCGTTCAATGCAAATTTGTCGAGAAATCTTTAGCGAATGGTATCATTGTCCTAGCATGCATTTCAAGGCAAATGAACGTCCGATTAGAACAATTCAGGTTTTGTGAAAAGAGCAATACACTACCTTAAATTACACCTTATATTTAATGAGTTCAAAACGGTCAGCTGTGTAACCAATTGATGGCATCTTGATCAGGAATGTTTAGACGCTATCTTATTTCTCGTCGATAAATGGTTCTACATGTATCACCTTGGTTAACAGCAACATTCAAAGTACATTCAAGCAATTATCCCATATATAAATTCGTCCATGTAGTAAAACCAATAAGGTGGGGATGAAATAAAACTAATAAAGTGGAAATGAAATTTATACTTCTATTTTGATCTTTGACCTGTTTTAAATAAATTAGCCATGAAGGTATATAATGTTAATTTTCAATGATACATAATGTCATAACGAAGATCGATTCTGTCATGGTATTTGAATGGGGTTTAACACCATTTTTTATAGTATTTTAGTCATATCGCGAAGACCGGAGCACAGAACAATGAATTCCTGGTATTTTTCACACCAGCACTACCACTGCTTCCTTTCTGTGCCTCCGGCTGTTCACACGACTTCGGTTTACGATTTTCGATCATTGGTGGGAGACAAATGCCATTTACCCCGACCGGGTTTCGAACAGTTGACCTCATGGTGGAGAGTTCGACGCGCTACCAACTGCGCTTTGGCCGCGACGTCAAGATATTTGAAAGCCATCCCATGTTAGTGAGAAAAAGAAAAACAAAAATATACCCTAATTTTGAAAGATTAACTCTATATGTGACCGTGAATTTGGAGAGACCCGAGGCTTTGTTATGCCACATCACCCCCAGCAGATGATTTTTTAAGTTATATTAAATTCTATCTACATGTGTTAAAAGGAATAGAAGAAAAACAGTCCTTTTGCCATCATTTGACCTTTGGTCTCTGCATGTAACATTGTCGCGGAGGTACATACCCAATGATTTTGCACAAAACATCGTTTTATGCTGATGAATAATTTTTAAAAGTTGTTTGAAAATTTATCCACTGCTACTGAAAAAGAAATTTATATTTTGATCGTATTTTGACTTTTGACCTCTGAACGTAACCTTAATCAAACAGTCCTGTGTCAAATTTGAAAACTAGCAAATGATGCATTATTAATAGAGAAATTTTACAAGTTATGAACCTAAATTGATCTTGGAACTTTGAACGTTACCTTTACTTGAAAATTTGTATTGACTCTTGAGTTTTAGCCTTGCGCATCTGTTCATGCTGTTATTTAATTTCTCAAGGCCATTTGAAATTCCACCCGTAATGGTTATTTCTGATGAAGCATGCCTGAATATATTTACCTATTGAGGGCGGGTGTATTTGGGTGTACTTTATCAGATTAAGGCTTATTTCATCAAAATAATTATATACCAATTGACCAAGTAAAATAGTGTCTACCCTTAGTTATAAATCCTCTTGTCAAGACCTAATTGTTAATGTGTATGTTAAATTATATGAAATATATGTTCATGTATTTACAATTTGTGAATTTGAACATTAAAAGATTTGTCTGTCTGTCTGTCTGGTAAGATATATAAAGCGGAAAATATTTTATTCTCCAATTTCGTACTTAGACCTCTAAGTGTTGCCTTGAATTTAAAAAGACATCGTCGGATTTTTGAATGACACATCGCCCTATGCTGATGAACAATTCTGACAATCCATTTAAAAATCAACAAATGTATGTTAGTTTTTTGTGGCGGATAAATAATTTATATATGTCATAAATGCGACGTTGGATCTCTAATTTTTACCATGACATTATGGATGAAGAACTAATACATAATGAAGATTTTCTTAATCTAATAATCGTTCTGAAATATTACAAAATATGATATTTCTCTAAAAGTAGCTTTTGAAAGTTTAAATTCATAGCAGACGCATAGAATTATTGCAGGAATGAGTATTCATTAGTATTGAAAAACAGCGATTTTTTTAAAGATGCATTTGAAAGAGTCATATTTTGTAAAAGAATGATAAAATTGCAAATAATAAGAAGTTAATGTTTTTGAGACCGTATATGTGAATTACCTTTCAAAGAAAATGAAGTGTCTTAATTTTCGGTGATCTTTGCACAATTTAAAAAGTCTACATCATATAAAATAATCGGGGAAATGTATCACTTTGATCGCAGTAGCGAACTTCCTGAATTAATGTCGATTGCAATCTGAAGTGTCCTGGCGTAACGTAGTTTCAAACATGGTAATGGTATTGTCAGCATAAAGTTAACCTTAATTACCGCAACTATTCTTGTTGTATATTTTATAGAAGATAATCGTTATTTGCAGAGAAAGGTCGACTTTTCTTCATTGTTGAACAACAAAAATGTATTGTCACGGTCGGTGGAGGAGCCACTCGTGTAAATTGAGGTTTTGTTGTTCACATATTGAAAAAGATTATTCAATCTTACATGTAAAAAAGTCATGATACCATTCCTTTAACACAAAAAGAGATATTTTTTTTTTACAAAATCTCTCCAAGCACTTCACTGTGCACGTGATTTACATGGCACCCTAATGACGTCTTCGCGACTTTGGTACCACCGAGCTGACGTCCAGAAGTTCGAAATATTTAAGAGATGAAGAGAATATTTTTTGTTTTCATGGAGGTATGAACCGAAAAAACTAATCACACTATATGAATACGCGAAGCGGATACATACATAAGTGTGATTAGTTTTTTCGGTTCATACCTCCATAAAAACAAAAAATATTCCCTTCATTTCTTATAATTTAATAGCATGGAGCGAACAAAGCAAAACTTTACAACTTTTGATACTTTTTTGTATGGAACTATTTTGTGCGGAAGCATTCAAAATGGCTTCGTGCTCAAAATTTTGTTCATGGAGGTATGAATTAAATTTTTCGACCAATCAGAAGGCTCGTTTTTGATAGACGAAACTAACAATTAAATTATATGAAAATAGGGCTAAATCTACCAAAACAGTGAGCCTTTAATTTAGATACTTGTTTTCCAGTGATAAACCGCCGAGAAATCTCAATAAATCATCGAAGAGCATTGAAAAATGCCTAATAGGACAAGATTTGAATCATATAATTCTCAAACGTATTGTTACACGTTCGCGTGATAAATTGTTGTATTACCACAGACTTCCTACAGGAAGGGTACTTCAAGAATATACATTTCGATTCAAATAGCGACATTACTCTAAACCTTTCCTGTTCGGCACAATTTAAGACCTGTCCAAATTTAAAGGTTTTGCAGGCAAAAATTCAAAATGGATTTATTTTGAAAAATAACAATTCAGTAGGGTAGAACACGTGTGGTAAAAGAAGAAATTGCTTGTAACAAGCAAGTTCTTCCTTTTCTAAAATGTTTTTGCAATTATAAAATTACATACGTAAAAACAAGGACTGAAAAGGACAGGGCTCTGCTATATTTCATCGCTTATTCCTTGAATAAGTGTACATGGAAATGTTTACTTCCACGAATCCTGAAAGATCCGTCTAAATCGGATAACGCATTAAAAGGTATTGCATTTGTCTCAGAACTATTTGTCAGCCACTCGTATAGTTACTGATTTAAACATTTAAGTTTTTACTAGCTAGCAAAGCGTCAGCTTTGATAGCTTAAGTAAACAGACAATCATTTTGAGGTCATCTCAATGAGTGCAAACTGCCACTGGAGGCTTAACCATTAATCAGTTGAACGCATAGAACATAAAAAGTAGTTCTGGTGTATTTCAAGAATACTACTAACTCTATTCAAATTTTAGTGCACTCTGTCAAAAGCATGCTATCTAGCCCATTCCCACTCAATTACGCTTTTTTAACATCTCAAGATAAATGATTTGGAAAACATTTAGGACATTGAAGAAATTGCTTGTAACAAGCAATTTCTTCAATGTCCAAAATGTTTTCTTCCAAATTCCACTATCTTGAAATTGTCGTATGCAACTTTGACATGTTGTAATGAGTTAACTCCAAGGTTACTTTAACGTAGTTTATTTGTCATGATTCTTTGCTAGCTTACAGTACTTTCAGTACTTTGATAATATACATATAAGGCTGGAAAGAAAATTATAGGGGACATATGCGTTTTTGTATAGGATTATAACATTTGTAAGACAAATTGAGAAATTCATGTTTACTCTATCATCTGAATCACCAGACGAGTCATATTACCTTTGCAAATAAACGGGCGGGGTGTTGTGCAGGCATCAAAATACTGCGTTCCCCTTGGTGTTATATAAACTATGGTGTCATTCATTGACTGGTTTTTATAAGTTTCGTTTGTAGAAGTATGTATGTCTATATAAGTGTAACTGCATTCACGATATAGTTCACCATTCGAAGCTAAAGAAAGAAAGGAGTAGGAAAGAATATATGTATCTCGTCAAGCAAAAATAAACATTCCTGTGCTGCGAAAAGTGTAAGATACTGAACAGATTGCCAGAGGCTGACCAGGGTAGAAACGTTTCCCCATTTGACGATTTTTCAAAACTTGAATGATCAATCTGCCTCACCATACAAATATTTTCATCGTTCGACTTTTGGTTGACCTACGCTCGATCCGATCTCTTTTTGAGGTATAGTTTTCTTTTCGCATGACCGGTCAGGCACATTAGAGTAAAAAATACGTCAACAAAACAACAAAAAACGAAACAACAACAACAGCAACAACAACAAAAAGAAAAAAAAAAGTCTCGTGTGTACGAGGACCATCAAATTGATCCCCAACGTTCTCACGGCAACCTCACTGCGCTCAAATGTAATTAAATTTCCATTGTCATTTATCAGTTTTACCAATTACTTATTCTCCCTGCAGCCTAAAACCATATCGCTGTGCTAGCGAGCCAAGATTGAGAAACATTATTGCTTGTTATAGTTCTTCATCTAAAACATTTATCACACTGTATGAATATGCGAAGCAAATTCATACATTAGTACGGTTAAGTTTTTAGGTTCATACCTCAATAAAACGAAATGCGATAAAAAAATATATATTCATTTTTATAATGTAATGCCATTCAGCGAAACAAAGTGATTTATTTATTTTTTACTAGTTTAAATAAAATTTTGATAATCGACTTAGTGTCTAAGCATACAAAATAGTTGCTCGCAAATAAACAGCCAATCACAACGCTTGAATCTCATTAGAAGAAACTAAAATTAGATTTGTGGTTACCTACGAACTTTAATGCAAAACCGACTTGCTACGGCTAAGGAGAAATGAGAAATCTCGTATTTGTCTGTACATAGATATAGAAAAATGATTGTTGGAGGAGAAGCAAACCGGACGCGCGTTGATCGCTCGACAATTGTCATGAGAAAATAACTAAAACAACATCAAGAAACGAACTAACAACTAAAACGCTGTGAATGCAGAGGAGAGACGCTGTAACATCAGTGGGCAACCAGTCATATTACCGCTAAAGAGAAACCTTACTTCCCTGCGACAGCAACTATATCGTTTCGGATAGTCCTACCTATCGGCGATGCTCTACTTTTACAACAGCGATTGTTGCAAGCGCATTGGGATAACCAATAACTGTTTTTTTTTATTCTCTTAGCCCATTTTTCACCTGGTCCAACTGCAAAACAGTAGCAGACGATGATTCCAGGCTTATAGAATTTTGAGTGTCTCTGTCTGCTGGGCAGAAAACCACGTGGAAATTTCAGTATTTGTAACAAACAGAGCCTTTATTTTCAACATTGGTTTTTGGGAACCCATTTATGGGCGTAAAACGCAGTATCGTTTTGAAGTTTGTTCGAAACGTCGATTGATAAGTGCCTCAATGTTACTTCAAGGCTTTACCTGATACATTTCCATTTTGTTCACTCGTTAGTACAGCATAGTCGGATGTCCAGAGTTCATGGTTCCCTTTAGTTTCGCTGTCGTTTCGTGATAAGAGATCGGTATAGTTTGCTGGAGTTCCGCCATACTCCAGGCAAAATGACATCGCCTCTTTCCAACTTGAGGGCCTTGACAACACTGTAAAATAATTCAGTTTTTAGTTTCGTATATCAAAAACGAGCATTCTAATCGGCCGAAAAAAGAAGTCCTGCAACCAAAAATTTTGAGCGCGCAGCTATTTTTCTTTAATAATATATCAAAATGTGTTAAATACCTGGTATTTTTTCGCTCGATGCCATTTGATTATAAGAATTGAAGATAATATGTTTCGTTTTCATGGATGTATGAAACGAAAAACTGACCACACCCATGAGTGTGATTAGTTTTTCGTTTCATCTAACCATGAAGACAAATCAAAACAAAATAAAACTCAAATGTTCTCTTCATCTCTTTAATAAATTTTAGTCACCAAAATGTTCTCATATGAAAGTTGCACGTTTAAACAAACATTCAATCTGGAAGGGAAGGCAATAGGCTGACTTAATGAGTAATTGAAAATCGATAGGCTTGACATAATCACTTATTTGACCCGCTACCAGACTGCAACATTTTAGACTAGTCCAAATTGAAAAGAGTTGCTGACGACAATTTTATGTTTATGAAAATTTAGATTTTTTCAACGATTTAGGTGGAAAATGTGAGAAACGAAGACATCGCCTGTCAGAAGCAATTTCCTCATTTTCCACAGTGTTTTTTTAAGGCTTTTTTTCTTGGGGGCGTCAAAAAACATCATTGTGTTGGAATGGGTTAAGTACATTGCATCAATAACATGTACTCCAAAATTACAAAATAATCAGTTACTAGGCTCGACACTGACTTTGCTTCAGTCGAATCCAAAAGGAATCCCCAGTTCACCTCTAGATATTCAGGGACCCCATTCTTTTCACATCAACTCAATCTCATACATTCCTGTCGCACAAGAGAAAAAAATTGAAGAACATTTTGGAAAATGCAGAAATTGCTTTTTACAAGATATTTCTCCATTACCCGCAATGTTTTCTACCCCCCCCCCAAAAAAAAAAAAAAAAAAAAAAAAAATCGAATCCTATTTACCTGAAATGTCGTGTGAAACTTCTTTGAATTTGGACCAGTCGAAAATTATATTAAAAAAAATAAAATGATGGCACATGTTAGGATATAGATATACGCTATGAGATACTCTTTCCAGTCAAATGAAAAAAAAATGGCGTTTAACAGGGAAACCCGTCTTTTTACTGGTACTTTTCCGTATTTTTGACAATTATCGAAAACTTTTTTCTTTTGTCATAAAAACGCGTAGTTAGTAAAAAAAGTCTCTTTATTAAAGGTCGATAAAAATTGATGAAATATAAATAAATAAATATTATATAGATATAAATATAATTTGTGGGTGCACATGTGTAAACTCTGTATTTCAGAATTAGTTGTTCTGCAGGGTATTGCCTGAGTGTATCATGGTGTATGATGACCAGCTTTTACAAAATGTTATATATTACCCCAACCTCATTATAATATCGACATGGTCAAAGTAGACTGAAATCCCCCTAACAGGTAAGTAACATCATCTTGGACCAGGATTGAACAAGGTTGAAACAAATGCATTTTACTTCTATCACTTGAATTATGTGTTCATATGGCTAGTTTAGAAAAATATGCACTGTTTTACATTTATGTGATACTATTTGAGTCATCTTACATACGATTGCAGAAAGGTCGTTGAAGAAACTACCAGATGTAAAGAATGTAAAGATGCTGTTGCACTTGAACCTTACGAAGTAATTTTTATTATGAATCCACTTAATTCAAGAGAAGCATTCCCCAATGCTTACACCTTTGCGAATGAGCTTGAAAATGGAGTGCATGTGCATCCCAATGTTTAACATTTTTGGTTTTCAATTTTGTCGAGTACGCATCTGTGAGCGAGACATAGTTGTCAAAGCTTTACTTCGGTGATAGTACGTGTATGCGTTAGTGCATGCGTGCACGAGTGCGTTCGAAATTTGTCAAGAGTATATCTTCTACATTTTTGGATGGATTAAAAAATAACTAGGCACAGTTTTTCTTTTGTTGAGTTCTAGTGTCATGCGAACCGTTTGTTGTAATACCTCCAAGGTCAAGATCATAGGTGAAGTTCAAACAATGTTTGTTGTGATACGTCCATGGTCAAGGTTAACGATTAAAGATAACATTCTGTGCACCACATTCTCAGTAAAATCAGCGAGCTCAATATGTTGTCCCTTCCTCGTTGAATACAACCTTCCTACCAACACTTTTTAGTTCAATAAAAATGTAAAGTTGTATGCGACAAAAATCTTTATTTGAATCTGGACCACAATATTTGTTATAAGTATAAGTTATGTAATATGTCTTATAAAAATCCGTCTCTTATTTTAGGAGAAATTCAACCAGCCTTCAATCCAAGATGGTACAATTCAGCAGAAATTAACAACACAGATTCTATGAAAACTACAGAGGAGGATTGATCAGTACTGTTAGAAGAACCCAATCTTACATTAGAAAAGATCACAATTCTTTTGTGTGATCTAATTGTGATCAGAATATTTCATTGTTAAATCATGGATGATTCAATAAAGCAAGTAAGCAAATTCAACAAATATATTTTAGTCTCTTTGTTATGTTAACAGAAGAAATGTGTTCATTTTTTATGGAAATGTTAGCCTATGTTTCTCTTGATATGTTGAAATGAAGTAAAAGACATTTCAATATTTTATGTGTAATTTACTGTAGAAGGAAAGCATTTTGATATGAATGTGAAAAAAAGATCTTTATGCCCCATGATATTAAACGGTTAAAGACTTGGTAGCTGGTTTCCAGGACAGATCCCCAAAAGATTAAGGTTCATGCGTTACGGTATACCACCGTAATTTTACGGGATTTGTCCTGGAAACCAGCTGCCGGGGTTTTTACTGTAAAATTTTACGGGAATTTTTGACAGTGTATACCTTACTTTTTTCTATAACAAAACTCATTAAGGATTGTCTTGCATAAGGCTTAAATGGAGTCAACTCTACGTCATCTTAAAGCACGTTGCAACGTGGTAATCCTTTGGTTCTTGGATTCACGATTGGCATATGAAGTAAAAACCTCGTCTTTACGGGAACCTGAATCTCTCAATCGATTTTCTTTGAGACAAGTTGATCTGAACACCGTCTTTGAAATAAACGTTGTGGGGAAAACGTAGAAGTCCGGACAGACCGATACCGTTTAAATCTAAGTTTTGAATGACCAACGGGAAATGTATTTGTATCCCAGAATTCTTCAAAATATATGATTTATATTCTATAATCGAGTTTATAAACTGATGATTTCATATAAATGATTGATAGAAAATAAGCTGTCTGAAGTTAGCCCCCCCCCACCCCTGATTGCCTTCGAAAGTGTAATGATAACTTTACATGACTGATAAATATAGGCTCGATCGTAGAATCAAAAGAAGATAAAGTTAGATATCCAAGCTGATTTGATAGATTTATCATTCAAACATAAGATTCTAGCAAATGTACCATTTTTAATTTGTTTAAATCAAGGCTTTGTTCAAAGTAACCTTATTATCGATATCTCTTTACTGCCGAAGTTAAGAAATAGACTGTAAAAAAATAAAGTTTGGAGACCAAGGTGCAATAATGTATATTCTCTTAATTTGCCGCCAACTGATATCAATTTATTTCACAATAATGTATTGCAAGTAGGTGTTCAAATCTGCCCCTCTCTCTGCCTTGGGTGTAAGATATAGAATTAAAAATGTATCAGTAGCCAGTATACTTCGAAACTAAAAGCTTTTAGTTTAGATTACGGTCATTTATAATTTAAATTAAGTCTTTAATTGGTGATTTTTTGAGTATCCTATGCCAACCAACAGGTCTAGCTTACTAACGTTTCTAAAGAAAATTTCAGGACAGATATGTATCATAGGGTATATAGCATAATGATTTAAGTGTTGTACTGTTTTGAATTCCCTCTACCAAAGTACAAACTCTTGTTAACTCTTTAATCTGAAAACATCAATGGTAAGATTGTGGTACTGGGGATAACAAATTGTCTGTCCTGACCAAAAGCTGTACTTACGACATTTTGGCCATCTTTATACAAATTACATGTGTACTTTCCAAGAGCAATTATTTAGCAAAGACATCTATATCATTTTAGAAATGAAGATTTTTAAGCTCTACTGGCCGAATGCCATTAGAGCTATTTCGATGGCTTTTTCCCGTCCGGCATCCGGCCGGCGGTCCGTCCGTCGTCCGTCCGTTAAACTTTTCCTAATTAAGACTCTAGAGTCCACAGTTTTAATCTGATTCTCTTAAAACTTTCAAAGAAAGATTGTACCATCCAAAGGATCCTTCCTTTCGAAATTGGGAATTATCCGTCAAGAAACACGGGAATAGGAGCCTTATGAAAATTTAATTAAAAATTCCACTTAAAATCCTCGTTAACACTCTAGAGTCCATAGTTTTCATCGGATTCTCCTCATACTTTCTCAAAATGATTGTACCATCATAAGGATCGTTCCTTTCGAAATTGGGTCAGATCCGTCAAGTTATACCGGAAAAGGGGCCATGTGAAAATCTAATTAAAAAATCATCATTAACACTCTAGAGTCCACAGTTTTCATCAGATTCAATTCAAACTTTCACAGAATAATTGTACGAACATAAGGATCGTTCCTTTCGAAATCGGTATGATCCGTCAAGAAACACAGGAAAAGGGGCCTTTTGAAAATTTAATTAAAAATTCCATTAAAAATCCTCGTTAACACTCTAGACCCCACAGTTTTCATCGGGTTCTCTTAAAACTTTCACAGAATGATTGTACCATCATAAGGATCGTTCCTTTCAAAATTGGGTATGATCAGCCAAGGCTCATGGGAAAAAGGGGCCTTATGAAAATTTGATTAAAAAATCCTTATAAACACAATAGACTCCACAGTTTTCAATAAATTCTCTTCTCATTAAAAGGATTGTTCCTTTCGGAAGTGGGTTTGATCCACAGGTTTCATGGGGTTGCCTTTATACTCAAACAGCTAATTATATGTATGTAAGTACAGTTCTCTTTTGAATTGGTTCAGATCCATCAAGTAACATGGGAAAAGGGGCTACATGAAAATTCAACTAAAAAATCCCTGTTAACACAATGAAGCCCACAGCTTTGATCAGATTTTGTCGAAACTTTCACAGAAAGATTGTAAGGTCATAACGATCATTCTTTCATAACAGAGTTTGAACTGTCAAGAAACACGGGAAAAGGGGCCTTATGAAAATTTCACTCATAATTCCTTGTCATCAAGTCCAGAGCTTTCATCGGATTTTCTTCAAACATTCACAGAATAATTGTACAATAATAATGATTGTTGGTGTTGACACTAGACCTGATCCGTCAAGTATCACAGAAAAGGGAGCATTATGAAATTTAATTTTAAGATCCTTGTACCACAATAAGGTCAACATTTTTCATCAGATTCTGTTTAAACTTTCAAAAATGATAAATCCATCATGAGGATTCTTTCTTTTCAAATAAGGCCCGATCTGTCTTTTATCATGGTTAAAAGAGGCCTTTAGAGAATTTTATCTATAATCCTTGTAACCAAGTCCAGAGCTTTCATTGGATTTTCTTCAAACCTTCACAGAATCATTGTACAATAATTACGATTGTTGATGCTGACATGAGACCTGATCCTTCAAGTATCACAGGAAAAGGAGCCATTTGAAAATTTTATTACACCAAGATAAAGTGTGCAGATTTCATCGGATTCTGTTCAAACCTTCACAATGTTTGTACCATCATTAGGATTGTGTCTTTCCAAATTAGGCCTGATGTGTCTTGTATCATAGGAAAAGGGGGCAGTATGAACAAATTTTACCAAATCTTCCTTAACACATGAATGTCCCAAGTCTTTATCCGAATATCTTCAAATCTTAATAGAATGAGTGTACCATCATTTGGAATGTTCCTTTGTAAATTGGGTCTGCTTGGTTAAGCGACACAAGAAAAGGGGCCTTTTGATTTTTTTTTACAAAAAATCATTATCACAATAAAGGCCTCAGTCTTTATCATTTTCCTCAAACTATCTATCATTAGGATTGTTTCTTTGTACATTGGGTCTGATTTGATATTTTTTACGGGAAAGGGGGCAGAAAATTTTATTACAAAAAAATCCTGACATAATTCAGTCCACTCTTTTCATTGATTCTCTTTAACTTTTAAAGAATGATTGTACCTTCATTAGAATTGTTCCTTTTGAAATTTGGGTTGTTCTATAAAGTACCATGAGAAAAGGGCCCTATGAAGATTTCACTGTAAACTCATTATCACAATAAATTCCACAGTTTACACAGATTGATTGTACCATCATTACAATCGTTGATTTTGACAGTGGATCTGATTATGACAAGTGTCACATAAAAAGGGGCCTTATGAAATACTTTCTTAAATATTCTAGTTAACACAATGATGTCCCTTGATTCACTTCAAAATTTCACAGAATGATTGTACAATCTCTTAAATAGTTCTTTTCAGAACTGGGTACAATTCATTTAGTATCATGTAAAAAGGGGCCATATGATTTTTTTAAATATTCTCGTAAACATAATGAAAACCACATATTTCATCGGATTCACTTTAAACTACACGGAATGATAAAACCAACAGTAAAATATCACGGGAAAAGGGGCATTAAGAGAACTTGATTTTAATATCTTTGTTAACACAATAAAGTCAACAGTTTTATCGGATTCTCTTCAAAGATGCATGGAATAATTGTGGCATTGGAAACACAGGAAATGGGGCCTTACAGATTATCATTTAAAACATTCTTGTGTATGTGATGGAGTTCTCAATCATTATCAAATTTTCTTTTAAATTTCACAGGACAATTGTAGGGTTGTAAGGAAAATTCCTTTTGGAATGAAATTGATCCATCAGAAAACACCGGCCTTGTGGGTTTTCATTCAAAACAATCCTGTTTATGTGCTAAAGTCCACAATTATTGTCAGGTTCTAATAAAATTTTCACAGGATGATTGTCGGGTCATAAGGTAACTTCCTTTTGGAAATTGGATGATCCATCATGAAACACGGGAAACTGGGCCTTGAGGATTGTTGCTCAAATAATAAAGGGGATAATGTCCATTTTTTTCCATTTGTGCATTCTTCTTCAAGGAATTAACTTCCTTAAATTTCAGATTTCTTGAACGGACAACATGATAACCAGTAGAGCGTCTCAGGCCCTCATGGGCCTCTTGTTATATATAGGTATATACTCCCAAAAACTAGATTACACTAAATAGGTACACGATTCATACAGTGTGATAAAGTTTTTGAGTTCATACCTCGAAAGAATTAAAAAAAATCTGTTAATTTCTTATAATTTAATGCCACCAAGCTAGACAGAGCACATATTTTACCCCTTTAGAGTAGAATTTAATGGATCTATTTTATGTACAAGCATACAAAATAGCTTTGCGACCAAAATTTCATTTATGGGAGTATGAGAATAGGTTAGTCAAATCGTTTGAATCTTGAAAGACCACAATACAATTGAATTATATTACGATAAATCAGAACCATCGACAAACGTTGTTTGAGATTTAGTGGTAAATACGGACGCCGATTACAAGATCGTGAAATCCAAAAGTTTCAGGATCTGATAAATAGAGAGAATTCGCAGACATTGATAAAAAAGGTAATTTCTGCAATGCATTCCCCAAAGGTTATGTGCAAACCATTGTCTTTCAATTAGAAAACGATTTGGAAATCAAGAAAAGGCTTGCAACAAGCAATGTATTTGTTTGCCAAGATCTTTTTTCGAGCTTGATGTCGTAACAAAGGTACAGCTGTGAAAGATGGGTTTTAAGCAAGTAAAATACAGCTGGATCACAAGAGGAAGCCTATCGACAAAGATTAAATACAGGGAATATGTACCTTAAATTCATAAGGAAATTTACGAAGACTTTATCATGAAGTTTAAATAGAATATAAAAGAAAGTAAACAGAAGGATTATTCCTGACATTCATATATAGAAAATACATGCTCTGATAATAAAAACTGTAACCATTAAAACTCATACGTTTCATATTATTATGTTTGAGGTGAATGAATAAATGTAATACCCACCTTGTCCGGCATCAACTTGTGGTCCATAATCCAACCATACGAGCAGAACAATAATGTAATTTCCAATCATTTAACGTTATGAGTGACGTCTTGAGATTCGTATAATTACAAATTTGCTCTAAGTAATTGTTATCAAGTAAACTTCCTCATTGAACGGTTTTGTCCTTCTTTATACTATATCGTGACTGTATGAAAATGATGATGACTAATTCACGATTTCTTTCCAAAGGAAGGACAATCGAACAAGTTTCGTTTTGATTTTATAATATTCAGAATGGTTTATTGGTGCTTTGCTCGGTCATATTTGTAACAAATCATATATGTAACACATTTGTTACTTACATGATCACATTCGTAACATTTAAAGTGTGTTACAAATGTGTTTGTCCGAAATGGGGGTTGACATGAGAAGCATATATGTAACAGGTTTAGTTGTCTATTTGTATTCAAACAATAAACAGCAATAGCAATACAGGAACTATATCGTATTTTCATACCTCATTTTTATCGTTCCTAGCGGGAACATGTTCAACGTTTCACAATGTTGGAAGAACATATTAAAGCTGTAATATGTTTATAACATGTTTTAGAATAGAAATGTGAAAGATATTGTAGAGTTTCGACTGTTCTTAGATCTTGCCTTTGTTGCTCAAATTGATCTAGAATAAAGATGTGAAAGATCTTTTCGAGTTCCCATTGTTCCTAGATCTTGTCGTTGTTGCTCATTTGTGACGAACCTTTCTTAATGAGACGTGTCACGCAAAAATGTCCCTTCGGAACATTGCGATTAGCATAAACCAAGATTAGCCTGCGCATCCGCACAGTCTGATCTAGGTCTACGCTGTTCACCAAAGAACATCTGGAATGCTTTTTTGAAGAATCCGGAATATTTTCCCGACTACTTGTAAATTTTCTAATTTTGAAATAGAAAAACAAAAAGAAATAACAGATTTCCTGCCTAGCAGGTATTGGTAGTCTTAAAGTCTATTTAGCCATGATTCAGCGTACACCGTCAACACCTTAAAACCGGGCAGTGGCAAGGGCCATTCCTAACGCTGGACCCGGTCGAGGGACGTAAATCCTTAAGAAACAAACCTTGTCTTAACGTTTTTGGTAGACCAACATCAGCCTGCGCATCTGCAGTAGTAGGAGATCAGTGAAAATTGATCATGTGCCGTCTTGAAAATGTTTGCGAACTTGTCAGTTTAGTGCCGTGAAGGTGACAGCCTAGTGGCTTTAAGTTGGCGGACTAGCAGGCATGGGTGGCAGTCTAGCGGCGTGGATTTTGCTGTCCAGCAATCTAGCAGCCACGACTGCCACACATGCCTGCTAGTCTGCCAACTTCATGCCATGAGACTGTCAACTCAACGCCACTAAACTGCCAAATTCGCAAACATTATCAAGACGGGCCATGATCAAGTTTCGGTACCATACCGAGATTTTTCAACATTATGTCAGTCATATTACGGCGGTCAGTTAACAGACCTACTCAAAGTTCCTGGGTAGGCTCAGGCCTCCGGCCTAAGGAGTTGACCAGTGCATATATTCGCCAGTTTCTAACAGCTGTCAAACGTGAATCATCGGTAGGGGAAGAATGCCGTAGATATCTCATGACCAAATTCACGAAGGTTATGCTGCAAGTGTCGCTCAGTTTTTAGCCCGAGATTGCGTAGCAATCTGAGGCTAAAGTAACCACGGTAAAATTTCAGCCCATGCAGAGTGTAAAAAAATCTAACGCAATAGATATAATATTCTGCCACGTAGACAGTAGAAAGGCTCCGGGCGAATTACATTACTTCTAGTATAAACTAATACGCCCGATTCAGGCGAGAAGGACGAAGGCGAGATAGCTGTCGGCTTGATGTACAGTACTTTCGTGTGAGTGTTCTGAATTTGGAAAATTATCAAAACTTGATGAGTGAATGGAAAGAAAGAAAGGAGATATATAATATATTGGACATTATTAACATATATAATCATATTATGTTGTTAAGAAAAAATGAAACGGTCCGGTTAGACGAAAGTTTCTGTATAAATCTGATAAGCGAAGCTGCCAGTTTTACAAACGATTGAAATGTTTTATTAAACAAAAATTATTTGGTCATTCATCGGATCGTATTCGCACTGTCTGAAAACAGTTTGGTTGTGCTTGGACTTTGTGTCTATATATTTTACCTCCGAGTTCTGCCCACAGGAAGCAACGTCTACATATCGCTTTAGAGAGGTGAACATAATCATGTTAACCCTGAAAACGACCGCACGCCATCACTCGCTCTTTTTATCTAGAGATTATGTAGCGCATATTTTCATAACGAAATTGATCTGTGTGGCAGAATACTCGCATCGCACGTGAGAGTCTCCTTGTTCGAACATGGCTACACGCTCCATTCCCCCTCACTCTCACTCACTAGCGCTCTCTCTCTCTAGCTCCACTGGCTGAAAGTCATCAGGCTATTGTAATGATGTGGTGTCCGTCTGTCAATTTTTATGCCCCCGCATCGATAAGATCGGGGGCATATTGTTTTACCGGTGTCCGTCTGTCTGTATGTCCGTCTGTCCGTCTGTCTGTCTGTCTGCAAAACCTAACCTCCCACTAAACATTTTCCTATAACTTCAACCCTGATTAAGTAACAATGCTCATATTTGGTATGTAGATAGGTCTCAACAAGGCGCAACTGGGGAAGGTCCTTTCATCAAGGTCAAGGTCAAAATTTTAAACCTTTACCAGTTTCTAAAGAATTCCTGATTCGGGGGCATAGTGTTTCACAAACACATCTTGTTACTTTAAAAATCTTCTTCTCAGAAAGTACTGAACATAATTCAACCAAAATTCACAGTAAGGATCCTTTGGTGGGCTTTATCATATCTCTTCAAAGCACTTTGATCGTCGAAAAAAAGTAACGATATATACATGTAAATATAACGTTATAATACTTCAAAAGCGGGAAGAAAATTATCGTGGGTAGGTTGTGTCCCCTAGCGCAAAAAACTGGCAGATATTCGCAAAATCGACAGTAGATTTGAGTAGAGTAGAGTAGACTCCGATAATCCAACCATCAAACTTTTTCTGCCAAGGTTATATATCTCCTAAAACATATCTCAGGCTTTCAGCGCTTTGATTCTTACCGCTACCCTGCTGAGCAACAAGCAAGGGCTGCTTGTGTCATTTTAACGTCTTCGGTAAGGCTCGACCGGGGATTGAATCTCCCACACTCGGAACGGATGCTGTACCACTGGGTTATTAAATTCGTAACAAACAAGAAAAAAAAACCGCAAAGAAGTACATACACATATACATGTATAAGACCACATTCGTTGTATATTCCATTTGTAGCGTGTTATGTGATCATATATGTATTAAGTGTTATACATATGATCACAAATGAAACATTTGTTACATATATGATCACATATGTAACACATATATGATCACATATGTAACACATATGTGTAACACACACACAAGCATGATCCTTAACGTGACAAAATGTGTTACATATATTTGTTACAAATATGATCACAAATGTAGCATGTGTTTCATATATGATCACATATGTAAGTCATATATGATCACATATGTAACACATGTTGTAATCACACACACACACAAACGCATAAACCTCAACGTGACAAAATGTGTTGCATATGTTTGTTACATATATGATAACAAATGTAACATGTGTTACATATATGATCACATATGTAACACATATATGATTATATGTAATAAATGTGTGTAATCACACACACACAAACAAACGCATGTACCTCAACTTGACAAAATGTACCTTCAGACATTCGGTCATAATTAGTAGAAAGCTGCAAAAAAAGGAAAAATCATGTAATATAAATGTTTTAAAAATATCAATTTAATTGTAATCTTTCAACTGAATAAGTTTTAAACATATTTATTTCAATACTTGGAGTTATCTGCCCCTGTCTCAGCTCATGTTATATGTTTTCCTTTATCTATCGATAAAAGGTAACCATAGCAACCACATCGCAATTAAATACACCAAATAATTTCAACATATAACAATACGGGGTTTTGTCAGTGCTTAAACAGTTTTAAGCAAATTCATCGAGTTTTGTATGTTCTACTAACACGCTGAAATGCATTAAGCAACTTTGACTTCATTTTTCAGGTAAATGACGTTTGTACGGTTCATATAGTAAATTGGTCAAAACTCACAAAATAACCTGAATAATCTGTTTAAATTAAGGCTTACATACTCCAGAAATATTAAATATTCAAAATAACGTTGTTTATCAAATACTCACCTATTGTCCGAATTTTCTCACGTTAGTTATGTGTGTGTTTATATGTATAAACAGAGAGTAGCCACGATAGCGGACATTATATTCTTTAAAGAGTTGAGGAAATATGGAGCGGACGCGAAAGAGTGACGTCGACGTCACCGCCTTTGACGACGATGGACAAAGTGACACAACATATCAGTATCAAGATATCGGCCCATCTGGTGAATAGAAACCTGCTACAAATGTGTAAATATGCATTTGTACTGTTTTTATATCAAAATTGACCTGTCACATCAAAAACCGGTATGGATCATATTCGTCACAAAATATGTTATATTTATGCTTGATTTCCGAGTCATATATGTAACAGAGTTATATATGTAACACATGCTACAAATGTGATCGTATATGTAACAGGTGTTACATATTTGATTTGTCACAAATATGATCCAACAGTGCTTTACGGCGCCTAGACAGGTGTGGTCATTCAGTACGCAAGAAATTTAAAAACAATTTAACAGTGCCCAACACTACATTTCCATTATTTTTGTGTACACTTAGTTTTTTTGTATGACCTACAGAAACTAGAGGCGCTTGAGGGCCTGATTCGCTCCACCGGCCTGAATTTACTTATCATTCATGAGATATTTGGTTGAAACCGTCCTGCAATTTGCAAGAATAAGATTTTCAAAAATTCTCAATGTACCATAAATGGATACCGCCCCCAAGAAAGCCATAAATTTCATCTGAGTCACATCTTCAAAGTTTGCACCATTATGGAAATGAACCATTAAAGCCATGTTTTTCATCAAATCTATATTCTTTGAAAGAATCATTCCAGTAAATTTGGCTGAAATCCATTTATTGGTTTCCGGGATGATGATTTTTAAAAGTTTCACCATATATGGAAATAATTCCGCCCATTAAAGCCGCGGTTTATGATCCGATCAAAAAAATTTGAAGGAAGCTGATAAAGGGTCACCGAATGACCGTTCCTTTTAAGATTTCGTTGGAATCCATCAAATGGTTTCTGAGAAGAAGATTGTTAAAGGTTTCACTATATATAAACATTAGCCCCGCTTGTTAAGGCCACATTTTTCATCCGATCAAAATGTTTTGAAGGAATTCGATAAAGGGTCATCCAAGAATCATTTCTGTGAAATTTGGTTGAATTCTGTTCAATACTTTCTAAGGAGAAGATGTTAAATGTAAAAGGAAACGGACAGACGCACACTTGGTCGGACGCACGACGGACACAACACCATCAGCCAGTGAACCTAATGGAGTCATAAGGTTATCTTAGGTAAACAGAACGAAATAAAAATGAAATGCACCTTTGGAAATGATCCAACAGATAAATGTATTTTGCTTAAATTATTTCATTATATTTGTCTTCTTTTAAACATTGCCGGTTGCTGAATTTCTCTTTGATAAGATCAGTTCACCAAGTTTAAATATAAAGTTATGTATCGCGAAAATCGGAAAAGAAACCAAGTGCAAGTAAGAGTTATCGATATCAGGTTTTAGTACCGTGTCACTGCATTGAACAACAACGTTACTTGCGAGTATGATGTCAAAATTGGAACCGAATGGAGGGATGAGAATTCCGACACGCTGATATTTAAGCTGGTTCGAAAAACTGTCAGGACCATTTTGCTTGTATAGCCATTGCTATTTCTATTCCTTTCTATTTTTCTCTCCCTGTACAATACAATTTAAACGATTGTCACTTCTCTCTCATTTTTTCCTCCCCCTCTTTTCTTTTATCCAAAACCATTTCGGCGATGGAGATATAGTAATGGTCTCCGTCCGACATTCCGTCAGTAAGCTTGTCCGAAGCATATCATCTAAAGTATAAATGCTATCAACTTGAAACTTTATAGGATAGATCTCAATGAGGAGAAGTGCAGTGCAAAAGACCAATAACTCTTGCTTGCATAATTTTGGAGTGAATGTCCTTTGTTGTTTTAGAAACTTAGGTTTTGTCTGGACCATGTCTCTGAAAGTATTATACCTATTAACTTGAAACTGCATAGATTGATAGATAGGAGAAGTGCAGTGCACAAGACCCATAACTCTTGTTTGTATAATTTTGGAGTTATTGCCCTTTTTAAGACTTAGATTTTGGAGTTATTGTTCTTTGTTGTTTTAGAGATTTAGATTTTGTCTGGGCCATATCTAAAAAGTATAATACCTATCAACTTGAAGCTTCATAGATCTTGTTGAGGAGAAGTGCAGTGCACAAGACCCATAACTATTGCTTGCATATTTTGGGTGTTATTTCCCCCTTTTTTAAACTTGATTTTGTCCGGAGTATATCTCCTAAAGTATAAATGCTATCAAGCTGAAACTTCAATGGTGGATAGATCTCATTGGGGAGAAGTGCAGTGCACAAGAACCACAACTCTTGTTTGCATAATTTTGGAGTTATTGCCCTTGGTTATTTTAGAGGCTTCGATTTTGTCTGGGCCATATCTCTGAAAGTATAATACCTATTAACTTGAAACTTCATAGATGGATAGACCCCGTTGAGGAGAAGTGCAGTGCACAAGACCCATAACTCTAGCTTGCATAATTTTGGAGTTATTTCCCATTGTTTTTTTAAATCTTGATTTTGTCCGAAGCACATCACCTAAAGTAATAATGCTATCAACTTGAGACTTCATTAGTGGATATATCTCATTAGGGAGAAGTGCAGTGCACAAGAACAACAGCTCTTGTTTGCATAATTTTAGAGTTATTGTCCTTTGTTATTTTAAAGGCTTAGATTTTGTCCGGACCATATCTCTGAAAGTATAATACCTATTAACTTGAAACTTCATAGATTGATAGATCTCGTTCAGGAGAAGTGCAGTGCACAAGACCCATAACTCTTGCATGCATAATTTTGGAGAAATTTCCCTTTTTTAAGACTTAGATTTTGTCTAGAGTATATCCCTGAAAGTGTAAAAGCTAACATCGAACTTATTGACAAGAAAAACAGTGCACAAGAAACCTAAATCTAACTGGTTCAGTTTTCTATTTCTAAAATCTAAATACAGTAGTTAAGTAGTAATGAAACCTGCATTAAAAAACGGACGTCAAAAACACCAACCCATCTACTAGCTCACCCACCATATATTGCAAAGGACCCAAAAGAAACTTGGTTGATCCCAGAAAATAATATAAAATATATTCGTATGGCATTGAAAATGAACTAGAACTAAATCTCTTCTTCTTTTTACTTTTTTAATTTAACAACTAAAACTGACACTTGTCTACGATCTGACAAAAATCCCCTTTAAATTTGGTCTATATTATGTGGGTTCTTTTTAACACATAACACTATGATAAACTTGTCCGAATCAAAAGAAATACGAGGGACAGCAAGAAAATATCCGGACTTTTCATGCTCCTCTCTTTCCGTGTTCAACTATATACACTCATTATATATCGGTGAAAACTACATTCATTCACCAATAACGTGGTCATTTTAGTTTCAGTGATAGTTGTGTTTACACAGTATTTTGCACTCTGGTATATGATAGATGTTTCGTCTATCATTGACTCTTTGTTAAAGTAACAACGCTCTGAAATTAGGTGTCTGGTTGCAGAAGGAGAAAAGTCCCGTCACATCTTTCAGAGACCTAAAAAAGATTTTCTGATAAATGAGTAACCCGATGAGCCTTCTACAACCGTGTTTCTCAATTTCGTGAGAATGTTTGTGACAGGCCTAGGACTTGGCGACCAGCTGAGGCGGTGACCCCAATAATGGTAGTAAATGTTAAAATTTTTGTCAACAAAAACCGTCGAATAACTTTGGAGGTAGTCCACAAGTTTTCGAGAACGAATTAAAAGTTCGGATATTGTCTGACTGTCACTCGTAGTAGCCCAAAAGCTTAAGAGCGACAATGTATATTGTAATCTCTCTGCTCCCCACAATATTCCAAAGTGTTTTCTACCATCATGTCAAAATGTGGATTCTGTAGAGAAATAGACGTTGTGCTAGACGAAAAATGCATAATCATAACTCCTTGTCACCATTTCAGAAGTGGGAAAACGTTTTGCTTCTTTATTTATCTGGGGTTTAACGCCGCTTTTAACAATTTGTGAGTCTAATCGCGGCGGCTGGAGCACCTAACAATGGTATATCTCTCACCAGTACGACCACAACCTCCTCTCCTAGCCTCTAGCTGCTACCCAGGCCGCCGTCATTGCGCAGTCGATAGCGCGCCAGACTCCTAATCTTCAATCATGGGAAGTCATGGGTTCGATCCCCGGCGGCGGCACATATTCTTTCCGACATTTGTCTCTCTTCAATGGATGGATGATTGTAAACCTAAGTGGGATAGCAGCTGGAGGCTAGGAAAGGATGTAGTGGTAGTACTGGTGTGAGATATACCAGGAATCCATTGTTAGGTGCTCCAGCCGCCACGATATGACTGAAGTACTCTTAAAAGCGGCGTTAAACCCTATTCAATCAGTCAACCGAACGGATGTGTCTCCAAATAAAAAAACATAGACATGTGTTCTGTTTCATTTGTTTTATGAAATGAGCAATACATCAACTCATATCAAATACTTGTAATAAATTTAACCCCTTCCTGTTTGTCCCCTGATTCTTATGTTCCTGAAATATTATAATTTAGAAATTTAGAAGCAATTTTTTTCCTTTTCAACAAAATTTTCTACCCTATTGAATGTTTTTCCAAATTAGATTCTCTTTAAATTTTCGTCTGCGAAACCTTTACCCCCCGGTCTCACAGACCCCGATTTAATCCCGATTTCGATAATTTCAAAATCGGCGCGAAATCGGCTAGCTTCGGGTGAGTCGTAGTGCCTCCTGACACAAATCGGCATCAATTTAGGATAAAAAATAAATCGGGACAAAAATTTCAACTTGCGCAAACTTTTCTCCCGATTTCAAAAATCGTGCCGAAATCGGCGCACCTCTGTGTACCTCGTACTAAGTCGTCGTTGTTCGTAGTAAGCAAATCAGCGTTATTCGGCGACAGAATCAGTCCTATTTCGGCGTACCTACCTCGGCGATGAACCCCGAATAACGCCGTTGCACTACGAGTAACTCCCGATTCTCGCCGATGAACTACGGCGAGATACGCGACTAGCAACCCGAGCTACACCGACCTACACAGAATAACTACGAACTGCTAAGATATCATCCCGTAGTACTACGAAGTACCCCGAATTATGAGGAGTATAACAAGAGGGCCGTTGGCCCTTAGGCGCTCACCTGAGATAAAGGCTCTTTTTTTTCAAAAGTCTAATTTGATGTTAAGGTTAGGATTATGAAACAAGTGGGCCACTCTTACATATAAAGACTATGAACCTGGGGATCCAAAAGTCTCAATTACAAATTCCAAGGCTTTAGTGCTGATTTGAAATAAAGAAAAAACTTGTTTCCTCCCTCTAGATCCATAGGTATAATTTCAGAAATAAGAAAGAAGTCTGTGAACTTATGCTTCATGCCTATACCCCCCCTCCCCAGGCTCCGCCCCTGGAAACCCGAGGATCATGATTTTAGCTATTTTGTAAGAGATCAATATACTGATATTTCATGCAAAATATCAAGGCTCTATGCCTTCTGGGTCAGGAGGAGAAGATTTTTAAAGATTATTTTGAAATTTCACTTTTTTTGCCATGGCAACCAGAGTTTTCAACGGATTTCAATTCATTTAGCTATTTTTGAAGGGACCACCAAAGCTACATTTCTGCCAAATTTGGTTCAAATCGGCCCAGTGGTTTGGGAGGAGATGTCATTTAAAAAATCGTTCTTCATTTCTATATAAACCGCATCCCCTGGGGCTCTGCCCCTGGGGATCCGAGGATCATGATTTTAGCTATTCTGAAAAAGGTCAATATACTGATGCTTCATGCAAAATATCAGCACTCTACGCCATCAGGGTCAGGAGGAGAAGATTTTCAAAGATTATTTTAAAATTTCACTTTTGTTGCAATGGCAACCAGAGTTTTTAACGGATTTCAATTCTTTTAGCTATTTATGAAGGGGACCACCTATGGAACATTTCTGCCAAATTTGGTTAAAATTGGCCCAGTGGTTTGGGAGGAGATGTCGTTTAAAGAAATTGTTGACGGACGACGCACGACGGACTACGGACGGACGCCGGTCAAAAAGGGATCACAACAGCTCACTTGAGCACTACGTGCTCAGGTGAACTAAAAAGGCGAATCAACTTTGTGCATCGTAGTCCATCGTAGTAAGAAATCGGGACAGACGGTCTAAATCGTACTGTTTTGTAGTAACTCGGCTCCTAAACTCGGGGTACTTCGGAACAAAATCGGGACAAAAGCGTAGTTAGTCGTATCGCATCGTAGTTTTTCGCAGCCCGTCGGAAACACACCGCATGTATGTCTAAAAATACGCCCCGTCATAGGATGATCGGAGAAAAACGGCTCGAATTCGTGGTAAATCGGAGAAAATGCGTTCTCCCGAAGCACTACGATTATTTTGGAAATCGGGGTCTGTGAGACCGGGGGGTTAAATTTGGACATGTCTAACATTTTGAAAAAACAGGAAATTGTTTACTGTTTTTAGTTCTTATTTATCGATTAAAGGTAGGTATCGATTTTTTTCCTGTCACATATTTAAATCATTCTTATTCTCTTTCATTCATAATCTTATTATAAGATATTTTTAAAAGTATTTTTGCGAAAATCAGAGGTCGTTTATACAAAATCAATCAGGGTATTTCCCTAAAAGCCTACGTAGGCTGTTAGTCTATTTTAAGATTTAGCCTACATAGTTCCAATGAATATTGGGTCATTCACGTGTTGCTTATTACCGTTGGGATCCCTCATTCAGTTTGAAATAGCTCAAACCAACGTCTTCGTAACGTCATCAGGGGTTATGTCCGTTAGCCAGTGTTCAATTCTGTAAATATCAGTCCACAACTATCGTAAGCGTTAATATGAATACAGACACTTACCATTATTTTGCGTTAATCATTTCGTGTGACATTATTGAGGACGTTGGTAGCTTTGCCTGTCAATTTGTTACTTTCAGTAGACTTTGGGTCATATGCAAATGAGATAATGCGTTGTCGACAACCGTTATATCTAAAAATAACCAGGAATTCTGCTAATCTTTCCTTTATAACCACAGAAGGCCACTTAAAGCCTATCATCTTACCGCGAAGATAACATCTGACTCAAAATGAATTATTGAAGGTTCGTTTATTTCGTAAATTAAAAAACATCGACACCTCCCTTTAAATATGTATCAGGAGTTTATTGTAGCGCCCGAGGGAGAATTGAACATGTTCAAAATTAATACTACTATTTTGTCATTTCTCGTGTCCAATGGCGGGCTACATATAGCTGTGAAACAAAGATTACCATTGCGTGGTGGTTCAAAAAACTTTTTAACTATTAAAAAACTAACTATTAAAGGATCAAACATCTCATTTATAAATTTAAGACGAGAATAAGAAATTAAGTGCAAAGGGATTTCCAGTCGAAGTGCCCAAACAGTGCATAAGATGATTATCTGGCTGTCATAAGAAACTTTCAGTCTGTAGCTATCTACTAGGTACAAAGTCAAGCTTGATCAGACAGGACTATTTATGCAAATGTCAAACACTGTCTTAAATGGTTTTTGTTCCTTTAAATCAGTACTACATTATCGAATGTTTGAAAACAATTGTTGGTATATGGTTTACAATTGTACGCTATCTATATATACTGCCCAACTCCCCTTTCGGGTATTACTGGCAGATGAATAGGTTCTATAACCCTCATCAGATAAGTTACATTACTGTTTGTTTACTCTCTGTAAATATGGACAGTAAAATCATTCTCAAATATGAACAAATTCAATTTCACAGGTGTGAATATGATATTTGTGACAGAATCCAAGTGCTGCATGACAACAAACATTATAGGTGGGAAGGTTGAAGCAGAAGGATTGACATGCATGACAGATCACAGTGGATTCCAGGCGGATTTTCTGAACATTCATGACCATGTGTTAGACAGGCCCACTTGAGGAAAATCAAAGAAATCATGAGTAAGTGAAATATTTTCTTGTTTTGATATCATGTCCCTATATTGTTCTTTCCTGTTTTGAAAAAAAAATAGACCTGTCCAAATTCAAAGGACTTGCAGACAATAATCCAAAGCGGATTCTAGTTGAAACAACCACTCCATAGGGTAGAAAATGTTGTGGGGAAAAAAAAAAAAGAAATTGATTGATACAAGCAACTTCTCCTTTTTATACGCCCGTCGTAGACGGGACGTATTATGGGATCACCTATGGTGTCCGGACGTCCGGTCGTCCGGGCGTCCGGACGGTGTCCACTTCTTTGTCCGGAGCATAACTCTGTCACCGTAAGTCCGATTGACTTTAAACTTGGCAGTCATATTCTTCTCATCAATACGGAGTGCAGTGCTCAATAACCATAACTCTACATGGCCTATTTTTTGAGTTATTGCCCTTTGTTGTTTTTCATACTTGAATCTTGTCCGGAATTTATCTCTAAAAGAATTATAGCTAGGATCATGAAACTTCATGGGTGTATAGATCTCACCAAGGGGATGTGAAGTGCACAAGGACCATAACTCTACCTAGCCTAATTTTTTAGTTATTGCTCTTTGTTGTTTTTCATACTTGAATCTTGTCCGGAGTATATCTCTAATAGTATAATTGCTAGAATCATGAAATTTCATGGATGGATAGATCTCACAAAGTGGGAGTGCAGTGTACAACAACCATAACTCTACCTAGCCTATTTTTTGAGTTATTGCCCTTTGTTGTTGTTTTTTATACTTGAATCTTGTCCGGAGTATATCTCTAAAAGAATTATAGTTAGGATCATGAAACTTCATGGGTGTATAGATCTCACTAAGGGGGAGTGCAGTGCACAAGGACCAAAACTCTACCTGGCCTATTTTTTGAGATATTGCCCTTTGTTGTTTTTCATACTTGAATCTTGTCCGGAGTATATCTCTAATAGTATAATTGCTTGAATCATGAAATTTCATGGATGGATAGAGCTCACCAAGTGGGATGTGCAGTGTACAAGAACCATAACTCTACCTAGCCTTTTTTGAGTTGTAGCCCTTTGTTGTTTTTCATACTTGAATCTTGTCCGGAGTATATCTCTAAAAGTATAATAGCTAGGATCATGAAACTTCATGGGTGTCAAGATCTCAACAAGGGGGAGTGCAGTGTACAAGAACCATAACTCTTCCTAGCCTATTTTTTGAGTTATTGCCCTTTGTTGGTTTTCATACTTGAATCTTGTCCGGAGTATATCTCTAAAAGTATAATAGCTAGAATCATGAAATTTCATGGATGGATAGAGCTCACCAAAGTACAAGAACCATAACTCTACCTAGCCTATTTTTTGAGTTTTTGCCCTTTGTTGTTTTTCATACTTGAATCTTGAACCTATGAATAATATTTTGAGTTATTGTCCTTTGTTGTTTTTCATACTTTGTTTGACAAAAAATATTCATTCAAAATAACCTCAGTTCTATTCAAACCCCCGTTGATATTAAGCAGTGTGACGGGCGTATCTTATGACAATTTGGCACCTTGTTCCAAAATGTTTCTCATTCATAAATTTATAGGACCTTCAAATCAGGGATTGAACAGAAAATGGTTTAGGCAAAGAAACTGCCCCAAATTCAACACAATCCCATCTTCTGACATCCTGAAGCTATATAGTTTGCAAATAATTGTGTGGGAAAAGGAGTAAATGCTTGTAACATGCAATTTTTCCTTTTTATAAAGTTCACTACCCCATTCAACGCTTAAACTCTTAATTTTTCGGTGATTTTCCGATTGTCAGCTGTGATAGAATTGTGTTACTATCAATTAAATCGTATAGACCAAAAGTGAACTTTGGACTGCGATTTTGGCCATCTATTAAGCATTTTCTTGGTATGTTGACCTTGACATTGTAACTGCAGCTAATTCAATCTTTAGTTACGATTTAGATCACCAGCTAACCATCTTGGAAATACTGTAGAAAAAGAAGGAAATGCTTGTTACTTGATTCTGCCTTATTTAAAACAAAGCCTGTAAAGTTGATCAACTTTATATTGTCATCTACATTTTTTTAAATTTGGACCAGTCCAAACTCTGTTGTCTATTACCAAGTTAAACGATACCAAAAACTTCATGGTGCAAAAGCCAAGATCTCTTTCACAATTTTCTTTTTATTTTAGGCTATACAGAAATGGTTGATTTATTAGATGGATTTATAGACTGCTCGGGAAAGGAGTGAGAAAATCCTTCATGTGTGGTGACTGCTATCAAAGGACTATAGTGGATTCAAATACCCTCAGTAGTTAACTTTATGATATTATTTTACCATGGAGAAAAAGTGTTCAATTCATTTCCATACAATCCCTTATTTTCATGCTCTGAAGAAAACCAAGCTGTAGAAAATACACAGAGAAAAGTATCCATTGTTCATGACATTTTCTCTTAACTTCATACCTATTTTACACATACAAAACTACTTTTCAATTTATCATATTGAATTTTTGCCTGCTATTCATGTTCTAGACCTGCCTTAGATTTTTCATTTTTGTAATGAACCCATTGCCATAAAACCCTGCTTTTTGACACCCTAAAGAAAAATGGAAATTTTGCAGGAAAAGTAGAAATTGTTGATGACAAACAATTTGTCCTTTCCTCTCAAAGTTTCTAGACTATGTGTCAACCGAACCCTGTTTAAGAAGGCTTTGACAACTTTTAATTTTGGACTAGTGTAAACCTTTGTTATCTTGGCATTATAGGTTAAGAGCCCCTGATACAGTCTCAACACTAGCATGTCAACTATTTTACTATTTGGAAGGTAGTCTTCATAGGCGTCTGTTAAAAAGGGGAAAAAAGTCCTGTAAATTTTGTATTCAATCCTTTCCTGTAAAAAAATGGGATTTTACGCCACTGTGATTAATACTAGAGAAAACATTGTGGGAAAAGAAGAAATTACTTCTAACAAGTTATTTCTCCTTTTCCTACAATATTTTCTACCGCATAGGATGGTTTCAGTTCATACTGCATCCAATTTTCATTGTTGTCTGCAACCTCTTTCAATTTGGACCAGTCTTACAATTCCGAAAAACAGGAAAGGGATAAGTCAGTTGCATATAAGCACTGAAGTGCAATTATCGGGGATGTTAACAACCCCTTTCTAGATGATTTACCTGCCAGTAATACCCAAAAGGGGAGTTAGGCAGTATATATAGATAGATAAATTTTAGACTGGTGCATATTTAATCAATTTCTAAAAGGAATATGTTCAAGGTTTACAATGTGTTTTCGTCCTGAGACTTGACAATTTCAAAAAAGCTATTTTTCACGTTGATTGAACTAAAACAAACTATAATGAAATGGCGAGATATACTGATAAAACGAGACTTGGAAAATAAATAATATCTGCAAGCTTCATACATTTTATTCTGTTTCGCTTGAATTTTATGCAATGTAATTCTACAATTCATTTGAATGTCCTACTACCATACAATAAAGGACAAAAAATGAGAATAGTTCAAATCTAAGGCTGCAGTGTTTGGAGTGAAAATTTTGGTACCAAATATGATCTCTAATAACAAGAAATCTCTCCTTTTCCCACTTTCTTTTCCATTTTATAATATTTTCACATACCAAGTAAGAATTGTGTGTTAATGGGTTAATTGCTTGTACAAAGAAAGGAAAGTTGTGTGTAATGTGAACACGGGCAAAAAATAAGTGTACCCTAGAAACAATGATTCAAAAACAATCATGGAAAAAAAGAAATTATGGTTTTTAGAAAACCTTTCAATTATTTAAATCAATTATTAACCAATCTATAACAACCCTCAAGAAAATCGCTTTGATTGACATTGTGGAAAATTGGAAAAATTCTTGTTACAACAAATTTCTTCATTTACCACAATGTTTTCTGCCAAGGAAACAAAGAATTAAAATTCTTGTCTGCAACATCTTTCAATTTGGACAAGTCTAAAACTTTGAAATTCAGTAAAAGGTTTATTATTAGTCATCTACTAGCCATACCAACATCAATCACAAACTTGTCTGAGACACCAGATAACATTAATTTTTTGGCTGCTGAAAGCTAACTTACACGGTTTGAGTAAAGTTGTTAGTTGTCCATCTACAAAATCATTTCCCCCAGTTATGTGTTTGAGATTAACATCTGTACTCATGACCAAAGAAGTGATTTGATAGGCAATGATCTTTGTTCACAATACGACATATCAAGCTCATATATATGATTTGTCAAGCAAAATGGGACTATCTGTCATTTAACAGAATTTTGATCAACAAAAACGTAAAAAAGAGAGATTAGATACAGTACTGGCCAGTCAATGTTGGCTTGTCAGGCTTAGCTATGTAGATACTTAACTTTTTTCACTTTTTAAACTGGTTAAGATTGAAAGATGTTGCCAACAAAAATGAATATTGGATACAATTTGAAGTCAAACCATCCTATTTGGTAGAAAATATTGTGGAAAAGAAGAAATTGCTTAATATTTTATGTTTGTGCAGGAAAGAGTTCAAGTGATTTCAAGTAGGCCTCAATTTGCATGACTTGTTTTCTTTGTAAAAGTGAAAACTTGTATTACCTATTCCAACAGAAACGGAGAAGAAGAACCCAAGAGCTGGTGTTTTAATGTTTAACCCATTTTAATTTAATGTACATGCGGTATAACAGTAATTTGCAAACTATTAAATGTTGAGTAAAAAATCGATTTTGATTTTGATATTGTGTCCCTAGTTTTTCTCAAATGTCGCAAACTTTTGAGCTACTATGAGACATTTGCCCCTACTTGTTTCTACCTTGCCAGAACACTGCAATTGGGCTTAACCCATTCCTACGTAGTGACCCTTTTAGACGCCCCAATGAAAGAAGCTTTAGAAGACATTGTGAAAAATGAAGAAATTGATTGTTACAAGCAATTTCTTAATTTTCCTCAATGTTTTCTAAAAAGAAAGTTGAAAAAATCCAAATTACATTCACTTTAAATTGTCGTCTGCAACTTCTTTCAATTTGGGCCAGTCTAAAATTTTGCTGTCTGTTAATGGGTTAACAGTGTGACCCACATAGTAAAACATTACGAGGTTATAGGGTGTTTAAGAAGAGGTTGAAATAAAATGATGGATGCTGTTTGTCTGTTTAGGTGGTCTTTGCTTGTCTATTTGTCCATTGTTTTGTGACATTGATTGGTCGAATGTCAACATCTAGGGTAAGTTTGAAGTCAAATCTGCAAACCAAGTCACTGAACACAGAGATGATTGGCTAGTCTGTGAAGTTGTCATACTTGTAGCTGATGCAGCTGTAGTTGTAATGATTGTGGTTGTTAAAGCAGCTGAAGAGCTCACAGTAACAATTGGATAAAGTGGAAAAGCTTTGTTGACTTCTCCAAATGCAGTTTCTTCCTCATCTATGCATGGTCTGCTGTCTGATCTCATGTTGATGATAGTTTAATTAATCTAAAATCAAAGAAAAAATACAATAACTAAACAGTTTGAAACCATTTTTTATGCATGATTAGAAATGCTGGTAATCCAAACAAGTTCTTTACAAGATTTTTCCTTTTTTTAGTTAATAGTTTGAAGAAATGAGAAACTTTACAAAAAAAAAGAAAATTTACCCTGACTTGTCTGGTGAAAACAATAGGTAGAGCTCAAAATGATAAAAAGTTCAAACCCATTACCAAACAATCATGGTTTTTATGACCCTCAAGCTAAAAGCTTTGGAAATATTGTGGATAATGAAGGAATTGCTTTTTCCTTGTCCTCCAAACTTACTTCTACCACATAATTTTCTTTCCAAAATGAGATGAGGATTTTTGAAATCTAAAGATTTGTTATCTCCATCTTCTTTGAAACAGGGCATGAATGAAATTGTGTCCTCTGTTTAAACCCTTACTAGGCGACAAAATTTTAGACTGGTTAAAATAGAAAGAAGTAACACATGACAATTTCAAAGTGATGAAATATTAATTAGTTGTGTCTTTTTGGGTAGAAAACATTGTGGAAAAAAAAAAATTGCTTGTCACATTTCTTCATTTTACACAATGTTTTCCCATTTGTTTCTTTAGGGGTGCAAGAAGATGCCATTGTGAAAGATTGGGTTTACAGAAATCCTTGATCCGCCATTGTATGAGCTTATCCAAAAATTTTTATTGGGTTTCCTCCATGAAGGCTACAGACAGGGTTTAGTAACCACCCCTGCCCCCTTCTATGTGCAGACTTATCAATGTCTATATCCCGGTCAAAACAGGAATATTCCAGAATTCTTTGATATTCCTGATTCAGCATTGTAAAGGTTAACTCTTTTCTAATCTTGTCATTCTAAAAGTATCAAAACCTGTCATGTTTGTCTAAGTACATTATATTTCCAAGAATTGTTACAAGGTTGATAATGTTTTTTTCATTAGGGTAATTGATATAGATTCATTAGTCAGTTTAACAAGTCAGTTTACTGATAATAATTTCAAACTTTCCAAAACTCAAATAACAGACAGAATTCTCATTCATATAAACAAATTAAGATTAATTCACACATGACATAAATCATGACCTTTTCTAGTATCATCTTTGCTTATTTCCAAAGTCATAATAAGTTGCAATAGAATATAAAGGGATTTAACAAAGGAGTTATACAGTCCTTGGAATAAACATAGATCACCGGTAAAGATTAAGGGTGCCAAATACATCACTAGTTCGTCTAACATGAAAGGATGGCATATGCATGTGTTATGTAATCATTTCCTGTATTGTTTAAAACACTTATTCTGACATGGCAAGACCTTAGTTTACCCTTTACCAAGCAATCAGTAGCTTGTCTTTCGGCTAGTGACTATTGTGATCTTTGAAAAAATATTAACATAATGATAGCCACTGTTTTCTGTTCAATCATATGTCCTCGTTTGGACTCGCAGTAGGTAATAGCTGTGACATATATTGCAGAAAATGGAGAAACTGCTGGGGTCCCTTCCAATCTTAAGGGATCCCGGAACACTGTTAGTGTCGACCCCTTGTTGTGGCTGAATGGATTTGTTGGTGGTAAAAAAAAAGACAATACCTTCTAACAACCGTGTAAAAGGAACATTTTGAAACTGTGTTGGAATTCTAGATAAACAGTATGTTTCTGGGGGAACTATTAACACAGGTCTAAAGTAGTTGATAACAGCAATTAATTTCAAAGCACCTCTTTTCAATTTGGACTAGTCTAAAATTATGTCATTTTGGAATGGGATTTATGAAATATGGGAGTATGACTAGAGTAGAAAATGGTGAGAATAATGGGAAATGATTTATAATTACTAAGTTCTCCTTTTGCCACGTTTTCGTGAATATATCAAAATTGACCAATCGCTGGCTCTACCGATTACTACTAAAGCTCCGCCCATTAACTCAAACATGAAGTTCAGCTTTGATTTTTTACAGCATTCTCTTGCAAAATTTATGCCCAGTAGCATGTAACAAACAGTAAATTTGTTTTTTAATGACCTAAACGTCGTAGCTACAGCTTAAAAAGGCTGTAGTTACGACGTTTAAGTCGCCAAATCAAAAATAAAGGTAAAGAAAAATGGCAACTTATGTTAGATTTGATAAGCTTAGGTCCAGGCTGAATGAATTATTTTATTGGTCGGTATATTCCTCTATTGAAAGCCGCCTTTTGTCAATTGGAAGGACAATATCCCAGATGGAAAAAAAGAAAAAAGGGAACACTTTCATTTCTGCTGTCTTATAAAAAAAAGGTGATGATATAATCCCCAGCTCCACAATATAATAGCCAAGATATCTGTTTGTTCACCATAATGAACTAACCTCTGCCTCGAAATTGCCCTAGCTGATGGTCGGCATGTCGGTCCCTCTCCCCTTCGGTTCTCCGGGTTAAAGATTGTTGGCACGGCGTCAGGTTTCAATCGGAGTCGAAAGTTCTCAAAACCGACGTCATTTGCTAGTTTCGGGCTGATAAAAAAAATAAAATCTCTCACACAAAGCTTTGCATGACTCGGTGGCTCAGAATTTGTCGTTGCTCGGTTCAGTTTATGAATCCACAACTTTTTAATTTTAAAATCAATCGGAAACGTAAAAATGCCGGTCCTCTGAGTTCCCGATTCATTACTACAAACGTAAGCGGCACAGATCGTCATTATTCTGTTTATAATTGACTTTTTACGCATTATCGCCTGTATTTGGTACAGCATCCATTTGACACGTAATACAAATAGCTTCCACTATGACGTCACAAATGGAGGGGAGATAAGCGTTTTGGGGAATGTACAGGGGAAGTAAGCGATGCGCTGTTTTTGAGCAGTATTAAATCTTGACATTTGGAATTGGTTTTTGTACATGTGCACGGTCTGCAATTGCGAAAATATTGTTCATGTGTTTAATTAACACCATATACATAAAGAATAATGAATGAAAAGACAAAAAAAAAAAAATTTCTTTGAATTTGCCCTTTAATCGCCATTATGAATATAGACGCTTAGCGTAGTTTTGCGCTAACCATTTTTTACATAAGGTAGAACGTTGGTTTTTTCGCTTGTCAATTTGTTACCTTTTTTTGAATTTGGGTCATATGCAAATGAAGTCATGGTTTGTCGACAGCCGAATTCCATTAAATCAAAAACTAACATAGACTTCCGCTTAACCTTTCCTATATTTGTTTGTCTGTTTGAATAGGGTTTCACGCGAAGTTTAACAGTATTTCATGCATATCGCGGCGGTTGGAGCACCTAACGATGGATTCTTGGTATTTCTCACACCAGTACTACAACTACATCCTTTCCTAGCCTCCAGCTGATATCTCACTTAGGTTAAGGATCACCAATCCAATTGTGACAGACAAATGTAGGAAAAGATATTTGCCGGGGGTCGAACCCATAGCATCCAATGATTGAAGATTGAGAGTCTGAAGCGCTAACGACTGCGCTATGACGGAGGCTCCTGTCTTATATAACCAAAACAAACCCCACTATAAGCATATTAGATTATCGCGAAGACAATCTTATTCAAAATTAAATTTTATGCGTTCGTTTGAGCATGGCAAAGTTTTCTTATCTAGGTTTTTCTTATCAAGGACGCTATGGTGAAAAATCAATGTTTTAGGTGCTACCATGAAAATAAAGACATCGAGTGTTTCAAAAAATATAGAAGTTTAATACACTTTTGTAGCGTTTTTGATGTCCATGTGTTTCAATTACCACCTGACAACGCCTTCGCATACTGCTGATAAGCCTTCTGATAACACATTATGGACTTTAATCCTAATCTTCAAAAATAGCCTTTAAGCTCCTGTGCAGATGCTGGTTGCACGGGCCGTGATAAAACAGCTGTCTGTAACATATATCTATAACAAGCGCAATGTATTCGGTTTTATACGAACGATTGTGGCTATTCGAGATATTGATAGGCGATACAGAATCTATGTACATGCGCATTGTCATCCATCATAATGAAATTTTCACCATAGCACCTTTGTATGGGCGAAAGGTAACATCCAAAATCTCGTTTATCAATGATATGAAGGTCCGTTTTTCCCCTGTGCACTTATTCCCGCCCAAACCATGACCGAGTCTCCGCAAAACCGATCATATTCCGCTACACAATTGGGAGCATAATATTCGTCTGGCATGCGCCATACCCTAACACGTCTATCGGTAAAGGCAACACATAACCTGGACTCATCTTTAACAGAACTGGAGCCCAGTCATTTTGGGTCCAAGTGACATGAACCCGTGCTCATACTAAACGCATTTTCACGTATTATCAGGTCAACGGAAACCGGATTTTAAGTCGTCTTGACCCTAGGGCAGCATAATGCAATCGGATTCTGATGGTTTGGTATCTAGACCACTGGAAATTAGTCTTGAACCTCATTGATAGGGCGTTCTTGCACACACACACCAAGGATGCAAATGCCTAACATTTCCGGACTTAACAAACCGATTCCACATTCTGGAAACGACACTCCTGGACATACTAAGGACATTAGCATCATGACTTTTGTATAACCCTGAATGAAGCATCCCAATGCCCCTTTCCATCTTGAATAAATTGGCGTCTTAAACATGTATCTGCCACGGATAAGAAACGAATGTATTTGATATGTATGACCAGTGCGCAATCGCGACAAAATGATTCAATTGCGAAGGTTTGCTCTAAAGCTCGGTAGCCTTTGACCAAGATCCTGTGTCAAAGAAAAATGTTTATTACTTTGATTTAAAGGGTCAGTCCAACTATTCGTACAGGCAAGTTTAAATTTTTTTTAATTAAGATTCAAAAAATCACTAAAAGGAATAACTATAAGAGGATTGGCTGATTTCTGGCACAACGGTTTTCATACCTGACATTCTGCCAGTGAAAATAATGATCCAGTAACCATCTTCGATCATATGATCGAGCGCGACATCAATCGTCTTAAATTCTGTTGAAAATAGGGATTTTAACCTATTCCTACACGACACAATTTTTGACTGGTCCAAATTAAAAAAGTTGCAGACGAAAATTGCAAGTTGATGGACTTTCTGTTCGTCTGATTGGATAGATAACATAATGGGTAATGAAGAAATGGCTTGATACAAGAAATATCTTTATTATCCACAATGTTTTTCAAAGCTTTTTTCTTGAGGGGCCAAAAGGAGGGATTGTGTGGGAATGGATTAAACAGTGACGAAATCGATATTTCCCGCCATCTAGTATGGTGAATGAAGCAACTTTCTCTCCGTCCTTGAACCATCTGTGTGAGTCTCTTCATGTAGTATGTTCTGTTTAAATAAGTCTCTAAAATCTTTGTTTTAAAGACACCTTGGTCTGTAATATCCTTTTGGTAGAAACGGATCGTAAAGAAATATGGGAAATTTGTATGTCCATAAAGGAACATAGAACATTCGGTCACTCCTTTCTAGATCAAAATCTAGAGAGTTCATATCTTATTCAAAACGAAAGCTAAATGGTTGTTTGATAAAAAAAAAATTCAAATTCTTCTATGGGCTTTTGTTCAAACACAGTTTTGTGAGAAGGGTTGCCTGGAATTGACCTTAACTTTAAGTGATATTGCATGGAAAGTTTCTTTCTCCGTAAGTTTACGTATAGTTATTTGGCTTCATCAGAAAGACTTTTCACTTCTAAAAGCACCACAAGCTAGGCACAAGGCTTGATTATAAATAATTTCAAGTTTGAGGATGTACGAACGGGTTTCTGGGGCGTAAACAGGACAGTCATAATATAATTTTGATATTACAAGTTGTAATGAAACCTTTTTTGGCGTTTTGTTTTATTCATGCACTCCTTTGAAACGGCACATACGTTTTTCACAAATTGATGGGTGTCACAATGCATCATAGAAAAAATTCGTGAATAATGCTTTTCATTATATACTTACCGAATATCATTGTAAGACAAATTCATTGCACACAGACAGAATCAGTCTCGCCAGAACAAAAATCGTGTCATACATGTACTGAACTAATACGATATTGATAGATAACGTCATTTTCTCGGTAAAATGACATCACACAAAAATAACGTTGTTATGATATTAAGAAAGGGTTGCTTTTAGACACATTTTGTTATACTTTTTAGTACCGGGTATATGATAAATGGATTACAATGGTGTAGTAGTGATTACGTGATCTTTGCATTTGATTCTCCTCGCAATTCGATATTCATTCGACCTTCGTAATCGTGAAAAATTCAAACTTTCTTACGCGGCTAGAACCCAATACAAGGTTTATATGACAACTATAATACAACTTTCCATTCAGGTATGAGATAAAGGGTTTGAAAGAAGTCTAAGTAAGTTTACATGATTATGGTCCTTCGTTATATCTCAGTTTTAAACAAGATTTATGTGCGTTTAACCCATTTCCATAAACAAACACAAAAGCTTATAAAAGCCCCTTATTATATAAGCTTTGGAAAACATGGTGAAGAATGAAGAAATTGCTTGTCACTAGCAATATCTACATTATCCACCAAGTTTGCTATCTCAAAAGACAACGAATATAAAGATTGCATCCACTTAGAAATGTCGTCTGCAACCTCTTTGAATAAAGTCTGGCCTATTATTTTATTGTGTGGTAATGGGTTAAAAACTTGTTTTGTGATTTTGCATATTGAACAATTTGGCTTTATTCAATCAAAATTAATTCATTTGCTTTTACCGGCCGTCTTTTCTCTGGATCGTGATGCTTTTATTATTACTCAGAGCCATTTAATTCACCGACAACGCAAGACAAGGTTATTTCTATCGCTTGAAAGGTCAATTTGGAAATATCAAAAATGGCATTATTCAGTGATAAGCATTATTTCATTTCACAACATTTTAGTTAATCAAAGCGCTGAAAGCGCTGAAAGCCTGAGATATGTAAACATGAGATACATAACCTGGGTAGAAATAGTTTGATGGTCAGATTATCGGAGGTGTCACTTTCTACCCAAATCTATTGTCGATTATGCGCAGATATGCCAATTTGTGCGCTATGGAACACAACCAGCCGACAATATTTTTCCCCGCTTTTGAGGTATTGTAACGATATATTTATATGTATATATCGTTACATATTTTTAATCCGATCAAAATACTTTGAAGGAATCGGATCCTTCCTGTTTATTTTGGTTGAAATCTGTTGAGAACTTTCTGAAAAGAAATGTTTTTAAGTAAAAGTTGACGGACGGACGGACGACGGACACCACACCATGAGAAAAGCCCGTTGGCTCTCAGCCAGTGGAGCTGGAGAGAGAAAGCTAGAGAGGGAGGGAGAGACGGAATGGAGCGTGTAGCCAGGTTCGAACTAGGAGGCTCTCGTGCGCGAGTATCCTGCCACACAGACCAATATGCGCTTTAGAATATCCAGGTGAAGAGAGCGAGAGAGGACAAGCGGTCGATTACCAGGTTTACATGATTATTTAACCTCTCAAAAGCGATATGTAGACGTTGCACCATTTGGGTAGAATTATATATAGACACAAAGTCCGAGCACGACCAAATTGTTTGCAGACAGTGCGAATATGAGCTTATGAATGACCAATTAATTTGTTACACAAAACATTACAATCGTGCGTAAAACCGACAGCTTCGCTTATCAGCTTTATATAACACCTTTGTTTAACCGGACCGTTTTAACATTGTAAATCTAGAATAAGTAATATAAACACCTTATTTTTTATGATTATTTGTGATTTATAATTTCCATTATATTATTTCTCCTAATTCTGTAGATGAAAATTTGAAAGGTTTATTTCAATAATTTAATTACTATTATTTCAACGGCAACAAAATTTTAAACGGATTTTATTTCTCTAAGCACTTTTTAAGGAGAACCGTAGAAAACATTTTAATCAAATTTGGTTAAAACTGGACCAGCGGTTTAGAAGTAGAATTCTTTTATAGAAAATGGGAACGGATGCGTCTCGACAAACAACGCTTGATGGACGACTGATGGACGACGGATATATGATGATCACCAAAGCTCATAAGATAAATTTGCTCTCAGCTGAGCTAAAAACAACAACTTTAAAACGGTTTATTTCACGTTACTAATATGTGCTTTTAAAACAAGCCTCTCTTTATTTTGTTGACCATTAAATATTTTCAAGGTATGTTAGACCCATTACAATGATTTTCCAACTCATCAGATTTTTTTTAATTTTTCATTTATTCAGTTACCATACTCCATTTGTAGTTACCATTCCTTTTAAAAAAAAGTCATAAGAAAAAGTATCACTTATCACCAGGATGTTTATGTAAACGAGGTTTTAAATGACTATATCGTATTTTCATATAAGTGATAAGTGTTTAGTATACGCCATAGTCGGGAAAACAAGAATTCGAAAATTTATGCCTTGCAACAGAAAATTTATCAATTTTACAATGGTGAGAGACAAATTACATTAGTCACATTGATATTTATCAAAAATTGGAAAGTTTCTACTTTACAGGTTACAAAAACTCCAATTGACTGATATAGATCCGTACTCCTTGCTGGAAGCAGATTGGTGATACTGGTGATGCCCTGTCTACGGTCAGTTGAGATCCCAGAAGATATTTGTTTATAGGACGTGAAGAATCAACAAAATTGTAGTAACCGACAGTCAAAACCGTATCACATATTATTAGATATAAAATATCAAACAAAATAACGCGTTTGACGATTTCATGTTTCAGACAAACTGCCTTGTTGGAGTTCAGAGGGCCTTACTAGCAGACTTTAATTCGGATGAGTGAGTTAAGATGTGGAAATATTTTTGAACTTCAGTCTTCAATTATCGTCGAGGAGACCTGATGCATCGTTTGACTATAACTGCCCTTATTCTTCAGCACGGCACTATAATTGGTAATAAGTTTCTTATAACCCATTCCCACACAATGACGCTTTAAGACGCCCCAAAAGTTGAAAATTAAGAAATCGCTTGTAAAAAAAAATCTAAATTCCACAAACTTTGAATTGTCGTCTGCAACTCCTTTTAATTTGGGCAATCTAGTAATGGGTTAAACTTGTTTACCATAAAACTAGAAGGCCAATGTTCTCTAGAATCCCAACAGACACACTGTAACCAGATGGGTCTCTATTTCTGTTACGAACCGTCTGGCATCATAGACGAGAAGTTGCCCAAAAGATAATTTCTTACATTGTAATCCGTTTCATCGTGGCTCATTTCCGACATGACTAAGCTAGCCTTTAACCGAGATTTTGACTAATACCTGCTGTAGAGACATTTAGGTCTCATTTATTAAAGTAAACGTAAACAAAGTTTTGATGATGAAAAGGGTATTTTTTTTAAATGCAATATACACGTGATCTTTATTTACAGGGAAGCCGACATATTTCATCCTTTTACGAAAATCTGTTCTATTCCAAAGCGCTGAAAGCTGTCTTTTAATTTGCAACTTTGAGGGTACATCACTGTTACTGTGTTTATCGTCGGAAAAATCATTTTCTGACTGAGTCAAATTTATTACCGTGTACAAGACAAGTCAATATTCTTAATACAATATTTGATTAAATGTTAAAAGTGGCATTAAACCCCTTTCATTCAATCAATCAACAACAAATGATATTTTATCATAAATATTTCTTAGGGACTTACCAGAAGCTAAAAGATTTGATCTTAAACTTTTTTTTATTAGTATATGATTATGAACTTTTAAACCTTATGGTTGAATCATAAATTATGAAGTCGGATGAATAGTGAACTTTGTAGTTTAAGCATGAACTTTGAAGAATGAAGTCAGAAGTACTGACTATAGATTCTTAGTTTTAACCATGAAGTCTGAACTGAGAAGAGTAAGTTTTGAATTCGTTAGTATGTACTTTAAACCTAAAATTCAGAAATATAAATTTTGTCGTGTGAACTTTGAAATATCATGTGTGAAGTTCCACGTATGAAATGTGGAGTCGGATTGTTTGTTTGTTTGTATGGGTTAAACGCCGCTCTTAACAAATTTTCAGTCATATTGCGGCGGTTGGAGCACCTAATAATGGATTCCTGGTATATCTCTCACCAGCACTACCATTACATGCTTTCCTGGGGGGCCGTTTCACTAAAGTCCTTACGATCGCTTTTTTCGTAAGTTTTTGGGTACGTTCAAATTCAAATCGTAAGTGCGTTTTACTAAATATGTTCGTACCTAAGATAAAAGTAACTTTTTGCGTAAAGTTACGTTCGGAAAAACGTGGCGTAAGTAGGTTCGTAAGTCCTTAGAATAGTAAAATTGGACATTTTCTTAGTTTGGCATTGTGTTAACTATCTATTTATAATGACTTTTTGGTAAATTTCAGTAAATGATCAAGTAATAACAAAATTGATAAATAATAAGAGCAACAAAAGGGATTTTTCTTTCGGTTCTTTATAGATGATGAGTTTGGCAAGTTCCGTAAGCTTGATCCTTTAACTTACACACGAGAAATAAACTAATAAAATGAAATCGGAACAGTCTAGCTAAAGGATACAATGATAATAAACAATTTTCTCCTTTTACCAAAATATTTCTTCTTTGTAAAATAAGCAGGCCAATAGAAATCTACTTATTTTCCTATTGTAACATTGAATCGTCTTCTACATTTCCTTCAAACACGCTCAGTGTAAGGTTTTGTCTGTATTTACTCCAGTGATTGTAATCTTAAAGTTCATTCAATAAATATCGGTGTCTAGACGAAATAGTGTATTGTTTTCTGTGAATTCGTTGTATTTTGTGCGTCATGATTACGTCATTCATTACTACGTGACGTCACATTTTATGAGAATTTAGATTAGTCGGTATTACAATTACACCGGTTAGATATCTCTATTATGGTTTTAGATTTCTTCCATCTCGACAATTTGTTTTTATTTTTCAATTCATTATTTCTAAGGTGAGGTTTGTGTGTAAAATATTGCAATGGATATCAATCGACGTGCACAATTATTATATTCTCCTTTATCACAGATACGACACAAATATACTTACGTCTACGATAAACTTACGCAAGTTTAGTAAAACGCACTTAGGATTTACGTAAGTTTTGTCGTAAACGTAAAGTTACGAAAATTCTTATGAAAACTTTAGTAAAACGACGCCCTGGTCTCCAGCTACTGTCCCACTTAGGTTTACGCTTATCCACCCATTGATGAGAGAAAATGTCAGAAAAAAGGAAATATCAACTTTAAATTCTGACGTGTGCACTAAGAATTGTGAACTTATTATCACAAATTTTAAATCATAAATTGTGGAGTCGGAGAGCAAGGTGCGAACATTGTAATTTGAAAAATTTATTTTTAATTATGTTAAGTGAGATACATGAAAAATGAATATTGAAGTTTGAAACAGTGAAATTTTAGCCTTGAATTATGAAGTCTAAATGAGAAATATAAACCTTATATACTGAAATATGAGCTATGACTTGTGAAATCGGAAATCTGAAATGTGCTTTTCAAATTCGAGCATGAGATTTAAATTGAAGATTTAAGTGAAAAATATATAAGATTGAAAAATTAAGTTTAAGTTTTTATTAAGTAGGGAGTCGGAAGTTAAAATCGATTGAATTTGGTTTTACGTCCTGGTGAACAACAGACAGAACTTAGGCTTAAAGACTCTTTTAATTGACTCGAGAAGCGGGGGAACGAACCAAAAACCCTTACCAGTAGAGGTTAGCACGTTACCTATAGATCCAATCCGCTACCTGAAGTAAGAAACCTGAATTGAATATTTGAACCAAGAATTATGAAGTCTCTTGTGTAAACTGTACATTCAGAAGTATGGACTTTGTACGTGACGTTGAAGTATGGCGTTTGAACTTTGAATGATTGTGTTCGGTAGTAATGATTATGAAAATTTGAATGCTTAACTACGGTTTATAAAAAGTGAATAATAAAATGTGAAGTCTGAAGCACAAACTTTGAATTGTGTACTTAGAAGTATTCTACAATAGTACTTAAATCATTTTGTGCACTGATTACGAAAGAAAAAATGGCTCTCAATTTCAAAGTTCTAACTGTAATGCTTTCAAACATTTGAAAAAAGGTGATTAAGCTGCTTCTGTAATGAAAATGACAGTTCATTATTGTATAAAAAAAGAAAAGAAGCAAAAGTAGTTCGTGTTATGAGACGCCAATTAAGTAAATGAAGTTCATCCCGAAATAAGCCCTGTTTTATCGGGTAAATGCGTTATCTATCGATTGCATCGAAAATTGTCTTATATGTTGTTCCCATGACATGTATATCAATTAAGTTAATGGCTTCCGCTAATAATTCAGACGTCATTGGCAGTACTGGAAGACTAACGAACTTATCCGATATTTTCCGATGTTTAAAAGTAGGACATAGGGAATGCATCACATTTAATTGAATTTTATAGTAGATTTAGAAGATTTAACACGAAGAAAGGAAGAAAGAATATTCATCCCGAAAGTGACATTTATAACCATTGGATAAGCAGATAATTTTCTTAGATCAAATTTTGGTGAAAATCTATTCAAGAGTCGCTTTAATTTGTATTTTCCTCAGGTGTTAAGTCTGAAAAGTGTAATGTGATCTAAGAAGTGTGACATCGCCAACAAGTTTGTTTAAAGCTGTAAAAACAATTGTGTTGATTATTTCAAATGGCAGATTAAGAGCCTGAAAGATTATGATATCATTGCAGACGACTTTAATTCTATAGTTGAGTAATCCAAAGGAAATAAAACATAATGCTAAGTGAACTATGTCCTTCTGTGACAATTCTAAGAACTGAGTCTTTATCCGATAAAATGTGTGCCAATCTTATATTTGAATTAAATATATTTTCGTGATATTGAATCATAAAAATATATTTATGCACAGGACATATGACGTATATTATTATGTTATATTTTCTTTATAGGAAAACGCAACTTTAAGCGACTCTTGAACAGATTTTCACCAAAATTTGATCTAAGAAAATTATCTGCGTATTCAATGGTTATAAATGTCACTTTCGGGATAAACATTCTTTCTTTAGTTTTGTAGGCAATTATTCAAAATAGTTCAATTTTGGCGTCATAAATGAATTTCTAACCTGTAAACACTGATATAATGAGCATGAATAGTCAATTATTTAACCATGATAACCTATTGTTAAAATGATCAATGCCAGCTGATCTGGATTCGTGGCACGGCGGCGTATGTCGATTACCAATAAAGCAAGATTTGTCGAACGAACGAACTTTTGTAGGAGTTCACAAATCTACAATCGTTCCTATTTCAGCTTTTGAACTTGTTTTACCTATGATATTGAAACACCATTTAAACGTATAAATTGGATTAAAAACTATTTACATAGTTTGAATGATGAATTAGTCATAAAGTGGTACTCCATCTTGGAAATTCGCCCTATCATAAAGATTTCCTCCTTGTTGTTCCTGACTTAGGTTTGTAAAATCTTTATTGTCGTATAAATAATCCCCAGCTGTATTGGGTTTCCCATCCTTTATTTCAACAAGATTGGTTCCAGCTGTTGAACCACATGTCGCATCATATAATACAGCTGGAATAGATACAGACCGCCTCGCTCCTTGGCCAAGCTCGTATTCGGCTATGTTTTCTCTAAAATCAATAGACTCGGAGCAATCGTTTGTATAAGCTACCTCAATTATTGGACGGACTGCTTTCCATGGTGTTACTCGAGAAAGGGGTTGGTTTACTTCTCCTGGCCTGTATAAAGGAATGGTAATGCGTCAAAGAAGTCCGCATTGGAATCGTTACAAAATGGCAAACAGAAATATCAGAGGTCAGACAGGTAGTCAAGTATTTATGTGATATCTTGTCAAATATAGAACAAGAAACATATTCATAGAGGCTCTTGAACAGTTTGTCACGAAAACTTGATAAAAAAAGTATCTACTTTTCCAAGATTATTGGTGCAATATAAACGATTCATTTTCTTTTTCTAACTCTTCCAGATTCTTTATAAAATGCAATTTGATATAGTTAACACATAATGCCCTATTTTGGATCATCGGAATTCATCGGGTGACGGCGTTAATTTTCGGAATAAGCTCGTTAAAGACTGACTTGCTAGCGGAAGCCACTGACGTAATTGATATATCAATTAAAACCCAAAAAAGACAAAGTTCGTTGGAATAGAGAGATAGCGAGTTTAAACGATGATTTCCGGTTCCTTTTGGTTTGTACTTCGACGCCTAGTTGGTGTAGCTAAACGTCAAATATTTTTGCTTTTTGTCTTCCTTCCTCCCGATCAGTCGAAATCAGATTTAAATTCTGAAACAAATGTGTATATTTTCAGTAATACATCCGATTTCGACTGATCGGATCTCGAAAATCGAAGCAGGGAGACTCGCTAAACTAAGTTTTTGCTAATTTGTGATGAGAATCACAAGAGGAAAGTTCTTAGAGGGGTATTTGAATAAGTAATATGCCTGAAAAATGTGTAATAACTTTAGATATCCTGATAAAATCAATTTAGCAGTGTTCCGTGAACCATCCACTCTCCGGAAATACAATCAAACATACTCCGCTAAGCTCTACCATATACTCACCTAGAACGCTCCAATACTGACGACATGATACAATCTTGTATAAAGAAGATTATTTAATGAATATGCTCTTTGACGTATAACGTTTTCATTTCGTCTCAACATAATAATACGTTTTTCGAAGGCCTACATTAAAAGTCAGTCTTTTCTTACCGACGAAATACAAATTATGCAAGGTGCAGTATTTTATCCAAACTGAAGATATTTACATTTGTCGTCATACAGAAATAGTATTGACTATACTTGAATAGGCAAAAAGTTTGAATAGGCAGAACATATGTCTACTCGTCCAAATTAGGTTTGCTGACAGGCGTTTTTATTAGGCTTGCATATCTAGATATATATCATACCGTTCCTACAATACATATAGACCTAAACAAACTAATGAAATAACATGACATATGTCGGGGTTTTGTCTTTCAGTTAAGTATTATTTAATATTTGTATAAAAAGAAATCTAGTGCGCCTTTTGTATGGAATTCATCACACCCAAAAGGAAGTTGAACACTGCCATCAAGTATAGTGTTTCAAATCAAAACCATTGAAATCTACTTGTAATACTATCAAACAGGAGCGTCATGGGTTTTCGAAAAGGGTCTTTTTTCAAATTCAACAAACCAGTCCAATAATACCTGTGGCGGAAAATCATAATTCCGCACAAGCCAGAAACCTTAACACACGCGATCTTATTCTTGATTGTTAATCAATAAACCTAGTCCTTGTAGGCCAACCGTCATCTAAGGTAGCCAAATATTCAAGACTAGACAATAGGTATCTAGAAGGAAGTTGAACACGTGCGTATTAGTAGTTAAACGGTTTCTTGTCCAGTTAGATGACGATTTATTCCCGTGTGGAGAAAATGATGTCGTCCGAGCCGTAGTGCCTTTCGATGATGCTCAGTAGCGCGAAATGAAATGAAACGGGACTTAGTCTAACAAACGGATATATTATCATTTTGAAAACCTACGAGAAATCTCGATAATCTTACGGAGAGCATTAACAAAATCTGAATTGATAAACGTTCAAGTGGTCACAGGACCCACCTCAAGAATGATAAAGGTCTAGGTCGAACTTAAAAGAGATTGACTTTAAAACAATCGGTTTTCATTTTTCTTAAGCACAACTTCCGCTAAGGTACATTCTCTTGTAACACGGATATTTTCACTTTTATTAGATTTTTGCAAACACCATAATGTCATTTTCGAATACACTTGCTTAATTCGACAGCGATGAATACAATCGAAGACAACTTTACACTTCCAAGTATATTTCAACTATTCTATATTTGACGGAATATCAAATCGAATATGATCGACCAGGTTTGCCTGATACTTCTATTCTCAATATTGTTACGATTTCCAAAAGGACACAGATGGCGCGTTATCTTTACAATAATTCGTATCTAATTAGCTGAGCTGCTATGTGAAATATATTTTGAAATTAAAATACAAATACTAATAATGATGAATATTCGAAGAGTAACAAAAACCTTAATTTCTCACACACTTTTACCATTCTCAAATACCAAATACTTTGATAGTACAATTTAACAAGATTTCAAATGGCTACTGTAATTCAAACGAAAAAAAAATTACCTTTTTCGACCGACCACATAACATGCTACAATGCTACTGAGTAATGCGGCAAATATAATGAAAAAAGGTGGCACCAAAATTTGAACCAATTTGAGAGACCCTGAAAAAGATGAAGTAGAATTTATTGAAAGAATCTAAACAAATACAATCACCTTTATTGGAAGAATCTAGATAATTACAATCACGTTAACATTGACTACGTGACTTTACTAAACCTGCTGGAATTAAGCAGACATTGTGAACTCAAAGAAGATTTTGGTTATACCATATCACCGTGAGGAATCAAAGGTACTTTCGAGACTAAAACGGAAATAACTTGTTCTTTCTTTATATTAGCTTCTCGAGCGATAGATTCGAAGCGAACAAGATTATCCATTCAAACGATCTGTTTTACAAATACTTTTTAGGGACTCAATGCGATGACTTGAAGGACCTGTAGAAGTTTTACCACCTCATCATTGTGCACGTTTTTTATCTGTAATTTGATCTAGAAATATACTGTCTCAAAGACGAGCTCTCACTAAAATTAACAGTCTAGCATGTTCTCGCCTAAACTTTGAAATAATTTCTTTCCGGGTCATTAATCAAATGACCTTAGGGTAGAGTTTTGCTTATCTAGCTTTTTTTGAATCCATAATGAAATGTCATGATATGAATTTTAGTGACTTCATAGCAAGGAAGGTTTTTAAGATCTCACCTTGTGACGTACTTTATTGACCATGTGACCCAATATCGAACATAAAAGAGATCATGGAAACTAACATTCTAAACAGGTATAAAAGCTTTTGATACAAACATATGGCCTAAGAGTGCCCAGATGATTTTTATAAGGTTTGAAGTAATATATTAAACTTGAATGAGATATAATGAAGAAATAATATTCTTACCAATTTTCAAAACATTTGAACAAAAAATGAAGCCTCTAGAGTCCACACAGTGGTTTTCTATGATTTGATCTTGTGACATAGTTTTTGTCCACATATGAACTGATGTCCAACTAAATTGAAATATCTTGAAGAAAAACATTCCGACTAAGTAACCAGATAATTCAGCAAAATATCTATCATCTAGATTGCACACGAAGTATTTCCAAAGTTTGACCTAGCTTTTGACTCTACATGACATAAAGTTAATCCAACATTTTATGGGGAAAACATTTTGACAAAAAATCAAGACATTTCAGCAAAAAAAGGACTCTACAGTGCATTCGAGGTTTTCCCAATATTTAACCATGTGTCCTAATTTTTGACCCCCATGAGACCCGTTTCGAACTCCTTTAAGTTCTTATATAGATAAACATTCTGACCAAATAGCAAGACATTTGAGCCATGTGACATCTAGGGTGCACACAGGGCTTTCTCAGGTTTGACCTATTTAACGAGCTTTTGTCCCCACGTGACCCATTTTTGATCTCGTCTGGGATCTTATGTAGACGAGCATATTGACCAAATATCAAGACATTTAGCCAAAAGTATGATCACTAGTGTGCGATCAAGGTTTTTCTAATATTTGACCTGGTGACCAAGTTTTTGAACTCACATTACTCATTTTCAAACTCATCCGAGGTATCATGTAGACAAACAGTTTGGCCAAATTTCAAGATATTTGAGCAAAACTGAGCAAAAGAATTCACTTCTAAAGTGCACCAAAGTAGCAACATATTCTTTTATACGAATGAGATCTATTACATTTTACTTTTCTTTGAAATCCACATCATCCGGGTCATCCGTGGCTATATTTTCTTCAAGACATTGACAACTGTTGAATGTTTTTTCCTTAGATCCTTTGGTTGACTTTAGAATGGCTTTAAAATGGCGTCGTACTAGCAAATACAAATGTTATAGGGGGATTTTCATATTCTATTGAATTATTACATTGACATTAATATTTCTAGACCTAGAGGTATCCTAAGATGCATGATTTGGCTGACTTCCTGTGCTCTGATTTAAACAACACGCAACTGTAGTATCTGATGTAGTGCAGGTCTCTTTGGATACACTTAAATGTTCACCAAAAGTTGACAGCGCAGGTGGCAGATTGTGTATCAGAGTTTGGGAGTTTTTCGGAAGATATACTACGATTTTGGGAGAGATCTCAAAGACTTAAGATTCTTATACGTTTGGTTTTCTTAATTTCTCTGGCTATTGTAGCTACCTATTGTTGGCTTAGTACTGCTTCCCATAACTTTTTATGCTTCAAGAAAAGACAACCTAGCTCTGTATCTAACTGGCACTATTGCTTGCTTTCTCTTTTCTCCTTCTTCCAATTTCCTACATACAGATTATGCTCTTCATTATTATGGCATTTTATAGGAATCTTGCTATGACCGGGTTTATGGTAATCTGCCAACTCTCCACATATTTTGACTCCCACAAATCTAACATTCGCTATTTTTATAGACTATCAAAGCCAAATGTGGGTACAATCGTTTGTTGATAGTCTGTTTCCATTTATGTACAGCCATTTTTGCTCTACTGGCTAAGGGTTAGAAGAGCTATAGCGAAGGCGTTTTCCGTCTGGCGTCCGGCCGTTCGTTCGTCCGTCCGTCATTCAAGTCGTCCGTCCGTTAACGTTTCCTTGTTAAGCTCTAGATTCCACAGTTTTCATCGTATTCTATTCAAACGTTCTCAAAATTTTCCTTAAAAGATACTCATTAACAAAATAAATTCAAAGAATTAATAAGATTCTTTTCGAAGGTTCACGGATTGATTGTACCATATTACTTTCGTTGATTTTTGAATTGGATCTGATCCGTAAAGCATCACATGAAAAAGCCCTTTTGAAATTTTCATTTGAATATCCTAGTTAACACAATGTAGTCCCCATGACTCATCGGATTCACTCTTACAGAATGGTATAACATCATAACCATTGTCGATTTGGCATCGGATCTGATCCGTAAAGTATCACATGAAAAAGGAATCTATGAAAAAATATTCTGATCCGTAAAGTATCAAATGAAAAGTGGACATATAAAAACGTTTATAAATGTCATCGATATCACAATGAAGTCCGTAGACTTCATCGGATTTTCTTCAATTTTTCACAAAAAGATAGTATAATTCTAGGGAAGGATTATTTTGGAAATGGTAAAGGTCCATCAAGTACCAGGAGAAAAGGGGCCTTCTGAGAACTTTGTTTCCAATGTATCCTTGTTAACACAAGAAAGTCTACCGTTTTAAGCGGTTTTGTATATGCATTACCGGTATTTCAAAACGTTCAAAACGGAAACAGGTTTTTAACGCATTTCCACCCATACTCATTAACTTGAAGTGAAAATCAACGCGGTCGCCCCCATCTTGTTTCATTGCTGATTAAGAAAATAACGTACTTGTTGTATGCTAACAGCCTGTTTTTGTCGTGATTATCAAAGGACCTCGAGAATCTTGTATCTTTATACATACTTTTTACATGATTTTGATTATGACAGTTTCCATGGAATCAACCAGCAGTAGTCGAGAGAATGACCAAGAAATATTTCCATTGTTTCATTCGACTGAAGCTGTTACTGGTAAAAGATGTGGTCTTATTTCCAATTTTAGTTTCCATATCATCGGTTTTCGGTTTTTACCATCTTTGAAATCGAACGTTAATCATCAATGTACCCTACACTTGAAGGAATTCTATAAAGGAGTTGGAATCCAGCAATTGATATAATGTCAACTCAAATATATATCAATATAAACTCAAATGTTCGACGAAGAAAACCATGGACAATTCTCTTGGTCAAACTATGCAAGCAAATATCGAACAAAAAGACCGCACTAAACACGACTAGCCTATAAAAATAGAATTATGTACAACTACGTCTACCAAGACAAGATAAAAGTTAATATGGAAAATATACCTGTTTTGGTATAAAATGGTATGTACAAACAAACTAAAGGACACTTTAGATAGCTTAATGCTTAACTATCTAGACCCTCTTTTCCGGCTAATGTGGCTCGACCTAAGGCAAGGAGGCGACTCCATTCGGTGGGACTTTACCACTTTTAGGCCGGTAGCCAGCGATTTCATAACCCTCCTCTCCGCCACAAAATGGGGTTGTCACTTGTTATGCACAAACATTCCTTTAAAGTTTGAATTTAGAGAATATAATAAAGACTGGAAACTTTATTATACAAACGGGGATATTTAATTTTGCATTTCCATGTGGCCTACTTTCCCGTATATTTTTTTCAGGATTTAATCAGATTTTCAAAGGTTTATACACTTTTTCTGTGAAAATTTGTTGCTTGATTAAAACTACGGAACTGTTATCGTGCGGACCTAGGGACGCATAGACGGACAAGATTATTTCCCTATAAAAGAGGGAAGGGTTATTGTTATATTGTGAGAACCTGATTGAAATATCTTCTTTAAAATAATTATTTCCACAGCATTTATCGGATTCGCTTCAAATATGTCTGGAGTAATTGTGGCATTGGAAAAACATGATGTGAGGCCTTACAGATTATCATACAAAATATTCTTGTTTATGCGGAGAATTCCGCAATTATTATCAGATTGTCTTTAAATTTCACATGACTATTGTAGGGTCGCAAGGAATGTTTATTTCGTGAATGAAGTTGATCCATTAGCAGACACAGGAAAGGGACCTGAAGGATTTTCACCCAAAACATTATCGTTTACGTGATAAAGTCCACAATTATTATCGGATTCTTATTTGTAATTTCGAAGGATGAAAGGTTCAAAAGGGAAAAGGAAAATTCGTTTTGGAAATCGAGTGCATCCGTCTTGAAATATTGGAAAGGGGGCCTTAAGGATTGTTGCTCAAAATAATAAAGGGGATAAAGTCCGATTTGTAATTATTATTTCAGGCATTCTTCTTCAAGCAATTCACTTCCTATTAGATTACTTTAACGGAAAACTTGATAGCACGTAGAGCGTCTCACGCCCTTGGGGATCTTGTTCTGTTGCATTTTCTATAAGACGTTTTTTATTTGATAATTTGAACTTACCCTTATTTTTATCACTATCCTCATCGTCATTATTTTCATTCGTGTGACCAAAAGTTCTATTGCTATCTTTTTCTGAAAATATCAAACAATTACATAAACTTCAGAATCAAACCACTCTCATTACTGATAATGGCGTAATTCGGTGTATTCAGCAGCTGTCTTTCTTGCTTGTTTATGAAGAGTTTTAATATTAATAGGAAAGGTCTGAAGATATAAATTAGCTACAGGCATCTAGAAGAACATAAACTTGATACCCACAGAAGGGCCTGATACAAAAAGTACACAAGTAGAATATGACCACCATATCTTTTACCAATCAAAAGATATGTCCAAAGCCTGGATTCGATTTTAAACAAAGAACCTTAAATCTGATATTCCACGTGAACTAGAACCTAGTCCCAACAGAAAGGTTTTGTAAAAAGAAATGGACATGCAAAACCTCTCACCATTCAAATGTAATGTCAAATAGAGACACTTCAAATATTCTGTGAACGCATGAACGGACAAAAAGACAGTGCAAGACTGTTTGCAGGGACATGAAACTGGTACTAATTTTGTTAGAATAGAATTAAAAACAATAACAACAACAAAAGAATCTTTGTCTACACCTCCTGCTAAATCCGGAATATCGCAGGTTCAGCATGCCAAGGGTTAAGACCCTGACGAGACAGCCAACTTCGAAGGCCTGACTTGCAAGATACCTCTTTTTCTCTGTTACAACATTTAACAGATCGCCGATTCTAATTAAAACGGAAGTGACATACGAAATCCGACATTGGTCGACATTTATGTTAAGCAATATAATTGGTGTAGTAATTTAAACGTCGTTAATATGGTTACGACATTAGGTCGCCACGCAACATTTTCGTTACTGACATCAGTAAACTTTGCAGACTTAACTTGTGTTTGGACCTTTATCCAAACACGAGGTTTAACTGGAAATGAAACAGCGCTACCTACCAAATAAGCAAATAAAATCCAGTTTGGTTTCAGGTGTCAAGTCAACATGACGAAAACTACCATTTTGGTCATAAACACCAACTTTCTCAATCTGGTCTTCATCAAAATAACCTATCAATAAAACGATAGATTTACGTATTTATAAATACTTCTGAGTGCACGTTTAAAAATTATTTTAAATTTGATTATTAAAATGACGAAGAAAAGAAGTATCATGTCTACTCTTTATTTGCATAGAAAATCGTAAGCGGTCAATTATCCCTTGTCATGCTGAATTAAATTCCTTTATAGATTTGCCTTAAAATCAAAGGACTGACAGCACTGGAAAGTCTTAATAAGGGTCAATATTTCTTTTGAACAATGAATATTTTAACAACTTTGGCTTAAAGGGAACAGAGAGGAGGTTTAAACCAAGATCAGACTGCACTTATGAGCAGGATGATCTTTGTCTATACCTCCTGCAAAAACACGAATATTCTAGGTTTAGCAGGACAAGGGTTGAACACATCTGAGTTTCATTTCCCGATGATAAAGCAGAAAAAACTAACTCAGTCTCTTATATTAGAGTAGAAATAATAATTCCTGTTCCGTGCAACAACTCCACTTCTATTGAAATTTCTTCGAATCGTTTGTGAAGTGTAAAGTCGATTCAACTAACGATTAAAACAAAGGACATTAATCATTATCTCAACTTGGAAAAAAGATTATATTTCAATTAGAAAATGTTAATTTTCTTTCGATACAACGCCCCCCCCCCTTCCACATTTCTGTTATAATTAGAGTTCAGAATATAAATTCAATGAAGGTCTATTTTGCAAATTACCAGGATTATTAGTTATGTTATGTAGGGTATAAGGTGCGGGTAAATAGACGGACTTATCTTTTTGATGGTTGACAGCTTGAGCTGAAGTAAAGATTCTTTAATGCGCCCGACCATACGTTTAAGTAACTTATACCATTTGATACCCCGCAGAAACTATGTTGACGGAATCCAGTCGCTTTGGCTAGCACTCATTTAATTTGCGGGTCACTCTACTAATGAAATAATTGATCATTCATTTTATTCGGAAGTGAACTGTTGAACAACCACATACAAAATAAATATTGTAAGCTTATCTGAGAGTAGATACGACTTTTAGGTCATTGACGAACGATTTTAGTTTTTTTCTCCAATCAATATAGTTTGCAAACTAACCTCATTTGATAGCTCAGTCAGTATACCATGCCAGAGCATGAGCTCTTGCATGGTATACTGACTGAGCTCATTACCAGCGATAATTCAATTAACCAATCGCGGCTGTCAATCAAATTTATTCGGCACGGACGTGAGCTTTCGACTCCACCATTACCCACCGTTTTTGTTAACTTTTTGGCTTGTTTGGCGACTTAAACGTCGTTACGGCGTGTAGGTTACCAACCAACCATTTTATTTTTCTGTATCATGCTACTGGCCATAAATTTTGAATAAAATAACGCCTTTAAAAATGGAAGCGGGACTTCCTGTCGTAGTTCGTGGGTGTGGAAAATGGGATAATTCGGCGGTGCCAGTGATCGATCAATAACAAGTGCGTTATCAACTTGAATGTAGCCCGGATTTATCAAGTTAAAACTCTTTGATATTTTAAAGTAAAAACGCATGTCTGTGGACGATCATCATCTATCCATTCAAATTATGGGATTTATTGTTGCGCACAGGTTTTTTTTAAAATAATTGCATACTCTAACCTGTAAATGTTCTTTGCTGCAACATGCGCTTTTCGTTGGTCCAAACTTCATATAATTGTGTTGATGGATGTTTTGAAGTATACATTAACCCAGTTTGTCCTGTCTGTCCAATGTTTATTCCAAATGTCATATTCTGTTTTAAGCATGACTTGTTCGCATCCGATGACGTTTGTTGTGTTAGATCGATGAGCGGATAACCTTCCCCTATTATGAAAGAGAATAAAAAACGGACATATTTTTGTTCAAGGGGTAAAGGTAAACGAATGTTTTGCTTGGGAGGCAAAGAAAATCATGCGAATAGTTTACAAATCTCAGATAGAAAAACGCGATTTAATAAGAATTAAGGTTTTCCCTTTGATAACTTAGCTTGAACTAAGGGAATTCACGAAATGACCTAGATATGAGAAGAGTCTATGTCTTTTAGCTAACCTGAGCACAACGTGCTCATGGTGAGCTTTTGTGATCGTGCGCCGTCAACAATTGAAGTATTTACACTCTAGAGGCCACAGTTTTGACCCAATCTTCATGAAACTTGGTCAGAATATTTGTTAGGTCATTAGGATGGCCCCTATTGATTATTGGAGCGTTCTACTTGAAAACACAGGAAAAGGGGTCCTTAATGACAATTTCTTTGTTTATACTCTAGAAGCCACAAATATGGCTCTCTCTTCATGAAACTTTGCCAGAATAATTATTAGGTCATAGAGATGAACCCTATTGATTATTAGAAGGATCTTTCCGAAAACACAGGAAAAGGGGGCTTAATGACAATTTCTTTGTTTACACTCTAAAGGCCACAATTTTGGCCCAATCTTCATGAAACTTGGTAAGAATAATTGTTTGATCATGAGGATGAACCCTATCGATAATTGGAGGATTATATTGGAAATCACAGGAAAAAGGGCCTTCATAAAAATTTCTTTGTTTTCACTCTAGAGGCCATATCTTTGGCTCAGTCTTCATGAAACTTGGTCAGAATAATTTTTAGGTCATAAGGATTAACCCTATTGTTTATTGAATGGTTCTATCGGAAAACACAGGATAAGGGGCCTTAATGACAATTTCTTTGTTTAAAGTCCAGAAGCCACAGTTAAGGCTCAATCTTCATGAAACTAGGCCAGAATAATTATTAGAGCATGAGGATGAAGCCTATTGATTATGGAAGGTTCTTTTGGAAAACACAGGAAAAGGAGCCTTAATGGCAATTTCTTTGTTTAAAGTCTAGAGGTCACAATTAAGGCTCAATCTTCATGAAACTAGGCCAGAATAATTATTAGAGCATGAGGATGAAGCCTATTGATTATAGGAAGGTTCTTTTGGAAAACACAGGAAAAGGGTCCTTAATGACAATTTCTTCGTTTACACTCTAGAGACCATAATTTTGGCTAAATTTTCATGAAACTTGGTCAGAATAATTGTTAGGTCATTAGGATGAATCCTATCGATTATTGGAGCGTTCTAGTTGAAAACACAGGAAAAGGGAGCTTAATGACAATTTCTTCGTTTACACTCTAGAAACCACAAATATGGCTCTATCTTCATGAAACATGGTCAGAATAATTATTAGGTCATAGAGATGAACCCTATTGATTATTAGAAGGATCTTTCCGAAAACACAGGAAAAGGAAGCTTAATGACAATTTCTTTGTTAACACTCTAGAGGCCAAAATTTTGGCCCAATCTTCATGAAACTTGGTAAGAATAATTGTTTGATCATGAGGATGAACCCTATCGATTATTGGAGGATTCTATTGGAAATCACAGGAAAAGGGGCCTTTATGACATTTTCTTTGTTTTCTCTCTAGAGGCCACATTTTTGGCTCAATCTTCATGAAACTTGGTCAGAATAATTTTTAGGTCATAAGGATTAACCCTATTGTTTATGGAATGGTTCTATCGGAAAACACAGGAAAAGGGGCCTTAATGACAATTTCTTTGTTTAAAGTCTAGAGGCCACAATTAAGGCTCAATCTTCATGAAACTAGGCCAGAATGATTATTAGGGCATGAGGATGAAGCCTATTGATTATGGGAAGGTTCTTTTGGAAAACACAGGAAAGGGGGCCTTAATGGCAATTTCTTCGTTTCACTCTTGAGACCACAATTTTGGCTTAATTTTCATGAAAATTTGTCAGAATAATTGTTTAGTCACAAGGATGAACCCTATTGATTATAGGAAGGTACTTTTGGAAATACTGGAAAAGGGGCCTTCATGACAATTTCTTTGTTAATGCTCTAGAGGGCATCATTTTGGCTCAATTGTCATGTTACTTGGTCGAGATACTTGTTAGGTCATAAAGATGAACCCTATAGATTATGGGAAGGTTCTATAGGATAACACAGGGAAAGGGGCCATAATGACAATTTCTTTGTTTACATATAGAAGTCACAGTTTTGTCCTATCTTCATGAAACTGATTGTAGTTATTTGTCTCTAATTGCATTTTTTAACAGCAGACAGTTCAGTTCAGCGATCTAGGACCATCATGGTCCTCTTGTTTAATTACCCTTCGTATCAGTTTAATATAACAATATATAATACCCTTTTAACTAAATTCTACACTGATGTTATGTCATGGAAATGCCTTTATGCTAATTACAAATAATTCATTGAACGTATGAAATAGTGAAGAGTTGAAAGATATTCTTCTCGAATACTGTTTCATAACAAACCAAGAATGTGCGCTAGCTTGATGTGCCGTAAAATACTTAACGAAATCATTACAGCTATCATAGGTGAACCGGAGTTCGCATTGAACAAAACAGTTATCAAATGTGCTGAAAATATTTTTTACGGGGGTTAAGGTCTATAAGATAAAATTAAACCATGCAAGACTTTTCCATATTGTTCAATAACGTTTTCGTTAATCAGTTAAATAATGAGGAATGTTTACTTAAACATATGGGGTTAGTTTGCACGGAGTTTAAACGCCCTTTGAGCAATATTTCAGTTATATCACATCGCAGTTCACTTATACATGCGATTCCTGGGCATCACAAGTTCTAGACTTGGGCTCTGAAGTGTTTTGCTCCAGCATATTCCCACGTGACGAGATTCGAACCCGCAATCGACTTACCTGAGATAACGTGTCCGAGTCTGCTGACGTAATTATGAGTCACAGAGGATAAGACCATAATCAATTGACCAATCGCTGGTCCCGGCCATTTAATCCATAAGGCCACGCCCATTGACTCCAACAGGAATTCCCGCTTCGATTTTAAACGGCGTTACTTTTTAGAATTCATGGCCAGTAGCATGTAACAAAAACGTTGAATAGTTGGTTGGCGACCTAAACGCTTGAAAAAACTGCAGTTACGACGTTTAAGACGCACACTACATAAATTGTAAACAAAACTCTTTTGTGGTCTCAATGAATGAATTTATTGGTCGACTGGTTATTTGATTGACAGTCGCGATTGGTCAATTAGTATGGTGTTACTAATAATCGACCAACCTGAGCAGATGAATGGTCGAAGTGATGAACACTCATCAAAGTACTGCCTTCCTTCAACTTTGAATTCAATCAAATAAGCGTTCCATGGATTGCCAATTGTTTCGAAAGAGTGTATGTCTACGAGAGTGTAACCACATTCAAGCAATACATCATCCCCCAAACCTGTAAAATATATATGTTACACGGACCCATCGGGGATTCTTTTCTTTTTTTTTCTCAGTAAATTACAGTCTTGCCTGAAAAATATTTCGGATCCAACACATTCATGTTAATAAGAATTAATACTTCAAAAATACACTTGCAAAGGCTTAGTAAGTTAATTCGGTACAAGCTATGGCGACCATAAATTTTACAGCTGTACAGTTTTTTTGTTGCATGTTTATGTTGTTGTTTGTTTGCGTTTACACTTTGCGTTTACACGTGTTGTAGTCATATATCTCCATAAATGACCCTATATTTATATCAAATGCGCTTTTCCAAGAGATCACTAGCTGCAAAAATAGTACTTCGCCGTTTAGCGTGCACAATGGCGTAACTACAGCTTGGAAAAAAGTGTAGTTACTACATTTTGAGCGCCAAACGACGACATAATCTGTAAATCAGAAAACTTTCAATAAATGAGTCCGAGAACAGTCTTCACTAGACGTTCGAGAGCCTTGCAATCTAGCAAAGTAGCACCCTAGCCGCGTGAAGTTAGCAGCCCAGCAGCGACGCTTTATGAAATACATTTTAAACTTTATTTATAAGATAACCCTTGTCATGCTCAAACCGGAACGTTCCGGTTTGGACAGGAGGTATAGATAATGATCAGCCGGCACATACGTGCAGTCTGATCTTAGTCAACTCCTCCTTTTCAAACGAGAGCTGTTTAAGGTATCAGTTTTCAAAAGAAGTATTACTAAACAACAAGTACAAATAATGCTTTAGTTTCTATGCAATTCAAAAAAAGATCTTATTCAGCATGACAAAGGGTTATGATCTAATTGGAGAGGATATAAACCGAATTTAGTGGCTCTGGATAATGTGCATCTTTACACTTTGTAGTACCTTGCCGTCATAACGCAGTCGGTGGCGCATCAGACACCCAATCTTCCACAATGGGATATCATGGGTTCGATCCCCGGCGGCGGCACATATCATTTCCGACATTTGTCTCTAACCAATGGTTGATAATCGTAAACCTAAGTGGGATAGCAGCTGGAGGCTAGGAAAGGATTTAGTGGTAGTACTGGTGTGAGAAATACCGGGATCCATTGTTAGGTGCTCCAGCCGCCGCGATATGACTGAAATACTCTTAAATGTGGCGATAAACCCAATTCAATTGTTCAACCTGAATGTCGTTGCCTGATATTTAGAATAAGTACAAATTGCATCTGGAAAAGGCCAATAGGTTGCGCACGAGTTGGTGGCAAGACATGTTTGTGTTGCAACATGCCAAGGGGCAGGCACAGGTTGTCTTCAGACTCACAGGGTTTTTTAAAGTTCCTGTATAGTAAGCCGAACCTTACGGAATACTATAAGGGCCTTCGAATGTTTCTGTGTAAAAACCGAACCCAAGACGCGAGAGTATGAGATCGCGAGATCAACCATGACAAGAAGTTCCACAAGAAAGGCACGAGAATGGGAGAATTGCAATGGTGGGAGTGCGAAATTACAATAGATTAAAACGGTTATTGTGTCAAAGTCTTGCATTGTCGTCGTCTGTCTCCAATTGTCGTGTTCTCACCGTCGTGATTTCATATTACTACCATCCTACTCTCGTATTTTCCTCATCGTACCGTCATCGTACCCCGGAGATTTAGCTGTATTATTATAGTCGTACTCTTGTTTTATAGCAACCAATGTCTTAACTTGCCAGATCCCAAGGCGAAGTGTCTCCGGATGCTCTACAACTCTTAATTTATATTGCCATGACCATAATACCATCGACTGATATTATGAACAACAGGTTTATTACGGCAGTCATTTACTACCCCCCCCCTTTTTTTTTTACTAATTTAGAACTAATTCTGAAATAAAAAAAACATAAGCCGCTAACAGACCCCCCCCCCCAGCAGCATGTAAAAAGGCCTAGCTGCCAAGCAACCTGGAATCAAGCCTTAGTTTTTTCTGTTGAACGCCGGACAAAGAACGTATGGTAAAGATATAGTTCTAAATTTAAATACATACCGTCGGTGTTCTACCAAAGCCTCGTAATTACAGTTTATTGTATATAAGCTGTAGATACGAGGATTTTGTAGAAAACATTTTACATTTTGTCCAATATGTCAAGGATTAACCGCATTTCTGAAGAAGATAGATAAAAAGTCAAATTCTTTTACAGTGTTGGTTTCAGAGTCTTACCGGCTGTTATGCCATGCATCAAGCGGCCATTCAGCTTGAAATTGATTCTTGGACATTATATCTAATTTCCCAAAATTAGCAGACTGAGTATTACTTCAGAATGAAATTTTATATTGTTTCATGTTAAAAGTGAAATCCATTAACCCATGGTAGAGGGGTGATCTTCTGAACTCTTGCCTAAGGCCTTCTTTTGAGAAAAACAGTTCAGAATGTCATCACCTTGAAATAGTTATCATGTAGCATCATTCAATCTTGAATTTCAAATCATTCAATCTTGTCTTTCAGACTTAACCAAAATACCTGCCATAAAATTTTACCCTCAAAGCCTACCGAATCGATTAATGGCATATTTAGAGCGGCTCTTTAACAGATTTCTGGATGAACAATTTTGTTTTTTCCCCAGGTTTCTAACTTAAATACTTTCAGACATTTATAAGAAGGGGATTAACTTTGTAATGAAAGTGACTATTCAGAACCATAGAGAAGAAAAACAATCGCCAAGGAAGTACAACCCGAAGTCCGAATTAATCTGGTAATGTTCTTATCTATCAATCTCGCCGAAAGTTACATTATTTGTGTTTTCCATGGTGTATCGATTACGTCATTGGCTTCCGAAAGCGATTCAGTCGTTAACGACTTCACCCCAATACTAACTACCTCACCCGATAAATTTCCGATATTTCAAAGTACATGACATTGCAATTAATAGCAAATTGGCAAAAACGGTGAAAGATTATTTATTATGAAAAGGGCACTAATACCTATTGAAACTCGGATACTTTTCATTATTAAATTTTCTTGAAAACCCGATATGGAGTCGCTTAAAATCGTTATAAAACCGATTCAATTCGTTCAACAAAGGATTTTTTTTCTTTTCAAATTTTATTTGCGATTTTATGCTTAAATGATTGTTCAATGGTTTATGGGTATAAGGATGCTTGCTTGGCTTTAGGGATATCATGTTCAGCAGGAATAGTTCTTTTCATCGTTCTCTGTGCGAAATAAATGCCCTTTCCTCATATTATTTGCTAAAACAACATTGTCATTCTCGATATCTGACAGTATGTTGGTTTAAGAGGTTTTATGTTCATCTGTTTCAAACCCAAACCACATCCAACGACTCCAACAGGAAGTCCCGCTTCCATTTTTGAAACATTTACGGGCAGTAGCAGGCAACCAAGAATAGAATAGTTGGTTGGTGTCTTACGTCGTAAGTACAGCTTGGATAAGCTGTGGTAACGACGTTTTAAATCGCCAAACCAACATGAAGCTTAATACAAGGATTGATTAATTGCATACATGTATTATTACAGAATTATCGTTTAATCCTATGTTGTTGGGACTCATTAGAATAGTCTCGTTGATCGACTCTGATGGGTTCAAACAGCATAGGACTTAGTTGTGACTTTACTTTTTCATAAAATGCCTTTTCCTCTTAAGAGCTTTTGCTTTTACAATGGGACTTCAATATACTGTCGCTTAATGGACTTATTCGCTTAATAGGAGTCCAGCGAGATCGACTGTTGATTGATTGAACGGGATTTATCGCCACTTTCAACAGTATTTCATTTATATCGCGGCGGCTGGAGCACCTCAACATGGATTCCTGGTAATTCTCACATCTTTACTACCACATTATCCTCACCGAACCTCCGCCTGCTCATCCCACTAAGGTTTACGATTATCTACACATTGATGGCAGACAAACGTCAGAAACCATATTGTTCGCGACCGGGGATTGAACCCGGGAGCCCATGACCAGAAGTCCTACGCGCTACCAACTGCGCTATGGCCGCAGCACACGATCGACTTTACTCTTAATACTAATTTACCAAATGAAAGAAATTACTAACTTACTTAATGAAAGACAATATTACAGTATTCCGATTTATTTATGTAAAACTGAAGAATATATATACGGAGCTAAACAATTCCTTTAACAGATCTTCATAAAAATTCAATATAGAAAATTTATCTTCTTTTCCAATAGTTATTAAAATCTTTATCATGGTAATTATTCTTGTTCTTGATACATCTTTTATATTCATTTTAAAATTAATTCAATTTAATACATTCCCTATACCCTACTTTGAAACTTCGGAATTCATAGGGTGAAGTCGTTAGTCTTAGGATGATGACTTTAACAGAACAGAACAGAAGAGAACAGATTCTTTATTCAATCACATGCGGTGCATCGTCAAAATAAAACATGTACACACATAATGAATGAAAAACATGTATGGGTATGGACAAAAAAAAACCAACAAAAAACTCCAGGAAACCACAATCAAGTCAATTTTCGGTGAAATCGATAGATAGCTCATTTACCCGATGAAACTTGGTTCCAACCGGGTTATACTTCCTTGATTTATTTTGCATCTCGTAACGAAAACATTTCTGATTCTTTTCTTTCTTTTTTAAAGTTAAAAGCAGTCACTTCATTACAAAATCAACTTTATTACCTTCTTACAAATATCTGAAAGCATTACAGATAGAAATTTGAAAATGGAGATTTTATAATCTGTGCAGGGGCCGCTTAAAATCCGCCAGCATACTTTCAAAAATGTGGAGAATGTTGCTTATGATTCAATTATTCTACGCCATATTACTATCTCCAGCTGCAAGGCTACTAGATCGCTAACTTAACCCTTGTTATGCTAAACCCGGAATGCTTCTGTTTCGACAGGAAGTATGACGCAGTCTGATCGTTGGCTACATCATCTACTTGTACAATTTCGGCAAAAAGAGATTGTTTATAGAAAAAATAATTTAAAAAAAAATTAACTCACAATCATGTCATCCGGTGTTTTCAGTCCACTGGTTTTAATGTAGTTCAAAGAAAGTATTTTGTTCAGCAATTTAAGGGTGACACTTCTAGCCGCTATCTATGCAAAATTCTACAACGTATTTTCAAATATCTATTACCTGAATCGTTCCTGTTTTGTGTATTTGCTAGAATAGCAATGTCTGCAGTCCAAATATCATGTATTACACCGGTTTCATTGTCTTCTTTTAATTGGAGATCTGCATAGGCTGCCGGTCGTCCACCATCTTTAAAGCAAAAAGCCATTGCCTCTTTCCAACTTAATCTCCTAGAAAATACTGTGGAATGGGATTATTATCAAGTTAATGTTCAAAAATAAAATGCGACCTTAAACTTTACGAAAGAATACAAAAAGGATAATCAACTTTTGGGGGGTAAACAATTGTCGCAAGAGGAGGCGATATTAAAAGTTGGAAAAGAAAACGAGTGAGCAACTCGTTTTCATATCAATTGAAACCAGTTGACTATTCTATAAAATCATGATATACCTTTCATCGTGTTGTTTCATTATTCTAATTAAAATATGATTATTCTCAGTTCGTCCGTCTTTATAGATTACCTGAGATTTTACAACAGCATTGTCGAAATCATCATCTCTGGAACCTTCTGTCAGATGCTCTTAGCAATTCACTACTTATACATGTTGATGAGAGCAATAAAATTGTGCTTAAGCCAGGCTCCAGATCAAAGTTTCACCTTGCTTGTATCTCCCGATCCTGCTGACCGATTTTCAGAATGTTTCACATAATTCTACATCTTGGTTTTAAAAAAGGTTGTTCTACGACTGATGCTCTCTTTATTCTAACAAGTGTAGTTCAAAAAGTCCTTAATAGAAATGAACGGTTATACTGTGCCTTTATCGATCTCAGGAAATGTTTCGATACGATTTATCGAAATGTTTTTGGTTAAATATACCAAAGGAATACGCGGTAAAATATTACAGATTTTCCAAAGTATGTATGTTAAAGTAAAATCATATGTTCGAAGCGGAGATAGATACTTTCATTTTTTCGAATATACCGTTGGACTTCGACATAGGGAAATAACTTCTCCTATTCTTATATCTTTGTTTTTAGAAGATATCGAGTTATCGTTACTTCCAAGTAATGACAGTGGTATTTAATTCTATAATTGGTCGCCGATGATATGGTTATATTCGGTAAATCACCCGAAGAGCTACAAAATAATCTAAATTCTTCATAGGAGTATTGCTCTCGGTGGGGTCTTAAGGTTAACACCAAAAAAGAAAATCGTAGTGTTTCGAAAACGCGGTAAAATAAAAGCAAATGAAACTTGGTCTTATCAGGGAGAAAAAATAGAAGTAGTAAATGATTTTAATTATCTTGGAGTTGTTTTGAATTTTACAGGAAAATGTTCGCATCATTAAAAGTATGTTAGCGGAAAGGCGACTAAAGCAATACATTTCTTGATATATAAATGTCAAAAATATGAATTTCACACAAGTTGCCTACTTCAACTTTTTGATGCCTTTGTTGGTTCTATTTTAGCATTTTCCAGTCCAATTTGGGGTTTTACTAAAAACAAAGACCTCGAAAGAATCTAATTAAAAGTTAAAAAAAAAAAACAAAAAACACTAAATGTACGGAACTCGTCTAGTTCATTTGCAGTGTAGGGAGAGTTGGGTAGATATCCTTTATACGTGACGAGATACATAGACATAGTTAAATATTGGTTCAAATTTATAAAATCAAACGACATTATTATACAACATATTTATCGCAGCGCCTACAACGCTGCGAATAAAGGCCTCGACAACTGGGTTTCGAACATTAAAACATTATTATGTGAACATGGTTTTAAATACGTATGGAACGACCCTAGTATCATTCATGTAAATAATCTTTATCACTTTTCTCCCAAAGAGTCAAAAATAATTTTGTTCAACTGCGGCAAAGTAGCACCAAGTCATCGGAATCCTTAAAACTTTATCAGCAATTAAAACATGGATTTTACATGGGAGATTATTTTAGTGAAATTCCTAAATCCTTGCGCTATAACTTGACAAGAATAAGAATTTCTGCACACGATTTAAGGATTCAGACAGGTCGCTACACCAGAAATAGAATAGCGAGAGAAGAAAGGTTCTGTTTATTGTGCAATTCTCGCGACTTAGAAGATGAGTACCATTTTATCATCAAATGCCCTTTCTATAATGAGATAAGAAAAAAATTCCTTTGTGTGTCCAAGCGTGTTTGAATTTGTTAATTCATTTTGTGAAACAGATAGGAATATCCTTTATAAACTTTCAATCTTTCTGAAAGAAGCATTCAATGAAATAAAACGTCTATTGAGTTCATATAATTAGTACCTTCTACGCACAATCGGTATTCTGTTATGAGTTGGCTGTTTGGGGCATTGGTTGGATGGTTTATATATACGTTTAATCTGTCAAATCGGGGTCCACATTTGCCATAGAAATGCTATAAGTGTACCGAAATGCATTGTATTTGTTAAGTATGCATACATTCTCTAACAAGTAGAAGTTAAATTTTGGTTCGTCCTCTACCAAGACCCGTATCGCGATGTATTTGTGTATGTTTTTGTATGTTTTGCCACGACAATGTACTTTGTACACGTCTTTTGAAAAAAATGTTCTGTTATGTTCTGCGCTGATCAAAAGAACGCTTGCTTGAAACTCCTACTTTTAAGGTCAAGGTCACGACCTAAGGTAAAATTTCTACCTTGTCTAAGTCGCTTGATCCTTTGGTCCGATTCTCAATATTTTTGCAGACTTGTACATTTTGATGAGAGCAAGTAAGCTGTGGTTGATTAAGGCTACTACTCTAAAGGTCAAGGTTGAAGTGGAAATTCAAAGGTGATTTTTTTATCTTTGGTCCGTTTCCCATAATATTTTACACACATTGTTTCATCTTGGTGTAAAAAAGTGCGAAGGTTTTCCACTAAATGTCAAATAATAAGTCCTGTGATCATTTTAGCTCTGCTCTTTTTGAATTTGCCAAGATAACACGAATATCTACGAGTTGGGTTCAATGACCATTTAATGGAATTTGGCTCCTTTGACCATATAGACGAAAGATGATAGCTGTTTCTAGAACATAGGAGTTTCTTAGGTGATATTAAAAATTCCTGTTATCAAAATCCATATAAATACATGAATTACTATAATATATGCAATACATATTATAAGATATTGGGAGATGGCGTCCAGCTACTTTCCAACATCAGTGACTTTTAAGCGATAATTTTGGTGTCATATATTCGCCGAAATCTTTTTTTGTTTTTTAGCTAGCAAAGCTAGCAGACATGATTTGAGGTCTTCTCAAAGTTCAACGAGTCCAAACTGCTACTGGAGGCTTAACCACTAAATCCATTGAATGACTTCGCCATAAAAAGTAGTTTTTTTTAAGTATTTCAGGAATATTGCAAACTCTTTACAAATTGTAGCGAACTCTTTCAAACCTATGATATTAAACCCATTCCCACTAAATCCCGCTTTTTATGCATCTTAAGAAAAAATCTTTCGAAAACATTGTGGACAATGAAGATACAAATACTTACAAAAAAAATCATCAACAACAAAACAGTTCCTTATAATTCATTTATCGATTTTATAAATCCCCAAAAAGTACAAAGCTGCAAATGTGGATCGGTTATTAGATTAACCCTTGTCCTGCTGTATATTTATCCTTTCTTCACAAAATTCTGACTTTTTGTCCAACTTAGGTGTACTTTGTATTCAAATAGTTCCTCAACACTGAAAGATCAAGCAGGTAGTGTAGACTAAGATCAGACTGCACGTCAGTGCAGGTTGATCTTAGTCTATACACCTGGTACAGCTATTGTCAAATCAGGCATATTCCGGGATCAGCATGACAAGGGTTAATAAACTGATTTTTTGAGTTCGTTGAATTTCTAGAACAGATAAAAAACGAAATTTTGAATTCTTGGTTTCATATAGAATCTCTAGTACGTTTTTTTATATATATATTTATCTACCGTCTGGAGAAACATTTCGCAATTATTAAGACATTCTTAGTTATGGGTCCATCCTTAACCCATTTCTACAAATGGCGCTTTTTGACACCGCTCGAGACAAACACTTTGGAAAACATTGAGGAAAATGAAGATTTTGCTTGTGACAAGCGATTTCTTCATTATCCACAATGTTTTTTCACTCATTAGACAATGATTTTAATTTTTTATCAACTCGAAGTTGTCATCTGCAACTTCTTTCAATCTGGACCAGCCTTCTCATAGGGTATTGGGTTGATTCGTGGTAAAGCATTTTGATACCTTAATATTGGGCTTTTATTTTGGCGGACAACAATGTCCGTCGACACAGGGAAAGGATAAGCGTCGAGTACCTTCAGAATTAAACTCTAAGAGAATGGACAGCCAAGTAAATTTCAAAGACCTTAACGAAGTAAGATTTGCCCGAAGCATGCTGCAGTCTGTACATCTGCAAGTTTGATTAACTACTTTTATAACTATTCCGAACTGATCACTGAGCATATCAACAAAGACTCGTAAATTGAAGGATCGTTGGCTCAACTTCAACAGGAAGTTCTGCTTCGATATAAAAAGGCGCCATTTTTCAAAATTCATAGCCAGTTACATGTACCAAAAAGTAAAATAGTTGGTTGAAGACCTAAACGTCGTAACTACAGCTTATTCAAGTTACGAGGATAAAGTCGCCAAACCAACAACAATGCTCAACATAAATGTCGGCCAACCTTGGAGTTCAACGGTCTAAATAAATGATTTGAGCGTGTGCGTGACATTTCCAACTATTACACATGTGCGCCAAGTAAAGACTCAGATCAGCCTGTGCATCCGCACAGTCTGATCAGAGTCTTCACTCTGCGCTCTGTAGATAGATACTGACCCAGAGCTTCTTTAAACAATCAGTGATTGTTCTATTTGCCCCGAATGACTGTCCAGGGTGCTCAATGTGTGCGAGTCACGCACATGCGAAATTGTTGGAAATGTCACGCACGGGCTCATTTGATAAATCTATTGATTAATTAATTGACAGACGTATTAGTCAATAACATCTTCGGGTATTCATACAGTGTGATTAGTTTTTTCGGTTCATACCTCCTTCACAACAAAAAATATTCTCTTAAATAAATATAGAAATTGCAATTTACATGTATTTCTCTCAAGCTACACGACACACATAAGACGAATACCTGCTTCCAAGTCTTATGTCGATACGGAACTTCGACTGAAGAATGCACTTGTTTTCAAAAATTATGGTCACGGGCATAAAACAAAAGAAAATATCGGTTCGCAACCAAAACGTCGTAACTACAGCTTAAATAAGCTGTATTTTCGGCGTTTAAATCGCCAAGCAAACAAAACTACTTTAGATAAATGTAGCAATACATTATCCATCTCCGGTCACAATGAATAATTAGACAAGTCAATCGATTTTTGAATATCAGCGGCGATTCTTTAATTTTCCAGAAACAGTTAGAAACTATGGTGTAGAACTTTTTTGATGTATCTTAGTAAACACTTCGATTTCATCACCCAATAATTTAATTTTTAGTTTCGTCTATCAAAAACGAGCGTTCTGATTGGTCGAAAAAAAATATTCATAACTCCAAAATTTTGAGCACGCAGCGATTTTGTATGCTTCCACACAAAATAGTCCCATACAAAAAGGTATCAAAATTTGTAAAGCTTTTTTTTTTTCGCTCGATACTATTAAATTATAACAAAATGAAGAGAATATTGTTTGTTTTCATGGAGGTATGAACCGAAAAACCTAATCACACAATGTATTCATACAGTGTGATTAGTTTTTTCGGTTCATACCTCCATGAAAACAAAAAATATTCTCTTCATCTCTTAAATTGATTGATTAGAAGAAGTAAAAATAAAATGAAAATAATTAGTTTCACTGGAAGCCGAACAAAACCCCCACAGGTCCTGCTTTCATATACATTTGAATTGGCCGCCATTTTTGTTAACTTTTGTTTGTTGGTTTGGCGACTTACACGTTGTCACTACAGCTTATTCAAGATGTAGGTACGACGTTTAGGTCACCAACCAACAATTTTTACTGTTTATGACTTGCTACTGGCAATAAATTGTGCAAAATAACGCCTTTAAAAATCGAAGCGGAACTTCCTGTCGAAGTTAATGGGTGGCGCCTAGGGAGTCAGTGGACGAGGCCAGAGGTTGATCAATAATGAGATTAGAGACGAATAAATCAACATGTAGCCTACCTTGCCCGGTATCAAGCTGAAGTCCATACGTCAACCATATGAACAGAAGAATAAGATACTTTTGGATCATTTAAAGCTGTGGGCGCTTCTTGATATTCGCATATGTTAAATGTTGCAGATGTTATAACAATATAAATGATACGTATCTCGTCTTATACCACTTCGTGATTTTGATAATAAAACCATTTAATTTCCTTCTCACTTGATCTTGATTAGGAAAAGTGATTTGTTTGTGTACATTGGGGTTTAACGCCACTTTTAACCGTATATCAGTCATGTCATAGCTCCTGGAGCACCTAACCATGAAGTCCTAGTATTTCTCAGGACAGTTCTATCATATATCCTTTCTGAGCCTCCAGCTCATCTCACTTAGGTTTACCATTACCCACCCATTGATGGATGACAAAGGTCTATCTATATTTTTCCATCTGTCTCTAATAGTTTATAACATGAGAAATACAACAGTTCATTAGTGATGGAAACACAGTTTCAAAAGACTACATATTGCGAATGAATAGATGACCGTTATCCTGGACGTAATAAAGAAATTAGAATTTTCTAACGTCCTAAAGTAACTGTATTTAAGGGAGGTTTTCCAAAATAAAATGATTAGATAAATTGAATAAAGAATGAATTCAACTTTAAACCTGTGACTAAGTCTGTCACCCCTTCCCTGCTATTCACAATTTTAGACTTGTCAAATTTGAAAGAAGTTGCAGGCGACAACTAAAAGGGAGTGCAATTTGAATAGCAAAAGGGTAGAAAATATTGTGGGAAAAGAAGAAATTGCTTGTTGCAAGCAATTTCTTCTTTTCCATTTCATTTTTTAAATTTTGTTTTTTTGCAAGGATCAATCATATGGACTTACAAAACAGGGATTGAACAGGAAAGGGTTAAATGCATTTGTTTGTTTATTTCCACTGTTTATTTAGAAATCATATTGTAAAGCTATAGCTAGACTGGCTGCAGTCGTTTTTGTTTGGACCTATAATGTATAATATATTTTCCTCAAGTAGGTCTCGTTAATCGGTGTTTATGTTTGTGGCTAGTGTTGAACAAAAACATAGACTGGCTGCAGTCGATTTTGTTTGGACCTAAAGTGTATGATAAATTTTCTTCAAGTAGGTCTCTTTCATCCCAGTTTATGTTTGTTGCTAGTGCTGAACAAAAACTTCTTCTTTTTGGAGTCAGGGGACTTCATTGACATACCTGACCAACCACGGAAAGAATTAATTCCCTTAAAGAAGAGTCTGGTAGACAGACTAAGCTATAGCCATAGCGATGTATTTGTCTTCGTTGAATGCTAAAAAACGTACATTGAACACTTTTAGGCTGGTCCAAATTTAAAGAAGTTGCAGATGATAATTCAAAGATGATATTTTTTTAAAAATTCTTAGTCATTCTTCGTAGTAGAGCATTGTGGAAAAAGAAGATACGCCTTGTTATGTTTCTTAGGAGATGTGAATAGCGGTTTGAGTGGGAATGGGTATGTATATTATTGCATTTATCAAAGCTAATGAATTGAAACTCAGGTTATATCTGTAATATCTTAAGAACATCCTATGCTTAAAACCGGGTAACCCATATTTGCCAATTGTGTCCCTTTTTCGTTTTAGCGTTTTTAAGTTGGAATGTGGAGCAGTTCGAACTTAGATTTAAGAAAACTGAACACAAGACAATTTCATTTCGTTTTTTTTTTAGCACATATCACGTGATCTCTTAGATATGAATACACCTCGGGTTACTTCTCATCTCAACTTGCCACGGACAATCAATTAGTTGTAGCCGAAGACAATAATATGGCACATGTAAAGGATGATATAAAAAATCTTTAGAGACTTCTAAACATGCTTTAGTTTGCATTAAATTATTGAAAAAAAAGGTAATAATCAGCGCAGTAATTTGTCTTTTGTGATTCGCCATCCCGTGTTTGGTAATCACGTGATCTCAAGTGACATCTGTTAGTCATGTGACCATAGATAGGCAATGTTTACAAATATGGCTCAAGTCGCAAAAGCATTTTTACAATAATCACGCCGCCCAATTGAAAATTAGAATGTAAATATTTTAACTTCTGGTTTCTACTTATTTACTAAATAATTATGCTTTATTATGTCGTTATTTACAAGTTTAAATCAAGAATAACACATCAAACCTTTACCAAGTTTCATGTAGCTTTCAGCTTGGTTCTTTTTACTTAAGATTTTTTACGGTCCTTAGGCAGATAACGAATAATAACGATAATTTGATACTATCTTCATCATATTAAAGGAATTTTTAGGAAAAGGACAAAACTACCTTGTGCAAACAATAACGTTACAATAACGTTAACGTCTTTTTTTCTTTTGAATATTACTCACAACGCTTTAACTATTCTTTTTTCTCAAGTCTAAACCGGTATTTCAAACCGATCACCCTGAACAATTTCCGCGCATTTCCGCAAATTTCCACGTATACTCATAAACTTGAAGTGAAAATCTTTGTGAGTTTAGTATGATCGTTACAGAATTGGCGGAGTTGAGGGTGAAATAATCATCGTAGTCATGGATTTCTTACTGTAGAAACAGTTATTCTCTGTCTCAAGAATCTAAAAGGAATTCACGTATTACAGTTGATCAAAAGGAGAATGTTAAGCTTGAAAATTCTAATTTTGCTGTGCGTGACACGAGCTTATAAACAATTCCAACATGATAAAATTTTATACCAGTCCAAATTCAAAGAAGCAGCAGACGATAATTTTAAGTTGATGAAATCTTTAAAATCCTGGTCTTTTTTTAGACAGAAAACATTGTGGATAATGAAGAAATTGCTTGTAACGAGCAATTTCTGCATTTTCCACAATCATTGTTGATAATGAAGAAAATGCTTGTAACAAGCAATTTCTGCATTTTCCACAATTTTTTCTAAAGCTTTCATAATGAGGGTCATTTAAAAGCGTCACTGTCTGGGAATGGGTTAAGACAATGCTAGTTTTTTATTTCTGTATGTGGATTTATGATTTTGTGCCTTATTAACGCACATATGTACACGAATGGGAAAGCTGGTTTGGGTTTAAAGGAGGGAGGCTTACTCGGAAAGTAAAAAATGAATTTGAACCAAATTCCACAGTTATGACCCTTTCAGCGCATTCCAACTTCTCAATACTTTCAGTCCTTTGATTTATTACCTTTACCAATGCTCAACAGTCGAGCGTCAGGCACTCTTCGAACCTTCCTTTTCAAAAGATGTTTGCTGTCTTAGAAATTTTTGTTTAACGACGAATACACATGTTAACTGAAGGCGGATGTTTATTTTGACATTTGCTATCTGACATCAGGAACAATCACACCAGGAAGTTTCTCTTTCCGTTGTTTGAAAACAAGAGAACTATGATGGTCCTGAATCGCTCACCTGAATCATTTGCTGTTTAAAAAACAGTAATATGAAGATAAATCCAAAACTGTGGCCTCTATAGTGTCAACAAAGAAATTTTCATTAAGGCCCGCTTTCCTGTGTTTTCCAAAAGAGCATTCCCATAATCAACTGGGTTCATCCTTATGGCCTAACAATTATTTTGGCCAAGTTTCATAAAGATTGATAGAACAAAGTGGCCTCTATAGTGTAAACAAAACAAATTGTCATTAAGGCCCCTTTTCCTGTGTTTTCAAAAAGAACCTTCCCATAATCAGTTGGGTTTATTTTAATGACCTTAAAATTATTTTGGCCGAGTTTCATGAAAATTGAGCCGAAATTGTGGTCTCTAGAGTGTTAATGTAGAAATGATCATTATGGACCTTTTTCCTGTGTTTTCCTATAGAACTTTCCCATAATCAATAGGGTTTATTGTTATGACCTAACACTTATTTTTTGCTAAGTTTCATGAAAATTGGGCCAGAATTGTGGTCTCTAGAGTGTAAATAAAGAACTTGTCATTATGGTCCCTTTTCCTGTTTTTTCTCCAAAAGAATCTTCCCATAACCAATAGGGTTTATTGTTATAACCTTAAAATTATTCTGTCGAAATTCCATGAAGATTGAGCCAAAATTGCGGTCTCTAGAGAATATGTCATTAAGACCCTTTTTTCCTGGGTTTTCCCAAAGAACTTTCCCATAATCAAAAGAGTTTATTGTTATGACCAAACAATTATTCTGACTAATTTTCATGAAGACTGGCTCAAAACTCTGGTGTCTAGAGTGTAAAAATTTAAATTGCTAACGCCGCACGCCGCACGACATTCAACGATCTCAAAAGCTCACTATGAGCATTATTGCTCAAGTGAGCAAATCAAAACCAACAAAAGACCTTGTTTTTAGTTATTTAGAATAGGTCCGTGAAGAGAAATTGTCTTTGACAAGTTTGTCTCAGTCGAGTCTAGAAAACGAGTGTTATGCAGCGAAACTTGGCGAGCTTAATTACTTTTTTACTACACGAGGTAAAGATAAGTCCATTTTCTCTCATTATTCAAGCTGTAGTTACGACGTCGTTTAACAACAAAAATGTTTCGCCCAAATGGCGTTCAATGACGGACTTTCTATCTGAACTTCGGACTGAATGAATAATTTGATTGGTCGATATATTCTTTAATTGAGAGCCTCGATTGGTAAATTTCTATTGATGCATGCTAATCATGAATCAAAAAGTGTCAGTGAAATGAACCTTTCTATTTCGTGTTTTGTCTCCTGCAATTCACTGTGCTATCATATGTATTCATTTCTATTGAGTCATTTCCAGCTCTTGAAATATACCCATTATAGTAAATATTGTCTTTGTTGGTTAAGCTAGAGCTGGCATTATTATTAACATTTTTTCCTCGACGAAGACTAGAATTAGATTTGCCTTGATTCCAGCTAGTGTTGAGTGTGTTGTAAGTATCCCGTGCATCCCGTTCACGAGTTCTAGAATACGTATCATCTGTATATTGTGGAGGTTTCTTATCATCAGAATCCTCATTGTTGTCATAAACAGATTCAATATTGTTAAATCCGAGTTTGTTGTAAATGTTTTTAGAGTCATTAAATGTTTTGATGGCCTTTGTTGTATCGTACTCTGCTTCTACTATTGTCTCGTTAGTTGTCAGAGTATTGGGTTGTTTTTCCTTGCTTGGTACAGAATAAACATCTCCGTAATCCGTTTCTGTAACAGCATACGTGTCGTAGTGACTCCCTTCAATTGTTTCGGGGTTCTCATTATTGCACACGTTATAGTACTCACTGTCGCCATCGTGTGCAGTGGTAACATCGTTCGAATAAGTGTTCCTATGAACTCCACTTATATCCGTCGTTGAAACGTTCTGTCTAGAGTTTTCGACAATTGCTTGTTTTTCAAATTTGCCTTTTCTGCTAAAACGGAAAAAAATATATTTATATATTAATATAGTTCAGGTAACTCTAAAAAGATTAACAATTATGGCGATTTCGGAGAGGGGTATTTTTATGTGACATTTTTGAAACCTATCCTAAACTGCAAGTAACTTTTTGTAATTGTTGATATTCTACTAGATTATAAGCCTATCAGATGTAGATTTGAATTGGTAAGTTGGTATATTAATTGAGGCCAGAAATGATAGTGTTATAATTGATTCGATGCACATTTCTTGTATGGTGAAGGCCATTAGCGGAAAGTGAGGGTTTATGGTCACGCATGTCAAGAATTGACCAATCACTGGCCAACTTACTGCTTTGGCCACGGCTACTTATTCCGATATGAAGTCCCGATTCTATTTTAAACGACGCTATTATGCAAAATTCATAGTCAGTAGTATGTAACAAAATAATGATATGGTTGGTTGGCGACCTAAACGTCGTAACTACAGTTTGATTGAGCTGTAGTTATGACTTCAAAGTCGTCAAACCAACAAAAACGCATGAAAATGTGGCGGTCAATGACGGAGTTGAAAGGTCAATTCCGGCAGAATGAATTATTTCAATGGTGGGCTGATTCCTTGATTGGAAGTCGCGATTGATCAATTTGAATTTCGAATGTACAGACTACATCCACTATAAAGGAGAAATGTTTTGTCCGAGAAAAATGGAGTTTAGTCCATTCAACATTGATCTGAAAATATCCTTGGCAAAGAGCAAAATAAAAATAGAGAAAAATGACCAATACTTTCTTTATTTCGAATGACACATGTTCTTAATGAAATTTTCGTTTTCAAAGGGGAACTACCGGGACAAAATACATTTAGTCACTTGACGGGATGTACTCCCCATTACTCTTACTCTACAAAATATTTTAATCTAGTCCACCTTAAGACAAGAGCAACGCATGCGAATTCAAATGCTCGGATATTCAAGTACGTGATGGTAGGTAAAGGGGCAAAATATTTCTCAAAACATTTAGAATTATACTACTTGTTGGTATACATTGTGGCTTTGATAATGGAAGTTTATTCCGAGTTTCAAGTGAATGTGTTCAGTAATACCGGAGATATTACAAAATGTAAAAGGTTTTGAACGACGCTGATGCGGACGAAGACGATGACAGGGCCATAGCTGTACCTCGGGTTTTCTCTGAAAACAAATTAGCTATAAAACAAACTTGTTAAAACGAATAATCTGGAGAGGGGGCATTAAAAACAGAATAATCACACATACATCTTAAGCCGTGTTCATGTGTGTCCATAGTATCATTTTCCATATTCTTGAATAATTATAAGAACCTTAGATAATAAGAATCACAACTTTTAATTAGCAATACAAAACAATATGTTTTATTTCGAATTTTAGACCTCCGACAAACAAAACAATCAAAGTTCTGTTTTTTGCGCCGACATTATTCGAAATGGTCTGGTTAAACTGAAATACATAATGTATAGTGCCATTTCTTTTCTTTTTTTTAACAGCAGTAGTGTCGGTCAAAATCGTATAAAATTTTCCTTTACTTATAAGCCAAGCAAATAAGTTGTAAACACATTTCATAGGCCTGTCTTATTTCATGATATTCTCACTTATGGAAATTCATGGTACTCATTGTCTAACACATAAAAGTTTGTTTATTTTTCTGAGAAATAGAAAAAAATCGGTCTTCTCAGTTAATGTTAACTGCCAAGTTCTAGGTTTAATCCGAAATGAGAGAATCTGAATTGGGAAAGCGCATACATGTTTTTACGACAACAGGGCAAATCTTGATTAATATATCTGTCAACCTTTAATAGAGTTTTCATGTCCTTAACAGGTTCCCTTCAACAGACTAGGGTCGCAGCCATAGCGCTGTAGTAGCGCGTAAGACTCCTAGTCAAGAGATCCCGGTTTCAATCCTGGCCACGGCGAATATCCTCACTGAAATACAATGGGTGGATGTGCGATGAGTAGCTGGAAGCGCGGAAAGGATGTGGTGGTAGTACTGGTGTGAAAATACAAGAAATCAACGGTTAGTTGCTCCAACCACCGCGATTTGCCTGAAATGGTGTTAAAATATAAAAATGGCATTAAACCCAATTAAATCAATCAATCAAAACAGCATTGAACACGCTTAGATGAACCTTTAAATACGAATTTTGGAAAAAGTTCGTTTATCGGAATGATATTTTATAAATATTGGAAATTCGCCAAACTAAATGAGCCATGAAACTCATCATTCTATGCGAACTTTCTAATAAAAATAACCTTTCAGAATAACATTAATATTTCAAATACAAATTTTGCCTTTTCGAAGCATCCGTAATTTAGACCATAAAAGGTTTGATTGATTTATTGTGCATGGTGATTTTTAAAGAATATGCACTACTTGTAATTTCCAGACGAGGAACAATATAGATTATGTCGCAAATTATTTCGCAACAATGGGATTTTTGATAAATACCAATAAACTTTGATTGATGATAATTTGAAATCTGCCTCTGATATATATATGTCTATTGATCATTTATTGTTATTTATCTACTTAATTAGGTTAATTGATCGCGATTTTCATAAATGATTTTCGGTATTAAATAATTTCAAAGTGCATTGCATACAACTAATGAAATCTAATTAATCCATTGATTTAGTATTTTTATTCTTTTATTTTCTTTCTTATTCAAACTTTTACCTCATTATTAAATCTTTTAACGTACAGTGAATTTCTTAAATCTTTTTCGATATCAGAATAAGCTTAAAAGTCATGACAGAGGCAATTAAAACGCCGATAGCGCTAAACAAGAGCTATACTTTGGCTTTTCTCCGAAAAAGTCGACAGTAGTATCGATTTCGAGTTGATTGAAAAGGGTGTTGAAATAATTGGGGGGGGGGGCAGGGTGAGATCTTGTGGGTATGAATATGATTTTTTTTTCTGATTAGATCAATTATTACTTAAGAAAGATACATCGCAATCGAGGTCGTTTGGAAGCCGGGACAAGATCGAATTTTCGTCTAGTCTGTCAGGGAGTTGGAGTAAACAACTGGAATTTTGTCGGTTGAAAGATTAGTGAAACGGATGAATTTGGAATTTGTAAACGAGAGATATTCGGGTAATAATTATAGTCAGGGTTATCAAGTTGGTTAGATCGATAGCTTTTTTTTATCATACGTTATCCACCAGGCGGAAATGATCTCTTTTCGCTTGAGGGGGCACATATATTTTTCATCTTAAAAGGACTACCATTTTACCTTTTTCGTCCAAGTGTAAAGAGAACTATTCCGGTAAGACCACAGAAAATAACAACCGACATGGCAATTACGATGATTACGAAGGTTCTAGACTCCAGCAGGCTATCTGAAAATCGAAGTACAGAAATATGTTCTTTTATACAATAAGAGGGATATTTGTTGATTTAAAATTCACATTTCCCTCTCTTAAACAGATGGGAGTTCGTACCACCGGGAAGTAATAGAGCCGTCAGCCAATCAAATGAATTAAGTTTTCTAAGTTAAAGCATTATCTTCACCCAAAACATCTAACAACCATAATCGATGGTCAAGAGCATCAATAATTTTGACGATTGAAATTGCAAGATCAAAATAATTTTACGCAATAAGCCTACATTTCACGAAAGAAATTACGATACATAAAAAAATGACGTAAGCGATGACGTGTTAACTTGCGTTAGTCGTTCAAACAACTACCTCGGTCACAGAGTTAACGAAATCGTCCGTAAAGTTTAGTCATAAGCAAGTGTGTATATAACAGTCAATGTCGCAGGTTAACCAACATTTCCGGTGAATAATCGGGTGCAGTCGTCTCGATCTCAAAATGTAAACAAACGCGAGCTAAAATCGACAAGAAAAGCACAAAATACTCGTTCCAGAGAACTGCAATCATACCCTCAGTTTGCATGTTGATATCAAGAAGGCTCTTGCATGATTTAGTAACAAAATAAATAACGGGTTGTTTTAACTGTTTTCCTTTCTCGGAGCGAAGATATGGCTTAAACACACTGCATCCGAAAAGTGTAGCGAGTCTATGATTTCAATCGTAAGTTAAGTTACTGATTATTGAATTTGCATGTGTCTGTCCTTACTTTTCTTGCAGTTTGAGTTATTATTTTGATGAAAATTAAACCAGTCTTCGTTGAAAAAATTATATCTACACAGTTATTTAACCTATTACCAAGCGACAAAATTTTAGACCAGTCCAAATTGAAAGCAGACAACAAGTCAAAAGTTATGAAATTTTGGAATCTTTTACTTTTAGGGTTGAAAACATTGTGGATAATGAAGAAATCCCTTGTAACAAACAAATTCTTCATTGTCAACAATAGATTCTAAAGCTCTTTTTTTCTCGGGGCGTCTTAAACCGTCAATGAGTGGAATGGGTTAATATTTGCGTATAAAAATGTACCTTGAGTAGTTTTGATGGTAACGGTGTTATTCTGAACCTCTGTTACTGGTAGTCCTACTTCCGTAAGGTGCTTTGTTTGGACCGTAGTTGCTTCTTGTTTTGACTCTTAAATTTGAAGGATAAAAATGTTTAGAGGTGAACTCTCAATGCCTTACGAATCAAGCCAAGTAATATCAAGTCAATTATAATTATCTTTTTATTTTTGAAAAAAAAGGCAATATAAATGTCCTAATATATAAAGTCGGCTTAACGACGCTCTCTTTTTCACAGCTAATCATTTTCTTCAAACTGCCTATGAATGGATTTGACCCTAGTTAGTGAAAGAAAAGGAGCCATTCGGAATAGAGTATTGGTGTTTCATTTGCTGATCGTGTTTTTTTTTTATAGATTTTTGTATTCTAAACCTGTCTAGACTGTATATATAACTATCTATATACTCTTCCTTATTTGATAAATATTTGATATGCTTGTCACAAAGAAGTTTGCCTTTGAAAGGATATGGGTTGGTCTGGTCAAAACATTTTAAGAAATTAATGGTATCAGAGGGTAAAATTAGTTCAAAATATTAGAAATGTATAATTATCACAAATATGTTTACCTCATGTAACCAACAACGAAGGGTAAAATAGATTAATGTTCTATGATTTCGGACATTAATTATGTAAACTTTTCTAAAGCAATCAAAACTCGGTTTTGAAATAAAACGTTTTTCGTTTCTTTCTTCTTGTGTTTGTGTGCAGATCTAAGGTTCCAATAACTATTTATCATGTAATGGCTGAGCCAAGTAATCATACAATTGGTTGATAAGTGATTAAAGGCAGAAACAGTCGTTCTTAATTCGATTCTTTTGTTCAAATTTCATCTATCTCAATAAAGTAAAAAAATACTTTCTTTGAGCTTGAGTTTATCAAATCCTTAAGGGTGGTGAGATATTTATTGATACACTGAAGATGTATTTTCCAATATGATAAATCCTTAAAACGATAGATAGAAAACCTCAGCAAAGGGTTTCGGGGTACGGCAGATTTGGTGTCTACAAAGAAATACCACGCATCTGATACTTGTTTTTATTATTGGGAAGTGGTTAAATCAAGTAAAACATGTCTTAAACCGTATACGTTTTCCAGTGATCCATCTAAAAATATAATGCAAACAAACTGTCATTTATCCAATCTAAAATGTTTACTGTCTGAGCGGTTGCGCGGAATGTTGTAACAAGCAAAGAGACCGTGTAAAATAAGCTATCATTTTTAATGTAGATTTCCAATGATTAATTTATACTTTAGTAAGAGCTTGCGGTGTAAAGATATGACCAGATGAATAGCATTACATTTAACAAAGCCTGGCGGTATTAAGACCGGCCTACTGTAATTGATTTTACATAGTAACCCCTCCTTGAACATATGACTTACCTTTATAGTTGTGAACGTAGAAAAACAAACTGATATTTTCAACTTGAAGAAGTTTGGTCGAAATTGATTGTAAATAATTTAAAAATAATATTAACACTTGTATCAAAGTATGTAAACAACAAGGAATATTGAATAGAATTAAAAGGTCTCTACGTTTTTGTAAAATATTTAATAGAGGGTTTATCATCCTATAAGATTTTCAACGTGCATCGTCTGGTCATATCTAAAATTTGTTTGAAAAATGCATATAAGGTCTCTGTGTTTGTATTAGTTTTTCAATAGCATTTCAATAGATACCATTCATGATATGTTTTATTTTCCTTATGAATTATTAAAATAACTAGACAAGTATTACTTCGCCAAATACGAAGCCACCCATTTTCTTGCTCGAATTTGCTTTGTCTCTTTCACTTGCTACATTGGCTATTTCAGAGAAAAAAACGGGTGTGCTGCTTTTTTTGAGTCTCCTGATTGTTCGTATTCAATAATGGTAATGCCAAGCCTATAGTAAAGTTTAATAATTATTTTTTAAAGAATGTTATGCGGTCCTCTTTTAAAAATTTGTTCTTAAAATATTGATTTATACCATTTGACTAAATTGAGGTTTAAATATATATATTGAAAGTGAATCATGATCCCAAAGTCAATCATTCTAATTGCAAAGAATACATAAGTATTCAGCATTTTAGTTTTTTAAAATGCAATTGATATTTTGAAAATTGACAGGCCAGACCTTGACAACAATTGTAAATCTATACAGCTGAACAGAACTTGTGACTTATACGTGAATGAAAATTTTGTAATATATTTTTTTTCTCTTTCGTTTTTTTCCTGAAAAATATCTAGCAATGTTTGTAACTCTTGAATAAGCGAATTTGAAATATTCCGCAAATCATGCATATTATCCAACTTTCCAATCAGATTGATTGGTGAGGTCTGTCTGTGATTGAAAATCGACGCCCTTGTCCGTTGTCGCATTGACAATATACTTATATATATATTGAAGAAAGACAGTGAGCACTAAAATGTCTTTGAATGCTTTGATATTCCTAATTTTCAAACAAACGGCAGTGAATGAAATTAGTATCATACCCCATCATACCTCATTTAAGACCAAATTATTTGTATCGTTTAAGATCGTAAGAATGTCTTTTTTAATTCAAAACAATTAGCAAGAATAAGGGCTATTAACTTTTAACCAGTCTTTTAATCATACTCCTACTTTTGGAAAGTTTCGATGTAAAAGAGAAAATTCTAACATAGTGCCAAGAATCTATTACATTGTGATATGGAAGGTGCTTAGTCAGACTAAAAAGTGTCAAGAATCTATTAGTTCTTTAAACGTTCGCCTTATCCTTGACTTGCTTTGATAAGGTTTGGAATACGGAATAGTTACAGTCTCTGCGATATGACATGCGATATGACATCGCCAGTCAAATACTTAAGCGAGGTATTTATTCCTTCAAATCTTGCACAGGTTAACAAGCTGTATTTGTCCAATATTTCAGAGAAATGTAACTAAACGAAGATAGAACATGCTGCTTCTGTCTTTTGCCACTCACCGCAATATGGCTGAAATACTATTAAACGTGGCGTTAGAACACTTTAAAAAAACAACAAACAATCCGGAATTTTCATCTTTAAAGTGCTTATGATACCATAGGGCAGAATAGAGTTATGAACGGCGACCATAATTAGGTTATTCAAGGTCGCCTTGTCTATTTAATTATGAACGTAAGTTCAAAGTTGGGATTCAAAATACCTTTTCCCATCCACATAAAACATGAGGGTGATCCAAAAAGAAACATTCTTACTATGATGTGATAAGTGTTAAAATCACCCCCCCCCCCCTAAAAAAAAAAGGGAAGTTGACCCTGCCGTTGAGTGGTTCTTTATCTGTATCTGCTATAGATCATACATTTATATACGATTTGTCCTTAGTGAATCTTCAAACGAGAATGGCTTCAGAAACGAGATCTTTGTCGTTTACCAATTCTTCCGGTACGGTCTGGGGAGGGGATGAAAAGTTAAGGTCGCTCATTACATCGAAAACTGGCAAGGTTGTGTTGTTTATGGCTCGGGTGTGCCCTTCAATCTTCGCATGCTCTAAACTATTCACAATCATTGCTTGCGCTTAGCATCGGGTGCTTTAATAACATTTTAGGATCAATAGATGTCCGTCCTGTCCTTGCTTTGAACAATAAATGGCTGGTCCAATTTTGAAATAATTTCAAATCAAAGTTCCTTGGGTTGACCTTTATCAAAATTGCTCATATTATTCATATTGCCCAAAGCACACTTTGACTGTAAGTCCCAAACAGGGGCTCAACATTTGCAAATTAAAAAAAATCCTCTTTTCTGTAATTATAAGTCTCATAGCCCTCTTTTTGATGTATAGCATCATCTAAAGGACCTCTACCAAGTTTGCTCAAATCATGACTCCCAGTTTCAAATTAGCTCCACCCCATGGGATATTGGATTGTTAATAGAATTTATAAAAATCTTAAAAAATAGTGTTCTCTGTATATGAAGCAGTATCTAGTAGACCTCTTTCAACTTTGCCTCCGTGGTCAAAAAGGGTCCTGCCCCGTTGCACTTAGTCATACATAGAATTTTTGTAGGAAAATTTAAAAAATAGAACAACATAGTCTAGCCTTTGCTATTTTATATGAAGCATGAGCTAGTCCTCTATTAACATTTCTCAAATCATGGCACCGGGGGTGAAATTGGCCCCGCTCCAGGTGTCACTTAATTTCAAGTAAAATATCCCCTCCTAAACATGAAGCAATTATATTTTGCTCTTAGCAGTGCCTAGTAGACCCCCGGTGTCACACTGTACCCGGCCGAGGGGTCACTGGTACTGCCCTTTGGGTTGTTATAATCACTCTTTTTTACATCTAGAATAGAGTTGAAAAGAAAAAATATGAACTTCTTGTTTATTAGCAACCAAGAACATCTTTATATATCAATGACTTTCTTGGCAAACGATTGTTTTTCTAGCAACCAGTAACTTCTATACTAACTAGAGACTTTTTTCCACCGGGGGTTCAAATCCCACTTTGGGGAAATAGAATCTTTCATGTGAGGAAGACATCCAGCTAATAAAATACTAAAAGACCGTTTTATTGTTAAGTTACGATTATTTTTATCTCGTCACCTAGCACTGTAATCATCAAAACGTTTGATTCGCCATCATTTTACCAGTGAACCCTGCATTTATAAAAGTCACTCAAGTTAGCGATAAACGGCAAAAATGTCCCTCTTGTGTATGCGTAAGTGCAAATAATCAGTCTCAGTTTATTAACAACGGTCATGGAATCGAAATGCTGGCATAAGCCTAGTTTATGGTGGTGTCTGAAACTCAACAAGGTACTTCTTTTAAAAACTCCCTTTGAATTTAAAATCTTGGAATGCTAATTTGTTCTATATATATGTGATCTTCGTTTTTTGTCTTTCAATGTGGCTCATCATCAGTTTCCTGAATTCTTCTTTTTTGAATATGAACTATAATGATGAATATAAGCCAGAGTGTATCTTCAGTAGAGGTCTACCAAAACCGCTCGTTAAGTGAAAAACTTCCTAGAATCATAGTTGTAATGTGTAAAAATATTGAAACCTTTAAAAATCTTCTTCTTTGATACAGACAGCAGATACATTAGATATTCATATGCAGCACCTCGAAGTCTTGATGTACCAAGTCTGTTAACCCTTGTCATTATAAACCCGGAATATTCCTGCTTTCGCAGGACGTATAGACAAAGATCAGCCTGCACATTAGTGCAGTCTGATCTTGGTCTATACCTCCTGATTGTCAAGTTTCAGCCAGAATTGCTTAAATAATCTATTTCCAAAAGAAATATTAACCCTCATTAATACTTTCCATTGCTGTTAGTCCTTTGATTTTAAAGCAATTCTGTATGAGATTTTAAATCAGCATGAGAAGGGTTAATATAATGCATCTTTCGTTATATCTGGATCTCATCAGGGCATTACCCATTTTACAAAGAAGCAAGAGTCTTTACCATGTCTTAAACGTTACAACGAAAACAGAAAACAAATTTAAGAAAATCACGAGCCGAAGCTTGAACATGATAACGGATAACGAAGTTTTCGGTTCCATTTCTTTTAACATATTGTTGTAAGTATCGTAAATAGTAATGAGCTATTGATCGTTCATTTTAAGCCAGATAGCCTATCAAATATGTATTTTGTCCCTGCTACTGTAAAGAAAGGATTTGGGGGGTTGTCATCCGGAGATACTTGAAAGCTCCCAAAGGAAGAAAATATATGTCAAAGCACATATTCATATCTCTTTTTAACATTGGCATTGTTTTTTCTAAATTGAATTAACTATGAATTATCGGCTACGACTTCTTTCAAATAGGACCAGTATAAAATTCTTTCATCTTGGAATTGGTTAAAATATCACAGCAGCATTTTTGCCATGAACCTATTCTATTCCATTGTTTTTGTAGCTAAACTTACTCAGCCTACTTAAATGGAGGTATCGAGGTTGTTGTTTTTATGCTCTATCTAATTAATTGTTTAAATAACATATTGTGACAATAGAACGATTTCGGATGTCAATCAATGAATAAAGGAATCAACCGACCAATTAAATAATTTATTCAGCCTGGATCTGAGCTTTCAACTCCGACATTGGCCTTCTTTTTGTTAACCTTTTGTATTGGTTTGACGACTTAAACGTCGTAAGTGCAGCTTATTCCTTACGACGTTTAAGTCGCCAACCAACCATACTACTTTTTTGTTACATACTACTGGCCATAAATTTTACAAATAACGCTGTTTAAAATCGAAGCGGGACCTGCAGTTGGAATCAGTGGGTGAGCCAAAGGAGTCAGAGGGTGGGGTCAGCGATTGGTCAATTAGTTGTGCCAAATAAGAGATAGATAATCAAAATGAAATATGGTATTTTTTCTTCGTAGTTAATCAATTAAAGGTTAGTGCGCTGGAAGTTGCAATGAATGAAGGAAGAGTAAGCCGGTGAGTGAAACGGTTATCCTTTAAGCTTACAGTTAAAAAATTTAGTTCGATACTCGCTTGCGCCTCAAAACAGTCGTCAACGTGACGTCACATGTAGTTTTATTCACCAATCGATTTTAGATTCCATTAAGCTCGGTTCAAAACTGTTTCAAATGCCCATGTCAATATAGGCTCTTTATAAAATTATGCTATAACCCTTGGTGTGACTTATTTCATACCGTTGGTTGTTGCCCTCTTCACTATGTATTGTTTCGACGACTTTAGGTCATATGCGAATGAGGTCGCGCGGTGTCGACAAAACCAATGTCGTGATGTTTTAAGATAATGGGTGATGCCACTGAACGTTTGCTAGATACCCACTATTCGCTCAACAAATAAACATGAAGACAGTATCTGGTTCGTCTTTATACATAAAATACCCTCTTTGGTGTATTTTGGGAGTCAGGTAGACCCCAATGATTGTGATAGGTTTCAGAGATATTGATATCTCTCCCAATTAACTGTCAGCAACGAGAAAAAATCAGCCAATTGCCAAAAAGCAGTCAACTTTTCGTTCTTAAACGAAACAAAATTAACCAGGATTGTCGCAATTCGGACTAATACCTCCCATCAGCGCTTTTTCATTTAAGTAGAACAGTTGACCCTTGACCTTCATTAACCAAATCGATTGAGCATCTCCTTGGGTCTTTAATAATTTGTAAATGAAGTTTTAAGGCTCATAGAACAAATGCTTAACAGTAAGACTCACGGAAATGGTTATCAATCAAAGTTCAATTGTGATTTTGACCTTTGACATACGTGATCCAGAAACAATAGTGCTCTTACCTGGGCCAATGGCATCAATTCTATGAAATTTCAAGGTTGTAGGTCTATTGGTTCTTGAGTTAGAGCAAGGAAACGAAAGCTTCTACAGACGGACGGACAGGAAGACAGACATTGTGAAACCAATTTACCCCCATCTGCTTCGTAAGTTGAGGGTACAATAATTATGCGTTACTCGTAATAATTTCAGCGAATCGAGTTTAATATCCTTTTTATTATATAAATTGCGTAAAATGACCTTGTGTATACAAAAACTTCTCCTTGAATCACGCTATATGCACGTCCTTGGTTTAAACAATATAGATTGAGTAAATTTCGGACGGTAAAGTTCGCATCGCTTCGCAGATTTCATCTAAGAGGTTGTGATTCGCTTCGCTTACTTATTGTAGGGTTCATAAATGACCATTTTAGATTTTATTATACAAATCTACAAGACCACACAAACAGACATTTAAGTATGTTGTAAGTATGTTCAAAGGAGTCCCGTAGTTTGGACACTTGAAAGTTACTAGGTTTAGAAATACACAGAATATCTTATTTGTTTCTTGTAAGAAATAATTCTCAATTAATTTCTAACCAACATAAGGAATGTTAAATGGAACCCTCCCTATAATTCGTTACCGAGAATGTAACTTTGTCATTCTTACATGGTCGACTTTATTCATGCAGATAATTCTATGTTTGAAAAATGTGTGAAAACTGGTTACCTTGAAAGCACGATTTCGTGAAGTTCGCTGACACCATGCTGCTGTTGGCTATGAAGAAGAAAAACACATGTTATCAAAGCTAAAGAAAAGGGGGAAATAAACAGGCGGACAAAAATCAAGTTGAAATACATTGAGACACGTAGAGATAGAGAGAGAGACAACGATGGGGAAAGAGTGAGAGAGACGAAGACAGTGTATCGTAGATTGATTCCATGGGGTTTAACGACCTTTTTAGAAATACTTTAGTTATATCAAGTGCACCTGAACTCGGCTTCCATAATTTTTACATTGCTTATCCTAAAAAACCGTTTCTTAGTCACGAGCCGATTCTCCCATTAAGGCGTACAATTTGTCGCTTGCCATGATACCGATGGTAGGAAATAAACGTTTGACGATCCGAAGTTCGAATCCAATCCGAGACCCAAGATTAAGACCACAGTACGTTTCCGACTAATACACCCGGGCTCTTCAAAATATAAATCAGAGAAGAAAGACAGCTGTACAGAGAGAAAGGCAGAGAGAGATAACAGGGTCTGTATGAGAAAGCAATAGAGAGATAGAAAGAGAATGTGTATATGTGTACACACACACACACAGATATTGAGAGAGATGAGTAAATAGGCTTAAAGAATGAACTAATTATTTTACATAATCGTTACATATTTTTGAAGGTATCTATTGAAAATAATACTAATGAATTTAAAAATGATAAACCTTTGAAAAGCTTATCACGCGTCCAAAATTTATCTTTTTTTTTTTCCGTTACTTATGTACCAAAGCCGTTCTTGTTGATGTCCATATTAGCTCAACGTATTCTTTGTTAACAAAGAAAAAAGATAGATAAAAAAAGATGGGGTCGCCGACCACGCCTTCTGACTCCGCTGTTCACGCTAATCAACTCCGACAAGAAGATCAACTTCGATATTAAACGGCGTTATTTTGAAAAATAAATATTGTCAGCAATAGGAAACATAAAAGTACAATGTTTTTGTTAATGACCTAAACGACGTACATATAACTTGAATAAGTTGAAGCTTCGACGTTTTGGTCGTCGTAACCAACAAAACTGCTCACATAAATGTAGGCCAGTGTCTGAAGTCAAAGTTCACTTCCTGTCTAAATGAATTATTTGATGGGTCGTTTGTTTCTTCAATTGACAACCGCGATTGCTCAATTCCGACTAGGTTATATATGTCACAATTAGTAAATACTCTCACCGCATGGATCCCAAAGACATTATTAAGAATTCGAATCGGTTTGGAATTTGCATGCTGACAACTGATAGAAAAACAAATTTCAATATGTTTTAATAAGTCGTTTCATAATCTGATTCGTTCAGGTATTCAATTAAACTATATCGATTTTGAATACATGTATATCGTTATCAAGGAAAATATGCCCAAATGACTAAAATGATATTGTCCTGTTTTTAAATTTTAAAATTAGCTAGCTTTCTGATTCACGAAAATTGTGAAAATATTTTAAAACTGACAAAGTAACAACTAATTTTGAAAGTTTACCCATGACCGGACGACATTAAATTAATATTAAATTTGTCTAAATTCAAGGAAGTTATAGACAACAAGCTTTTCAAAATTTCAAATTATTATATCCAATACTTTTTCTTGGGGAGGGGGAGGACGTAGCAAATATAAGACAATTGACTAAAAATGTCTGTCAATCAAGGAATAAACCGGCAAATCAAATAATTTATTCAGCCCCGGCATGAGCTTATCAACTCTAACATTGGCCGCAATTTTGTTTACCTTATTGTTGGTTTGACGACTTAAACGTCGTAACTACAGCTTAGTTACGACTTTAAGGTCATCAACCAACCATCTTAGTTTCTGTTATATGCTTTTGGCCACAAATTTGTAAATTAACGCTGTTAAAAATCGAAGCGGAAATCCCTGACTGAGTAAATGGGCGGGGCCTAGGTAGTCAGTAGGCGGGGCCAGCGATTGGTCAATTTTGTTTACCTTATTGTTGTTTTGACGACTTAAACGTCGTAACTACAGCTTATTCAAGCTTTAGTTACGACGTTAAGGTCATCAACCAACCATCTTAGTTTCTGGTATATGCTTTTGGCCACACATTTTGTAAATTAACGCTGTTAAAAATCGAACAGGAACTTCCTGACAGAGTAAATGGGCGGGGCCTAGGTTGTCAGTGGGCGGGACCACCGATTGGTCAATTTTGGCGTCATAAAGAAACATCCATTGTGCAGGTTATTCCTTGATAACGTATTGTTTGTTTTGAAAACGCTCTTACCAAATTTACAGACAGCTTGTAACTCGTCCTCACAGTTGTTTGGATCATCACGTGAGGTTTTGTTCATATTCGTTCCACATGCAGCAATGGTTTTATCCTTCAATGTGAAACCCGCTGAAATATAGTCTCTTTGATAAGTTATTTGAGGAGACAACTTTGATTTAGATGAGCTTCTTGATAACATAGTTGAAATTTGGGGAAAATAAAATATGAAATACTAACTAATATGACTGATTATACTTATTCAGTATGAACAGTAAATGAGGTATAAGAACTATCAAAGAAACGCAATGGCGATTGAGAATTTAGGCTTTTAGTTTAAAACTAGATGGATGATATTCATTATGTAAATAGTTTCGATAGCAGGCAGACCTTTCTTCAACAAACATGGATTAGGAATAGCTTATTCAAACCAAACTACTCTAATCAAAATCAAGGAAGATTTAGACTATATAAAAGCCGTATCAGTGGAAGCAAACCCCTTGTTCCAAAAATATATGCATAAATGAATTTACAAGGTGGGGAATCATGTGACCCAAAAGATGAAATGTTCAAAAATGCCCAACGAAGCCCTGTGTTCAACACGGTTTCGTATACGTTTTGGTACCAAATACAAAGCCGATCATATACGCAAAATCGTATGTTTCCGCTGCCATTGAATATTTGTATGTTTAATCCGCCATCAAATAGTTTGCTTCATATTCACTATTCTCGCCAAACATTCGTGAAGTTTACAGACTGTAATTCTGTTGTTTCTGGACATCATGTACGAAATGCACCATATTTCCATACTAATGCCTATAAATACGACATACAGTCAAAGGCAATATTTGTAAAAAGCTTAATATTCTTGTTTTCCTCTCAATCGGGGAACCTGGAAAAATTTCTATTTTAGGGGAAATTTTTGAATATAAGATGATAAATTTTAAACATGTTCATTTAGTCAAGCACATCAAACCGAAGACCTAATTAAGCTATTGCGCCTTTTTTGTTGTTGTCAGTTTTTACTGAACCTCTGACGAAGAAAATTGAGTTTCGAAAGCACTAAGGTTATACTTAACCCTTGTCATGCTGAACCGGAATATTCCGGTATGGGCAGGAGGTATAGAAAAAGATCAGCCTGTACATAAGTGCAGACTGATCTTGGTCTATATCCCTTGCTTGTACTTTTCCTGCAAGAGAATTATGAAATTGATTTTCAAAGAAAAACTATTATTGAACAAGTACTTTCAGCTCTCTCAATCCTTTGATTTTAAAGCAGTTGAGTAATGGTTTTGATGAAGCATGAAAAGGCTTTTTAATCAAAAGGAATCTGGGTAAATAATCCAAATTGTCTCACACCGTTTGAAGACAATTTCTCTCATATTTTATTTCAAGCATTTAGTATTCATATATTCTTATCGATCAAGTATTTCAGAAAGACATTACGTTTTTATTTTGTCCTCTTTCTCTTATCTAGATAATGACCTGGAACTAAAACCACCAAAGGGTGCCGCTCATTTATCATATGGTATCAATAATATAGAGGTAAATAATACATGGCGACATTAGTATGAAATCTGTATATAATTTGCGTGCACATGTTTTGTGAAATAAATTTTCTTACCTTTTGCAATTTTCAAAGAGTATAGTCTTACAGCTAGAACCCATGAGTCCACACCGTCATAGTTATTGTAGCTACGTACACTAAAGCCCTGCCAAAGCTCATATGGATAGTCACATGACTTAAAAGCACCAAACCACGTAGATCGTCCTTTCTTCAAGTTACCTGATGATTCTATGTGAATAAAACAATATTGTAATGCATTTTCTATACAAGGGTCGTCATAGATAGGTTATGCTCGAAAATCTAAGAAAACTATATCGGGTAAAATGTTAGAAATTTGACTAACCCTGAGGATATTTGTGTTTAACATTTCATTGGTACTTTTCGAACATAAACGCTTTGTAATTGAATAAAGCTTGAAGTATGTTTGTGTTTTCAGTCTAAATACCACATAAGACATTAAGAACAAATGATTTATCTCTTTTTCTGGGGAGGATGGCTTAGTTAGTAACGCTTTTTATATAAGTGTGTAGATTTAGGAAATATTGCCACACAATGAGGGGATATTAATGAAATTTGAATTTGACACTTAGTCCACTATTTCAGTGACGAACCCTTAATTCCACGCTCAGTAATGTACATCAGCACCACTTTATACGAATTTCACACGTAAAGTTGAAATAAATATAGAACATGTCAAAGTGTTATGGGAAAATTTATACATACAGTTTGGAGACGTTAAAGATATATAAAGTAATTAATTGAAATTTAAATACCAATATTAATACGCCTTAGGGTCGTGTAGGGTAAGGAATTTGGTGATAATAAGTCATTTAAACAAGTTGGCCAAAATGGCCCTAAATCGCTTACCTGATTATGATAGTTCAATCTCTCTTAGTCTGATAAGGCCAGATCTACCACACCATTATTCTTAAACAATTACATTTAGAAAAAAGGGTCGTCTTAGGAACATTCTTGCTAAGTTTGGTCAAATCAGCACAGTAGTTTATGAGAAGTTTTTTAAAGAATTATCTAATGATATCTCCAAGTCTGATAAGGCTGGCCCTGTCACGCCCACATTTGTTTATTATCAACATTTCAAAACACTTTTTGAAAAGGATCACCCAAGGAACATTCATACGAAACTTTATCTGAAATTGGCTCAGCGGTTTAGGAGGAGAATACTTTAAAGAAAGCCCTGCAATACGCCCACATTTTTTCATTGATCAAAATTCAACAAACTAGTTTTTAAAAGGGTCTTGTCAAGTTGGTCCAAATTGGCCCAGAATTTGGAGGGGAAGATCTTTAAAGAATTGTTCAATGATTTCTCTAAGTCTGATAAGCCTGGCCCTGCCACGATCACATTTTTGCAAATCAAAAAGTTCATGAATATTTTGAAAACGATAACCTAAAGAACCTTTCTGCGAACTTTAGTTCAAATTGGCTCAGTAGTAGAAGATTTTTAAAGGCCTTTTCAACGATTTCTCAAAGTCTGATAAGCCCGGCCCTGCCACGACCACATTTTATTGCAAATCGAAATTTCACGAACAAGTTTAAAAAGGTCACCAAAGCATTCTTAGTAAGTTTAGTCTACCTTGGCCCAGTAGTTTAGGCGGAGAAGATATATAAAGAAATTGTTAACGACGCACAACGGACGAGTGATACTAAAAGCTCCCCTTTAGCACGTTGTGATCAAATGAGCTACAAATAAAGGTTTTAGTGATTTTTTTAAATTTCATGGCTTGACCGATAGACTTTGGAACAAACAAATCTAACACTTTGCTGTAAGAAAATTTTCTTGTGGTAAGAAACTAATTGTTTGCTTTAAGAACTAGCTTCGTAACTATCGTTTTATATAAACTTTAGTGGAATTGATATGAATATTTACATTAATAAGATATACCGAAAAATTAAAAGAACATTTTGTCTAAAGAGGTATAGAATTTACATTTATCATTGATTATATGTCTTGTCTGGCTTCGTACAGTAGAAGGTTCGGTAGTTTTCTCCAGTTTCGAAAGCATTAAGGCAATCTGTGTTTTCAACGCTCTAATTTCCCTCATCTCGTCAAATCTCAGAGTAATCACTGTTACCTGATTTACAGAAATAATTCTTAACTTTTGAGCAATTGGTGTATTGAAGCTTTGAAGGTGAATAAACGTTATCGTAATCCGGGTTTTTCTTTAGTGTCGTGAACCCACAATCGTATGTGGTAGCTGCTTCATCATCTGGAATACCTAAAAAAACAAGTTAAGAATGCATAACATAAAACACAGGATAGAAAACGAATAACCAATAAAACAGCTGAGATGAATTTTAAAACGATGCAGTTAAGTCTTTTTTTTTTTCTAGAACAGACAAATAACCACAAAATGCAGTATTTTACACACTGCAGTAAGTTTGCCGAGGAAAACACCGAGAAAGAATTGACGAGAAAAATTAATTTCTCCTTTACTTTCATTGATTTCTCCCTATTTTCTAATTATTTTGATTAATTTGAAATACAATTTGAAGAGTCGACAGTACCTTTTTTGTAATGTAGTACAACCCTGTAATTCATTGCCCATAACCCCACATTACTTGTTGGTTTTTGAATACAATGAAATTTTAAAGTTTCGAATGGTAATGTTCTTACACTTAACAAGTTTTACCGCCGTCATAGCGCAGTTGGTAGCGCGCCGGACTGTCAATCTAGAGGTCCCGGCACTCATCCTTCCGCCTATTTGTCTCTCACCAATGGGTCGATAATCGTAGACCTATGTGGGATAGCAGCTGGAGGCTAGGAAGGGAAGTAATGGTATTACTGGTGTGAGAAATACCAGGATTCCATTGTTAGGTGCTCCAGCCGCCGCGATATAACTGAAAGATTGTTGAAAGCGACGTAAAACCCCATTCAAACAAACAAAACAAATCTTAACAAGTTTGATTTCAATATGTAATTTTCTTACTCTTTACAAGTTCGAGTTCAATATATTCCCCTGTCCACACTGTTGAATTGGGTTGTAAATCCATTTCTGGTTTCTTCACCAGCTCAGTAAATGATACAGGCTCTCCACCTGCCCCCAAACAAATCGCCATTGCTTCTTTCCATGTTTCCGCGTGTGTACAGTAATAATCTAAAGTAAAACAAAGCGTAACATGGGCCTTACATACTAATTAGGATGAGATATCCTAAATTGAAATGGATTGAATTAGGTAGAATATTGAATTTTTGACTCCAGTCTTCACTGCTTTTAGCACTTATTTTACAAAACAAGTAATTAGACTATGTATTACTGGTATTCTTATTGATTACAGCTTACACCTACATAGTATTCAATGTTGGTTTCACCTATCAGTCTTAATGCATTCTGATTGGCAATAGAAAAAATATTCCATAAAACCCAAAGGACGATAAAAAAAAAAAAAAAAAAAAACTTCAGAAACTGGAAAACATTTGCTTATTTGATGCCATTGTAATCTCACATGACACACTTTTTAACATCATATTATAAGATATCAAACTGATAACTTTGCTACTGAAAGTAAATTTCTGTATGAATCCGCTTAGTATTTCTAAAAATGTGGTTGTTTTGTTACTTCCATAAATCAATAAAAATCCCTGTTCAGCCCTTGAATAAAACAATTTTACTGAACAATGTCTGATTAACGAATTTACGACAAAACCTGTAGGATTTCATAAATACATATTCTTGTTTAAATAAGACTATTGCCTCAAAGAGGCCGTTTTTACCTTTTTAAAATATGGAAATTGCACGAGCTTTACCTATGTACCTGTGGCCGAATTACCTTCTACTTTTCATTATTTAATTCTCACATCGGTGTTCCAGAATAACTTGATCAATCCTAGGGTAATATGCCCCAGGGATAGGATACCAATTATAATATGTCCCCGAAGATAGACTACCCCGAAACAGCCGGAGTATCCTGAGGTTTCTCCGGGGAAAAGTTAGGTAATGTATGCCAGCCCCTTTAAGTCGACAGATAATAATTGTATTCAAAGTTTGTCAGGCTAATTGATTACTTTGCAGCATCATATTTAAATATCCCAACTTATATTAACTCGTTCTACATTTTGATTTGGAAATGATTTGGAAATATTTTATGTTTACTATTTTCTTTTAAATTGAGACTAAGTTATAGTTAAACATCATGACAGCAAGTCGGTATCTTCTACAATTCCGTGTTTTAAATGCCCATAACTTATTTATGAAATCACGGCATTCATTTGTGACAAGAATAGGAATGTTAGTTAGATGTCTGATTCGGTTAAGAGGACTCTAACACTTAGTAAATGAAAGCTAACTGATTTTAGATACGACTTCTCTCGATACTATTATATTTATAGCTCACCTTAGCACATGGCGACAGTCCGGTGTCTGTCGTCTGTCGTCCGTCAACAACTTATTTAAACAGCATCTCCTAAACCACTTGGCCAATTTCAACCAAGTTCGGCTGAATGTTAAAATTTGTTGGAAAATCTCGTTAGCATGGCAACAAAAGTTAAATCAAATTGTATCAAAAAATTTTCTCCTGGCTCAGTAGAGGTATAGTCTTGATATTCTATATGAAACAGTAGTATATATAGCTCTTTCTAAGCAGATCAAAGCATTTCCCTTGGGTCCCCAGGGTCGGAGCCCCGGGGCTGGGTCTATATAGACGTAAACAAGATTTTATTAAAATATATCTCATTCAAAACTACAGGGCAAATTTGAACATTATTTGCAAAAATCTTTTTTACGTTGTCCCCTTAAAAGTAGTTAAAAGAATTGAAATTGGTTTAAACTCTGATTATCAATGCATCAAAATTGAAATTGAAAAGAATTGTTTAAACTGACTAAGTAGACATAGATGTTTGATATTTTGCATGAAACATCAGTATATTGAGTATTTGTAAAATTGCCTAAATTATAAGATTCATGCACCTGGCGACTTGGTCTAGGGGGAGTGGCCATATAGTAATAAAGAATATTTTTTTAAACAATACCTCCTCTCAAAAGTGAAAAGTGGTTAGGCCTAGTTGTATCATAATTTAACATTCCCGGTCGTCCTACCTTTTGACGACCTTGCCATTAACAATAATCAAACTTTTGAAAAAAAAAAAAAAAAAACAACAACAACAACAACAAAAAAACTTTATCTCAAGTGAGCGCACCAGGGCCAACGGCCCTCCTGTTTTACTATTAAGATTGCGGTTAGGAAAATCGAGGATTAGATAGCCAGAAAAGACGTTGCTGTCAGGCGAGAATTGGAATCTATTCAGGTGTAAATAATTTCAAAGCAAAAGATAATATTCTTACTTGATATTGAGTGATTACCTATTAGAATACCCTTGCAAATGTGTAAAAAAAGAAAGAAAAAAAATGATAAAGAAATGGCACTGTTCTTCGAAACTTTATGATTTTTCCGCTTACTAGTGATACAAGATGTTATAAGTTAAAAATGTGTTGTGTTTACCTCGTTCAATTCAAATTAAATGGATATACGCTAGTACCATCTCAATTACTACTTCGAGATATCTGGAAAAATCCCGCAATAATGTAACCAAAAAGTAATACTTTTTTTGCGCAAGTTTGATTTATTTACTTAGCACTTTAGAAAGATTAACGTATTTTGAAGTAAATGTACGTTTACAAATAAGGATAATAATTATTAACCATTGCCATGCTGAAACCGGAGTATTCCAAGTTTGGCAGGAAGAATAGACAAATATTAGCCTTTGCATAAGTGCAGTCTGATCTTGGTCTACACCTCCTGCTTGAACATTTCCTGTCAGAGTTGTTAATGAAATTGATTTCTAAAAGAAATATTGATTATTGAACGACAAGTTCTATCAGTGCTTTCAGCTCTTTGATTTTACAGCAATTCAGTAAGGTAATTTATACAGCATGACAAGGGTTAAGAAAAGGAAAAGATAGCATCTTAACTTTGCGAGTGTTCGAACGACATCTAAGTTTGTAATGTGATGCTACAAAAAAACTTTGATAAGGTCTCAGCCTACCAAAGAAAAACACCAGAGTTCAGATGAGTTTTTTTTAATTAAAATTAAAATTAAACAATATTTCTCTTGTGTACAAGAAAAACTCAATTTAACAATTTTCCGGAGAAGTAAATTACTCAAGGTGACATGCAACACTTGATTATATTTTGTTAAAGACAAAGAACAAGGCCAACAATTAATCGGTCAGATAAACATACAGGATAAAAGCATGTAGCATAGCAAATGCTGATTTCAGACTAACGGACAACAAATGAATTATCTCAAAAATTGATAAGTGTCATTTCTACGATTGTGGTTATTACTGACCTGGGATTGAAACAGAATATTTTCGTGATTCTGAAAATGTATTTATTTGAGTACAGTTTTGTTCTAATCAACTAATTAGTTGACAAACTATCTTAGCAGAACAACATTTGAACATTGGTCGCGACAATAATGCGGTTAAACAAAGGTTAGTAGACACGTATGCCTTTCGGAATCTGAAAGAAGGTCACTTATTTATCTGTCGTATATCCTGGATCGATTTCATAGAGAGCTTACACACAATCAGATTCTTGCTAGATGGGATTTAGGCTGACTGATCTAGCTGAACGTAATTCAACCTGTGAGCCTTACTTGCCTAGACCTGACTACGAGGCCAGATGGTGCACTCTGCGGCATTTTAAAGATATGATGATCTGAAATATAATCAATGAACGTGACTAGACATTCTTTGTGAATCTGTCGTCTGAAGGTACTCGTTGGTGCACTGGCGTAGGAATATCTACAAAAGTTATTTGACACTGTTTTTATAGAGCTAACATTACGGCCAGACAACCATAAAGTTCGCTGTTCGTTATCTCAAACGATAAGTAGACATGTCTCGTTTGTGGTTTGAACTAATCTGATGGGAGTTTTTCAGGATATGGCGATGTAGAAAACGTGTTCCCTATCCGTAATACTTTTGACAAGTTGGCAGGAATTCAGCCATGGCGTGGTTAGTTATTAAATTACTTGATAAAGGGAACATCTGAACAATGAAGACTGCGCGACACATTGTAGAATGCTTATATTGGCTTATGTTCTTGTTTTCTTTGATGGCGCACAGTTTGATTTTGATGGTCAAACATGTCTGTCTACACATGGAAAGGGTAATCGTACAGCAACTCAGAATGGATTGTTCAAATTTTCCCAACTACCTCAATTCAGCTTATCATGTTTAGGCGATGCTAAAGACTGCCATATATGTCCGCTGTCTGTCTCGTCTAGCTAAACAACGCTTCTTAACTGCATACAGCACCACCGGACCAGTCGACCTAAACCCAATAACGAAAACGTTAATCCATTATCAGACGACAAGTATAAGCAAATATACATTGAAAAGACATTGTTTTTCTGGGAAGAAAAATATACTAAATATGAAAAATGGCAAAAGTGTTTGGATCAAGCAAATTTCTCCATTTTCCTCATTGGTATATTAACTCCTATTTTGGCAAGGTCGTCAAAAGTGAGGGTGATATGGAATGGGTAAAAGGTGTGTACACGATCTGAGAAGAGTGGTCGAATAAGAGTAAGCCAAAGTAATGAAAGTCCTGTAAGCTAGCAAAGCATGGTTGAACTTAGAAAAATCTTTCCCTTTGTTGGGTAGAAAACATTGTGGACATTGAAGAAATTGCTTGTTACAAGCAATTTCTTCATTGTCCACAATGTTTTCCAAAGCTCTTTTTTGAGATGCTAAAAAAGCAGATATTGGGTGGAAATGGGTTAAATAGCATGCTTTTGACAGAGTTCTCTACAATTTAAATAGAGTTTGCAATATTCTTAAAATACACCAGAACTACTTTTTATGGTGTATGCATTCAATTGACGAGTGGTTAAGCCTCCAGTGGCAGTTTGCACTCGTTGAACTTTGAGACGACCTCAAAATTTTGTTTGTTAACTTAAGCTATCAAAACTGACGCTTTGCTAGCTAACTATTAGTACTCGGCGTCCGACTGTGAAATCAAGGCACATTATCTGCTTTTTCCAAAGAATCTAGTTTGTCTAGCATTCCTCGATATCCCTTTTTTCTCCTACAACGTTTCAGCCGCCGTTTCGATATATCAGTTTGACAAACCGTTCGCTATTTTGCGCAAAGTTAGTGTAAAATGGACATATTTTCACATTCACAGCAGATATCGCTTTTACTTCAGATAAGAAATAATCATAAGATCATAAAACCCCTACCTTTCCCATTGACAAGATATAATTGTCCATGTAAAAATGTAAGCGTTGAAAAAATCCAAAATGTAATCATTTTTTCAATAACGTGATGAAGTTAATTCAATTGATATAAGTCAATAATTATTCAACGCTTTTAGACAAGAGTAGCCTTGCTAACCCCCTAAGTATACACAGTTTAAATATCTTACACATAGAAAGTACTTGTTAAAAAATCATACTTTTATCGAAGTCATTTTACATCAACTGTTATTTACATATGCCTGCTGACGTCAAAACTAGACAATACAATCCTTAATATATTTTCTTTAAGACTAGTCCAGGTTGAAAGATACTATTGACTCCATTTAAGACTTCTTGTGAAAATAAATCGAAAATGTGTAAACGGCATTTAGATTTTTTAATTGTTGGAAGAAGAAAACATTTTGAACAAGTATTTTTTTCGTTTCTGATACATGTACTGTTCGTTTCAACATATTCCCTTTGGTCACGAACTGTTGATTGGACATGAAATAGCTAAGAGTATGTACTTATAAATGGTTTACGATACAAATAATTGATATTTATCGTTCCTAGAGACTCAAAAGTATTTTGTTTCCTGTCGGGCTGAGTATGACTTGCTTCGTTTGTAACGCGCAGAGCTGACGGTCCTGATATCATGAGGGCGGTTCAGACATCAACTTCCTATCTGGACATGCGTCATTAGACTCTCAATAATGAGTATCATGAAAATTGTACCTATGGTTAAAAAGCGGCAGTTTCCCGGATGATATTTTGAGGATGCACAAATGTTTGAGGCAACATAGAGGCACATTTAGGGGCGCAATCAGCGATTTTGTATAGTGAGTAACGGTTGAATTGGTCTTATACACCCAATCAACCATTCTTTATATATACGTATGAATGCATATGTTGAGAAGAACAGCCAGATTCTGATGTATTGGGCTTGAGAACAAGATAGACACTTGCATAAAGGTAGGCAACTACACTGTGGTGGTTCGAAATTCCAATGTTTTGATGACGAAAATTTACAGATTTAATTTGAAAAATAACCACCCATAAAGGTAGAAAACAGTGTGGAATAAGAAGAAAGTGTTTTTTACAAGCAATTTCCTCTTTTCTGCAATGTTTTCTCAATTATGATATAATTCACACGGACGTAAAAACCAGGGATTTAACAGGAGATAAATAATATTGATATAAAATGGATATGCATATCGACGTCTTGGAGATTACAGGTCATTTAGTTCCCATAAAATCGTTGGATCGCTTGTCCTCTGAACTCCAAACAGTGCAGTTGTTTGAGATATCAGCCTACAATAATTTAATTCTTAGTTTCGCCTATCAAAAACGAGCGTTCTGATTGGTAGAAAAAAATTGTTCATAACTCCATGAACAAAATTTTGTGCACGCAGCGATTTTGTATGCTTCCCCACAAAATAGTCCCATACAAAAAGATATAAAAATTTGTAAAGTTTTTTTCTTTCGCTCGATGCTATTAAATTATAAGAAATGAAGAGAATATTTTTGTTTTCAAAGAGGTATGAACCAAAAAACCTAATCACACAATGTATGAATCCGCTTCGCGAATTCATACAGTGTGATTAGGTTTTTCGGTTCATACCTCAACGAAAACAAAATATATTCTCTTCATCTGTTAATTGGCTTGCAATATATATGGTCAGGGATATTAATAATACAAACCGTTTAATAAGTGTAATTCGCTGCACCAAAGAAAAAACGTCGGATGTCAACCAAGCACTTCCTCTAACCATGACTGATTTGACTGGTCAATAGCCTTTTGATTGATAGACACTGAAGATCTTTTAGCTCGGGGTTTGTCATATGTGTATTACTGCTGCTTATTTCCGATACGTCGATTTGTACATAAACAATATCCTGTATAACTTCCTGTTTTAGTAAATCTACTTCAATTTCTATTGTTTTCTTTTATTCAAGTTGTACCGCGACAAACAATTTTGAAAGTGTTTCCTGTTCACATTGCATCTAAAAGCCAAATGTAGCAATAAATATTTCAAAGTCATGGATTTCATGGCAAAAACTATCTACAGTCAAAAATGGGCCAACAAAATATCAGCTTCGTATCCGCAAGCGTGTAAAAACCCTGTTAAACCTTTGATGACTTGACAGAGAAACGGATGAACAGACAGACAGAGTACAAACGCGAAGTTCCATTCGGCTTCATCGGTAGGGAACTTATCAGATGTCGAATGTGATTAATATTTCTATAAAGTTTCAGCTAAATACTTAAAACTTTAGTGCTAATAAACGGGTGGCTGAACACGCCGACTGAGCTATAGTTTAATATTATAAGGCGTTCTTTTGCAAAAGTTATGATCGATCATATGTAACAAACAGTGAAATGGTTGGTTGAGCGACAAAGACATCGTAACTACAGCTTATCCAAGCTGTAGTTACGACGTTTGAGTCACCAAACAAACATAAATGCTTCACATAAATGTCGTCCAATGTCGGAGTTCCGTCGCCGTCATAATGTAGTTGCTAGTGCATCAGACTCCTAATCTTCAAACACGGGATGTCATTGGTTCGATCCCCGGCGGCGGCACAATCCTTTCCGACATTTGTCTCTCACCAATGGGTGGATAATCGTAAACCTAAGTGGGATAGCAGCTGGAGGCTAGGAAAGGATGTAGTGGTTGTACTGGTACGATAAATACCAGGAATCCATTGTTAGGTGCTCCAGTCGTCGCGATATGACTGAAATATGTTAAAGGCGGCGTTAAAACCAATTCAAACAAACAAAATCAAAGAACACCACCAGTCCAAATGAAATATTCGACCGGTTTTTTGATCCTTTTATTGGCAGCTTTGACCCGACAGTTATAAACACAAAAGGTAGTCTTTTCCGTCAGACAGAGGAAAAATGGAAACACTGATAGGATGTTTTTCTGTATACACCGTCGACTCGGTGATGTTAGGATATACATTTTATTTAACCTATCATAGAGACGTTACGTTAAAGTTTAGCACGGAGTTGTCAGATTTTTGTTTTTCTTTATTATATGATTGTTTGTTTGTTTTTCATCGATAACCTTCATTACCAGAGAGGATGTAATTTTCGTGCACGTAAAGTGATTCAAATTGAGAAAACAATACAACCAGGATGGTCTTGCGGATTTTTCGGCGAAATTCAAATGCGGAAACAACTCTTGAAAGAGGGCTAAGCTTACGATTGGCTAATCGCGGCTGTCAATCAAAGCATCAATCGATCAATCAAATTATATAATTGGACCGGAAGTGAACTTTAAACTTCTATATTTGCCGACATTCTGTGGACCATTTTAGTTGGTTAGCGTCTTGAACGTCCTACCTGTTAGTTATATGACGTAATAAGGTCGCAAACCAAGCATTTAGATTTTTGTTGCATGCCACTGGCTCTGAATTAATTCAGTATCGAGGTGAAAATTCTTTTAGGAGTCTGTAGGCGATATCTGGTTGGACGAAACTAGCAAAGTATTTGACCAATCGCGGCTAGCAATTTAGGTATAAACTGACCAATCTAATCATTTTTCAATCCGGACCTGAGCTTTCAACTTCTACATTGGCCGTCATTTTTTTAACCTTTTTGTTGGTTTGGCGACTAAACCTTCGTAACTACAGCTGATTCAAATTGTTACGACTTTTATGTCGCCAATCAACCACTCGACAATTTTGGTAAATGGGCGGGGCCTAGGGAGTCAGTGGGCGGGACCAGCGATTGATAAATTGCCTTTCGGAAGAGACGTTAAATCAACTTCCCGAGTAACGGTGCTATTCATCAAACACGTTGTATGCCTAAGTGGCATAAGTGAATACGTCCTTCATCCTTTGCAAAGCAGCTGGGGGCTCTGAAATGATGTAGTTGTAGCGCATCAGACTCATAATCTTCAGTCATGAGATGTCATTGGTTCGATGCCCGGCGGCGGCAAAACCTAAGTGGGATAGCAGCTGGAATCTAGGAAAGGATGTTGTGTTAGTACTTGTGTGAGAAATACCAGGAAACCATGGATGGTTAGCCACTATATGACTGAAATACTGTTCAGAACGGCGTTAAACTTTATTCATTTACCTTTGTCTTGGTACTATCCCCCTGTCAAACTAACCGTCTTCAATAGGTGTAGCTAATATGCGCAACTACAATAGCGATGATAAATAATCGAATTTACACATCCCTCTTTATAATATTTGCCCGTTCGGTGTTGACTCAAAATATATGAGAAGACTGGAACTGTTTGATATAACATAATTTTCGTTTTACTCATTTCGCGTAGGGGAAAATGATGCATAATGTGTCAAATGCCTTTAATAGATATTTAACATAATGCTCAAATATTAATCTAGTATCTGAAAAGGAATTGCTCGTAAACCCTATTTGTACAGCTTCAATAAATCAACCCTGCTTTAATTGCGCTGGATTTCTATTCCCAAAACAAGGTGGCCGTATCTGTCCGATTCTTGCGATACACGATATACTCGACGGTATTTCCGTCGTTGAAATAAGATATAGGGATAGAAATAAAATGCTAAATATTCTATTCGCAAGGTATTACAAAATCATGCAGCAGCTGACCCATTAATTAATTATGCATTTTTACGCATTAAAGCAATAAAATTTAGAAATATTGCAAGAAAATGAGAAATTGCTTGTTACAAGCAATTTCTCATTTTATCAAAATGCTTTCTAACCCATATAACATTTCGTTTGCGGTTTAATTTTACTTTGATATTTCGTTTACAACTTCTTTCAATTTGGACCAGTCTAGAATTCCATCGTTTGATAATGTGTTCAGAGACGGAGATGAAATACTGCATTTCGGATTGCACAACGCACTTTTTGTATTTACAGCGATTATGAATACTTGTTTGTAACAAAAGCTATTTACAAAAGTATCCGATTTGTGTACGAAATCCCTTGTGCTAGAAGAAACATTTCTAGTACTCTACGTATATAAATCTGACCCCCCAAAGGGACCATGTCCTTTGATATGCTATGACATCAACTACAATGTCCTAAATCCAGTTTTTACAATTACTATGGCAAAAGTACCTACAAAGTCGAATCTTCCAATTCGAATTCCAATTCCAGACCGGCTCTTGCTAGTATTTGAAATTGGAGGCCGTTGACTCCTTGACCACGAAATTCTAAAAAAAAATGGATTCATGAGAGGTCAAAACAACGAAAAAGACTTGACAATGGGTATGAAATCGAAGGTTAAAGTGCGAACTGACATTTTCCTGTTGCAAGCGATTTCTTCAATTTTACTCGATGTTATCCTAATTTTTTTTCTTGAGGGGCGTCAAAAAGCGTCAATGTGTGGGAATGAGTTAAATCTTTCTTTCTTATCTTTGATTTCATCATTGTTTAAGAATATTGAAGAAGAACGTTTATGATGTTTTTAGCTAACAAAGCGTCAGTTATGATAACTTAAGTTAACAGATAAAAGTTTAAGGTCTTCTCTGAGTTCAACGCATGCAAACTGCCGCTGGAGGCTGAACCACTTAATCCACTGAATGCCTACGCCATACAAAGCAGTTCCTATGTATTTCAGAAATATTTCGAATTCTATTTACATTGTAGAGAAGTCCTTAAAGCATTCTATTTAATCCATTCTCATCCCATTCAGCTTTTTAAGAAATCTCAATAAAAAGCAAGTTCTTCATTGTCGACAATGTTTTCTAACCAACAAAGGAAAGATTTTCTAAATTCAACCAACTTGAGATTATCGTCTGCAACTTCTTTTAATTTGAACCAGTCTAAGATTTTATCATGTTTTAATGGGTTAATTCCTAGGTTACTTTAACCTCGTTTATTTATCATGATATCCTTTGACAAAGAAGATTGCTGAACAAAACCATGCTTTGCTAGCTTACAGTACTTTCAGTACTTTGATTTGTTCTATCGCGTGCTATGGTTAGTAAATCATTCACGGAGATACATGTTTACAGACTTGCGTAAATACTATAGGCCCTTGTGTCATCAATTATTAAAAACAATTAAATTATTTTAGTTATATGTAATTGCGTTGTCACTCTGTATTTCCTGAACGCTACGCTGCTAACGGGCGCTTTCATTTGTAGAAAATTCTAAGTATTTGACTACTTCCGTTTTTAAGTGCAGTTTGACATAGTGTTGTAAAATTAATAGGTAACACTTTGCTTCCGATTGGCTTGAGCAAGTAGTAACAATCAGACCTTCTAAATGTGAATGAAGAATTAATGCTTTCGAAATGAAAACAATAACGGATCGCTAGTCAAAATCACTGATCTCCAACAGGAAGTTCAACTAAGACTTTAACCCTTTTCCGTTTTTATGAAATTTTGGACTGGTCCAAATTCAAAGGTTTTGCAGACGATAATTCAAAGTTGAATTTATTTTAAAAACAATCATTCAGTAGGGTAGAAAATATTGTGGAAAAAAAAGAAATTGCTTGTTACAAGCAATTTCTTTTTTTGCCATAATGTTTTCCCAAGTATAAAAAAACAGGGACGTAAACACCAGTGATTATACAGGAAAGGGTTGAGCAACGTTATTTAGCAAATCTATGGCTAGTAACATGTAAATAAAAGTCTTTTTTTTTTTTTTTGAGACCTGAACAACTAAAACTTTAATTAGCTGTAGTACGATGTTTAAGTCGTAAAACCAATAAAAAGTTTTCACGCAAATGTCGGCCTTTATCGAAATTCAAATTTCGTTTCCGGTCTTATTGGATTATTTGATTGGTTAATTGATTCTCTGATTGACAGTCGAGATCCGTCAATAACACACGAATCTGAAGAAAAAATCTGTAGCAATCCCTTGATAAACAAAAACTGTTCTAATAAAATTCTTTATATAAATATTTCGACTTTCTACAGTTTCTTGCGAAAAAGGTTGAATTTCGGTGGTACGAACTAGCCAATCGCTGGTTATTCCCACTTATTCCGTTTGCTCCGCCCATTGACTCCAACAGTAAGTTCCTCTTCGATTTTAAACGGTGTTATTTTTTCAAAATTTATGGCCAGTAGCATGTAAAAGGGGGACTGGTTGGTTGAGGACCTTAACGTTGTAACTACAGTTTGAATACGCTGTAGTTACGACGTTTCAGACGATAAACCAACAAAAATGCTTCAACGGTTGGATTTCAAACGTCTATTGAAAGATTTGATTAGTCGGTTTTTTCCTTTGATTGACAACCACGGTTGTTCGGTTAATGCTAAACCCCTTACCTTTCAAATAATATGAGCCTGTGCGTGACATTTCCAACAATTTCGCATGTGCGTGACTCGCACACATTGAGCACCCATGGACAGCCATTCGGGACAATTGGAATATTCGCTGACTGTTTAAAGATGCTTTGGGTCAGTATCTATCTACAGAGCGCAGAGTAAAGACTCTGATCAGACTGTGCGGATGCACGGGCTGATCTGAGTCTTTACTTGGCGCATATGATTAATGGTTGGAAATATCACGCACGCGCTCATATTATATGTCCAGGAATATTCATGACCATTAGTGGACTTGATATAAGATTTACCTGGTGTGTGTTTTTTAACATTCTAAATACTCCTATCAAATAAACGAGGTTACCTTACCCAAAGAAGAATTCAACCGAATTTCACAGGATTGTTTTTCAAGATGATCCCCTTTCGGAATCCTTCGAACGGCATTATTCCAGGAAGAACTCTGATCGCAATGGCAAACCCTGTAATACTTTTGTTCTCAAATCATTTTATTGTTATTTTGTATAAATATCCTTTGGGTTAAGGTCTACCCTATTCCATTTCTCTGATTCTTCAAAATTACTGCTTTTGTGGATTGGGATTTTCCACACACACATATATATATGTGTGTAATTATATACTTACTTGTACTAACTTAACTCTCGGAGGAAGAAAACGTATGATATTTTGTAAACAATTTAATATGATGATTATTTCTTTTATATCTTACATCTTAGTAGGAAATAAGTAATTCTGTTCATATTGACTTGCACAGTTAGTTGATGATAAAAAAGAGAGGAAAAAAGGTCAGCAAAATTTATTTTTCAGACAACAAAACTTTAGACTGGTCAAAATGGAAAAAAAGGAGATGATGATTCTAAATTGATGAAACTTTAAAATTTTGGTTGAAAATTTTAAAGATGAAAGAAAGAAAACAGGGCTATTGTGGGCGGTACTTATTTCCCATATGAAGCACTCACATGTAGTTTTTAGATAATGTTTAATTAATGGTCTAAGGGAGACAACTTACTATCTTGTAAAGTAGTGAAACAAAAGAATCATCATGTCCCTTATACCTTTGACCTACGTTGGGTACTTCACGTACAACAATAAAATATATTTATTTAAGCTGCAGCTACGACGTTTAGGTCGACAACCAACCTTTCTTCTTTTTCGTTTCATGATACTGGTCATAATTTTGAAAAATGTCGCCGTAAAATATCTTCCTCTCTGAGTCAAGCGGCGGGGCCAGTAAAGTAGGTGGGCGGGTCCAGCGATTCGTCACTTGACATAGGCCATAGTTTCGGAATGATACGCGCTAGCTATGGCTCGCATATCTCACGTGTGTATTTTTATCTTATACATAAATACTTCATTTTATCTAGAAAATGAGTTTATTTCACAGTTAACTGGAATCATTATGTCGGTCTTTTTGTGTTGTGAACTACATTTTGTGGATAAACATTTTGGCACATAGAGCGAAGCAAATCCTCTTGGGATCTTTGTTTAAATTTTGTTCAGGATATAATTATGATCTTATGTCTTCTTTTCGACCAACGATAAAACACTTTTGAAGTTTACCAAGAAACCTAAGGTTGAATCAGTAAAAAAAATTAGGCCTCTTGTTCCCGTCAAAAGAATCTTCGATTTAACCAAATGACCCTGAATTATACCGAACTTGTGAAAAAAGATTATACAAGTATTTTCTGGTTGACTCAGCAGATACTGTGGTATAAAGAATGCCAATAAGATTTTTCTAAGATTTGACTTTGATCTAACGTAGCTAATCTTTTATTACATCAAGACCACCCATCTGACGAATTATCAAGATGGACAAAATATTAACAATAGTTTTCTAAGTTTTGTCCTTGTGACCTAAAACCTAACCAAAAAGTGACCAAATTTTTTTTGTACATGATTTGAAATAATATTATTTGACCACCTCTTTGGCTGAAATGGCCTCTTAGAGTGTCTTTAACGTTTTTGTAAGGTTTGAATCGCTAACCTAGCTTTTATCCGAAGTATCGCATTTTCTGGACTTGTCAAAAATGTCATTGGGACAAATATTCTGATAAATTTCTAGTTGAATGAGCATGTAATGCGACCTCTAGAGTTCTAAGAAGTTTTTTTAATCTTATTTTCAACCTTGACCTGTAGATTTTGACCTCAAGTAACCCAATTTCGAACTTATCCAAGATTCCATCACGACAAAACTCTGACTTATTTTTACGTTAAAAACGTCGTCACTATAGTTTTTTTTCCAAATATTCAATGTATGACTCGAAACAATCTAAATAATGAATAGGGCAAATTTTTATCGAGACATTAAAGATCTACTTTTGAACAATGTATTCGAACTTATCGAAGATTTCAACAAGAAAAACTTTCTGTCCAGTTTTCAGGTTGGTCGAGTATTATATGTTGCTTAAAAGGAGCCCTCAAAGTTATTCCAAGACCTAGTTTTGGAGCGCAATTTAATCTAGACAAACATTTTCCCAATAATGATTGAGTATCCAATGTTGCCTCCGGTTCGCTCACGAGTCTTTTTGAGATCTGACCAAGTGACCTAGTTTTTAAGCCAATCTAAACCTGTCTTAGATTTTAATCAAGACGAACATTCTCACCAACATTCAGGTTGACAGAATCACGTGTGGCCTCTAGGGCGCCCACAACCTTTTTCTAAGATTTGTCCTAGTGACGTTTTTTTTTGACCCCGAGTGACCCAAATTTGAACTTGTTCTAGATTATATCAAGACCAAAAAATCGGTTTAATTTTCAGGTTGCTTGAGTATCAAATCTGGCTTGTAGAGTGATCACAAATGTTTTTTTTTAACTCTGTGAACTAGTTTTTAGCTAGCAAAGCAAAAGCTTTGATAGCTTAAGTTAACAGACAACATTTTGAGGTCGTATCAAAGTTCAATGAGTGCAAACTGCCACTTGAGGCTTAATCACTAAATCCGTTAAATGCCTACGCCATAAAAAGTAGTTCTGTTGTATTAAAGGAATATTGCAACTCTATTCAAATTGTAGAGAAATCTTTCAAAAGCATGCTTTTTAACCCATTCCCACTCAATTCCGCTTTTTAAGCATCTCAAGAAAAAACTTTGGAAAAATTGCGAACAATGAAGATATTGCTTGTAACAAGCAATTTCTTCAATGTCTATAATGTTTTCTATCCAACATATTTTCTAAATTCAATCAACTTGTCATCTGCAACTGCTTTAAATTTGAACCAGTCAAAGATTTTGTCATGTTATAATGGGTTAACTCCTGGGTTACTTTCACCTCTTATATATATTATTATAGCATTTGGCAAAGACTACGTAACAAACTATGCTTTGCTAGCTTACAGTAATGTCAGTACTTTGATTTTACCAAATTGATCAGACCAATTTGAGTAAAAAGTGGCGCCTTATAAGTGCCCGCACGGTTAATTCTGACGACAGATGTAACACGACACACAACGGATACTACACAACCAGAAAAGCTCGACTTGAGACTTTGTGCTAAGGTGAGTTAAAGTACTAGTCCAGCCCAGAAAAAAATTCTGTTTTCTTTAAATTTAAACAAAGCGATGTTTATATAGGACACTACACTTTATCGCACCATTCAAATATTTGTAGTTTTGCAGTAATTGCTGTGTAAAGTCTCGATTTTTACCTGTCGAGATGTACACTTCCGCTATCGCAACCTGTTAATCTCCAATAATCCGATGACGTCAGCCTCTTTAGAGGAGCTTTATTTACACACTGGGGGAATGGCGAATGAAGACAGTAAATCGGACACAAGTTGCGATCTTTCACTTTCATGTGGGTCCTCACCATGTGGATCCGATGCCGAATCTTTAGATTAGAATATGGACAACAGGCAGCCATTTACGAATCTATCCAACCTTATCAATTCGAACCGTACTTGTCCGATACATCGGACCATGAAACATCCACGCCGGGTGACGAATCGAAGGGTGACGAAAGGAGACTTCTCAGTAACAAATGGTAATTGATTGAATTTAACTAATTTATTTAAATAAAAACAGAGTATAGATTGTATATTTGTTGCAGAAAAAAGACTTATCGTACGTTACGTAAGAAAATCGATTTTCGTGTCAATTTCCTTTTTCGAACCAGATTATTTTCGCACCTGATTTTATACCTTGATGTACGGCATATTACCTTTCGTGGAAAGTTTCAGAGTTTTCTTTTAATGAAATATGGCCAGTGGTCGTCGTCTACGCCACCCGTCCTCAGACACAAAAATGCCTTTTCGAAGAGGGCTTGCTAAAGCTTTAAAAATTATAGTCCCTTCGAATTAGAATTTTTCACGAAAGTTAACCATTAAAATACGATCCCGCATTTTTACGCATTGTCAAAATATTTATCAATATATAAGAAAATAAAAAGAAAAGCAGAAATAACTAGGTAGCAATTTCGTCTTTTCTCTCAATGTTTCCTATCCTGTCTGGCACCACATTTTTTTATTTGTGCAAGCTTGGATTTTCGTCTGTAACGCAGTATTTCGATTTTGACTAGTCAACCAATATGTCATAACATGGTTCCACTTACTGACCAAAAAGATATAAAGATTTTTTCTATTTTTAAAAACAGAATAAAACAATATGGAAAAGGGAGATATTTCTTGCAAAGCCCGTGTCTTCTTTTCATAAAATGCTTACTTCAAATGGAAACAGGGTGTTTGCAATAATATATTTTAGAATAATCAGTTATGAGAGGATCCGTAATATTTGGGTTACCATCAATCCGTTATCACACGACAAAATTATGGACTGGTCTAAGTTCAAAGAATGTGCAGACGACTTTTTTACTTGGTGAAATTTAAAAGAAAGTCTTTCAAGGTAGAAAACATTGTTGATCATTGATTTTGGGTTACAGATAACCCATTATCACATGACAAAACCGCGGACTGGTCTAAGTTCAAAAATTTTGCAGACGATAATTTTACTAGATGAATTTGAAAAAGCTTTGTCCTTTAAGGTAGAAAACATTGTAAATAATAACGGAACAGTATCTTTGTTCGCAAAGAATAATTCGTTGGCCCATACCCGTTTCACTTTTACGAAATCTGTCCACTGTTTTCTCCGCACAGCATCTTTCTGAAAAGCGTGCATAGAAAACCCGTCTATATATCTATTTCCACAATTTGCAGCGACGCAACGCATGCCGCCAGCAATTTTACTAGCACCCTCTTTCGTTCCTTTTTGCATGATTAACTCTTATTCACTGTTATGAGTGATTTTTATGCCAGAAAACTTCCTATTCATACATGTAAACACAGTAAGAGTAAAGCGTCGGTACAGATCGTGACGTCACACAGGGTTATCATCCGAGTCGATTTGGAGCTCGCTAATTGGATTTTTCCGTTTGCACACCTGTGCTGATTAACACAAAATCAGCTTTCACATCGCCATCGGAATAGCAGATTAGTAAACAAAAAAGGATAATGGAATAGGAAATGCAAAAAGTAAAAAATGCATATCTGGGCTGGACTAGTCCTGTAAAATTTAAAGCAGGCGCCTCAGCAGAAGGATTATTGTTATTCGCTATATTTTCCCAAAAGATAGTTGATGTATTTTTACATGGTGTGTATTTTTCTGTCTGGGGCCGTATGAACACTACTGAGATATACAAAATCAAAATCTTCTTTCTTTTACGAACTGAGTATATAATAGCCACTAACAAGAAACTTCGTAGATGGATGGGACTTATTAAATCTCACGTATATTTCTTCTTGGAGGGTGAGGAGGCTTCTAAAGTAGTCATATAACCATTTATTTAAGATAAAAACATTTCATGCAAGAGAAGTAATTCTAAATAATAATTTACAATTAATAACAACTACATGAGTTTGGCGCTCATCTTGCCATTTTCAGTTAAATCGCTGGTTCACAATTCCATTCCAGAATTGTCTGAAAATTATTCGCTTTGTCAATTTCCCGATTTTCTGATCTGTAAATGATCTGAATATCTGTAAATAGACCGGATATTGTTTGTACAGTAATTCTTGTTAATTTTACCGCATTCAATTCATTTTGATTAGTTTTGTGATAATGACTTACTCTGGTAGCCTTATACCTTGCCGAAGGCTTTTTTTTTAAAAATGGTCTGAATACCAAGAAAAGTTCTCCAAGGATCTAAGCAGACTCACGACCTTTGACGTTTAAAGGCGTAAAAGGCCAACCTATGAAAATTGATGGTAATTTTGTCTTTATTTAGACAAATGAAAAAGTCCACATTTAAATTAGAGTTCGTTTTCGCATTAGCGCTCCTTGCATTTATCATTTAAGAAGAAAAATATAAGATTTCATTACAAACCATCCACCTACAATGTATTCTAATTTAGGTGTTAAGCATGAGTATGGATATTCATTATACTTCAGCGAGGATAAAATGTCAACTGATTAAAAACGAAAACCTTAAAATCTCAAATTTGGTGACTGTGTTGTTCACAACAAGAAGCGTTTATCGGTTTCTTATTAAGTGTCCTCAAATCATAATTTGTAAAAATTTATTTTCTTCTATCTTGAATTATGTGAACGTAGACGCAAGGCAGTCTCCGTCACGTGACATGTTATCGTCGTCGAATTATATGAAGCGCTTTGAATACAATTGTCGTATTAGCTATATCTTGAAGGATTGTTACATGTACAGTAACGTTAAAAAGACATATTGTTACAACAATAACGACAATACAAAAACAGCATGATACAGAATTTCAGTTATGTCCTTGAACTATATTCTCTATGAATACTATATATTTATGAAAAGCTTTTCTTTATCGTAGGTCAAGGATTAAGGTCACTACTAAAATCGAACAGCAAACCCGACCCCATAGATATCTTTATATATATTCAACTATCCAAGAAAGTATTCACTCTTCGATTACAAATATTTTCTAAATCTCTGTGATTATGAGGCAATTCAGACACCATTATGTTTATAGCGACATATTTATGATTTAAATCAATGATCGAAGCACACAAACCCTTATTTTCTAAAGCGAAAAATGTCAAACATACAACTTGATGGTTCCCTTGGCCGTCAAGCTATTGACCAATCACGACTCTCCGTCCATTTGTGGGAGACACATTTCAGATAGGAAATTCGTCGCCATCGAAAGGATATTCGACGTGATCGGGGATCGAATCCGGGACCCCATGACTAGGAGTCCTACGTGCTACTACTGCGCTATGGCCGCGGCCCAATTAACTATAAGGTAACTTTGAAATCCGACATTGACCGTCATTTATGTTAAGCGTATTTTTATTGATTTGGCAATTTAAACGGCTTAAATACAGCTTATTTAAACGTTTAGGTCGATAACCAGCCATTGCATTTTTTGTTAAATACTACTGACCATAGATATTGAAAAGTAATTTAATTTCGAAGCGCAATTTCCTGTTTGAGTCCATGCGTTTGACAAGCGATTGGTTAATTTCAAAAGTTTCGTAATAAACGAAATAAGGAAAGAAGATTTTCTTCATTAACGCATATCGTCGAAATGTCACAAAAATAACTCAACACACGTGCACATACAGGCTTACCAAAATTTTAACAAATGTTAGAGGCTAAGGTTGCCCGGGAAGGACTATTCCGAAGTTTGCAAAGATATTCGATTGTAGACACGGCGCGTTACACGGCGCTCTTGTACACTTTCGTTCGCACTTCCTGCTAAGTAGTCTTACAAGAAAGTGATGTATTATGTTTACATGGATATCATGCTTAACGTGAAAAGATTGCAAATCGCATTTACTCGCCGTTTTGGTTTTAAGACGGCAAATTTACATAACGTTTTATTGAGCCATTGCAATGACGGAGAGTCATAGATATCACATGTAGAATCAAGACTATTTTTGTCAACCTGTTCGCTGTTTTCGAATTCCCAGCTGAAGAATGTTGAGATGAGTTAACGTAGGATTACATGTAAGCTCACGCGGATTAGACCAAGTGAATGTTAGTTGCTTTAACCCATTACAAAACGACAAAATTTCAGACTGGTCCATTTGTTTGTTTGAATGGAGTTTTACGCCGCATTCAACAATCTTTCAGTTATATCGCGGCGGCTGGAGCACCTAACAATGGAATCTTGGTATTTCTCACACCAGTTCTACCATTACATCATTTCCTAGCCTCCAGCTACTATCCCACATAGGTCTACGGTTATCGACCCATTGGTGAGAGACAAATAGTCGGAAGAGATGGGTGCCGCCGTCGGGGATCGAACCCGGGACCTCTAGATTGACAGTCCGACGCGCTACCAACTGCGCTATGACGGCGGCTCAGACTGGTCCAAATAGAAAGAAGATGCAGACAACAATTTTCAGCCTGTGGAATTCAAAATATCTTATTCTTTTAGGGTAGAAAATATTATGGATAATGAAGAAATTGTTTGTAACAAGCAATTTCTTTTTCCTCCGTAAAGTTTTCAAAAGTGTTTTCCTGCAAAAAATGTGGACAAAGAAGAAATTCCTTGATTCAAGCAATTTCTTCATTTTCCTCAATGTTGTCCAAAGCTTTTTTCTAGAGGGGCGTAAAAGGAAAGACTGTAAGCGTTTTGGGCTGTTTTGTTTGTAATTTCTCATTAGAGAGCTATAGATTGATAACTTTAAATTCGTCAGCAAATTATTTAGTACATATTTTGTACTCATCCCAATTGTGTTTTTTGTTGTTGTTGTTGTTTTTATCATAAAGTATGACTTTTGACCCATTATTAAAGCGAACCTCACATTTTTTCTCAATTATATAGGCCGAGATGGTTTCCAGTAACCAGAAGAAGCAGAACTAAATGTTGAATTTTTTTCGACATTCTACGGACCCCTTAAGTGACATCCATACTTTTTTTTAAATCTGCAAATGATCCAAATTATTTCGTAATTACGAAATAATCTTCAAAGCTTTTCGAAAATACGAAAATCTATTTCGAAATTACTATAAATTATTTTCGTAATTACGAAATACTATTTAGCAATCATGAAATAATCTTCATAGTATTTCGTAATGACGAAAAACTACTATTTTGTAATTACGAAATAATTCGAATAACTTGAAAAAGCTGTATTTATGACGTTTAAGTCACCAAACAAACAAAAATGCTTCAAATAAATGGCGGCCAATGTTGGAGTCTAAAAATAACTTTCAATTTAAACGAATGATTTCATTGGTCGACTGGTTATTCGACTGAAAGGCGCGATTGATCAATTATAGGTAGAGGTTGAATGCATTGCATCTGCCAGAGACGACAAAAACAACAACAAAAGAACGAAAACAACTAGAATGTATGTTCAGAAACAAATCCTTGATATTACTTCTGTCGCCACAATATAACTAAAATAAATGAATACAGTCAAGCCTGCCTGAGCGACCTACTCTAATTAACTAATATTTTCATTAATCTTTAAGAAAAATGTTGCATTAAGCTATTTTGATTTTATCTAAATCCTTTGTTCTTGGTACTCGTAAAAAATGACCAATCGTGGCTGTCAATCATTCGCCAATGAAATCTTTCATTTAGAGCAGAAATTTAACTCCAACATTGGCCGCCATTTTTGTTAACTTTTTTTTTGGGGGGGGTGGGCGACTTAAACGTCGTAACTTAACCTTTTCAAGCTATAGTCATGACAATAAGGTCGCAAACAAGCTATTCTACCTTTTTGTTAGATATTACTTGCCATAAATTTCGAAGCGAGATTTCCTGTTGGAGTTGATGGGCTTGGTAAATGGAGAAGGTGGGTGGGGCCAGCGATTGGTCATTGCTTATGTGGGACAATTTCAACAAGTTCTAACAACATATGATTGTGCATATCACCCGACAAAGTGTACCTGGTAAAATAATCTATTCCAACTGCATTAGTGTATATCGTGGTTACTCAATCCGTTTTCACACAACGCCGCTTTTTATGTCCAACATAAAAAGGCTTTGGAAAACATCATGGATAATGAAAAAATCGCTGATAACAAGCAATTTCTTCATCATGCACGATGTTTTTTGCTGTATAAGACAAAAATGTAATTCTATCGACTTAAACTTGTTCCCTGTATTTTAACGAAAATGTGTTTCATAATATTGAAAAATACGCCGTAATTCTTAAATATACTCAGTTCGAAAAATAAGTGTGCACTTAATTTTGTTTTATTTCTTTTTTCATATTTCACTGAATATCACAATGTTGGTATCAAATTGTAGTGTAAAGTTTCACAAAATATCCAACTTTTCAGGTTTTGACAAAAAGAGAGTTTAGAGTGTGTGTGCTTTTTTTCCCCAAACTTAAGTGGAGATGGTATGAAACTCAAAGTTGCAAAAATACACACAAAGTTAGGTCACATTTAAATTTTGTTTAACTTATGTTATTGAAGTTGTTATTTTAATATTTTGTGTGTCCACCTCTGCTGCTGATGCGGGCGAGTATACGACGTCGTATGGACCTCACATAACGCACTACCACTGCAGCTGGACTCTGTAGGCCAATGTATAAAAGGTCTGAAAGAGTCATATTTTATTATTATTATTATTATTATTCATTTGACTGTCCTCACTAGACTGTAGTTATGAGAGTGATGAAGCGTTTGAATCAAGTTCTGGGAAATAACATTCTCATTGGAAGAAAAATGTTTTTCGATCGAAAAAGGAACGAAGAAAAAGATTAAGAAAAAATATTATCAAACAAGAAAGCATACTTACTTTTTTTCCACGTAATATTATTCAATATTAATGAGTGAATGTTAACCTCTTTGTTAAACTCGTTTCAATTGAGCCATTTCGAATTGAAAAATATCTTGCCCCGCCCACCCCCTCCTTTGGCCCTGCCCATTAGCCCAGACAGGAAGTCCCGCTTCGATTCTAAACGGCGTTACTTTGCTTATAAATAACATGGTTAAATGTTTATGGACAGTATCATGTAACAAAAAGGTAAAATAGTCGTTTGACGACCTAAACATCATAACTACAGCCTGAATAAGCACGTGATGCACGATGGCTTGCTGGCCGTAAATTAAAGCGGTTAATTTGCGTCATTTGTGGCCAGTGACATGTAACAAAAACTGTAAAACGGTTGGTTGGCGACCCAAACGTTGTAACTACAGATTGAATGAGCATTAGCTACGATGTTTAAGTCGACAAACAAACATAAATGAGGTCGATGTTTGAGTCCAAAGTTCACTTCCGGTCTCTATGAATGATTTGAATGAGGGATGCAATCTGTCAAACAAAAGAATTAAATTTCTTTGAAGACAAAAATCCGAGAGCGTGTCTATTTTCACTTCAGGATAAAGATCCAATAATTCACTAAAGGGATGAAAAATGAATGAGAAATAAAATGTACAAATAGATCTAACCTTCTATTCTTGTTGACAAGGTTGCGTGCTTCTGCATTAGGTGACGACCGGTTAGCATTAATTATTTATACAGAGCCTCTGGGACATTCGACCGTACCTCATTGTGGCGTGTTCCAAAATGACAGCGGCTATAGTAGATCGCTGCGCGAGAAAAGTTCTACTGCTGCAAGTCTCAGACACTTTGGGAGACAGGGAAAATCTATGAATATCTATGCAACTGATGAATAGCTTGCCCCGCAATCTGACTCCGAAATGGTGTTTGACCTCGGTATTTAAAGGCGTTATTTTGGAAATTGTTGACCAGTAACACACAACAAAAGAATACAAAACAAAAAAATATCTAAATAAATTATTGGTTGGCGACCTAAAAGTCGTAACCACAGCTTGAATAAGCTGTGGTTACGACGTTTAGGTCGCAAAACCAACAAAATGTCTTCACATAAATTTCAGCCAATGTTTGAAATTAAATATCGTAACTAAAACGTCGTTTTGGTCGCCAATTAGCCTTATGACTCTAAGTTAATGTCCCTGACAAAGCATTTTTTCAAAAGTGTCACTTATTACCCCAGTCGAACTAAAATGTTGGAGTTCAGATGGCGTGGCCTCCGGTCTGTCGATCAATACTCGCTCTTGACCTTATCGCCCAGCCAATCACAACCTCTACCACTGTCGTCGATATTTTGAATTTCAAAGTTGCACCACGAAAAAGAATTCTTATGTGATGACATCACTTGTGACACCAAAAGAAAAGAAAAAAGTACCATACTTTTAGCAAATCAAATTTGTATCAACTTTTGATTTGTTTTGATGAATGCTAAATATCGTGTTGTTTAAGCATACAATCCCTCGCGTATTTACTGAGGGCGAAAGATGTCTTCGTTATACACATAGCAATCGTTTTCCGTGAATTGGGCAACAGCCCTACATTATTTGATCAAATCACGCCCATCTGACGGATCGCGATTTCAATCAAAAAATCAGTCGACCAATCAAATTAATCGTATAGACTAGAAGTGAACTTTGGTCTCCGACAATGGCCGACATTTATGTGAAGCATTTTATTTTGTTTGATTACTAAAACGTCGTAACTACAGCTTGAATGATCTGTAGTTACGACGTTTAGGTCGACAACCAACCATTATACTTACTTATTACATGCTTAGAAAGATAAACTTTGCAAAGAATAATAATAATCATAAAAATGTCAAACCGGAACTTCCTTTCTGAGCTCAGTTAGCATGATCAGGAACTCATTGATTGACATTTATTCTTCACTAAAAGATCTTGCTACTTCCGCTCATCAGGTTTCTAGTCAAAACTATCCCAGAATAATTATTTTTATATGTGCACGATGTTCTTAATTTCACAAGTTTTAGGTGAATCGACAAAAAATCTTCACACATGTTGTTGTGAATACAGCCATTCTACAGTTAAATAAGATACATTCCTCGCATAACGTTTATACCTAACTCTTCAGAAAAACGTATATGTTCTTTTAAGAATTATAGAAAGTCGGAATAATTTCTGGTTATTAATTTTATTACTGTCGTCCATAGAAAGTTTAAAATTCGAATAAATCATAATTCCGAGTTCCATCAATTCAAAATGTATATTATTATTTGTACAATGTTCACTTTTGTCGTGAAATATAACATTAATCTCCTTGTCTCAGATAAATAGAAGAGCGCCTTTGTCACGCGAAATCAAATTACGAGGGGATTCTAATTCTTAATCTTATTATTAATTCAGTACAATTAAATGACGGTATTTAAGACTGCGTTTCTTTCATTCTGTCTTTAATATCAAGAAGGGGACATCGAAGAAAAAGTGATACCTTTTGGGGATTAATAAAGAGTCAAGGTAAATTAATCGACTTGAATTTTGAACATTGTTTCAGAAATTGAATCGAGTTTCGTGAAATTTGAAGTAGATATTAATTATTCAAATTAAATTTGAAATAAACGAAAATTACAAATTAATGGTATTGTTATTGTTCTTTTTCGTTCGGTGTATTTGGTGTCATTAAATGATTCGACGTCAGAGAAGCAAGATTTATTACCCCCCCCCCTCTCTGTCTGTCTCTGTCTGTCTCTGCTTCGTTGTCTTTGTCTCTCTGCCTCTTTTTCTCCTTTTTTTTAAAAAAAATATATAACAATAAACATATTGATCAAGATTTAACCCTTTCCCTTTTTTCAAAATTTTAGACCTGTTCAAATTCAAAGGCTTTGCAGACGAAAATTAAAAGTGGATTTAATTTGAAAAATAACCATTCAGTAGTGTAAAAAACATTGTGGAAAAAGAAGAAATTGCTTGTTAGAATCAATTTCTTCTTTTCCCATAATATTTTCTCAAGTATAAAATCACAGGGACGTAAAAACCAGTGATTGTACAGGAAATGGTTAATATAAAAAAGGTCCGAACCCTCGTAGTTTACATGTACATTGTAGGAAGTTTTGCAGACCAAATTGACTACAACCTCATTGTTGTTCTTATGAGATAAACCTTGCATTAAAACCAAGGATGCAGTAGTTGAAGATCAATGTTTCTTTTGTAAACTGATTTCATAAACAATCCTGTCTTTAAAGGGTCAAGCAGGAGTGAAGACTTAGATCAGCCTGCACATATTTGCAGGATTATCTTTGTCTATACCACCTGCAAAAACAGACATATTACGGGTTCAGCATAGCAAACGTTAAAACCTTGATTAAATATGAGACTTTTTTCAAAATATACCAAGGTGAAGAGAATATTTGTTTTAATTTTGGATTGAAAATAGAAATTTAGTCCATTGTTTCTGGCAATCGAAGTTGGTCTATATTTTTTTGTTGTTGAGGGGGGATGGGTGTTGGGGTGTGCGTGTTTGTGTTGTTTGCTGTTTAGTGCATGTGTGCGTGTATGTTTCCTATTATTGATTTTGTCTTTTATTCATACCCCAATGATAACATTTTAGTTCTTATGATTTTTGTCGAAAAAATTAAAATAAAAAACTCTACCATCTCGAGGAAAAACAACAACAACAACAACAACAAATAATCAAACAAATAAAAAAGAAAACCAAGAAACACATCAGTGGATCACTTTGTGTACTTAAACCATTAACAGACAGCAAAATTTTGGACTGATCCAAATAAAAAGGAGTTGCAGACGAAAATCTAAAGTTAATGAAAATTTAGGATTTTTTCAACTTTTCGGATAGAAAATATTTTGTCAAAAGCAATTTCTTCCTTCTACACAATATTTTTCTACTGGTTATTGGAAAACAGCCTATTCAAGTTATCGTTACGACGTTTCGGTTGCCAAGCAACAATTCTATTTTTTTATTTCATGATACTGACCATAAGTTTTGCAAAATAACGTCGTTTTAAAAAGAAGCGGGACTTCCTATTGGAGCCAGTGGGCGTGGCCTAAGAAATGAATTGGATGGGCTAGCGATTGGTCGATTTACCTATCGCTGCTGTCAATAAAAAGCGATCAAGCAAATGAATCAATAGGACTTTCAGTTTGAACTCCGCCATTGGCCGCCATTTGAGTAAAGCATCTTTGTTTGTTTGGTGACTTTAACATCTTAACCCATTCCCACACAATCTCTCCTTTTTACGCCCTTCAAGAAAAAAAGCTATGGAAAACATTGTGGATAATGAAGAAATTGCTTGCAACAAGCAATTTCTTCATTATCTACAATGTTTTCTATCCAAAGAGACAAAATGATTTAAGATTCCATCAACTTGAAATTGTCATCTGCAGCTTCTTTTAATTAAGACCAGCCTAAAATTTTGCTGTGTTGGAATGGGTTAACCACGGCTTATTCAATTAGTTGCTACGACTGTTAGGTTGCCGGCAAACCATTTGTCTGTTTATTGTATGTTACTGACCATCGATCTTGCAATATGTCGCCGTTTGAAATCGTAGTTGACCTTCTTGTTGGAGTCGGGGGCTTGACTAGCTCAGTAAGTGGGTGGCGCTAGCGACTTGTAAATTATTGCCCTGTGATAGAAATGAACCATTTTCTGTATAATCCGATATTTGAGAATAAAAAGATTGAAAGGGTAGGTTTGAACATAAATACATTACAGAAATCACCATAATTGATAACGTTTATTTATACATCTATCTTTTCTTGCAAATAAATGGGTTATTGCACGGGAAATCTGCTTTAATGCTTGCGATTTCAAGAGGGACGCTGTCGCGTTACATTTAATTTGAAGATATAAATGCTAAATAAACGCCTTTTCATTGAATAATGCAGAATAATAATGCTATTTCATCAGAAAATTAAATTTACTTTTCAGTTACTTTCTACCTCATTGATTTCGCAACTACTGACAATTTAACAATCGCGGTTGTCAATCAAGTAATCAGTATACCAAGGAAATCATTCATTGACATCAGACATGAGTTTTGATTTCCGACATTGGCCGCCCTTTTTAGTAACCTTTTTTTTGTTGTTGTTTGTTTGGCGACTAAAACGTCGTAACTGCTGTACCTCAGCTTTTAGGTCGCCAACCAACTGTTCTACTTATTTGTCACTCACTACTGACCACAATTCTTTCAAAATAACGCCGTTTGACCCTTTCCTGCACAATCACTTGTTTTTACGTCCTATTGATTTTATGCTTAAGAAAATATTGTGGGAAAAGAAGAAATTGCTTGTTACAAGCAATTTCTTCTTTTCCCACAATATTTTCTACCCTACAGGTCGGTTGCTTTTCAAATTACATTCACTTTTATTTATTGTCTGCAACGTATTTCACTTAGGACTGGTGTAATTTTTTTAAAAACAGGAAAGGGTTAAAATCGAGCGGAACTTCCTGTCGGAGTCAATGGGCGAGGCTAACCATTGGTCAATTACATTGGAGTGAATACGGCGCCATTAGTAAGAAAAAGGACTTATTGTTGATGATCATGTTTTTTTTCTGTTTTTTTTTTCTTGTGAAAGAAGTTTGTGTTAGAGATAGAAAATCTAAAGACCTATCGCCGAAGATATTGTTTGTTTGTTTGATTGAAAGCGGTTAACGCCACTTTTAACAGTATATCAGTTATATCGCGGCAGCTTAAGATCCTGACCACGGATTCTTGTGAATAGCTTGTCACACTGCAGTAAACAGTTATTTGATTAGATTTTTAGAGACAGTCTTCAGTGAAAATAAAAAAGGTTATCTTCAATTCTTGTAATGTGGTATGAAAGATATCGAATTCATAAAATGACCTACGACTTGAGAAAATAAAACCCGCATTAAAACAGTTTTAAATATTTTTGTTAGCACATTCGTGATTTGACACCAGTGATATACCTGTGAATATCAGCTATAGGATATGATGGCGCCTTTTCGTTATCGTGAAATTGACTCCATTTGCAAACGGCGTCATATGTTTCGCCGAACAAGCTGTATTTACGACTATCATAAAAACCAATATGATAATGATCATAATATTGAAAATAAAAAAGATAGAAATAAAGAAAATTACAAATAACCCTCAAAATAACCGTCGGAATTCAAATATTGGTTAATCGTATTTGATTGTGTTTTTGTTGTTGTTTTTACCTCGGAGATCTTTAACTCACTTACCAATATTTAGGTATCACCTCAAATAATATCATAGATGATTCAATTACTTTAATTTGATCCTGACCTTTACATTGATCTTAAATCGATCTTGGTGCCATCAACGCTATTTATTACAAGGAACACACATTTAAAAGATGAAGAAAATATCTCCTTTTTTCATGGAGGTATGAAACGAAACATCTAATCATTCTGTATGAACACGCCAAGCGGATTCATAATGAGTGTGATTGGGTTTTTCCTTTCATGCCTCCATGAAAACAAAAATATTCTCTTCGTTTCTTATAATCAAATTAACGAGGCGGGGAAAAGAAATATTCACAACTTGGGATACACTTGTGTATACAATCGAGCATACAAAAAAGCTGTGTGCTCAAAACTTGGTTCATGGGGTATGAATACTTTTTCGGCCAATCAGAACCCTCATTTTTGATAAGCGAAACTGACAAATGAATTATTGCATTATGAAACATTTATAGCCTTCAGCTCAAATACAACCTCAAAAAATGGAGTACAGAGTTTGAAAAAATCCCCCCACACACACACAAACAACAATAACAACAAAACAACAACAACAAAAAAAACAGATCCTTGGAACTATACCTTGATTACCGTTCAAACTTTAGAATACACTTTTATATGAGAGAATAATATCTATACTGTAAAAATGGTATATTAAGGGAAGTTATTACCCTGATACGGTACATATTGAAAATTTTAATCCGATCTTTGAAAAAAAAGTCAAAGATATATACATAAGTAAATGGCACTCATCCATAGATGCTTCTTCCTCCCTAGTTTTGTTTCGTAACCATAAATTGAGTTATGAAATGTCAGATTATATAATACTCCTTGAAAATAGAAAACAACGTAATATATAAGCAAAGATTAAATTATCCTCACACGATTTAAAAGTGGAAACAGGTCTCCACCAAAATATCAACAGAATTGATCGAATATGCGAATAATGTACCTCTAGAGATATTGCAGACGAATTTCATGTCACTTTAATTTGTCCCTATCATAAGGATTTAAGATCTAAGTATATCCCTACTTTTTACCATAAACATCCTAATATGTATAAATTTACCACATTACTTAATACTGATAATAAAAAGCAACTTATAAATCTGTCATCATTCTATTTAAATGCCTCACAGATGAGAAGAAACGATCGAGTCTGAATAAATATATTCATATTTATCCAAGGCACCGTTTTTTTTGTTTTTGTGTGTGGACGACAAAAGGGTTGTAAAAACAGCTAGAGATAAGCTGTGTTTGCAATGTTTTTGTGGACCCGGAAACGGTGTTCTATGTCTAATTTAGTTTACGCTACATTATGATACTCTCAATATTAACATGGTATAATTAATATTGTTTATTTATGCGACTGTTTGTTTCCATTGTAGGTTTTATAACATGTTATTTTTTGGACTTTGAGCGTATATGCTCAACGTCTGTAATAAACTTATGTTCTGTTCTGTTCTGTATATTGTATGACATAAATGTCTAACAAAGAGAGATAATTACATTAAGATTAGAGCCCAATATGTAAATTTAATCGTCTTTAATTCAAAATTCTTTTAAATGACGCATGTTCTTTCTGCTGATTTAAGCACATTTCAAGGAGTTTTACAGACTATATAACTTATATCCTAGATAATAGCGTATATTACAAGCGATTTCAGCACTTTCTTCATTTTTAGAAAAAGTTTTCCGTCCCAAAATACAGTTTTTAAACATCTTTTCAACGAAGAATTGTCGTGTGAAACTTCTAGAAATTTGGACTAGCCAATACATATGTCGTTTGGACGTAGGCTAATATACAAAAATGGTTGTAACTTTGTAAGGTTAAAGGAGATTAGCATTTTTCATTGTTTACCTTTATTTTTCCGTGTGTGTATTTCCGTTTATTTATCGTCGCTACCGTAGCACATGCCTATATGAGCGACGCCCCCAGAAGACGGTTAGTTGTTACGGGGGGTAGTGCAAAGATACAGGACGAAACTGCCGAGAGCTCCGCCTGGTTCTTTAACGTGCTCGGTGGATAGCACCGTCACACGGGGCCTCGGATTAACGTCTCATCCGAAAGACATTTAGTTTGTTAGTAGATATGGTCAGCCCAAGGCTCGAACCCGTGATCAACGCGTGCGAACTGCCACTGGAGGCCTAACAACTAAATCCATTGAATGCCTACACCATAAAAATTTCAGGAACATTGCAAACTCTGCCACTGCTTTTTATTGCCACATGAATTAATTGTATAGAAATTGTAGACATTCATTCAAAAGCATGCTTTTCAACTCCCAGTCAATCTTGCTTTTGAAGCATCTCAAGAAAATAGCTTTGGAAAACATTGTCGACAATGAAGAAATTGCTTGTAACAAGCAATTTCTTCATTGTCTACACTGTTTTCTACACTACAAGGCAAAGGTTTTCTACATTTCACTAAACATGATAACCTATTACAAAGAAATTTTCTTGATAAAATCAGGTTTTGCTAGCTTACAGTACTTCTTTTATTTTTCTTTGATAACGGACCATTTGACCAAATGTGGCTGTCAATCAAGTAATGTATCGACCAATCAAATCATTCATTCAGCCCTGAATTGAGATTTGAACTCCGTCATTGGCCGTCATTTGTGTGAAACATTTTTGTTAGTTTTGCGACATAAACGTCGCAACTGTAGTTACGACGTTTAGGTCACCAACCAACTATTCTGCTTTTTGTCACATGTTACTGACAATAAATTTTGCAAAATAACGCCGTTTAGAATCGAAGCCGGACTTCCCTTCGCAGTCAGTTGGCGTGTCCACAGGAGTAAGTGGGCGGGGCCAGCGATTTGTCAATTCTCAAAGATTATGGAAGAGATAATTACGTTGAGCAATCAACTGAAGACAAGATACGACAAATCTTAACCATTGTTATGCTGAATTAAAAATTCTATACAGAATTGCTTTAAAATCAAAGGACTGACAGTACTCTTAATAAAGGTCAACATTTCTTTCGAAATTTGATAATTGAAACAACTCTGGCTGAAAGAGCATAAACAGGAGGTGTAGACCAAGATCTGACTGCACTTATGTGCAGGCTGATCTTTGTCTATACCTCCTGCCAAAACAAGAATATACTGGGTTCATCATGTCAAGTGTTAAATGTTTTCTCAATTTTCAGCTTTATCTCTTGGTGTCAGTGGAAACGCAATGAAAATTGAAAAATTGCGTACGCTCGTATGAAAAAACTTAAACAACGACAACTGCATAAAAAAAGAAAACAAATACCATACTATTGTAGAAGCTTGGTCGGTCTGTTTAGAGCCTCTTACATTTAATAAAGAAGTCCTGAATTCAAGTATCAGTAATTCCTTCTCGAAATAGTCCTAATTTCTCGGGGACTAGCACAATAAGTCCGAACCTTTAATTGTACATAAACGATCGCATACATATGATAGAATATGGATAACATTTTCTCAGTTGACAGGTGGCGTCTGTCAATCTGTGAATCAACAAATCGATCAATTAAACCATTCATTTAGACTTGAAGTGGACTTTCAACTCCGACATTGACAGAAATTCACAAGAAGCATCTGTGTTGGTTTGGTGACTCCAACGTCGTACCACAGCTTATTCAAGGTTGTAGTTTCGACGTTTAGGTCGGCAACCAACCATTTCACCTTCTGAAACATTTTACGATACATAGAATTGTAAATAACGGTGTTGCATATCTGAATTATCTATCGCCAAGACTGATCATCATTACATATATTCTAAAAGATCAATGACCGTCATTCTATCAGTCAGCCATGCTGTTATTCGGGAATGTTAAAACATTGAACTGTCTCGTCACAACTCGTTGTAAGAATTCAAGAATAATGTATAGCAAGAAACTGAAAATGGGGTATCTATGGATTTTTTTCACGTCACAGATTTTTATCATTTTAAGAGTTAACACAACATTATTAAAACTTAATATGCAAAAAATTTAGAGATCGTTTATCAGAATAAGATATAGTATTTCCTTAACTGTTAACGTATTTCTATTTTAAGATTTCGCTCTAAGAGTTTCAATGAATTTTTGGATGGTCAGTGGTGCATTAAACGGATGTTCTCACGCTTTTAGTATAAAAGGGGTTGGTTACGCACTATCCCCTCACACAACCAACGTCATAATGACGTCACTAGGTGCAACATTAGCTGATTTTCGATTGTTCTAAACTGTCGTAAAATTAAAATAAACATATACAACAGTTGACACTGACCCCTTGATGTGACTGAAATCATTAAGTTGGCCGTTGTTCTTTTCTTTGTTTCCTTTCGTTTTATTTAGGTCGTATACAAATGAGGTCAAGCGGTGTCGACACTAGAATGACGTGAATCCCAACAAATAACGATTGATTTCTCTGAATCTTTATAAAGTAATCACAAAAGAGCCACTTTTGCTGAACAGATAACCATGGAGACAATGTCTGCTTTATATTTAGGCTCGTTTATGTGTGTTTAGGGGCAATTGTGAAAACATTCTATTCTAGGTTTTAGAAATGTCGATACACTCCTTTTAAAGGAAGGTAACGATGTTTGTTTCATGTCACAGATTTTGATCATTCATATTCCCTTTCATACACTATTTTGATAAAATATTCTGAAAAGTAGTTTTGTAGAAAATAGAAGTCGTTTATTTAGAATAAACCGGGGTATTTCCATAATAGCTTACGTAGGCTGTTAATCTATGTTTATATTACGCCGAGACAGACCCTATGACTATTGGGTGTCTGCATATTCTTGAAACTTGACCAGTCTAAATTTTGCCATCTGGGAATGGGTTAAGAATGTCACGTTATGATAAAAATATGTCAATAATAGTATTTGTTCATTGACTTGTAGATGTTTATGGTTAAGATGACCCTAGTATTACTGGTGATATTTTGCCTCATTCAATCCTACAAATGTCAAGTGAGTTTTTCTACCAACTGGGGAAGCGGAAAAAGATCGGGCATGTTTGCGGCCCCGACAGATCAGTCTTCTATATGTTTGTCGAGAATGGAGTACAGCATATTAAAAGATTTAACAGCAATTATACGAGTAAGTGTTTCTTGTTTTATTCGGAGTAGTTAGCATTATGTCATCTACCACTTTTAATCTATTACCAAACGACAAGTTTTAGCCAGGTCTCAATTGAAAGAGATTGCAGACGAAAATTCAAAGTTTGTAATGTTTTACTTATTTATCTCTTTATTTTCTATATATATACACACATTTTCATTGATTTGACTTTTATTGGTCCAATTATTTATTTGGTATTTTGGGGTAAAAAGCATTGTGAAAAATGACGAAATTGTTTCTGATGAACGATTTCTTAATTTTCAACAGTGTTCTTAAATCCTCTTTTCTTGATAAGTGTAAAGTGCGGATTTGTTTTGGAATGGGTTAAATTGTTAACCAGATTTAGCATTATCATATTGACTGTCCAAAAAATGGTGAATAAATCAGACAGACAATTGACAGAAGGCTAGCACCACCCACTTTTTCCGCTGGCCATGCCCACTCACTGCACTTGCTAAGCCCGCCGACTCCCACAGGAAGTTCCAATTCGATACTAAAAGGCAGATGTCCCTTTTTTCCGTTTTGCAAAATTTATCTCGAATAGAAAGTAACAAAACGTATTAGATGTTTGGAGACCTAAACGTCGTAAGTACAGCTACGAGATGTAAGTCGCTAGACCCCCAAAAAATGTTTTAAAACGGCCAATGAAGGTGGGTGTTCAAAGTTCATTTACTTGGAGTAAGTAATGATTTAATCGATTGGTCGATCTATTCTTTGTTTAAAAGCCGCGATTGGTCTATGAATGTATATCAATGAACAATATAAATTAGCCAACCTGAGTGTCTCTTTGTGAGCACAAATAAGTCTAAAGTCGCCGATTCCCTGTCTCGTATTTTGTTACATTAGGAATGGGTGTTTTATAGTTTAGTCGCAACTCCATATCTGGGCATATAATTCTTCAAGAATTTTCTCTATAAAAAAGATACGTTATTTTGTAAATTGGAACAAAGCAACCAATCCCAAAGACGGTGTAAGACAGGATTGGTTGCGTTTATTGTGTTCTGCTTATTTCATTTTTCAGAGGGAGTTACGACAAGCTGCAAAGTGTTTGCAAGAAAACAAAGAATTTGAATACGAATTCTCAAATAATCAAAGGTAAATGTTGAGTTCTTTGAAAAGAGCTTAAGTTTCCTAATGACACTTAATTGACCTGTTTTATTGAATGAGAGACAGAGAGAGAGAGAGAGAGAGAGAGAGAGAGAGAGAGAGAGAGAGAGAGAGAGAGAAAATAAAATAGTTACAATCCAGTTAAACACGTGATTCAAGTCTCGATCTCAACGTCGATCATACACTTTTCATATCCATCTATCGAATTTTAAACATACGTATCTGACATGCATTGATGAATTGACCAATCGCTGGCCCCATCCACTTACCCCGCTGGCCCCACCCACTGATTTCAAACAGGATACCTAGCTTCGAATTTAAACGGCTTTATTTTGCAACATCTATAGCCAGTAGCATGTAGCAAAGAAAAACAAGAAAAGTTGGTTTGCTACATCTAGAAATTACCCTTTTGCGCTGTGCTTTGCTGTCTTTGTTAACCTGTTACTTGACGACAAAATTTTTGAACTGTCCAAAGAAATTGCTTACCATATCTTTAATTGGTGAATTTTTGTAAAGACCGTTGTACATTGTGGTAGGAAACCTTGTGAAAAATGAAGAAATTGCTTGTCATTAGCAATTTCTTCATTTTCCACGATGTTTCGATTGCATTTTCTTGAGGGTGTCAAAAAGCGGATCTTTGTGGGAATGAGTTAAAAGGGAAACTTTATGTAACAAGTAGATTTTTTTTTTGTGTGTGTGTGTGTATTTATCATTATTTGGTTCATCTAATTCCCGACGATATCTAGATAGGAAGAAGGGACTGGAATTTGTTTCGAGTTATTCCGAGCGTCATTTGTCTCCAATATTCATAATTGAATTGTCTGTTTTTGTGGAGATGTAATTTAGCATCACAATCCGAAACAATTCACCAAGTAATTAAGGAATAATTAGATTTACGTAAACAATGTACTGAAATCAATTTGTCTTCATATATAACTACCTTGTAGGCATAAATATCTACAGTGGTTTTTCGCTCGAAGCTTCATCGGTACAAAATACTCAGACGTTTAATCCATTTTTCTTTAATGCTTTCCAATTGTTCCGGCGAACTATCACTTGTTATGTCACCGAAACACACACACACACACACACAAATACAAAAACAGTGAGTTTATCAAAATAATAAAGTCACTGTTTGGTAGAACGTATTTGTTCTTTGCTTGCTTTAAGCATTGAGCTTTTTATTTCATATTATTTTTGTTATCATTATTATCTAATTACCTGTTATAAAAAATCTAAAGTTTCTATCTTACTCATTCTGTGAAGTCATCAAAGTTTAATATTGTCGAAATTATTGTTAGTTGATATGTCTATTAAGAAAGAAATCCCATTTATAAATATTCTATTTTTTTCTTTTCAGATTTATCGAGCAGTAACTGCGGGCAGTACGACTGATATTCTATCGGTTTGGAAAAGGTGTTTACTCTTAAAATTGTCTGATTCGAAACAAAATTAGAAGAAAAAACAACAACAACAACAAAAAAAAAACCAGAAAAAATCAGCGATAATACTAGTTGAAGACAATGCAAAAAACTTGAATATTGGGCAACTTTCAAACAGTTTAGTCATCAAATTTACACGTACAATGTAACTGAAACTACCTTTGAAAAATAAAAAAAACCTAAACAGTTGTTTGACCCATTACCAGACGACAAAATTTAAGACTGGTTCAAATTAAAAGAAGTTGTAGCCGACAATTTAAAAGTTGTGAAATTTTAGGATGATTAAACTTTCTGGGTAGAAAACATCGTTAAAAATGAAGGGTTTGCTTGTTGTGAGTATTTCCTTCTATTTACATTATGTTTTACCAATTGTTATACTTGGTTGATGTGTCAAAAAGCGTCCTTGTGTGTGAATGGGTCAATGGAAAAATTGTTGGTAAAATACAATAAAACAATAACGTTCTAAAATCTTTATTTCGTTACATTTAATGGGATCGATGTTTTTATTTGACTTCTTTACATTCATCCGGCAATCATTTTGTTTGTCCGAAACCCGCTAGTCTGTATAAATCTTCAAACTTTTGCATCAACAGAAAAAAATGTGGATTTGATATTTTACGTCGAGGAAAACATGACAGGTAAAGGAAACCCAACGCGAGTGTTTATTCTTAAAACAGTTGTACTCCGCGAGGATTTTCGTCCTCAAATTCTTCAGTTGACGGCACATCCCTGTCAATCAAAAATCGATTGACCACTCAAATTATTCACTTAAGAGATGAAGAGAATATTTTTTGTTTTCATGGAGGTATGAACCGAAAAAAACTAATCACACTGTATGAATACGCGAAGCGGATTCATACTTAAGTGTGATTAGGTTTTTCGGTTTATACCTCCATGAAAACAAAAAATATTCTCTTCATCTCTTAAAATGACTTGTGCATTCGCTGACTTCAATGGGTCAAAACTACAGATATCCCGTCAGGAATGAATATCAAAAAGACAAGACCATACTGATAAGATTGATAATGGTCGGAGGCATTTCGCTGGTAATAAAAGCGACAAAATATCGAGTATGAGTTCAAGACTGAATGATTATTCAATTTGACCAATTAATATTGACATCTGTTGTTCGACGAAGTATTCATTATCAGCTCGGTGTTATGATTGAAAGATCGCTAGCCCCGCCCACTCGACCGCTTGCCCCGCCCAAAGACTCACTTGGCCCCGCCCACTGAATCCGCTGGCCCCGCCCATGGATTCAAACAGGAAGATCACTTCGATTTTTGAATGGGGTTACTTTGCAAACTAAATGGCCAGTTACATGTTACAAAAGTCAAATGGTTAGTTGGCAACCTAAACGTCGTAACTACAACTTGAATAAGCTGTAGTTACGACGTTTATGATGGCATACCAACAAATATGCGTCACATAAATGTCGACCGATGTAGGGTTTCGAAATTCTTTTCCGGTCTAAATGAATGATTTAATTGGTCAGCCGCAATTGGTCAATTGATTGATCCTTTATCTTGAGAAAAACACCTATATTATAAAAAAATCAACACTTTTTTTTTTAATTTAGAATGATGTAGTAGACTAAAATCTTAGTTAATGATTTTTTAAAACTTTTTTTCTTATGGAGAAAACATGGATATTAAAGAAATTGCTTACAAAAGCAATTCTTTCAAATACGAAAATGTTTTTCTCTTTTTGTTTGTTTGTTTGCTTTTTGTTTGTTCATTTTTATTTTTTATTTCTATTTTTTTTCGGGGGGGGGTATAATCAGACAGTTGTGACGTCTTTAAAAAAACAATGGAATTTTCAAACGTCATAAAGTTACTTTATTTAGGTAGGTTTTACAGGATAACACATAAACACGTTGTTTTAACTTTTCGCTCTAGCCCATTTCTACACGGATCGCGTTTAGATGTGCAAAGAAAATCAACAGAAAAGAAAAAAATGACAAGGTGACGAAGAGCTTGTTACAAGCAATTTCTCTTTGGTAACATGATGTTTACCATATTTCGTCCAAACCACCTTACCTTAAAACTCGAATTGTCGAGTGTAACATCTTTCAACTGTGACCAGTCTAAAATACTGTAGTCAGAATAGGCAGTGGGTAAATTGTACTAGGGAAACTATTAGTTAACAATAATATCTGAATGAGCTTAATATGATTGTGTTTTTCACTGCTTTGCATTTGATAATACATGTTACTTTCTGCATACCTCAGAAAATGTTTCCATTCTACATGCAACATAGTTTTAGACTAATTCATTTATCTAACATTTTACTTTTCCATCCATTGATTTTAGATCCCTGTGATTTTATAACTGAGAGAACATTATAGAAAAAGAAGACATTGCTTATTACAATCAATTTCTTCTTTTCTACAATATTTTCTAGTATACTGCATGGTTATATTTAAAATTTAATCGTTCATATATTTTCGTCTGCAAAACCTTTGTACTTGGACAGGTCTAAAATTTTCAGAAACAGAAAAAGGGCTAAACATCCAGTGTGATAACCCAAAACAGGGCCTAAATAAGCTTGACTTGATAAGTTTTCTGGCTACATGGGGCTAATGTGATGGTACATCAAATTAGCTGTGCCGTGTATTATACATAGATTATTGGTTCATTCGTACAAAGTTCAATGACGAGATAAACGTCTTAAGATTTTATCAGCCTGATGTTGACAGCATAGCTGCCCGAAGATGACAGCCTATGTACAAAAAGTTGGAAAGATCGCAACCTGGATGCTTTTCAGTTTGAAGCTGACGGCACAGCTCATCGTAGCGGCCCTAAATACAAGCATTTTCCAAAACTTTTAAAGGGAAAAAAATACATCATTTTTTATCACATATGTATGTAAACAGGAGCGAGTAGACAAAATTGCATAGATAAAACGACCTTCTATCACCAATTATCGCTTATGTTTCTATATAGCCACATGTCAACTCTGACCGGAAGTAGAGTACAGATCAGCGATATTAGTACGTGTAGAGGGTGGGCTCGTGCTCAAGTAGCTTAAGTTAGACTGATTTGTGATGATCATCGAGGTTTCAGTATATCCTTAGCAATCGTCCCAACTAATTTTTAGTGATTTGAAAAAAGGCTTAATCTCATGTGATTCTTTCTGGTCATATTTATGGAAATGGAACTTCAAAAGGCAAAAAATGCATTTGAAACGTGGTCGTGTGAATAACAATATGGACTTTCTTGAAAACGAAGCGCGCAAAAATAAAAGAAGAAATAACAACAAACACACAAAAATGAAAAAAACAACAAAAAAAACGAATGTTTAACAACAAAGCAAAATATTTGAAGCAAACGCTAGTATATGATACGCCACTAGTGTTGGATTATTGTCATATCGTAGAGTTGAAATCAATATGGAACCAGGATTTTGATCTTTACAGATTTCAATAAGGAATGTTTATAGACGTTAATCTAATACTTAGATCGTCCGATCACTTATACAGAAGTATTATCAGTGGTCTAAAAGTTGAAAAAATGGTAAATCGCAATGATGTGATAACATTCTGAATGAATACATCAAAGAAGGTATCGATATTTTAGGCAATCATATTTTAGATATCTTTAATTCTATTTTTTCTACTGGTGTTTACCGAGAGACATGGACCCAGGGTATCATCATTCCATCTTTTAAGAAAGGTGACAAAAAGGATGTTGAAATTATAGAGGCATAACTCTACTCAGTTGTTTTGCGAAGTTATTTTCTTTAATTCTAAATGATAGGATTGTGGCTTATTGTAATATATTTAAAAGTATTTCAGATGCCCAGTTTGGTTATAAGACGGGATGCTCGACAACTGAAGCTGCCTTTGTACTCCAATCTGTAATTGAACATTTCATTAAAAATAAAAAAGAAACTTTATATTGCTTTTATCGACTTGAAAAAATGTTTCGATAGTATTAATAGAAAAACTTTATTTTATAAATTATTTAAACAGGGATTTGGGGGAAAAACTCTACGCATTATAAAGTCTATGTAGGACAACATTAAATCTAGAGTCAAACATTGTGGTAAACTATCAGGTGTATTCGAAATTGCCCTCGGTCTTAGGCAAGGGGAGGTAATGTCGCCAGTCTTGGTATCTTTATTTCTCGAGTACTTAGAGTTGTCGTTACTGTCCAATAGTCCATTAGGGGTTATCCTATAGTTGAACATCTTATTTTTCTTATTTTATTTGCCGTTGATATGGCTATTTTAGCTGATCTCCTTCTGATCTACTACACAATTTAGATTCTCTTTTGAATTATTGTAGTACCTGGAGATCAGAAGTAAATGCAACCAAGACAAAGGTTATGGTTGTAAGAAAGTCTAGTCGTATTCGTGAAAACGAATAGTTTTGCTATAGTGGCAATATTTTGGATATAGTATCCCAGTTTAACTATCTTGGTACAGTCATCTCATTTAATAAATCCTTTGCGAAAAATATTGGATATTTATATGACAAGGGACTGAAATCGTTAAATGCTCTTTTAAAAAACTGTGAAAATTTCCCATTGAAACAAAGTATTTTGCCAACTTTTTTTTATTCATTTGTGGGCTCCTCTTCCGAAATTTGGGGCTTTAATAAAACAAAATCGTTAGAAAGAACTCATGTCAAATTTTGTAAGAGAATATTAAAAGTTCGATCAAGCACTTGCACAATGGGTGTATATGGAGAATTAGCACGGTATCCACTTTATATAATGCATTATTTCAAAATTATACAATACTGGTGTAAACTTATAGGAACCGAAAATATCATTTTGAAGATAGCTTGTGATATAAGTTTATCAGGTTTTAATAAAGGTCATTTGACATGGGCCTCAAGAGTCAAGCAATTGTTGGATTGTTACGGGTTTTCATATGTTTTGATAACCCCAACACTGTTTCTCTTAAAACAGGAATGGCAAGGATCTCTAGATAGTAGTCCAGTTTTGATGGAGTTTAAACGTTTTAAGTCTACATGCTCTTACGAAAATTACTTGTATATATTACCGACAAACACTAGATTTTACCTAACAAGAATGACATTTTAGCTCACTATCTTAAAATTCAAATTGGTCGATATAGTAGCAGTCCAACACCCAGAAATGGAAGAATCTGCCTATATTGCAACTCAAATGACATTGAGGATGTTTTTCATTTTATATGTATATGTCCCAATTATGCATCCCTACGAAAAAAGGTATATTGACTCTTTTTTTCACAAGAAGCCTTCTTTCTATAAATTCAACTTACTTATGTCCACGTGTAATGTCAACACGTTAAAACAACTGTATAAAATTTATTGAACTTGCTCTAAAGTCTGATAACCGTTACATTCATACGAATCAATTAGTGCAATGAGAGGTAAAAGTAGTGCAAGTGCACATATGTATAGTGCGAAAATTTACTATGATTATACGCTCATCCCTCTCCTATGTTTTTCTCGATGATTTTATTGTTAATACAATTGTAACGTACACGTCCGCTATATTTATTTATGCCAATTCCAAAATTTTGTCAAATAAACACCATGTATCATTGCTCTTTCCTTTTACCTATAGACTAAGACCAATAATTGTGACTGAATTGTATTACTTTGTATATGTTTGTATGGCTATGAACATTTTGTACTTGTCGGTTAATAAAATTTCTGTTCTGTTCTGTTCCAATAATAATAAATGGCAAGGAAAACCTTGCATTCATTTTTTTCATGTTCATATTCTTTTTCTAAATAATTATTGATGCAGATTTTCAAAAATTTAAAGATGACATTTTGCAAGATCGGTATTTAATAGCAGTAAGATGCCATTTTCACGTAAGACATGTCTTATAAATAATTTTGGTTGATGTTCATTGAAAGGCTTTAATTCTGTCTTCAATTCAATGAAAAATCTGAACAATTTCAAGCTCCAACAGGTAGATTGAATCAGAAGATTCTACAAAACATTTTAAAGGGCTAAATATGGAATAATTTCATATTGATTGTTAAAAGGTAGTAAATGAAAAGAGCTCTATTCGAGACTGTTTGGTTCGTATATGCGGCAAGTAACAGTTGGTTATTTCCTATCGAGTTCACTATTAAAACTATGCACTGTCCATAAATCTGGTATACATCGTCTATAAACCGTCTACATGGCCTTGGTTGGTCTTTATGATTATCTACAAAGTTTTCCTTCAAGGCATTAAATATATTTGTATTCAACTATTTTCAACGAATTTTCCATTGTGTGTGCGAGCGTGCAGATTTCGAATTACATTCGAAATTATCTCTAGAAATCGCGTGTTGACATTTTCGGACGGTACCAGATATCAATCACGCGTTAAGACAGTCTTATTCAGGGAAAACCTTTCTCTAAAGACCGATCATAAGCTTAATGAATTATTTCCAAGGGTTGGATTCACTTTCTCAAAGACCCGTTACCATCCGATCTTAATCTTCTTTCACTAACAGTCACCGAAATCTTGATTTACACATCCCTCGGAGTAAAGATATGCCTGGCAAGAAGTTTTCACCTAATGAATATCTCATTTATTACCGTGAATCTGTAAAAATTTTTAAACCCGATTTACTGAAAACCTAGTATGCAGTTTGTCTTTTTGTGCATTAAGCGTCACATTTATGAATATAAAACATCTATCGGTTGACTGGAAGTAGTCGTATGATACGAGGCGTCTTTGGCCATAAAGCGTTCGCCTTTAATTAAAAAATATTATGTGACCTGATTTATAAGACTTGTCTGGGAGATATAAAAAGAAAAGACATGCTTGGTAAGATTCAAGATATGTTTACTAGAAATGCAGCCTCTGGAACACAAGAATTTTCTTTTGTAAGACCTACTGGCATATAATTTGAACCAAAAAGATCCACTACCAAAACTGGCAAATATAATGATATTGTTTCGAGGCATATCATGAAGATAAACATCCCGATTGTTAAAGCGGCTCTTGCACAGATTTTTGAATTGCGAAAATTAAAAAAAATTCTCGAAAATTCGGAAATCGATGTGTTTACTGCTTAGATTGGATTGATAAAAGACGTTTCACCAGAGGAATATCGTAAAAAATATAAGTAAAATCCTGATTTTTGTGTAATTCCCTTCCCAAAAAATTACGCGTAGCGAGACGCCTAAAATCTAATTTAAATTTCGAGCCTAAGACTAGCGCATGCGCAGCATACGTACATAGAGGTCATGGTCAAGGAAAATCACGCGTCACTCTTTTCAAAATGGGAAGACATAAACATAAAAGCGACAGCTCGGAAAAAGGGCTCAGGCTCTTCGACAACACAAATATAGATCTAGACAGATAAATATTGGCGACCAGATAGATCGATGGAAGGAGCTGAAAGAGATAATAGGAGCTACCAACGACAGCGCGGCCGCGGAAATTTTGATCGACAAGTAAGTTTTGCATCACCCCACTGCCATTTATTTGAGCTAACTTCGGTTTATTTTCACATTAATTCATACAGAAGTAAAATCATAAACATTTATTGATTCGTTTGTCTCGAATTTTCCGATCTGTTTTATCGTACCATTGATTCTTCGAACTTCACATGCCCTCACGAGAACGCAAGAAATTTTGAGCAAATACATAGAATTACAGCTCCGTCTGAAATACTACATCACAATACGGATACGAAGAAAGCATGATTTATGGAAGAGTAGGCCCAATGAACACATGATGCTTCACAAAAAATGTGTAGATATGACATTATATACAAATGATAGAGCATATTATTTTTTCATCACACATAAGAGACCAATAAAGGTCATGTCTGTAAAATGTGGTGCCAGAGCAACAATTTGAACTCAGGCAGTGCCCATATTGCAAAAATGCAATACTTAACATTATAGGTATGGGCATATGCACTGAAAATTGTGGGACCCAGTCTAAAATTTAGGGGCGATGGTCAACTTGGCTCCTGTTGATCTTTTTTCCTGCATGAAATTCTTTCAGTTAACCCATTCCCAGACAGTGACGCTTTTGGGCGCCCCTAAAGAAAAGCAATTGGGAAAACAAGTGTAGACTGAAGAAATTGTGACAAGCAATTTCTTCAGTTTATCCACTGTTTTCTACCCATTTAGTTGAAAAAAAATTAAAAAAAATCCATAAACTTTAAATTGTCGTATGCAACTCTTTTCAGATTGGACCAGTCTAAAATGCTGTTTTGTGGGAATGAGTTAAATAGTTTGACAAGTTATCCTTTTTTTTTACTTATTTATTAATACTTTATTGTTAGTGACCATTAGAATTACTTTTGTTTATTAACTGATGTTGCATGATATTTGAAAATTCTTGAATTTGATGCTGCTTTAGCAATATTTCACAGTAACGTTCTTACTGTTGTGCTTCTTTAGTATCACCAATACCAGTTTAGGACTTTGAAATTTAACCCCAAGGAAATGATATAACTACATGTATGTGACAGGAATAGAACCATTAAACATAGTCTTCACTCGGATTATGAGTCTGCAGCCCTACCCACTGAGCCCTGCAGGAACCCAAGAAGTGAGGACCATGCATAATGCTGAAATACAATTGTAGAATATTTATTCCATTAATGTGAAAGTGCTATTTATCTTTCCTTCTATTTCAATTAAAAAAATGTAGATATAGATTACAGTTTTCTGCAACTGCATACTGATGTACAAAGTCATGAAGTCCTAGCTAGTATACACTTATAACTGATAATTATAAATCGGTTCTCATAACATTTAGCCCATCCCCACACAATCCAGTCAATAAAAGATGCCTAAGAAAACCTGTGTTAATTCTAGGCAGGGGGATTGGGTGATCCCCAAATTTTTCAAATATCCCCCATATTTAGTTGTGTTGGTTTTTTTTCTATAAACAACAGGCATGAAATACCAAACATGTCTCAATTGTGTGCACTGAAATCCCCAACAACTTTTTCAAAATCCTAAAATGAACACTGGAAAATATTTTGGAAAAGGAAGAAATAGGTTGATACAAGGTATTTCTTCATTATTCAAAATATTTCAACCCTAGTAGCCAAAACTTTCAATTTTTTTGAACTTCAAATTGGCAACTTCAACTTATTTTAATTTGTTTTTGTCTAAAATTTTGCTTTCCAGTAACATTGGCAACGGAGAATCGATGTAACTGTTCTTAACACAATACTAGTAACATCATTTATTGTTTTGAAATCCTAATAGTAATTTCTCCTTCTGAGAATGTGTATAATTCATTATTGCAAAGGTATATGGAAAAGCCGTTCTGGGCATGCAGTTGCTTCTCTAACCCTCCAAACACCAAACTTGAAACAGATATTCAAAATGTTGACACCAGCACAACAAACAGCCACTTTGAAGGTACCTGATTAGTCATCTGTGACTGAGGACAGTGATGGATCAGCAGTCCAGATGGTTATAGAGTATTTGTCTTCCATTTTTTAGCTCAGCTGGGTGTAAAGCACTTAGGTTGAGCTATTGTGATTGACTAATGTCTGTCATCTGTTTGTCTACAATCCTAAAATATTCTCCTTATCTAAAGACCTAAAAAAAAACAAACCCAACATATAACCCTCTAAGAGGTATCTATCCATTTTTTATGGCACACATTATTTTTTACCCAATTCTGTCTCAATTGTTGTTTGAATGCAATATTCTGTCTAGTATTTTTGAAATCAAAGAACTGAAAGCTTTGTAAGCTAGCAAAGCATTGTTTTGTTCAGAAATCTTCTTTGTCAAACGATATGATAAAGAATAGTTGTGGAAAACAATGTGGATAATGAAGAAATTGCTTGTTACAAGCAATTTCTGCATTTTACACATTGTTTTCAACCTAGAGAGATAAATATTTCAGAATTTACAACAATTTGAAATTGTCATTTGCAATTTTTTGAATTCACTTACAGGCAGAGATTAAAATACATAAGAACTACTTTTTATTCATCGATTGATTGAATGGGATTTAACGCCGCTTTTGACAGTATTCGAGTCGTATTGCGGCGGCTGGAGTACCTAACAATGGATTCCTGGTATTTCTCACACCAGTACTACCACTACATCCTTTCCTAGCCTCCAGCTGCTATCCCACTTAGGTATACGATTATCCACCCAATGGTGAGACACAAATGTCGGAAAGGATATGTGCTGCCAACGTGGATCAAACCCATGACTCTCATGATTGAAGATTAGGAGTCTGACAAGCTACCGACTGCGCTATGGCGTTGCCATTAATTGGATAAGCCTCCCGTGGAAGTTTGCACTCGTTGAACTTTGAGATGACCTCAAAATTTTGTCTGTTAACTTAACCTATCAAAGCTGCTGCTTTGCTTGCTAAAACGGAGATCGTATATTAGAATGAAATGTCTTTGTCAAGACATCTATGTCTAATTTATTTTCGGTGTTAGTACATGCATTTGTCTGTGAGTTAGTGCATGCTTCTGTCCATTCAGATTTTTGTCCGGTGCATAGCTTCTACATTTATTGATGGATTTGAAATTTTTTTTGCACAGTCGTTCTTCTTGATGATTGCGAGTGTCATGCGAAGTAATTGTTGTGATGCCTCAGTGGTCAAGTTCACGGTTGAATGGCAAACAAGAAAATTGACCTTCTCTGCAGCCTAACTTCTACATTTAGGATGGAATCGAAAATAACTTGGCACATTTGTTCTATGATGAGTGTGAGAGTCATGCGAAATGTTTATTGTGAAAAAACCAAGTTCACAGCCCAAGGCGAAACAACAGTTTGATCTTGTCCACAGCATAATTGGTACATTTATAGATGGATTTGAAAATGAATGGCACAGTTGTTCTTCTTGATGAATGCTAATGTAATATGATACATGCAAGGTCAAGGTCACTGTTGAAGGTGAAACGACCTTGTCCAGAGCATAACAACAACATTTATTGATGGATTCGAAAATAATAGTTGTTCTACTTGGTAATTGCTAGTGTCATGCTAAAAGATTCAAACGATTCTTGTGATACGTCCAAGGTCAAGATTTCAGTTAAAAAAAATTATGTGCACATCATTGTCTGTACAAATTAGTGGGCACGACATGTTGTCCCTGGACAGTCTATTTCTTGTTTTCTTATACTAGCTACCTATGCATTTAACCCTTTCCTGTGCAAAACCAGGATTTAATGTTTGCTGTGTATTGGTAATAGAGAAAACATTGTGAAAAAAGAAGAAACTGCTTGTAACAAGCAATCTCTCCCTTCCCACAATATTTTTCACCACATAAAATGATGTATTTTCAAATTGCATCCAATATTTATTTATGTAAGTTTTCTTGTTGAAAGCTGCAATGAAATGTGCCAGAGTATGATGGTGCATCAAAGGCTTGACATGACACTTCCAGTTTACTTGCGTTTCAAAACACTGACAACAGTTTTGCCATACACCATTTTTCATGATGTTGACTTTTATCACTTTCTTTGCATACACTACCAAAGGTAGAAGTATACTGGTATCATGTTCTCTGTGCGTCTGTCTGTTCTTATGTATGTCTCACAGTTTGTCTTCACCTTCTTTCATATTTCAGTCTACATTTATGAATGAATTAATATGAATTTTTTATAGATTGCTCATAGTCACCTGACATTGTATACATTGTATGGGTTTTACCATTTTTGGCTCTGTCATAGAAAAAGGGGGCTTAATGCAAATTTTCTCTTTTAGAAAAACTGATAACCTCTTTAATCATGAACTTCCAGTTTTGTTTTGTTTTAGATGGAAGTAACTGGAGATATCTTTGACATCTGCAAGGTAAATGATCATCTACAGAACTACTCAAGAAGTTGCTTTGTAAAGAAAATAAATCGTATCTTGCGGTAACAATGATTTTACTAAGAAAGAAAGAAGGAAAGATTTGAAAATCATCTCATTTAAACTAAAGCCCAAGATCTTCAATATTTAGAATGTATAATTGCCTTTAGGCCCTCAGACAAATTACTTCCATCTAGTGGTACTATTGAATGAAATTTATCTGTAAGTTATGACAAAATGCTTTTCCTCTGACATAGAGCGGTGGGGTTGTATTTTTTTTTCTCAATGAAATCATCTAGTTTTCCAAAGAATGAAATTATTCAATTTGATATTTATATTTCTTTTCAGAATACCTGGCCCTTCTGTAATTCAGGATAAGGACATAAAGGCAGTCCAAATTCCTATTCCAAATAAAACCAGGTAAATTTCTTCTTTCTAAAATCACCATGAAGAACATTTAATTGAATTTTCAGAATGATTTTGATGTAAACTTTTTATTATATCTTTTCATTTTTATACGCCCGTCGAAGACGGGACGTATTATGGGATCACCCGTGGCGTCCGGTTGTCCGGGCGGTGTCCACTTCTTTGTCCAGAGCATAACTCTGTCACCATAAGTCCGATTGACTTTAAACTTGGCAGTTATATTCTTCTCATCAATACGGAGTGCAGTGCTCAATAACCATAACTCTACCTGGCCTATTTTTTGAGTTATTGCCCTTTGTTGTTTTTCATACTTGAATCTTGTCCGGAGTATATCTCTAAAAGTATTATAGCTAGGACCATGAAACTTTATAGGTGTATAGATCTCACCAAGGGGGGTGCAGTGCACAAGAACCATAACTCTACTTGGCCTATTTTTTGAGTTATTGCCCTTTGTTGTTTTTCATACTTGAATCTTGTCCGGAGTATATCTCTAAAAGTATTATAGCTAGGATCATGAAACTTCATTGATGTATAAATCTCACCAAGGGGGAGTGCAGTGCATAAGAACCATAACCCTACCTGGCCTATTTTTTGAGTTATTGCCCTTTGTTGTTTTCCATACTTGAATCTTGTCCGGAGTATATCTCTAAAAGTATTATAGCTAGGATCATGAAACTTCATTGATGTATAGATCTCACCAAGGGGGAGTGCATTGCACAAGAACCATAACTCTACCTAGCCTATTTGAGTTATTGCCCTTTGTTGTTTTTCATACTTGAATCTTGTCCGGAATATATCTCTTAAAGTATAATAGCTAGAATCATGAAATTTCATGGGTGTATAGATATCATCAAGGGGGAGTGCAGTGTACAAGAACCATAACTCTACCTAGCCTCTTTTTTGAGTTATTGCCCTTTGTTGTTTTCCATACTTGAATCTTGTCCGGAGTATATCTCTAAAAGTATAATAACTAGAATCATGAAATTTCATGGATGTATAGAGCTCACCAAGTGGGAGTGTAGTGTACAAGAACCATAATTCTACCTAGCCTATTATTTGAGTTATTGCCCTTTGTTGTTTTTCATACTTGAATCTTGTCCGGAATATATCTCTAAAAGTATAATAGCTAGAATCATGAAATTTCATGGGTGTATAGATCTCATCATCGGGGAGTGCAGTGTACAAGAACCATAACTCTACCTAGCCTCTTTTTTGAGTTATTGCCCTTTGTTGTTTTTCATACTTGAATCTTGTCCGGAGTATATCTCTAAAAGTATAATAGCTAGAATCATGAAATTTCATGGATGTATAGAGCTCACCAAGTGGGAGTGTAGTGTACAAGAACCATAATTCTACCTAGCCTATTTTTTGAGTTATTGCCCTTTGTTGTTTTTCATACTTGAATCTTGTCCGGAGTATATCTCCAAAATTATAAAAGCTAGAATCATCAAACTTAATGAATGGATAGAGCTCACCAAGTGGGAGTGCAGTGTACAAGAACCATAACTTTACCTAGTGTATATTTTGAGTTATTGCCCTTTGTTGTTTTTCATAGTTTGTTTGACGAAAAATATTAATTCAAAATAACCTCAGTTCTATTCAAACCCCCAGTTAATATGAAGCAGTGTGACGGGCGTATCTTGTGACAATTTGGCACCTTGTTTAAGTTGGTTTTTTGTTGTATTTTTTCTTTGCTATATAAAACCTGAATCCTGTTATTTCATTTTAATTCTTACAATATTACCCATTTTAGCACATCATGACAAGAGCAAGTGTACAGCTCCCAATTGAGGCCCATACTCGAGGTTAAATATCTCAGAAGTTCATATTTTGACCTTGAATAATATTTATCCCGTGGTCTGTTTATTTACATATGTTATTCGATTATGTATCTTTTCCAGTCAACTTTGATTGTTCTTTGACAAAGGATACATCAAAGTTATGGAAAGGGCAAACAATGTTAACCCATTCCAAGACGGAAAATTTTTAGACTGGTCTAAATTTAAAGGAGTTGCAGACGACAATTTAAAGTGTATGCAATTTCAGATATTTTACACTTACTTAGTAGAAAACATTGTGGAAATTGAAGAAATAGCTTGTAACAAGCAAGTTATTCATTTTACACAATGTTTTCCCAAATGTTTTTCTTTAGGGTGTCCAAAACAGTCACTGTGTGGAAATGGGTTCAGTCAAAATTGTCTCTTACCAAATTTAGGGTGGAAATTGACAGACCTAGAAGATTTCTATGATCCAGACTATGATCCTTATGATCCAATGTACCAACCAGCGGATTTCAACATTTCCATTGTGACAGTTTTGACCAATAGCTTTTGATTAGAACTAGCAAATTAATTTCAATTCACCGTTACTCGCTCGTTACTAAAATATAAATTTCAAATGCATCTATGATTACATATTTGACTTATTCTTAATCTTGTATTTACTCACTGGGCATGGATCTAACCAAATCAATACCTGTAATCTGCTGAGGTTTTAGAAGCATGGGGACAAGTCTCAATGGTATAAAAGAAAGTGGGGACGTTTTACAAAATCTATTTATCACATAACAATCCCGCTAATAGTGCTTTACAACCAGAAGGACATTGTCCCCATGGCCCAAAAAAAATTGGGACATTGATGATTATATTTGGGGCAATGGTGCAAAAGGCAGCCTTGGCAGATCACTGCCATACTTTACATATTGTCTCTTTTTTGCATTATTGGCCATAAACAAAGTGTTCTTAAAATATAATTTAGTATCAGCAAGGATTTTTTTTCAATAAATATTAATATTATTTACTTTAATAATTATTATGCCCACCTTGGAAGAAGAGGGGTATATTGCTTTGCACTTGTTGGTTGATCAAAGGGCCTGTCTGTGTCTGGAGCAAAACTCATAAAGTATTGAAGCTAGAATCGTGAAACTTCAGGGATAGATAGATCAAATCACGGAGAAGCTCAGTATTTTAGAAAGATAACTCTGCACTTCATATTTTTGTATTTAATGGCCTATGCTAGTTTTTAAACTTTATTTCTGTCCAGAGCATTACTCATTAAGTATACAAGCCAGAATCATGAAACTTGACAGCTGGATAGATATCATGTTGGAGATATTATCTGAATAAGAACCATAACCGTAAGGGCTTATTTTCAGAATACGGCAATTCTTTGAAGTCTTTTGGTAGAAAGTCAGTAGATGATGATACAGTCCAAATCTCACAGCTCTAGGCTGAATGATATGGGAGAAGATTTCAAAGATTTCCGTAGTAAAATCAGGGATTGCACAGAAAAGGGCTAATTTTCAGAATATCAAAGCTCTATGCGTAATTGTTTAGGATATTTTAATATTTTTTTACGGACGGACAGGTGGATTGGCTGACACCAGACATTTGTGGATCCCAATAGCTCACCTTCAGCATGTTATGCTCAGGTGAACCAAAAACCTGGTATGCACTGTAGAGGTCAAATTTTTTGCATCAAATGTCATGATTTTTTGCCAGAATGTCTGTCTGAATAATATTTTGGTCAAGATCTGTGTTAGGTCACTTGGGTTCAAAAACTATGTCTCAGGGCAATATGATGTTTTACAAATATTTCTTTTCATTGCAGGTATAAACGTGTTTACTCAAAAGCTGCGAACAACTGGTCAGTTATACCTGTTAGGGAGTAAAAAGCTACTTCTACATTTCTGATTTGTTACTACAAATTAGAAACAACTACACCTAGAAGGAAACACCATTAAGAGCTAAAACACCTATGCAAATTGATGACCCTAAAAGAATAGCAAAGACAATATACCAAATATCCCCACCGAAAACAGCAGAACTGAAGGCAAAACAAGTGTCGAGAATAAAAGGAGAAAAAAGGTTAAACTAAAGTGAAATGCACTCCGTTTGTTGGGATTTGAACATATGACTGCTAGATAGATTGACAACAGGGCTTGCCAGAGTGGGCTACAAAATATTCAAATCAACTCAAATCAAATGGATCATATGAATCTGAAAGGATTGGGGTCATCGAGGGATGAACAACATTCAATATCTAGATCCTCATGGTTTGCTAAAAAAAAAAAAGAGCGATGGCACAGTCCATTTGGGACCCAAAGGACATTATTCCAGCATTTTTAATAAAAGGTCACCAGGCAATGTAACGGCAAAATATAAAGCCATTCAATCTCATGGTTTCTCATCTAAGAGCTATCTAGACTATCAACGGGGATAATTCTAAAAGTGTTTTTGGAAGAGTTTTGCCCCTATTTCTAATTCGAATTTTTGCATATTCCAGCACCTGCAGCCGAGCGTTGGCACCTGTGGGCGGTGCTCTTGTTTTAGTTTTCAGCTTACTTGAGCACAACATGCTCATGTTGAGCTTTTGTGATAGTTTATTGTCTGCTCTACAGTGTGTATTCTGTTTTCAACAATTTCTACAAGTCAAAAATTTCAAGAAATCTTTCTCAAATTTGCTGTAAATGCTTTGGTCATCATAAGGAATATTCCATCTGAATAAAGTGACTGTGACCAATATATAGAGAAAAAGTGGCCTCATTGAGAATTTTCTTGCTCTTCAGATCATAATTTCTGTTCTACCATTCCCAAACTTGCTGAAATAGATACTCTTGTATTTTCTGTGTTACAGCTTATGTGATCAAATTGTTGGTCTTTTTATTAGCTCAACTGAGCTATTGTGATCCCCTTTTGTCCGGCGTCCGTCCAGCGTCCGTCCAGCGTCCGTCAACAATTTCTTTAAACAACATCTCCTCCTAAACCACTGGGCCAATTTGAACCAAATTTGGCAGAAATGTTCCTTAGGCGGTCCCCTTCAAAAAAAGCTAAAAGAATTGAAATCTGTTAAAAACTCTGGTTGCCATGGCAACAAAAGTGAAATTTTAAAATAATCTTTAAAAATCTTCTCCTCCTGACCCAGAAGGCGTAGAGCCTTGATATTTTGCATGAAGCATCAGTATATTGATCTATTACAAAATAGCTAAAATCATGATCCTCAGGACCCGAGAGGCGGAGCCCCAGGGGGATGGGGTTTATATAGAAATAAAGAAGGATTTTTTAAATGACATCTCCTCTCAAACCACTTGGCCGATTTGAACCAAATTTGGCAGAAATGTTCCTTAGGTGGTCCCCTTCAAAAATAGCTAAAAGAATTGAAATCTGTTAGAAACTCTGGTTGCCATGGCAACAAAAGTGAAATTTCAAAATAATCTTCTTCTCCTGACCCAGAAGGCATAGAACCTTGATATTTTGCATGAAGCATCAGTATATCGACCTCTTTTAAAATAGCTAAAATCATGATCCGGGGGGGGGGTTATATAGAAATAAAGAAGGATTTTTTAAATGACATCTCCTCTCAAACCACTGAGCCGATTTGTATCAAATTTGGCAGAAATGTTGCTTAGATGGTCCCCTTCAAAAATAGCTAAAAGAATTGAAATCTGTTAAAAACTCTGGTTGCCATGGCAACAAAAGTGAAATTTCAAAATAATCTTTAAAAATCTTCTCCTCCTGACCCAGAAAGCGTAGAGCCTTGATATTTTGCATGAAGTTTCAGTATATTGACCTGTTTCAAAGTAACTAAAATCATGATCCTCGGGACCCGAGGGGCGGAGCCCCTGGGGGGGGTATAGAAATAAAGAACGATTTTTAAGTGACATCTCCTCCCAATTCACAGGGCCAATTTGAACCAAATTTTACAGAAATGTTCCTTAGGTGGTCCCCGTTAAGATTAGCTAAAAGAATTGAAATCCGTTAAAAACTCTGGTTGTCATGGCAACAAAAGTGAAATTTCAAAATAATCTTTAAGAATCTTCTCCTCCTGACCCAGAAGGCGTAGAGCCTTGATATTATGCATGAAGCATCAGTATATTGATCTCTTACAAAATAGCTAAAATCATGATCCTCGGGTTTCCAGGGGCAGACCCGGGGGGGGGGATAAGGCATGAAGCATCAGTTCAGACTTCTTTTTTATTTCTGAAATTATAACCCATGGAAAAAGTTTTTTCCTTCTTTCAAATCAGCACTTAAGCCATGGAATTTGTAATTTAGACTTTTGGATCCCCAAGTTCATAGTCTTTATATGTAATTGTGGCCCACTTGTTTCATAATCCTAACCTTAACATGAAATTAGACTGTTGAAAGAAAAAGAGCCTTTATCTCAGGTGAGCGCCCCAGGGCCAACGGCCCTCTTGTCTATTAATTTGTTAAAAATATTTGTTTGGTCATCAGAATGACCAATTATGTTTATACATTGATAAGGGCTGATGAATAGGCACAAAAATAAAGTTAGTCAAGCAATTTAGGGTCATCTTGCTAAAATTTGGTGCTCCTGGGCATAGCAAAATTTAGGCCTCAGATTCACAATTTGTGTAGAGGTCTTCAAAGCAACATCATTTTAAATAGATGTCCATACGAATGATTGGGTTGAATGCCACTTTTAACATTAGTTCAGTCACAAAGGCTGGAGCATTTAATCATGGATATCTGGTATTTCTCACCAGTGCTACCACTACATTCTTTCAAAGCCTCCAATAACTCATCCCACATAAGTTTAAATTTATCCATCCTTTGGTGGGAGTCAAATTTCCAAAAGGATATTTGCGGCCGCCTTGGATAGAACCTGGGGCCCTAGTCCAAATAGTGCGTCCATAAAAACCAAATGGCAAACTTTTAGACTGGTCTGATTGGAAAGAAATAACAGATGACATTTCAAATTGTTCTTAAATTAAAAACTAGAGGCCCATAGGGCCTTATTGATCACCCGAGTCCAAAGAGCACAAAAACAAATAAAAGTCCACCAGATTATGCTACATAATAAATATCAAAGCTCTAAGCCTTTTAGTTTGGGAGAAGCAGATTTTTAAGTTTTCACTAAACAAGCCTATGTAAACTTGGGACATCTTGGAACAGGCAAATTCTAACCCTAGGGCCATAATTTATACAATCTTGATGGAGATCCACCAGGTGATGCTACAAGCAAAATATTAAAGCTCTAAGACCTCCTGTTTGGGAGAAGAAGAGTTTGAAATTTTCACTATATAAGCCATATGTGAAATTTGTGATGTTCGAGAGTGGGCTAATTATGACCCTAGGGCCATAATTCATACAATATTGATAGAGATCCATAAGATGATGCTACATACCAAATATCAAAGCTCTAGGCCATTCTGTTTGAGAGAAGAAAATTTTTAAGGTTTTCACTATATAGCATATGTTAAATTTGTGACATCCGGGAATTGGCTTATTTTAACCCTGAGGCAATAATTTGTACTATCTTGATAGAGGTCCACCAGATGATGCTGTATACCAAATATCAAAGTTCTAGGCCATTCTGTTTGAGAGAAGAAATTTTTTAAAAATTTCATTATATAAGCCTATGTTAAATTTGAGACATCTGGGAATTGGCTATTTTAATCCTGAGCCAATAATTGGCTCAATCTTGACAGAGGTCCACCAGATGATGCTGTATACCAAATATCAAAGTTCTAGGTCGTCCTGGTTGGGAGAAGAAGACACTATATAAGCCTTTTGTAAAACTAGTGATGTCCGGGAATGTGCTAATTCTGTCTCTGGGGCCATGATTTATACAATCTTAATAGAAATTCACAAGATGATGCTAAGTACCAAATATAAAAGCTCTAGGCCCTCAAGTTTGGGAGAACAAGATTCCTGAAATTTTCACTATATAAGCCTATGCTAAACTTGTGACGCCCAGGAACGGGCTAATTTTGACCCTAGGGTTATAATTCATACAATATCGATAGAAGTCCACTAGATGATGCCACATACCAAATATCAGAGCTGTAGGTCTTTCGGTTTGGTAGGAAAAGATTTTGAAAGTCGTCACTATGTAAGCTTATGTACACCCCCCAGCATAGCCATTTCTGGACAGATTATTTTTTCTTTTACAAACTTGATAGTCCTTGCCCTAAAGACTCTAAATACCTTATAAGAATCTAATCTGACAACCGCTTCACGACACAAAGATTTTTAAAGATGTACCCTTTTTTGCCCCTTGTGGTGCCCCAATGGGAGATAACTCTATGATGTATACAAATCTGAAACGCCTTCCCATAAGGATGCTTTCTGCCAAGTTTGGTTGAAATCCGTCCAAGGGTTTGTAAGAAGAAGTCGAAAATGTAAAAAGTGAACGCACGGCGACAGACAAAACACGATCACAATAGGTCACCATGACCTTTGGTCTGGTGACCTAACAAGTAACAATGCAGGTAACACTGTGTGAAAAGGAGAATATGCATTTTACAAGATATATGCGTTTGTACTTTTCCGCAAAGTTTTCCATGATAATATTTTGCAGGGCCTAAAAATGCTCTAATGTGTGGTATTAGTTCATCAACTTTACTAGAGTAAACAAACATTGTTACATTAAAAAGGTTGAACATACAGGTCTCATGGTCTTTAACAAGAAGAATTTTTAGATGTTCTTTGTTTTGGCCTTTCTCTGGTTCACCTCTATTGTTCATTCTTCTACTTTTATTTTGCAACAATCAAATTATTGTTTTTACCAGTGCATACAAGAACTCATTTTCAAATATTTGTTTAATGGAATTCCTGTGAGGACCTATTTGGACAACTGGTCATATATATGAATATCCTTTTGATGTCATTCACAAATAACTAGTGCTATTATCTATCTGTTATATTGATTATTATCATTGTCAGGTACATGTATATGAAATATAAAATTGTACACCAAAATATTACTTTGATAACTTTTTAATTCGCTACATATAATTGATACAATGGTGACTCGGGACTATTTAAATTGCACAGGGAATGGGCTAATTCTGTTTCTGGGACCATGATTATACAATCTTGATATAAATCCACCAAAAACCCAGGCCCTCTTGTATGGGAAAAGACATTTTTTGAAATTTTCACTATATAAGCCTATGATGAACTTGTGACGTCTGGGAACGGGCTAATTATGACACTGGGGTTATGATTTATCCACATACCAAATATCAGAACTTTAGGACTTCTGGTTTGGTAGAAAAAGATTTTTAAAGTTGTCACTACATAAGGCTTTGCACCCCCATCCAAGCACGGGAATTTCTAGACAGATTATTTTTTCTTGTACAAACTTGATAGTCCTTGCCCTGAACACTTTCAATAACAAATGTTGCCATGAACCTAACTCATATTTATAGTTAAACCTTTCCTGTTCATTTCCTGTTTTTTTCGTCCTGGCGATTTTATAATTGAGAAACTATTGTATTTGAACTTTCATCTGTAAATCCTTTGAATTTGGAAATATCTAAAATATTGCTATACACGAAAGGGTTAAATGGCACATAAGTTCTGAACAACTATGAACAATTTTACATGCAATCATAAATGTTAGGATAATTGGCAAAAGGCTGACCCTGCCCATTGACTCCGGCAGGAAGTCTATTTATAAAAGAAGTTATTTTGAAACATTTATGGCCAGTACTATGTAAAACAAGAGGACCATGATGATCCTAAATTCTTCATCTGGATCATCTTCCATTCTCCTGTTTGAAAAATGCAACCAGAGCCCAATAACTGTAACCAGTTTCATGAACATTAAGCCAAATGTGTGGCCTCTCATGTAAAACAAGAATTTGTCATTTAGGCCCCCTTTTCCCGTTTTTTTCTTTTTTTTTTCAAATAGAAACTTTACATAGTCAATAGGGTTCATCCCAATGACCTAACAATAATTCTGGCTACGTTTCATGAAGACTGGGGAAAAATTGTGGCCTCTAGAGTCTAAATAAAGTCTTTGTCAGGTCCCTTTTCCATGTTTTCCAATAGAACCCTCCTATAATCAATAGGGTTCATTCTTACGACATAGAAATTGTTTTGGCCACTTTCCTTGAAGACAGCCAAAATTGTGGCCACTAGAGTTTTAACAAAGGAATTATCATTTAGGCCCATTTTTCAGTGTTTTCCAATAGAACCTTCCCGTAATCAATAGGGTTTATCCTAATGACCCAACGACAATTTTGGCTAAATTTCATGAAGACTGAGCCAAAATTGTGGCCTCTAGAGAGTAAACAAAGAAATTGTAAGGTTTTTCCAATAGAACCTTCCCATAATCAATAGGGTTCATCCTTGTGACCTAATAATTATTCTGGCAAAGTTTGATACAGAATAAGCCCAATTTGAGGCCTTTAACCAATTCCCACACAATGACGCTTTTAAACGCCCCTCAATATAAAAGCTTTGGAAAACATTGTGGAAAATGAAGAAATTGCTTGTGACAAGCAATTTCTTCATTATCTACAATGTTTTCTATCCAGAAAGACGAAGAAATTTAAAATTCCATCAACTTGAAATTGTCCTCTGCAGCTTCTTTCAATTTGGACCAGTCTAAAATTTCACTGTGTGGGAATGGGTTAAAGCGGCTCTTGCATAGATATGTTGCAATTTTTCTAAATAAGTTCATTTAATGCAATTACCTTCGGATTGCAATACAAACAAAGACTGGCTATGAAATTTTGCTGAAACGTACCATAATCCCGGTTATTTTAGTCGCTTTTGTCTGGAGGCGAACAAGACAAGGGGGTTATTCTCGTCTATTTTTAGACCCGATATTTTCGCGCGGGAATCTGGGCACTTTAGCGAAACGTGATAAGGGACGCACTTCAGCGTGACCACAACCACGTGACTTGTGCAGAAAATTCAAAACAAACATGGCTGAATCAACATCATCGAGCAATGGAGAGGTCAGTTTTACTCATAATATTTGTTTGTTTGTTAATATTTGTCGACGGCGGCCTCTATTGTTTGTGTAATAATATAATAACTTTTTAACTCACTGGTACCTTTAGTAAAAACTTGATCTGGAATAATGCATTTGCGATAAAGGAAAACAAAAATTCCTTTCCCTAGGCTAGCTTCGTTTTCTAACAAATTCAAATACGGGAACCCATCGACGATCTTTATATCATGGAGTGTTGTTGATTTTTTTTTTGTCAGAGTCTGTACGTTAAACTTGATTTTCACATATATGCTTGTCTCTCACCATTAGGTGGATGATCGTAATGCTAAGTGGGATAGCAGCTCGAGGCTAGGAAAGGATGTGATGGTGGTACTGGTGTGAAAAATACCAGGAATCCATTGTTAGGTGCTCCAGCCGCCGCGATATAACTGAAATACTGTTAAAAGTGGTGTTAAATTCAATCAAGCGTTGGAATGTCAATCTAGAGGTCCCGGGTTCGATCCCCGACGGCGGCACTCATCCTTTCCGACTATTTGTCTCTCACCAATGGGTTGAAAATCGTAGACCTATGTGAGATAGCAGGTGGAGGGTAGGAAAGGATGTAATGGGAGTACTGGTGTGAGAAATACTAAGATTCCATTTTAGGTGCTCCAGCTGCTGCAATTTAACTGAAAGATTGGTGAAAGCGGCATAAAACCCCATTCAAACAAACAAACATAATTCAATCAATCACATATCTGCGATTTTAATTGTGATATCCTCCGATTTATGTGAGACATATCACAGAGTGCTGTGTTATAGTACTATGGTGGTATTCAATCTGTAGTTACCATGTTTTGGCAAATGATATACAGTATTGAAGATTGCACATGTAAAGATTTTTATTTCTGGACATTCACATCTGCATGTGTCTGATTATTTATATTTTTCATTTATGGGGGGGGGGGGGGGGTCAGCATCACAGGGACATGTTGCATTTGAATTCCTTTATACTAGATACCAAATATAGCCCATTGATGGTATAAAGTAGAAACATCCAAGTGTGACAAGTCCCTATTAGCTACGTTGTTCGCAAATATTATGATTTGTTGAAATTATGGATTCTGTGGCTTACAGGAGGCTAAACCAAGTGAAATGCCAGAGCTTAGACGTTCAAAAAGACAAAGATTGTCCCGTCTGTTTGAAGATATAGATATGGTAAGAAATAGAAATTATAGTTCAAGAAGAATTTGCATTAATTTTGTAGTCTGAATTCATATACCGGAATCTTTTCTATCAGAAATAATAGATTATCCTGGAGGCAAATTTAGTTTTGTTGTGAACTCAGTTTGTCTGTTCCACCCCACATCATTTTATACATGCATATCAGTTTTTGGATTCCTTTTTTCTGTTTTTAGCTTTTTTGTATTCCTTTTTACTGTTTTTAGCTCACCTGAGCACAAAGTGCACTGGGTGAGCTATTGTGACTGGTCATCATCCATCTGTCAATCTGTTAGTCCGTTCACAATTACAAAATAATATTATCCTCCTAAACTAACCATGGAATTTGAAAAAAACTTCAAATAATCCTTAGGTGATGCTCTTTCAAAATACCAGTACTTTAAAGAATTGAAATCCATGAAGAACTTTGGTTGCTGTGGCAACAGAGTGAAAAACTTTAAAAATCTTCTCTTCCCAAACCATAAGGCCCAGGCCTAGGTTTTTGATATTTGGTGTAACACAACATTTATTGACCCATTACCAAAGTACTTCAAAGAATTACCGTATCTTGAAAATACGACCTTTTCTGTGCTATCTCTGATTTTACATGGTAATAAAAAAGGAAATCTTTGAAAATCTGATTCTTTCAAACAATAAGGCCTAGACTTTGATATTTTGTGTAAATCAGTATCTATAGACACTCTACCAAAATATGTAAAAGAGTTACTTTATTCTAATAACTAGACCTTTTCTATGACTATTGTGATTGCTGATTTTCCATATAAATAAAGAAGGAAACTTCTTCTCCCAAGCCATAAGGCATAGAGCTTGAACATTTTGTATGGTTCAATGTCTATTGACCCTTTATCAAAATATAATAAGGAATTACTGTACTCTAAAAATTAGTCTGTTTCTGTGTGATCCCTGCATTTATAAATATGAATTTAAAGAAGGAAATATTTGATAATCTTCTAACAAACCACAAGTCCTAGAGCTTTTATATTTTGTATGTATCAATGTCTATTGACCCTTTTCCAATATACTTCAAAGAACTAAAGTACTCTGAAAATTAGACCATTTCTGTACGATCCCTGATGAGCCATGATACTCTGGGAAGTGATATAGGACCATCATAGTCCTCTTGTTTTTAGCTTTTTGCATGTAACAGACAATGGTTCACTACCCTTTCATTTTTATTAGCGGAATTGAACTTGTAGTAATTTTTATTGAAAGTTTTACATACAACATGCTACATCTATGTTACTGTACAAGGTAAAGCTTCAAGTGTTGTTGACAAATGACAGCTGTTGCTATTTTCATTTGGTGTTGTTATCCAATGACAGCTCTTGCCTATTTCCTTCAGACACATCCATCTTTGAGTGAAGAAGAGAGTACTAGAGGGACAGGATGAGGGAAAGGAAGTAAAAAAGGGAAGCGTGTCTTTACGGCAAGGCAGTTTGAGGAGGGAGAAGAGGACAGGCTTGTGAAGAAAGGAAAGAGAGAGCAGATGTAAGTAGAATGAATGAACATGTATCTATTTCATATTTACAAGAATTTATATTAGTAAAAACTGGTCAAATTTATGTTTTTAGCTCACCTGAGCACAAAGTGCTCATGGTGAGCTTTTGTGATCGTTGAATGTCTGTTGCCCGTCATGTGTGGTGTGGCGTCAACAATTGAAGTGTTTACACTCTAGAGGCCACAGTTTTTACCCAATCTTCATGAAACTTGGTCAGAATAATTGTTAGGTCATGATGATGAACCCTATTGATTATGGTAGCATTCTTTTTGAAACAGGAAAAAGGGCCTTAATGACATTTCTTTGTTTACACTCTAGAGGCCACAAATATGGCTCTATCTTCATGAAACTTGGCCGAAATAATAAGTAGTCATACAGATGAACCTTATTGATTATGGAAAGGTTCTATTGGAAGACACAGGAAAAGGGTCCTTAATGACAATTTCTTTGTTTACAGTATAGAGGTCATCATTTTTACTTAATCGTCATGTAACTTGGTGAGGATACTTGTTGGGGCATAAAGATGAACCTTATAGATTATGGGAATGTTTTATAGGATAACACAGGAAAAGGGGTTATAATGACAATTTCTTTGTTTACAATATAGAAGTCACAGTTTTGCCTCAATCTTCATGAAACTGATTATAGTTATTTGTCTCTAGTTGCATTTTTTAATAGCAGACAGTTCAGGTGAGCGATCTAGAACCATCATGGTCCTCTTATTATAGGTGCACTAAGAAAAAAATGCATTGTCTAAAACGATGATTTTTTATCAAGAGTAATGCCAAGACGTTTGTTAATGTTATGTATTATTTTACATGGAAAAATTTCAACAACTATTTTATAACAAATTTATAGAATAAGTTGAAACATATCACTGTCAATAATGGCCATACCATTTCTTTGACTCAATCCTGCCTAGTTTAGGTGGTTATGCACTGGGTTGTATAGTTTCTTACAAAGGTACCTGAACCAAGCGCAACAAATGAAACATCAGTACATTGACTTCTTTCAAAATAGCTAAAATCATGATCCTCTGGTCCCCAGGGGCCGAGCCCTAGGAGGGGGGGTTATAGACATAAAGTGTCAATTCACAGACTTCTTGCTTATTTCTGAAATTATAACCCATGGATCCAGAGGGAGGAAAAAGTTTTTTCCTTCTATCAACTTGCCCTAAAGCCTTGGAATTTGTTATTTAGACTGTTTTACGTCTTTCATTTTAGGACATGCTGGGTATAATAGTATGCGTTTGAAAATGGGTATTTGGTTCAACTAGTTGTTCTACATGGTGCTTATGGAATATGTTTCATTGAGGGAGATTTTCATTTTCACTGTGGTTAACTTGATGCTGCAAGTGGGTGTATAATCAGTGCGTTTTGACTCACAGATTTCTTGTTTTTTCAGGATATGATTGAAAGAATGACAGATGAAGAAAGAAAAAGAATATTGAAAGAGGTTGCGGTGGGCCAACCAGCCATTATTATTGATGTTGCAGCAATACTCAAGCAGAGAGAGGAGGCAGAGCCACCAATGCAACCTGATGATAACGGACCACCTGCATGGTGTGTGTGCAGAAGATGCCCACACATGACTAGAGACAAGGACAAACTGTGCTGTGGTATGGCTCCACAGTACTGTAATAGTATCAGACCGGTAATTTTACTTCAAAATGCATTTTACTTTGTTGAGGCCATTTTTCGAAAATGAAATTGATAAATTATTCTCTATTGAATTGTTGCAAGACGGATTGCATGGATTTCATGCTTTCAACATGTTTTTGAGGAAGATTGCATACTTATCTATGGCTTTCTGTCATTTCTAACATCAGTATCCACACCATTTATCCAGCAACTAGCTACTAATGTCATTCAGGTGTACTAATTATCATTATTTAGTTTTTGAAAGACAAATGATGTATTTTCTGAATATGTTAATAAATTGTCCAGAAGAATGTTGGTCGAGAGGGTGTTCTAACCAAGGATTGAAAGTACAGTGTACTACAGACCGAATAAACTAAGCTAAGCTAATGAAATTTCCTACAAGACTGAATAGACCAGTGATAGATAATTAACCCTTGTCATGCTGAATCCAAATGTTCCTGTTTAGACAAGGGGCATAGACAAACATCTGCCTGCACATGTGTGCAGTCTGATCTTAGTAGACACCAATTGCCTTTCCCTATTAAACCATAATGATTATTGTATGAATTTTCAAAATAGAAAGTAATCCACAAGTAGTGCTTCCGGCGCTTTCAGCCTTTTGATTTTAATTGAACTCTGCAGAGGATGTTATTCAGCATGACAAAGGTTAATAACAGTGACAATACAGGTCAACAGTGGAAGCTTTACTTTTAGAAAAAATAAACTAGAAAATTGTGCTAGCAAAAATTGACCACAAATGAAATGGAATAACCTTGATGTCAGTTAAAACAATATAAGAATTTTTGTTCTCAAGATTTATTCAACAAATTGACAAACATGTACATTTATACACAGTATCATCTTTCTAATATGTTAGAAAAAAAAGTCTACAGAATACCGTACCATTTAGAGAAAATACTTGAAAAAAATCTTGACAGATAAGGGCATTTTTGTCAATATAAAAATACATATGATCTATCCATCAAAAAGGACCAATCAGATATTCAAAAAAACAATAGCATTACATTTAGAAATTTGAAAAACAACAAATTCTGTTGTGCTCCGTGCAAGAGCTGCTTAAGTCGCTAAAATAACCAAAAAGCTTGTAATAAATATGGGAGGTTAACAATCACTTTCAGTCTTATTCAATGATTTTATATCACGGTTGACTTAATGTGACAACATTTTAATGTAAAATCACTCTATGTATCATTTCAGGAAATGGGATTAGTCGTTACAGATGAGCTGACTCTCTATATACAGCAGACATTTAGGAATGACGTCTTTGCTCAACATGCAGAAACAGTGGAAGACACTAACAGGGCCTTCAGACATGCTTCATATAGGCAGTACATCTTGTGGCTGTACGGAAGGCTACTGAAAGATGACAGGCGCACTGTTCCTGCTTGTTGTGTCCAAGTTATGAGAAATAAATTTCCTAGTCTATCTGGTCGATACAAAGGATTCATCCCATCCCGACAGGATGTAGGTTGGCAGAATTCAGCATATTTCTTGCAGAGATGGGATGTTTCAGTGTACTTAATCTTTCTCTGACCTATATGAAAACTACCTTTAGAAAACACTTAGAAAAGATGAAATTGTTTGAAACAAAAAAAAAAAAAGCTTAGTTTTCTATAATTTCAATCCCAAGTAGCACTCATACCCTTGCCTGATAGGCAGAGGGATGTTGCCATGGCTTTTTGTTTTTCTGTCTATCCATCGAAGATTGTCTGTCCAATTGACCAATCCCTGCTGTCAATCAAAAAATCTGTCGACCAATGAAATCATAAATTTTAGACTATAAGTAGGATTTGAACCATGACATTTGTTGCCATTTATGTGAAGCAATTTTAGCTTACAAGAGTCCAAAGTGCCCATGTTGAGCTTTTGTTATCATTTAAATGTTTGTCATCCTTCGTCAATAATTAAGTGTTTACATCCTTGACACCACAGTATTTTCTAAATCTCCATGAAGCTTGCTCAGAATTATTGTAAGGCCCAAAGGATGAACCCTATTGATTATGGGAAGGTTCTATTTGAAAACACAGGAAAAGTGACTTATGACAATTTGCACAGATTTTTGAATTGCGAAAATTAAAAAAAATTCTCGAAAATTCGGAAATCGATGTGTTTACTGCTTAGATTGGATTGATAAAAGACGTTTCACCAGAGGAATATCGTAAAAAATATAAGTAAAATCCTGATTTTTGTGTAATTCCCTTCCCAAAAAATTACGCGTAGCGAGACGCCTAAAATCTATTTTAAATTTCGAGCCTAAGACTAGCGCATGCGCAGCATACGTACATAGAGGTCATGGTCAAGGAAAATCACGCGTCACTCTTTTCAAAATGGGAAGACATAAACATAAAAGCGACAGCTCGGAAAAAGGGCTCAGGCTCTTCGACAACATAAATATAGATCTAGACAGATAAATATTGGCGACCAGATAGATCGATGGAAGGAGCTGAAAGAGATAATAGGAGCTACCAACGACAGCGCGGCCGCGGAAATTTTGATCGACAAGTAAGTTTTGCATCACCCCACTGCCATTTATTTGAGCTAACTTCGGTTTATTTTCACATTAATTCATACAGAAGTAAAATCATAAACATTTATTGATTCGTTTGTCTCGAATTTTCCGATCTGTTTTATCGTACCATTGATTCTTCGAACTTCACATGCCCTCACGAGAACGCAAGAAATTTTGAGCAAATACATAGAATTACAGCTCCGTCTGAAATACTACATCACAATACGGATACGAAGAAAGCATGATTTATGGAAGAGTAGGCCCAATGAACACATGATGCTTCACAAAAAATGTGTAGATATGACATTATATACAAATGATAGAGCATATTATTTTTTCATCACACATAAGAGACCAATAAAGGTCATGTCTGTAAAATGTGGTGCCAGAGCAACAATTTGAACTCAGGCAGTGCCCATATTGCAAAAATGCAATACTTAACATTATAGGTATGGGCATATGCACTGAAAATTGTGGGACCCAGTCAAAAATTTAGGGGCGATGGTCAACTTGGCTCCTGTTGATCTTTTTTCCTGCATGAAATTCTTTCAGTTAACCCATTCCCAGACAGTGACGCTTTTGGGCGCCCCTAAAGAAAAGCAATTGGGAAAACAAGTGTAGACTGAAGAAATTGTGACAAGCAATTTCTTCAGTTTATCCACTGTTTTCTACCCATTTAGTTGAAAAAAAATTAAAAAAAATCCATAAACTTTAAATTGTCGTATGCAACTCTTTTCAGATTGGACCAGTCTAAAATGCTGTTTTGTGGGAATGAGTTAAATAGTTTGACAAGTTATCCTTTTTTTTTACTTATTTATTAATACTTTATTGTTAGTGACCATTAGAATTACTTTTGTTTATTAACTGATGTTGCATGATATTTGAAAATTCTTGAATTTGATGCTGCTTTAGCAATATTTCACAGTAACGTTCTTACTGTTGTGCTTCTTTAGTATCACCAATACCAGTTTAGGACTTTGAAATTTAACCCCAAGGAAATGATATAACTACATGTATGTGACAGGAATAGAACCATTAAACATAGTCTTCACTCGGATTATGAGTCTGCAGCCCTACCCACTGAGCCCTGCAGGAACCCAAGAAGTGAGGACCATGCATAATGCTGAAATACAATTGTAGAATATTTATTCCATTAATGTGAAAGTGCTATTTATCTTTCCTTCTATTTCAATTAAAAAAATGTAGATATAGATTACAGTTTTCTGCAACTGCATACTGATGTACAAAGTCATGAAGTCCTAGCTAGTATACACTTATAACTGATAATTATAAATCGGTTCTCATAACATTTAGCCCATCCCCACACAATCCAGTCAATAAAAGATGCCTAAGAAAACCTGTGTTAATTCTAGGCAGGGGGATTGGGTGATCCCCAAATTTTTCAAATATCCCCCATATTTAGTTGTGTTGGTTTTTTTTCTATAAACAACAGGCATGAAATACCAAACATGTCTCAATTGTGTGCACTGAAATCCCCAACAACTTTTTCAAAATCCTAAAATGAACACTGGAAAATATTTTGGAAAAGGAAGAAATAGGTTGATACAAGGTATTTCTTCATTATTCAAAATATTTCAACCCTAGTAGCCAAAACTTTCAATTTTTTTGAACTTCAAATTGGCAACTTCAACTTATTTTAATTTGTTTTTGTCTAAAATTTTGCTTTCCAGTAACATTGGCAACGGAGAATCGATGTAACTGTTCTTAACACAATACTAGTAACATCATTTATTGTTTTGAAATCCTAATAGTAATTTCTCCTTCTGAGAATGTGTATAATTCATTATTGCAAAGGTATATGGAAAAGCCGTTCTGGGCATGCAGTTGCTTCTCTAACCCTCCAAACACCAAACTTGAAACAGATATTCAAAATGTTGACACCAGCACAACAAACAGCCACTTTGAAGGTACCTGATTAGTCATCTGTGACTGAGGACAGTGATGGATCAGCAGTCCAGATGGTTATAGAGTATTTGTCTTCCATTTTTTAGCTCAGCTGGGTGTAAAGCACTTAGGTTGAGCTATTGTGATTGACTAATGTCTGTCATCTGTTTGTCTACAATCCTAAAATATTCTCTTTATCTAAAGACCTAAAAAAAAACAAACCCAACATATAACCCTCTAAGAGGTATCTATCCATTTTTTATGGCACACATTATTTTTTACCCAATTCTGTCTCAATTGTTGTTTGAATGCAATATTCTGTCTAGTATTTTTGAAATCAAAGAACTGAAAGCTTTGTAAGCTAGCAAAGCATTGTTTTGTTCAGAAATCTTCTTTGTCAAACGATATGATAAAGAATAGTTGTGGAAAACAATGTGGATAATGAAGAAATTGCTTGTTACAAGCAATTTCTGCATTTTACACATTGTTTTCAACCTAGAGAGATAAATATTTCAGAATTTACAACAATTTGAAATTGTCATTTGCAATTTTTTGAATTCACTTACAGGCAGAGATTAAAATACATAAGAACTACTTTTTATTCATCGATTGATTGAATGGGATTTAACGCCGCTTTTGACAGTATTCGAGTCGTATTGCGGCGGCTGGAGTACCTAACAATGGATTCCTGGTATTTCTCACACCAGTACTACCACTACATCCTTTCCTAGCCTCCAGCTGCTATCCCACTTAGGTATACGATTATCCACCCAATGGTGAGACACAAATGTCGGAAAGGATATGTGCTGCCAACGTGGATCAAACCCATGACTCTCATGATTGAAGATTAGGAGTCTGACAAGCTACCGACTGCGCTATGGCGTTGCCATTAATTGGATAAGCCTCCCGTGGAAGTTTGCACTCGTTGAACTTTGAGATGACCTCAAAATTTTGTCTGTTAACTTAACCTATCAAAGCTGCTGCTTTGCTTGCTAAAACGGAGATCGTATATTAGAATGAAATGTCTTTGTCAAGACATCTATGTCTAATTTATTTTCGGTGTTAGTACATGCATTTGTCTGTGAGTTAGTGCATGCTTCTGTCCATTCAGATTTTTGTCCGGTGCATAGCTTCTACATTTATTGATGGATTTGAAATTTTTTTTGCACAGTCGTTCTTCTTGATGATTGCGAGTGTCATGCGAAGTAATTGTTGTGATGCCTCAGTGGTCAAGTTCACGGTTGAATGGCAAACAAGAAAATTGACCTTCTCTGCAGCCTAACTTCTACATTTAGGATGGAATCGAAAATAACTTGGCACATTTGTTCTATGATGAGTGTGAGAGTCATGCGAAATGTTTATTGTGAAAAAACCAAGTTCACAGCCCAAGGCGAAACAACAGTTTGATCTTGTCCACAGCATAATTGGTACATTTATAGATGGATTTGAAAATGAATGGCACAGTTGTTCTTCTTGATGAATGCTAATGTAATATGATACATGCAAGGTCAAGGTCACTGTTGAAGGTGAAACGACCTTGTCCAGAGCATAACAACAACATTTATTGATGGATTCGAAAATAATAGTTGTTCTACTTGGTAATTGCTAGTGTCATGCTAAAAGATTCAAACGATTCTTGTGATACGTCCAAGGTCAAGATTTCAGTTAAAAAAAATTATGTGCACATCATTGTCTGTACAAATTAGTGGGCACGACATGTTGTCCCTGGACAGTCTATTTCTTGTTTTCTTATACTAGCTACCTATGCATTTAACCCTTTCCTGTGCAAAACCAGGATTTAATGTTTGCTGTGTATTGGTAATAGAGAAAACATTGTGAAAAAAGAAGAAACTGCTTGTAACAAGCAATCTCTCCCTTCCCACAATATTTTTCACCACATAAAATGTATTTTCAAATTGCATCCAATATTTATTTATGTAAGTTTTCTTGTTGAAAGCTGCAATGAAATGTGCCAGAGTATGATGGTGCATCAAAGGCTTGACATGACACTTCCAGTTTACTTGCGTTTCAAAACACTGACAACAGTTTTGCCATACACCATTTTTCATGATGTTGACTTTTATCACTTTCTTTGCATACACTACCAAAGGTAGAAGTATACTGGTATCATGTTCTCTGTGCGTCTGTCTGTTCTTATGTATGTCTCACAGTTTGTCTTCACCTTCTTTCATATTTCAGTCTACATTTATGAATGAATTAATATGAATTTTTTATAGATTGCTCATAGTCACCTGACATTGTATACATTGTATGGGTTTTACCATTTTTGGCTCTGTCATAGAAAAAGGGGGCTTAATGCAAATTTTCTCTTTTAGAAAAACTGATAACCTCTTTAATCATGAACTTCCAGTTTTGTTTTGTTTTAGATGGAAGTAACTGGAGATATCTTTGACATCTGCAAGGTAAATGATCATCTACAGAACTACTCAAGAAGTTGCTTTGTAAAGAAAATAAATCGTATCTTGCGGTAACAATGATTTTACTAAGAAAGAAAGAAGGAAAGATTTGAAAATCATCTCATTTAAACTAAAGCCCAAGATCTTCAATATTTAGAATGTATAATTGCCTTTAGGCCCTCAGACAAATTACTTCCATCTAGTGGTACTATTGAATGAAATTTATCTGTAAGTTATGACAAAATGCTTTTCCTCTGACATAGAGCGGTGGGGTTGTATTTTTTTTTCTCAATGAAATCATCTAGTTTTCCAAAGAATGAAATTATTCAATTTGATATTTATATTTCTTTTCAGAATACCTGGCCCTTCTGTAATTCAGGATAAGGACATAAAGGCAGTCCAAATTCCTATTCCAAATAAAACCAGGTAAATTTCTTCTTTCTAAAATCACCATGAAGAACATTTAATTGAATTTTCAGAATGATTTTGATGTAAACTTTTTATTATATCTTTTCATTTTTATACGCCCGTCGAAGACGGGACGTATTATGGGATCACCCGTGGCGTCCGGTTGTCCGGGCGGTGTCCACTTCTTTGTCCAGAGCATAACTCTGTCACCATAAGTCCGATTGACTTTAAACTTGGCAGTTATATTCTTCTCATCAATACGGAGTGCAGTGCTCAATAACCATAACTCTACCTGGCCTATTTTTTGAGTTATTGCCCTTTGTTGTTTTTCATACTTGAATCTTGTCCGGAGTATATCTCTAAAAGTATTATAGCTAGGACCATGAAACTTTATAGGTGTATAGATCTCACCAAGGGGGGTGCAGTGCACAAGAACCATAACTCTACTTGGCCTATTTTTTGAGTTATTGCCCTTTGTTGTTTTTCATACTTGAATCTTGTCCGGAGTATATCTCTAAAAGTATTATAGCTAGGATCATGAAACTTCATTGATGTATAAATCTCACCAAGGGGGAGTGCAGTGCATAAGAACCATAACCCTACCTGGCCTATTTTTTGAGTTATTGCCCTTTGTTGTTTTCCATACTTGAATCTTGTCCGGAGTATATCTCTAAAAGTATTATAGCTAGGATCATGAAACTTCATTGATGTATAGATCTCACCAAGGGGGAGTGCATTGCACAAGAACCATAACTCTACCTAGCCTATTTGAGTTATTGCCCTTTGTTGTTTTTCATACTTGAATCTTGTCCGGAATATATCTCTTAAAGTATAATAGCTAGAATCATGAAATTTCATGGGTGTATAGATATCATCAAGGGGGAGTGCAGTGTACAAGAACCATAACTCTACCTAGCCTCTTTTTTGAGTTATTGCCCTTTGTTGTTTTCCATACTTGAATCTTGTCCGGAGTATATCTCTAAAAGTATAATAACTAGAATCATGAAATTTCATGGATGTATAGAGCTCACCAAGTGGGAGTGTAGTGTACAAGAACCATAATTCTACCTAGCCTATTATTTGAGTTATTGCCCTTTGTTGTTTTTCATACTTGAATCTTGTCCGGAATATATCTCTAAAAGTATAATAGCTAGAATCATGAAATTTCATGGGTGTATAGATCTCATCATCGGGGAGTGCAGTGTACAAGAACCATAACTCTACCTAGCCTCTTTTTTGAGTTATTGCCCTTTGTTGTTTTTCATACTTGAATCTTGTCCGGAGTATATCTCTAAAAGTATAATAGCTAGAATCATGAAATTTCATGGATGTATAGAGCTCACCAAGTGGGAGTGTAGTGTACAAGAACCATAATTCTACCTAGCCTATTTTTTGAGTTATTGCCCTTTGTTGTTTTTCATACTTGAATCTTGTCCGGAGTATATCTCCAAAATTATAAAAGCTAGAATCATCAAACTTAATGAATGGATAGAGCTCACCAAGTGGGAGTGCAGTGTACAAGAACCATAACTTTACCTAGTGTATATTTTGAGTTATTGCCCTTTGTTGTTTTTCATAGTTTGTTTGACGAAAAATATTAATTCAAAATAACCTCAGTTCTATTCAAACCCCCAGTTAATATGAAGCAGTGTGACGGGCGTATCTTGTGACAATTTGGCACCTTGTTTAAGTTGGTTTTTTGTTGTATTTTTTCTTTGCTATATAAAACCTGAATCCTGTTATTTCATTTTAATTCTTACAATATTACCCATTTTAGCACATCATGACAAGAGCAAGTGTACAGCTCCCAATTGAGGCCCATACTCGAGGTTAAATATCTCAGAAGTTCATATTTTGACCTTGAATAATATTTATCCCGTGGTCTGTTTATTTACATATGTTATTCGATTATGTATCTTTTCCAGTCAACTTTGATTGTTCTTTGACAAAGGATACATCAAAGTTATGGAAAGGGCAAACAATGTTAACCCATTCCAAGACGGAAAATTTTTAGACTGGTCTAAATTTAAAGGAGTTGCAGACGACAATTTAAAGTGTATGCAATTTCAGATATTTTACACTTACTTAGTAGAAAACATTGTGGAAATTGAAGAAATAGCTTGTAACAAGCAAGTTATTCATTTTACACAATGTTTTCCCAAATGTTTTTCTTTAGGGTGTCCAAAACAGTCACTGTGTGGAAATGGGTTCAGTCAAAATTGTCTCTTACCAAATTTAGGGTGGAAATTGACAGACCTAGAAGATTTCTATGATCCAGACTATGATCCTTATGATCCAATGTACCAACCAGCGGATTTCAACATTTCCATTGTGACAGTTTTGACCAATAGCTTTTGATTAGAACTAGCAAATTAATTTCAATTCACCGTTACTCGCTCGTTACTAAAATATAAATTTCAAATGCATCTATGATTACATATTTGACTTATTCTTAATCTTGTATTTACTCACTGGGCATGGATCTAACCAAATCAATACCTGTAATCTGCTGAGGTTTTAGAAGCATGGGGACAAGTCTCAATGGTATAAAAGAAAGTGGGGACGTTTTACAAAATCTATTTATCACATAACAATCCCGCTAATAGTGCTTTACAACCAGAAGGACATTGTCCCCATGGCCCAAAAAAAATTGGGACATTGATGATTATATTTGGGGCAATGGTGCAAAAGGCAGCCTTGGCAGATCACTGCCATACTTTACATATTGTCTCTTTTTTGCATTATTGGCCATAAACAAAGTGTTCTTAAAATATAATTTAGTATCAGCAAGGATTTTTTTTCAATAAATATTAATATTATTTACTTTAATAATTATTATGCCCACCTTGGAAGAAGAGGGGTATATTGCTTTGCACTTGTTGGTTGATCAAAGGGCCTGTCTGTGTCTGGAGCAAAACTCATAAAGTATTGAAGCTAGAATCGTGAAACTTCAGGGATAGATAGATCAAATCACGGAGAAGCTCAGTATTTTAGAAAGATAACTCTGCACTTCATATTTTTGTATTTAATGGCCTATGCTAGTTTTTAAACTTTATTTCTGTCCAGAGCATTACTCATTAAGTATACAAGCCAGAATCATGAAACTTGACAGCTGGATAGATATCATGTTGGAGATATTATCTGAATAAGAACCATAACCGTAAGGGCTTATTTTCAGAATACGGCAATTCTTTGAAGTCTTTTGGTAGAAAGTCAGTAGATGATGATACAGTCCAAATCTCACAGCTCTAGGCTGAATGATATGGGAGAAGATTTCAAAGATTTCCGTAGTAAAATCAGGGATTGCACAGAAAAGGGCTAATTTTCAGAATATCAAAGCTCTATGCGTAATTGTTTAGGATATTTTAATATTTTTTTACGGACGGACAGGTGGATTGGCTGACACCAGACATTTGTGGATCCCAATAGCTCACCTTCAGCATGTTATGCTCAGGTGAACCAAAAACCTTGTATGCACTGTAGAGGTCAAATTTTTTGCATCAAATGTCATGATTTTTTGCCAGAATGTCTGTCTGAATAATATTTTGGTCAAGATCTGTGTTAGGTCACTTGGGTTCAAAAACTATGTCTCAGGGCAATATGATGTTTTACAAATATTTCTTTTCATTGCAGGTATAAACGTGTTTACTCAAAAGCTGCGAACAACTGGTCAGTTATACCTGTTAGGGAGTAAAAAGCTACTTCTACATTTCTGATTTGTTACTACAAATTAGAAACAACTACACCTAGAAGGAAACACCATTAAGAGCTAAAACACCTATGCAAATTGATGACCCTAAAAGAATAGCAAAGACAATATACCAAATATCCCCACCGAAAACAGCAGAACTGAAGGCAAAACAAGTGTCGAGAATAAAAGGAGAAAAAAGGTTAAACTAAAGTGAAATGCACTCCGTTTGTTGGGATTTGAACATATGACTGCTAGATAGATTGACAACAGGGCTTGCCAGAGTGGGCTACAAAATATTCAAATCAACTCAAATCAAATGGATCATATGAATCTGAAAGGATTGGGGTCATCGAGGGATGAACAACATTCAATATCTAGATCCTCATGGTTTGCTAAAAAAAAAAAAGAGCGATGGCACAGTCCATTTGGGACCCAAAGGACATTATTCCAGCATTTTTAATAAAAGGTCACCAGGCAATGTAACGGCAAAATATAAAGCCATTCAATCTCATGGTTTCTCATCTAAGAGCTATCTAGACTATCAACGGGGATAATTCTAAAAGTGTTTTTGGAAGAGTTTTGCCCCTATTTCTAATTCGAATTTTTGCATATTCCAGCACCTGCAGCCGAGCGTTGGCACCTGTGGGCGGTGCTCTTGTTTTAGTTTTCAGCTTACTTGAGCACAACATGCTCATGTTGAGCTTTTGTGATAGTTTATTGTCTGCTCTACAGTGTGTATTCTGTTTTCAACAATTTCTACAAGTCAAAAATTTCAAGAAATCTTTCTCAAATTTGCTGTAAATGCTTTGGTCATCATAAGGAATATTCCATCTGAATAAAGTGACTGTGACCAATATATAGAGAAAAAGTGGCCTCATTGAGAATTTTCTTGCTCTTCAGATCATAATTTCTGTTCTACCATTCCCAAACTTGCTGAAATAGATACTCTTGTATTTTCTGTGTTACAGCTTATGTGATCAAATTGTTGGTCTTTTTATTAGCTCAACTGAGCTATTGTGATCCCCTTTTGTCCGGCGTCCGTCCAGCGTCCGTCCAGCGTCCGTCAACAATTTCTTTAAACAACATCTCCTCCTAAACCACTGGGCCAATTTGAACCAAATTTGGCAGAAATGTTCCTTAGGCGGTCCCCTTCAAAAAAAGCTAAAAGAATTGAAATCTGTTAAAAACTCTGGTTGCCATGGCAACAAAAGTGAAATTTTAAAATAATCTTTAAAAATCTTCTCCTCCTGACCCAGAAGGCGTAGAGCCTTGATATTTTGCATGAAGCATCAGTATATTGATCTATTACAAAATAGCTAAAATCATGATCCTCAGGACCCGAGAGGCGGAGCCCCAGGGGGATGGGGTTTATATAGAAATAAAGAAGGATTTTTTAAATGACATCTCCTCTCAAACCACTTGGCCGATTTGAACCAAATTTGGCAGAAATGTTCCTTAGGTGGTCCCCTTCAAAAATAGCTAAAAGAATTGAAATCTGTTAGAAACTCTGGTTGCCATGGCAACAAAAGTGAAATTTCAAAATAATCTTCTTCTCCTGACCCAGAAGGCATAGAACCTTGATATTTTGCATGAAGCATCAGTATATCGACCTCTTTTAAAATAGCTAAAATCATGATCCGGGGGGGGGGGTTATATAGAAATAAAGAAGGATTTTTTAAATGACATCTCCTCTCAAACCACTGAGCCGATTTGTATCAAATTTGGCAGAAATGTTGCTTAGATGGTCCCCTTCAAAAATAGCTAAAAGAATTGAAATCTGTTAAAAACTCTGGTTGCCATGGCAACAAAAGTGAAATTTCAAAATAATCTTTAAAAATCTTCTCCTCCTGACCCAGAAAGCGTAGAGCCTTGATATTTTGCATGAAGTTTCAGTATATTGACCTGTTTCAAAGTAACTAAAATCATGATCCTCGGGACCCGAGGGGCGGAGCCCCTGGGGGGGGGGGGTATAGAAATACGATTTTTAAGTGACATCTCCTCCCAATTCACAGGGCCAATTTGAACCAAATTTTACAGAAATGTTCCTTAGGTGGTCCCCGTTAAGATTAGCTAAAAGAATTGAAATCCGTTAAAAACTCTGGTTGTCATGGCAACAAAAGTGAAATTTCAAAATAATCTTTAAGAATCTTCTCCTCCTGACCCAGAAGGCGTAGAGCCTTGATATTATGCATGAAGCATCAGTATATTGATCTCTTACAAAATAGCTAAAATCATGATCCTCGGGTTTCCAGGGGCAGACCCGGGGGGGGGGATAAGGCATGAAGCATCAGTTCAGACTTCTTTTTTATTTCTGAAATTATAACCCATGGAAAAAGTTTTTTCCTTCTTTCAAATCAGCACTTAAGCCATGGAATTTGTAATTTAGACTTTTGGATCCCCAAGTTCATAGTCTTTATATGTAATTGTGGCCCACTTGTTTCATAATCCTAACCTTAACATGAAATTAGACTGTTGAAAGAAAAAGAGCCTTTATCTCAGGTGAGCGCCCCAGGGCCAACGGCCCTCTTGTCTATTAATTTGTTAAAAATATTTGTTTGGTCATCAGAATGACCAATTATGTTTATACATTGATAAGGGCTGATGAATAGGCACAAAAATAAAGTTAGTCAAGCAATTTAGGGTCATCTTGCTAAAATTTGGTGCTCCTGGGCATAGCAAAATTTAGGCCTCAGATTCACAATTTGTGTAGAGGTCTTCAAAGCAACATCATTTTAAATAGATGTCCATACGAATGATTGGGTTGAATGCCACTTTTAACATTAGTTCAGTCACAAAGGCTGGAGCATTTAATCATGGATATCTGGTATTTCTCACCAGTGCTACCACTACATTCTTTCAAAGCCTCCAATAACTCATCCCACATAAGTTTAAATTTATCCATCCTTTGGTGGGAGTCAAATTTCCAAAAGGATATTTGCGGCCGCCTTGGATAGAACCTGGGGCCCTAGTCCAAATAGTGCGTCCATAAAAACCAAATGGCAAACTTTTAGACTGGTCTGATTGGAAAGAAATAACAGATGACATTTCAAATTGTTCTTAAATTAAAAACTAGAGGCCCATAGGGCCTTATTGATCACCCGAGTCCAAAGAGCACAAAAACAAATAAAAGTCCACCAGATTATGCTACATAATAAATATCAAAGCTCTAAGCCTTTTAGTTTGGGAGAAGCAGATTTTTAAGTTTTCACTAAACAAGCCTATGTAAACTTGGGACATCTTGGAACAGGCAAATTCTAACCCTAGGGCCATAATTTATACAATCTTGATGGAGATCCACCAGGTGATGCTACAAGCAAAATATTAAAGCTCTAAGACCTCCTGTTTGGGAGAAGAAGAGTTTGAAATTTTCACTATATAAGCCATATGTGAAATTTGTGATGTTCGAGAGTGGGCTAATTATGACCCTAGGGCCATAATTCATACAATATTGATAGAGATCCATAAGATGATGCTACATACCAAATATCAAAGCTCTAGGCCATTCTGTTTGAGAGAAGAAAATTTTTAAGGTTTTCACTATATAGCATATGTTAAATTTGTGACATCCGGGAATTGGCTTATTTTAACCCTGAGGCAATAATTTGTACTATCTTGATAGAGGTCCACCAGATGATGCTGTATACCAAATATCAAAGTTCTAGGCCATTCTGTTTGAGAGAAGAAATTTTTTAAAAATTTCATTATATAAGCCTATGTTAAATTTGAGACATCTGGGAATTGGCTATTTTAATCCTGAGCCAATAATTGGCTCAATCTTGACAGAGGTCCACCAGATGATGCTGTATACCAAATATCAAAGTTCTAGGTCGTCCTGGTTGGGAGAAGAAGACACTATATAAGCCTTTTGTAAAACTAGTGATGTCCGGGAATGTGCTAATTCTGTCTCTGGGGCCATGATTTATACAATCTTAATAGAAATTCACAAGATGATGCTAAGTACCAAATATAAAAGCTCTAGGCCCTCAAGTTTGGGAGAACAAGATTCCTGAAATTTTCACTATATAAGCCTATGCTAAACTTGTGACGCCCAGGAACGGGCTAATTTTGACCCTAGGGTTATAATTCATACAATATCGATAGAAGTCCACTAGATGATGCCACATACCAAATATCAGAGCTGTAGGTCTTTCGGTTTGGTAGGAAAAGATTTTGAAAGTCGTCACTATGTAAGCTTATGTACACCCCCCAGCATAGCCATTTCTGGACAGATTATTTTTTCTTTTACAAACTTGATAGTCCTTGCCCTAAAGACTCTAAATACCTTATAAGAATCTAATCTGACAACCGCTTCACGACACAAAGATTTTTAAAGATGTACCCTTTTTTGCCCCTTGTGGTGCCCCAATGGGAGATAACTCTATGATGTATACAAATCTGAAACGCCTTCCCATAAGGATGCTTTCTGCCAAGTTTGGTTGAAATCCGTCCAAGGGTTTGTAAGAAGAAGTCGAAAATGTAAAAAGTGAACGCACGGCGACAGACAAAACACGATCACAATAGGTCACCATGACCTTTGGTCTGGTGACCTAACAAGTAACAATGCAGGTAACACTGTGTGAAAAGGAGAATATGCATTTTACAAGATATATGCGTTTGTACTTTTCCGCAAAGTTTTCCATGATAATATTTTGCAGGGCCTAAAAATGCTCTAATGTGTGGTATTAGTTCATCAACTTTACTAGAGTAAACAAACATTGTTACATTAAAAAGGTTGAACATACAGGTCTCATGGTCTTTAACAAGAAGAATTTTTAGATGTTCTTTGTTTTGGCCTTTCTCTGGTTCACCTCTATTGTTCATTCTTCTACTTTTATTTTGCAACAATCAAATTATTGTTTTTACCAGTGCATACAAGAACTCATTTTCAAATATTTGTTTAATGGAATTCCTGTGAGGACCTATTTGGACAACTGGTCATATATATGAATATCCTTTTGATGTCATTCACAAATAACTAGTGCTATTATCTATCTGTTATATTGATTATTATCATTGTCAGGTACATGTATATGAAATATAAAATTGTACACCAAAATATTACTTTGATAACTTTTTAATTCGCTACATATAATTGATACAATGGTGACTCGGGACTATTTAAATTGCACAGGGAATGGGCTAATTCTGTTTCTGGGACCATGATTATACAATCTTGATATAAATCCACCAAAAACCCAGGCCCTCTTGTATGGGAAAAGACATTTTTTGAAATTTTCACTATATAAGCCTATGATGAACTTGTGACGTCTGGGAACGGGCTAATTATGACACTGGGGTTATGATTTATCCACATACCAAATATCAGAACTTTAGGACTTCTGGTTTGGTAGAAAAAGATTTTTAAAGTTGTCACTACATAAGGCTTTGCACCCCCATCCAAGCACGGGAATTTCTAGACAGATTATTTTTTCTTGTACAAACTTGATAGTCCTTGCCCTGAACACTTTCAATAACAAATGTTGCCATGAACCTAACTCATATTTATAGTTAAACCTTTCCTGTTCATTTCCTGTTTTTTTCGTCCTGGCGATTTTATAATTGAGAAACTATTGTATTTGAACTTTCATCTGTAAATCCTTTGAATTTGGAAATATCTAAAATATTGCTATACACGAAAGGGTTAAATGGCACATAAGTTCTGAACAACTATGAACAATTTTACATGCAATCATAAATGTTAGGATAATTGGCAAAAGGCTGACCCTGCCCATTGACTCCGGCAGGAAGTCTATTTATAAAAGAAGTTATTTTGAAACATTTATGGCCAGTACTATGTAAAACAAGAGGACCATGATGATCCTAAATTCTTCATCTGGATCATCTTCCATTCTCCTGTTTGAAAAATGCAACCAGAGCCCAATAACTGTAACCAGTTTCATGAACATTAAGCCAAATGTGTGGCCTCTCATGTAAAACAAGAATTTGTCATTTAGGCCCCCTTTTCCCGTTTTTTTCTTTTTTTTTCAAATAGAAACTTTACATAGTCAATAGGGTTCATCCCAATGACCTAACAATAATTCTGGCTACGTTTCATGAAGACTGGGGAAAAATTGTGGCCTCTAGAGTCTAAATAAAGTCTTTGTCAGGTCCCTTTTCCATGTTTTCCAATAGAACCCTCCTATAATCAATAGGGTTCATTCTTACGACATAGAAATTGTTTTGGCCACTTTCCTTGAAGACAGCCAAAATTGTGGCCACTAGAGTTTTAACAAAGGAATTATCATTTAGGCCCATTTTTCAGTGTTTTCCAATAGAACCTTCCCGTAATCAATAGGGTTTATCCTAATGACCCAACGACAATTTTGGCTAAATTTCATGAAGACTGAGCCAAAATTGTGGCCTCTAGAGAGTAAACAAAGAAATTGTAAGGTTTTTCCAATAGAACCTTCCCATAATCAATAGGGTTCATCCTTGTGACCTAATAATTATTCTGGCAAAGTTTGATACAGAATAAGCCCAATTTGAGGCCTTTAACCAATTCCCACACAATGACGCTTTTAAACGCCCCTCAATATAAAAGCTTTGGAAAACATTGTGGAAAATGAAGAAATTGCTTGTGACAAGCAATTTCTTCATTATCTACAATGTTTTCTATCCAGAAAGACGAAGAAATTTAAAATTCCATCAACTTGAAATTGTCCTCTGCAGCTTCTTTCAATTTGGACCAGTCTAAAATTTCACTGTGTGGGAATGGGTTAAGGTGTAAACAAAGAAATTGTCATAAGTCACTTTTCCTGTGTTTTCAAATAGAACCTTCCCATAATCAATAGGGTTCATCCTTTGGGCCTTACAATAATTCTGAGCAAGCTTCATGGAGATTTAGAAAATACTGTGGTGTCAAGGATGTAAACACTTAATTATTGACGAAGGATGACAAACATTTAAATGATAACAAAAGCTCAACATGGGCACTTTGGACTCTTGTAAGCTAAAATTGCTTCACATAAATGGCAACAAATGTCATGGTTCAAATCCTACTTATAGTCTAAAATTTATGATTTCATTGGTCGACAGATTTTTTGATTGACAGCAGGGATTGGTCAATTGGACAGACAATCTTCGATGGATAGACAGAAAAACAAAAAGCCATGGCAACATCCCTCTGCCTATCAGGCAAGGGTATGAGTGCTACTTGGGATTGAAATTATAGAAAACTAAGCTTTTTTTTTTGTTTCAAACAATTTCATCTTTTCTAAGTGTTTTCTAAAGGTAGTTTTCATATAGGTCAGAGAAAGATTAAGTACACTGAAACATCCCATCTCTGCAAGAAATATGCTGAATTCTGCCAACCTACATCCTGTCGGGATGGGATGAATCCTTTGTATCGACCAGATAGACTAGGAAATTTATTTCTCATAACTTGGACACAACAAGCAGGAACAGTGCGCCTGTCATCTTTCAGTAGCCTTCCGTACAGCCACAAGATGTACTGCCTATATGAAGCATGTCTGAAGGCCCTGTTAGTGTCTTCCACTGTTTCTGCATGTTGAGCAAAGACGTCATTCCTAAATGTCTGCTGTATATAGAGAGTCAGCTCATCTGTAACGACTAATCCCATTTCCTGAAATGATACATAGAGTGATTTTACATTAAAATGTTGTCACATTAAGTCAACCGTGATATAAAATCATTGAATAAGACTGAAAGTGATTGTTAACCTCCCATATTTATTACAAGCTTTTTGGTTATTTTAGCGACTTAAGCAGCTCTTGCACGGAGCACAACAGAATTTGTTGTTTTTCAAATTTCTAAATGTAATGCTATTGTTTTTTTGAATATCTGATTGGTCCTTTTTGATGGATAGATCATATGTATTTTTATATTGACAAAAATGCCCTTATCTGTCAAGATTTTTTTCAAGTATTTTCTCTAAATGGTACGGTATTCTGTAGACTTTTTTTTCTAACATATTAGAAAGATGATACTGTGTATAAATGTACATGTTTGTCAATTTGTTGAATAAATCTTGAGAACAAAAATTCTTATATTGTTTTAACTGACATCAAGGTTATTCCATTTCATTTGTGGTCAATTTTTGCTAGCACAATTTTCTAGTTTATTTTTTCTAAAAGTAAAGCTTCCACTGTTGACCTGTATTGTCACTGTTATTAACCTTTGTCATGCTGAATAACATCCTCTGCAGAGTTCAATTAAAATCAAAAGGCTGAAAGCGCCGGAAGCACTACTTGTGGATTACTTTCTATTTTGAAAATTCATACAATAATCATTATGGTTTAATAGGGAAAGGCAATTGGTGTCTACTAAGATCAGACTGCACACATGTGCAGGCAGATGTTTGTCTATGCCCCTTGTCTAAACAGGAACATTTGGATTCAGCATGACAAGGGTTAATTATCTATCACTGGTCTATTCAGTCTTGTAGGAAATTTCATTAGCTTAGCTTAGTTTATTCGGTCTGTAGTACACTGTACTTTCAATCCTTGGTTAGAACACCCTCTCGACCAACATTCTTCTGGACAATTTATTAACATATTCAGAAAATACATCATTTGTCTTTCAAAAACTAAATAATGATAATTAGTACACCTGAATGACATTAGTAGCTAGTTGCTGGATAAATGGTGTGGATACTGATGTTAGAAATGACAGAAAGCCATAGATAAGTATGCAATCTTCCTCAAAAACATGTTGAAAGCATGAAATCCATGCAATCCGTCTTGCAACAATTCAATAGAGAATAATTTATCAATTTCATTTTCGAAAAATGGCCTCAACAAAGTAAAATGCATTTTGAAGTAAAATTACCGGTCTGATACTATTACAGTACTGTGGAGCCATACCACAGCACAGTTTGTCCTTGTCTCTAGTCATGTGTGGGCATCTTCTGCACACACACCATGCAGGTGGTCCGTTATCATCAGGTTGCATTGGTGGCTCTGCCTCCTCTCTCTGCTTGAGTATTGCTGCAACATCAATAATAATGGCTGGTTGGCCCACCGCAACCTCTTTCAATATTCTTTTTCTTTCTTCATCTGTCATTCTTTCAATCATATCCTGAAAAAACAAGAAATCTGTGAGTCAAAACGCACTGATTATACACCCACTTGCAGCATCAAGTTAACCACAGTGAAAATGAAAATCTCCCTCAATGAAACATATTCGATAAGCACCATGTAGAACAACTAGTTGAACCAAATACCCATTTTCAAACGCATACTATTATACCCAGCATGTCCTAAAATGAAAGACGTAAAACAGTCTAAATAACAAATTCCAAGGCTTTAGGGCAAGTTGATAGAAGGAAAAAACTTTTTCCTCCCTCTGGATCCATGGGTTATAATTTCAGAAATAAGCAAGAAGTCTGTGAATTGACACTTTATGTCTATAACCCCCCCTCCTAGGGCTCGGCCCCTGGGGACCAGAGGATCATGATTTTAGCTATTTTGAAAGAAGTCAATGTACTGATGTTTCATTTGTTGCGCTTGGTTCAGGTACCTTTGTAAGAAACTATACAACCCAGTGCATAACCACCTAAACTAGGCAGGATTGAGTCAAAGAAATGGTATGGCCATTATTGACAGTGATATGTTTCAACTTATTCTATAAATTTGTTATAAAATAGTTGTTGAAATTTTTCCATGTAAAATAATACATAACATTAACAAACGTCTTGGCATTACTCTTGATAAAAAATCATCGTTTTAGACAATGCATTTTTTTCTTAGTGCACCTATAATAAGAGGACCATGATGGTTCTAGATCGCTCACCTGAACTGTCTGCTATTAAAAAATGCAACTAGAGACAAATAACTATAATCAGTTTCATGAAGATTGAGGCAAAACTGTGACTTCTATATTGTAAACAAAGAAATTGTCATTATAACCCCTTTTCCTGTGTTATCCTATAAAACATTCCCATAATCTATAAGGTTCATCTTTATGCCCCAACAAGTATCCTCACCAAGTTACATGACGATTAAGTAAAAATGATGACCTCTATACTGTAAACAAAGAAATTGTCATTAAGGACCCTTTTCCTGTGTCTTCCAATAGAACCTTTCCATAATCAATAAGGTTCATCTGTATGACTACTTATTATTTCGGCCAAGTTTCATGAAGATAGAGCCATATTTGTGGCCTCTAGAGTGTAAACAAAGAAATGTCATTAAGGCCCTTTTTCCTGTTTCAAAAAGAATGCTACCATAATCAATAGGGTTCATCATCATGACCTAACAATTATTCTGACCAAGTTTCATGAAGATTGGGTAAAAACTGTGGCCTCTAGAGTGTAAACACTTCAATTGTTGACGCCACACCACACATGACGGGCAACAGACATTCAACGATCACAAAAGCTCACCATGAGCACTTTGTGCTCAGGTGAGCTAAAAACATAAATTTGACCAGTTTTTACTAATATAAATTCTTGTAAATATGAAATAGATACATGTTCATTCATTCTACTTACATCTGCTCTCTCTTTCCTTTCTTCACAAGCCTGTCCTCTTCTCCCTCCTCAAACTGCCTTGCCGTAAAGACACGCTTCCCTTTTTTACTTCCTTTCCCTCATCCTGTCCCTCTAGTACTCTCTTCTTCACTCAAAGATGGATGTGTCTGAAGGAAATAGGCAAGAGCTGTCATTGGATAACAACACCAAATGAAAATAGCAACAGCTGTCATTTGTCAACAACACTTGAAGCTTTACCTTGTACAGTAACATAGATGTAGCATGTTGTATGTAAAACTTTCAATAAAAATTACTACAAGTTCAATTCCGCTAATAAAAATGAAAGGGTAGTGAACCATTGTCTGTTACATGCAAAAAGCTAAAAACAAGAGGACTATGATGGTCCTATATCACTTCCCAGAGTATCATGGCTCATCAGGGATCGTACAGAAATGGTCTAATTTTCAGAGTACTTTAGTTCTTTGAAGTATATTGGAAAAGGGTCAATAGACATTGATACATACAAAATATAAAAGCTCTAGGACTTGTGGTTTGTTAGAAGATTATCAAATATTTCCTTCTTTAAATTCATATTTATAAATGCAGGGATCACACAGAAACAGACTAATTTTTAGAGTACAGTAATTCCTTATTATATTTTGATAAAGGGTCAATAGACATTGAACCATACAAAATGTTCAAGCTCTATGCCTTATGGCTTGGGAGAAGAAGTTTCCTTCTTTATTTATATGGAAAATCAGCAATCACAATAGTCATAGAAAAGGTCTAGTTATTAGAATAAAGTAACTCTTTTACATATTTTGGTAGAGTGTCTATAGATACTGATTTACACAAAATATCAAAGTCTAGGCCTTATTGTTTGAAAGAATCAGATTTTCAAAGATTTCCTTTTTTATTACCATGTAAAATCAGAGATAGCACAGAAAAGGTCGTATTTTCAAGATACGGTAATTCTTTGAAGTACTTTGGTAATGGGTCAATAAATGTTGTGTTACACCAAATATCAAAAACCTAGGCCTGGGCCTTATGGTTTGGGAAGAGAAGATTTTTAAAGTTTTTCACTCTGTTGCCACAGCAACCAAAGTTCTTCATGGATTTCAATTCTTTAAAGTACTGGTATTTTGAAAGAGCATCACCTAAGGATTATTTGAAGTTTTTTTCAAATTCCATGGTTAGTTTAGGAGGATAATATTATTTTGTAATTGTGAACGGACTAACAGATTGACAGATGGATGATGACCAGTCACAATAGCTCACCCAGTGCACTTTGTGCTCAGGTGAGCTAAAAACAGTAAAAAGGAATACAAAAAAGCTAAAAACAGAAAAAAGGAATCCAAAAACTGATATGCATGTATAAAATGATGTGGGGTGGAACAGACAAACTGAGTTCACAACAAAACTAAATTTGCCTCCAGGATAATCTATTATTTCTGATAGAAAAGATTCCGGTATATGAATTCAGACTACAAAATTAATGCAAATTCTTCTTGAACTATAATTTCTATTTCTTACCATATCTATATCTTCAAACAGACGGGACAATCTTTGTCTTTTTGAACGTCTAAGCTCTGGCATTTCACTTGGTTTAGCCTCCTGTAAGCCACAGAATCCATAATTTCAACAAATCATAATATTTGCGAACAACGTAGCTAATAGGGACTTGTCACACTTGGATGTTTCTACTTTATACCATCAATGGGCTATATTTGGTATCTAGTATAAAGGAATTCAAATGCAACATGTCCCTGTGATGCTGACCCCCCCCCCCCCATAAATGAAAAATATAAATAATCAGACACATGCAGATGTGAATGTCCAGAAATAAAAATCTTTACATGTGCAATCTTCAATACTGTATATCATTTGCCAAAACATGGTAACTACAGATTGAATACCACCATAGTACTATAACACAGCACTCTGTGATATGTCTCACATAAATCGGAGGATATCACAATTAAAATCGCAGATATGTGATTGATTGAATTATGTTTGTTTGTTTGAATGGGGTTTTATGCCGCTTTCACCAATCTTTCAGTTAAATTGCAGCAGCTGGAGCACCTAAAATGGAATCTTAGTATTTCTCACACCAGTACTCCCATTACATCCTTTCCTACCCTCCACCTGCTATCTCACATAGGTCTACGATTTTCAACCCATTGGTGAGAGACAAATAGTCGGAAAGGATGAGTGCCGCCGTCGGGGATCGAACCCGGGACCTCTAGATTGACATTCCAACGCTTGATTGAATTTAACACCACTTTTAACAGTATTTCAGTTATATCGCGGCGGCTGGAGCACCTAACAATGGATTCCTGGTATTTTTCACACCAGTACCACCATCACATCCTTTCCTAGCCTCGAGCTGCTATCCCACTTAGCATTACGATCATCCACCTAATGGTGAGAGACAAGCATATATGTGAAAATCAAGTTTAACGTACAGACTCTGACAAAAAAAAAAATCAACAACACTCCATGATATAAAGATCGTCGATGGGTTCCCGTATTTGAATTTGTTAGAAAACGAAGCTAGCCTAGGGAAAGGAATTTTTGTTTTCCTTTATCGCAAATGCATTATTCCAGATCAAGTTTTTACTAAAGGTACCAGTGAGTTAAAAAGTTATTATATTATTACACAAACAATAGAGGCCGCCGTCGACAAATATTAACAAACAAACAAATATTATGAGTAAAACTGACCTCTCCATTGCTCGATGATGTTGATTCAGCCATGTTTGTTTTGAATTTTCTGCACAAGTCACGTGGTTGTGGTCACGCTGAAGTGCGTCCCTTATCACGTTTCGCTAAAGTGCCCAGATTCCCGCGCGAAAATATCGGGTCTAAAAATAGACGAGAATAACCCCCTTGTCTTGTTCGCCTCCAGACAAAAGCGACTAAAATAACCGGGATTATGGTACGTTTCAGCAAAATTTCATAGCCAGTCTTTGTTTGTATTGCAATCCGAAGGTAATTGCATTAAATGAACTTATTTAGAAAAATTGCAACATATCTATGCAAGAGCCGCTTTAAGACAATTGAACCAAGACACCGCCCTAGAGTGCACACAAGATATTACCGAAATGACAGTAGATATCAAAAGCTCACATTGAGCACGTTTTAGCCCGGATGAGGGTGATTGTTCAAAGTACCACTCATCCGCGGGAAGTTATGATATATCCCAATCTTACCCATTCCCACACCCACACTATCCCCTCTTTTTGACGCCCCATGAAGCTTTAGTACCTTGTTGCAAGCAATTACCTCATTATCCACAATAGTTTCTAATCCAATTCCTAATCTAATCTAATTTCCTCTAAAATTGTCGTCTGCAACTTCTTTTAATGTATTCAATCGTCTGGTAATGGGTAATTTAAAAAAAGAATTGTTCATTTTTGTGTTTCTAAGGCTGATACTCAACAAGTGGTGGGAATCAATACAAATCAATATTGGCGTAATGGTTCAAAACATTCAAGATATGCTGTGTTCAAATTGTTGGAAGTTTATTTGACTATGAATTTTGAAAAAAAAATAGAATGTTTTGTTTCTCGCGTTAATTGTACGGTATTTGCAGAAATAACATCACACCACACCTAACGAGATAGGTTCATAGAAATGGCCCAGCAAGCATAGTGGAGAGCCGAGCGAACATGTAAAGGGACGTACAACCAAAACCTCTTCCGGAATATGGTACAAGCAATTCTTAAAAGTCTCTTTGTCTATTTGAGGTCTATAGTGAAATTATCTTCTTATGCTTTTGGTAATAATTTCCTAACATGGATAAAAATATCAGCTCTGATTTGAAAGTTCTATACGGCGGCATAGAGATGACATGTTTTTTTGTGTGTTTTTTTTTAATTTATCGCGTTCCCACTTTCCCAATTTTTTTATAGTGAAAATATATCGGTTTATAGTTGTTTCTTGTGATTTCAAACACCACACACATACATACGCGTGTGCAGTTGACAACATTTTTGTCATGATTTACTCTTTTAATGAAAGAAAAGAGTGAAAACTAATTGATATATCGAGGGAATGAGATACAAGACCTATCAAATTCGGTCTATATTCATTTGAACTTTTAATCTTCGTGTCGACTTTTAGATGAGTGCATTTGAATTAACATTTCAGCGCATTTCGCTACACCATGGAAGAAAAGAATACTCCAATACAGCCTAGGTAGCCGTCAAAATTCTAGATATTTACGAACCGCACTTATTCTTTTTAAGGAAGATAAACTTTGTAGCCGCCATTTTTTCCAAATCGTCCAGGTCAAACAAAGCAGTATGCTAATACCCATGCGCACACTTGGTGTTTAATTTGTATGACTCAAAATATATTTAAGATACACAGAACATTCTATTTGTAACAACTTTATACTACCAATTTTGACAAAATTTATTCACTGAATGAAAATGTACGCAAAAATACATGTACCCTCAATTTCTTTTTTTAACAGATTCGGTATTTAATATGTCCCCATCCCCTCGTGGCTGTTATACTGGCAGTGCGTCGGCTCCTCCTTAAGACTGAGAGGAATATTCCACCATTCAGAAACCAGAGCTTGACATAATCTTAGAGATCAGTCGGCTGATGAGGTGTTACAGCAACCCTACGTCCAGGCTCGTCCCAAACATGCGCAGTTTGTGCAAAATTAGACAACAGTGCTGGCCAATGCAAGACTTTCATATTTGATTGTGTAGAAATGTGCGAAAGATCCTAGCAGTATGTGCCCATGCATTATCCTGCTGTAAGACGTTGACATTAGGGTTGGTTTGGAAAAAGGGTAATAGCATTTGTTCTAAAATTTAATCGCGATATTTAACCGCATTTACGGGCTTATTGAAATGCCACAAAAACTAATCCCACCTAAAACATTAAACTTAAATCCATCTGTCGGCCTCGGAAGCGTTCCCTTGATGCCGCAAAACACGATGTCTGCAATCAGTCATACTAAGACGGAGACGGCATTCATCCATAAATAGGAAATACCTCCACATTGCCCCTCTCCATGCCTGAAATATTATTGCCAATTAGAGACGTCATCGCCTATGTCGGTCTGTCAAAATTGAAACCCCGTCTACAAATATCGACAATAACTATCTAGATTAAAAGAGCAGCATTACCAATATGTGAATGATTAGGATTGGAACTCTATTGCAAACAGATGAGAAAAATGGGATTTGGATACGCAATAAAACGGTCTGACCGATCTTGAACAGGAGTTGTCACCCTTGGCCATCCTCGTCCCCGATTGTCTTGAACCAAACCCGTCAGCCTAAATTCCTTGCCAAGCCTTAAAATAGTCGACTGGTTGCAATGAAGTTATTTAGCAATTTTTTTTTTTTTGTAGACATCCCAGCCTACAATATTCCTATTGCCCGATTTCTGATGGCGACGTTTAAACGTACCGTTTAGCAAGATTGACGTCGTTGCAAAAAACAAGTGTTTCCTACATGTTTCTGGTCTATATTAAACCGAGTATTTCTAAAGCAAAATAATTTCATTTTAACATGAGTTAAGTACTGTGCACGTATGTGTTTTTGGCGGAGGTAAAGCAATGAGGTTGTTTTAAGACGATGCGCTTGATATAGATACTTCACTGAAAGGCAAAGCCAATGACTTCATCTAGATAGATGTGTTTTAGCTTTTACGAACTTTTTTTTGTAATCGAAAAAACTGATGCGTTAATTATGTTGTTCAGTATATATCGATCAGATTTCGTGGTCGAATAATGGGAGTTGGGATGGAGGATATAAACTATTTGGCCAATGAAAACGATGTCTTGCAGTAGTACCAGGATAATTACAACTACGACTTGACACCAGGAATAATCAAGTTATTGCTTTGCCTCACTCAACATAAGTAACAGTTTATGAATCTTTACAACTAGAAAGCAACAGTGTTGACGATTTCAGTATTTGACTTCGTCCGTGCAAAGAACAAATCTACACACACAAAATGTTTTTCCAGCTCCGTTTGTTTGAATGTTTGGTTGGTTGGTTTGTTGTTTGGTTGCGGTTTTTTTCCTTCCTTTTTATTTAAGTGAATTATTATTATTATTTGACTTTCATCTAGTTCTGTGAACGCTTCTTCGAAATTCAAAATGACATATTCTATAAAATGTGCTTTGATCGTTTAACCCATCCGCACACAACCCAACATTTTTACGCCCCCTCAAATAATCAAAGTATTGAAAAGTACTGTAAGCTAGCAAGCGTTGATTTGTTACGTAATCTTCTTTGTCAAACGTTATCATGATAAAGAAACGAGGTTTAAGTAACCAGGGAGTTAGCCATTTCCACACAATCCCTCCTTTTCACGCCCCTAAATTGGTTGGTTTGCGACCTTAATGTCGTAACTACAGCTTGACTAAGCTGTATTTACGACGTTTCAGTCGACAGACAAAAAATCATTTAAACGAATGTCAAATAACGTCATAGTTTAGAGTTCACATCCGGTCTAAATTGGTGATTTGATTGGTCGGTCGATTTGTTATTGACAACGCTATCGGTTAATCGATTCCCACACAGCAAAATTTTGGACTGGTCCAAATTGAAAGGAATTGCAGACGACAATATAAAGTATATGAAAGTTTAGAATTGTTCAACTTTCTTGGTAGAAAACATGGTGTAAAATGAAGAAATTGCTTGTTACAAGCAATTTCTTCATTTGAAACAATGTTTTCCCCCTTTGTTTTTCTTGAGGGGTGTCCAATAGCGTCACTGTGTGGGAATGTGTAAAATGGACTTCTCCTCAACGATACACGTTTTCTTAGTGGTGATAAAGGGGATATATTGACACAAGATTTCTACAACCGAATTAAAGTTATTCCTCTTGTTTAGTAAAACATTAAAAACTTGCGTTATTTTTGTCATAGCAAGCAAACAATAATAAAACTATGAAAAGTAAAAATAATATATCATCCGCCTTTTTTATTTTGTCAAGTTTACATCCTTTCTGGGCCTCCAGCTGCTCATCCCACATAGGTTACGAACCCGGGACACCGTCATAAGGGGGTCTAACGCGCTACCATCTGCGCTATGGCCGCGGGGTCTTCCTACATATAATCACGGAGCAAGTCCGGTATCCTAAATTGACCAATCGCTGGCACCGCCCACTGACTCCCTAGGCCCCACCCATTAACTCCAAGAGGAAGTTTCGCTTTCATTTTAAACGGCATTATTTTGAAAAAAATATGGCCAGTAGCATGTAACAAAAAAGTAAAATGGTTGGTTGGCGACATAAACATCGTAAATAAAGCTTCAATAAATTGTAGTTACACCGTTTAAATTACAGAACCAACAAAAATGCTTATCATAGATGTCTGAGTTCAAAGTTCAATTCCGTTCTAAATGAATGATTTGAGATATAGATCGATTTCATTTTTATTTGATGTATCGATCCTTCAAATATGACAAAAGAAATTTTAAGGTCACTAGCACTTTTTTCTTCTGCGGGGTCCGATTTCTGTGGGTTTTTCCCAAGGGATTTTAAATTTCTTCGAAACACATTTCTCTGGTAATTTACCTTGTCAGATGAAGTATAAAATATCCGTTCAGAAGTAAATTATAAAAACCTATTACATGTAACAATCGACCAATCACGGATATCAATCAAGGATTTAATCGACCATTCAAATAATTCATTCAGACCGAAATCGAGATTTGGACTCCGAGATTGGCCGGCATTTCGATTCAATTTCTTGTTGGCTTGGCGACTTAAACGTCGTAACTACAGCTTGTTCAAGCTGTAGTTAGGACGTTTAGGTCGCAAACCAACCAATCTACTTTTTTGTTACATGCTACTGGCCATAAATTTTGTAAGATAATGTCGTTTAAATGACCAATTGCTAGCCCTGTCCGTCGGCCCCACCCATTGACTTCCAAAATTAATGTCCAGTAGCATTTTGCAAAATGGTAGAATGGTTTGTTTGCGACCTGAGCGTCCCAACTACAATTTGAATAAGCTGTAGTTACGACGTTTAAGTCGCAAAAAAAAGAACAAACCTCTCATAAATGGTCGCCAATGTCGGAGTTCAAATTCCACTTCCGATAAAGATGAATGTTTTCATTTGGCGTTATCTTCTTTTTGCTAGCAAAGTGTCAGCTTTGATAGCTTAAGTAAACATACAAAATTTTGAGGTCGTCTCAAAGTTCAACGAGTGCAAACTGCCACTGAAGGCTTAACCACTAAATCCACTGAATGTCTACGCAAAAAAAGTAGATATTGTATACACTCGAACATATTGTGTTAAAAATGACTGGCTACTTGAATTAACTTTATTCAAATTGTAGAGAACACCTTCAAAGCATGCTATACAACCCATTCCAATTCAATCCCGCTTTTTTAAGAATCTCAAAAAAGGGGCTTTGGAAAACATCGTGGACAATGAAGAAATTGCTTGTAACAAGCAATTTCTTCAGTGTCCACAATGTTTTCATCCCTACCAATGGCAAAGAAGATTACATAACAAAACAATACTTTGCCAGCTTACAGTACTTTCATAACTTTGATTTCTTTGATGGACATCGCGATTGTTTATTTCGAAGACATATTTTAAAGATCGAAGAGGAACTTCCAGTTGGAGTCAATAAAAGTGACAGAAAAAGTAAGTGGGCGGGCCAGCAATTGGTCAATTGTTTAATCAGTAAAAAACGACATCAATATACATACAGGATCCATTTTGAATAACAAAAACCTGTATATTTCGGATTATCATATTTATTTTTACTTTATTTTGTATTTGAAGATTTTAATTCGGGGTGCCGTCTACAGTCTTATGTCTGACCACCACCTCCTGATGTGACGGTAAATCATCATAAGGTTCGTTTGTTTGTTTGAATGGGGTTTTACACCGCTTTCAACAATCTTTCAGTTATATCGCGGCGGCTGGAGCACCTAACAATGGAATCCTGGTATTTCTCACACCAGTACTACCATTACATCCTTTCCTAGCGTCCAGCTGCTATCCCACATAGTTCTACGATTATCGACCCATTGGTGAGAGACAAATAGTCGGAAAGGATGAGTGCCGCCGTCGGGGATCGATCCCTAGACCTCTAGATTGACAGTCCGACGCTGCGCTATGACGGCGGCCCTCATCATAAGGTAACTATTGTAAATAAAAGAAATTTATCCCCTGTCGAAACCGTCGATCAAGTTTTTTGACGTCTTTGTGATGAATATCAAAACCCATTCGATTGGAATCAAAGTCTTGCTTTATTTAATCTATCGGCTGAAATGATGCTTTAAATTTGAATAATTACCTTGTCCTTTCAAAACAACAACAACAATAAACAACAAACAAACAAAAAGAAAACAGGATGCAATTCATAGACACGATGCTTATACACGTAACGCCGTAATGCACTTATTCATCATGGTTTTTAAAGTCTATTAAGGTTTTTACAAAGTGTCTGAAACATTTAGAACTTTAATACTTGTGATGTATAAACGTTATATCTTTTTCGTAATCATTGACGAGTTGCCATCATTCTTTCTACAACAATTTATTATAAGCCAGAAACGGTTAAGCATCACAATGAAAATGGAGCTTGTAATGAATATCCATCACGCTGGATTGTGACGACAAGCCATCATATACTAGACTGGCCTATGACTGAAGATAAAGCAAAAATAAAGGCCCAGCAGAAAAAAGGTGCTATGAGGCGGGAGGGGCGGATATATTATTCCGGGAATTGGGATAAGCTTAAATACAGCCTGTGAATTGTCGAACAAAAAAGTTTTGTTTAACCCTTTGCTGTATTGCAATATTTTAAACCAGTCCAAATTAAAAGGTTTTGCAAACGACAATTAAAATAATCATGCATAGGGTGGAAAATATTGTGGGGAAAAAAAGAAATTGCTAACTATTAGAATTTTTTTTCTTTTTCCACAACATTTTCTCAAATATGAAAACTTGGGATGTGAAAACCAGGGATTAAACAGGAAAGGATTAATGATAAAAAACGGTTCTTTCGAGGATCGCAAGTTAAAAAAATACAATATTTGTTTTGTGCAATAACATATTGTGATTCTTCAAATAAGAATATGAGGGACGCATGTAGGTCAATCGAAAGGCTCTGACAATAGATGGCTTCCATTTTTGTCTTGAAAATGCCAAAAGGGCAACACTCATGAGAAATGTTGGAGTTCAGGGGTGTGACCATAGACCTTTCAATTAGATCTTGTTGACTTTTCTTACGGAAGGACTCTTCGGAATGATGAAACCCTTTTCATTAGAAATGAGATATTTTACATATCGTAGTAATTGACGGATTGCGTGTGTCTATCATTCAGACCGGAAGTGAACTTTGAACTCCAACATTGCCCGATATTCATGTGAAGTATTATTTTTTTAGTTTTGCAACTCAAGTGTCGTAGCTATGGCCTATTCAAGCTGTACTTATGATGTTTAGGTCACCGACTAACATTTGTACTTTTGTGTTACATTTTATTGATCAAAAGTTTTGGAGAAATAACACGGTTTAATATCAAAGTATTAATTTCTGTCGGAGTTAATGGGCGTGGCCAGCGATCCGTCAATTGGTATCTTCTAATTGGAGTTTATTAACCCTTGTCATGCTGAACCCGGAATATTCCGGTTTTGGCAGGAGGTGTAGACTAAGATCAGACTGCACTTATGTGCAGGCTGATCTTAGTCTACATCTCCTGCTTGTACTTTTCCTGTCAGAGTTGTTTATGAAGTTGATTTCTTAAAGAAATGTTGATTTTTTAACAACAAGATCTATCAGTGCTTTCAGCCCTTTGATTTGACAGCAGTTCAGTAAGGTAATTTATGCAGCATGACAAGGGTTAAATTGTCTTATTAACAACACGAAGAAATTGGGAGGTCGCTGGTCGCCAACTGACTCCACTGACTAGAAACAAATACTCCCCTTGGAACACTCTATTATTAATTTACAATAACAAAATGGATGGGGAAATGTCGAATGATTTATCGTGTGAGTAAGTTACAAACAGATCGAACATATGACCACGTGATAAATGACTGGTGTAAAAGGGACTTAACCCATTACTTGACGGCAAAATGTTAGGCTGGTCCAAATTAAATGGAGTTGTAGACGACAGTCTTTAGTTTATGAAACTTGAGGGTCTTATTTAATATTCTTGGTAAACAACATTGTGGAAAATGAAACAATCAATTTCTTTATTTTCCGCTTTTTTCTTGATGGGCGTAAGAAGGAGGGTGTGTGTGGAAATGTGTTAAATCCTATAAGGGTCTTCATTTCGTTTTTATTGGGTTCAATGACACTTTAAACAGTGTTTCATTTATATTTCGGTGTCTGGTGCACTTAGTTATGACGTCATGTCGTTTCTCCCTCCAGTACCAATACAGTGTTCTACCCGAGACCATGGCGCACGAAATGGGTCAAAGGTCCACTTAAGGTAGTGCACGCTAAAATAAATGCGTGCACGCGGAAATGATAAGGGTGCACTCATAACATGTAGCCGTGCGCGCATAATTACTGAGCGATCTAGGGTATAAAAATGTGCGCGTACGCATGAATAACAAGTGCACGCACAATGTGAAGTTGTTTAATTTTTACGCGTGCACGCTCATATTTTGAAAGTGCACGCGTTAAATAATGCGTGAACTTTCAAAATATAAGCGCATGTGCTTAAATTAAACGGGGTTACCTATATTATTTAAGCGTACACGCGCTCTTTTTGTGCTAAGACGACTTAAAAGGGACTTTTGACCCAAATGGTACACCATACGAGCCACTAGATAATTATCCCACTTAACATTCGCCAAGGTGGTGAGATTTGATTGACTAATGTCGTGATGACCTTCGTCAAATGTCGGAGATAATATTGGCCTAGTCAGGGTCCAAACACATGAGCCCTCGGTTGAAAGCCTAGCGCGTTACCGACTGAGATTACTTGATTCGAAGATTCCGAAGTTATAAATATATGACTGTCAGGAGAAAGGAGAACTCATTAAAAGTGTGAGAATTATCAACCTTACCAGACTACGCGGACTGTGCACACTCACTGGGGTCGACACTTGGTTATGGGAAGGTTTTCTGACACCGAAAAGTCGTTCTACCTTACTTCAAAATATTTTCAAAACGCCTCATTTCGTTAACTTTTTTGGATCAAATGTCTTTTTCAAATACTTGTTTATACATGTAGAATCGCTTGGAGGCGTCCTATCCCCCTGATTAGTCAGATATGAACGATTTTGTCAGATAAGATCCTTCATTACACAGTGGAATCTGTAAGGCACACGAACAGAAATACATTGATTTATGAATGATATAAACCAATGTAATTAAACAGATTCTGGAACATAATGACAGTTTAAAACATGGGTTCATCCAGTTGACACAGAGACCTCTTAAAGGCTCTATGGCTCACATGGGGACAAAATTTCTCGCCAAAAGGAATCTTGAAATCTGTCTTAACTCTTGTCCTGCTGAATAATTATCCTCTCTTTACAAAATTTTATTCTTTTGCCAAATTCAGATCTACTTGATATGAAATATTTCCTCAACAATAAAAGAACAGGCGGGTAGTGTAGACTAAGATCAGACTGCACATCTGTGCAGGCTGATCTTAGTCTACGCACCTGCCAAACTTATTGTTAAATCAGGAATATCCGGGATCAGCATGACAAGGATTAAATTGATGACAGACATCTCTATAAAGTTTTCAGAATAGATCAAAAGCTCGTTGGCAACATAAATTGACTTTGAAATTTATTGCCGTATACTGTTCGACATGGATTTGCATAGAGAGTTTTGAAGTAGTTTATAGAGGGGTTTACAATCAAGTTAAAGAAAAGAACGATTTCAGTATTTGTTTTGGGTAGAAATTTAAATTTTAAGATGTTATGACTCACAGAGCCTTCCAAATGTATTACAAAAACCGATTCAGTGATTTAAAAAAGTGACTAAATTTTGAGTTTTCGAAATGTATAGCTTGATTTTAATTGACGGATCGCTGGTTCCGCCCACTGAGTTCCAACAGGAAGCTCTACTTCGATAATTGACCTTTTTTACATTTTTTTAGCCAGTAATATGTTACAAAACAAGAAAATGGATGGTTTTGTTACCTAAGTGTCGTATTTACAGCTTGACTAAGCTGTAGTTTCGACGTTTGAATCAACGAACCAAAAAAAAATCACATTAATGTCGGTCAATGTCGGAGTTCAAAGTTCACGTCCGGTCTAAATGAATGATTTAGTTGGTCGATCGATTCTTTGATTGCCACTCGCGATCCACCCATTTTTACCGTTACATACTAGCATATAAGTATAATCGGAGATACTGGATTTTAGAAATAGGCTTTAATGCCACTTTTAACAGTATTTCAGTATCGCGACAGGGGCACCTACTTATTGAATTTTGGTATTTCTCACACTAGTACTAGCACAGCATCCTCTTCGCGCCTCAAGCTGCTCACCCCAATGTACGATAACCAACTCATTGATGGGAGATATAAACGTGGAAAGGGTATTCTCCGCGATCGGGGATCGAACCCGAGATCCCATGATTAAGTCGACCTTGGTACTAACTGCGCTACTGCTGCAGCCAAAGACATTGAAGTAAAATACGTTCTGTTGACTCTTACGGGATTCGAACCTACGCGGATACGACAACGCCGCATAGCGCTGCAATGTCCGACGTCCTTAACCTCTGCGCTACCGAGACATCCCCCCAAAAAAGGATGTTCAAATAACGCATATAAAGCTTCCCGGCACTGCAGCACACTCCGTATAAGGGTTCTATTTTTAGAAATTCTATTTATATTGAATTCTCTCAACTACGGCAGTGACTCTTGTCTTTTCAACCCTAGTGGAGAATTAATATTTTCTTTGACTCTTACGGGATTCGAACCTACGCGGATACGACAACGCCGCCTAGCGCTGCAATTGTCGACGTCCTTAACCTCTGCGCTACCGAGACATCCCCAAAAAAAGGATGTTCAAATAACGCATATAAAGCTTCCCGACACTGCAGCACACTCCGTATAAGGGTTCTATTTTTAGAAATTCTATTTATATTGAATTCTCTCAACTACGGCAGTGACTCTTGTCTTTTCAACCCTAGTGGAGAATTAATATTTTCTTTGACTCTGTTCTGTTGAGTTTTACTTGCGGAATCTTGTAATAGAGATCGACCTTATTCTAAAGAGATACAGTCTATCTTGCTCTAGCGACCACGTCTTTTAAGCGACCACTTTCATTAAGCGACCATATTCGAAATTTTCATTTAGAAAGCAAGATGTGAAAGCAATCGTAACAAAATCTTAAGTTGTTGGAACTCAACAGCATAGGATTAAGCGAGAATTATGTAATCAAACCAATCCTTCATATCTTTCACAATAAGGTGTTTTAAGCAACCGCTCTTTTAAGTGACCACTTCTTAGTCGTTCCTTCAGTGTTCGCTTAAAACAAGATTTACTGTACAGAGTTTGAAATGAAAAGGCCTTTCTAAAATCCTCAACTGGTAATCCTATCAAAACTCTACCTGGACATTAATGCGAATCTTTGAAAAGGCAGTCGCGTAGAACTAGAAGTATCGGAGAAGAAGAGTCAGATCTTTGACTGAGGCTCGAAGAAAAGATCAACCCATTACCATACGAAAAATTTTAGATTGGTCCAAATCGAAAGGAGATGCAGACGACATCTTAAAGTTTACTAAATTTTAGATTATTTCACCTTTATGGGTATAAAAAAATGTGTAAAATGATGTTCCAAGCAATTTCTTCACTTTACACAATGTTTTCTCAGTTGTTTTTCTTTGGAGGGGGGGTCTAAAAATGTCATTGTGTGGGAATGGGTTAATCTGATTCTGGAATAGTGGCAGAGTTAGACGTATAAGAGCTGTACCGCCGATGAAGGACCTTCCACCTGGACCGTTTCTTTGTGATACGAACCACCATCAACTTGGCCGACAGCACGGCTAAAAACTGAAAATATAGAGACATAAAAAAGCATCTTCAAAAAATTGGAGCACAAGGAGATTTTTGACAAGTCGATGGCCCAGCCTACTTACTGCTTTGGTCCCTCCCATTAGCTCAAACAGGACGTCCCGCTTCGATTTTTTACGTCGTTATTTTGCGAATTGTATGGCCAGTAGCATGTTACAAATAAATAGAATGGTTAGTTGAAGACCTAAACGAAAAACTGGTTAACCACGTTCAATTATTCAATCACGACTGTCAACGAATAACCAGTCGACCAATGGATTTTGCAAAACAACGCCATCCAAAAACGAAGTGTAACTTCCATTGGAGTCAATGGGATGGGCAAACGGAGTAAGTGGTACATAGGATAGGTCACTGAATTGGAAAAAGACTATGAAACAATAATCTTGATCTGTCCAGTTAAGAAAAAAGAAATGGGTGGACAGACATAAGAGATTATACTTTATAATTTATGTTTGGTACTAAAAAACATATTCCTTGTTGCATGTGTGTTCTTTTTTATGTTTAACTATAGTTATTAATTTTTATTTTAGTTTTTAATCAAAATTGTGAAAAGGCAAATTGATTAGCTTTCTTACATAATTGTCCTCCATCAGCACCCTCAGTGCTTTGAATTTGAAACGTTTATATGTCTAGTGTTCGTTACAGTATTAATCACGTAAATACCAAATAAGGAAACACCAAACACAGTGGCAACACATACTCTATGATTTCTGTGAAATCTTATGAAGCAAGTGAAATAAGGTTTACAAAAGTATTAATGCAAATTTTCCTTCCGTTAGAACAGCCGGGTTGTCGAAGCTGTGGGAACATGTGGTGTGTTCTTCGGGAACCCGGGTGAATTATTCCTTTCCCGTTTTCCAGTTTTGTAAAATATAAGTGCCTTTCCTCCGGTCTTGTTTAAATTTATAAATCTTTGATCAAATGATCTTACAGAACTGACGATTTCTGTCCAATGAACGTTTAAATGGTTTCTCCCAGACTGCTGTACTACAAAGGCGAATATCGAAAGGAGAGAATGATAACTACCTATACACACATAAATACGGAACCCCTAAATTGACATTCTAGACTTTTTTTGATATGCAAATGAATCCAAATTATTTCGTAATTACGAAATAGTATATCGTAAATACGAAAAAGTATTGTCAAATTATCGTATTTATCACATAATCTTCAAAGTATTTCGTAATTACGAAATAGTATTTCGTATTTACGAAATATTTTTTCGTAATTACAAACTAATTAGAATAACTTAAATAAGCTGTAGTTACGACGTTTAAGTCACCAAACCAACAAAAATTTCTTTTAATAAATGCCCACCAATGTTATAGTCTAGAATTTTACTTTCAATCTATATGAATGATTTTATGGGCCGACTGTTTATTTAACTGACAGCCGCGATTGCTCAATTGTAGGCGGGGGTTGAATGTAAGAGCTTACTTCTTTCGCAACAATATACATGTAATTAGAATAAATGGATACAGTTAATCCACTCTATTTAGCGAATATTTCCATTAAGCGACCACATTCTAGAACTACATGTATAAAATAGTTGCTTTGTCAGTTTGAGCCGCCGTCCTAGCGCAGTTGGTAGCGCGTCGGACTGTCAATCTAGAGGTCCCGGGTTCGATCCCCGACGGCGGCACTGATCCTTTCCGACTATTTGTCTCTCACCAATGGGTCGATAATCGTAGACCTATGTGGGATAGCAGCTGGAGGCTAGGAAAGGGTGTAATGGTAGTGTTGGTGTGAGAAATACCAGGATTCCATTGTTAGGTGCTCCAGCCGCCGCGATATAACTGAAAGATTGTTGAAAGCGGCGTAAAACCCCAGTCAATCAATCAATCAATCAATCAATTGTCAGTTCGATGGCATGTAAAACTTTTGTTCCTGGTATTCGTTAGAATTGACCAATCGCGATTGTCAATCAAATAAACAGTAGACCAATGAAGTAATTCATTCAGACAAGAAATACGTTTTGAACTCAGAAATTGGCCTCCATTTGTTTAGCCTTTTGGCTGGTTTTGCGACTTAAACGTCGTAACTCCAGCCTTTTCAAACTGTGGTTATGACATTTAGGTCGCCAACCAACTATTTTACCCTTTTTTATAAGCTAGTTCCCATATTTTTTTCAAAATAACGCCGTTTAAATATGAAGCGGGACTTCCTGTCGGAGTCGATGGGCGTGGCAAATGGAGTTAGTGGTCGGGGCCAACGATTGGTCATTGTTTGAATGGGACAATTTTAATAAGTTCTAATAATATGTGATCGACCAAGTATACCTGGTAAAATAATCTATTCCAACTGCATCAATGCATATCGTGGTTACTCAATCAGTTTTCACACAGTCCCGCTTTTTATGCCCAACATGAAAAAGCTTTGGAAAACATTGTGGATAATGAAAATATCGCTTGTCACTATCCACAATGTTTCCTACTGTTAAAGACAAAAACTGTAACTTAAAATTGTTGTCTGTATTTTGTCGTTGTTGTTATAAAAATTGGACCCATCTAGAATTTTGCTGAGTACTAAAGGGTTAAAAGACATTAAGATGTCATAACAGGCTTAAGACTTAGATGTTCTGTTGATGATTGTATAAAAAAGGGGGGATAAGGTTATTTTCCATAACACCAAAAAGCGTATATATGATGTATTGATATTGTTGAAATCAATCGAAAGCCGACTAAAATCATAATGCAATAGTAACCCCAGTGCTCTAAAAGGTGTAAGGAATACAGACTAGCCATTGCTTTTTGGGTTATCTACTAATGACTGAAACTATAAAGCAAATTTTAGCATTACAGATTATTTCGTTATTACGAAATAATATTTCGTAATTACGAAATAATAAAGACCATTTTCATACTACCCTTGAAACAGTATCGACAATTTCTGTAAAATCAAAACTTGAGAATCGCGGGTCTTTGTTGTTTGTTTGTCTGTAATTTCGCAGGAATTATTCCAGAGGAAAAGCTTTACTGAACTGATATAATTTAAAGAATATTGCATGAGTGGTCATTTAACGAGCTTTCTATAATCAGTTAAAGACAAGGCTTAGTCGTTTTATGTTTTAGATCATGTGCTTAATAAAATCTGTATTTCATAAACTTGGATGTAACATTTTTTTTTTTTTTATATTTGACACCTTTTGTGATAAATCGATACATTTTTTGTAATATATCAGGTGAATCGAGCGTATGATAATGCCTTTCATACCCGTGGTAATGGCGTCATATTTACATTATGACGTCATTTCGACTGATATGAAAAATGCGTTATTATATAGGCTTTAGCCGATACACTAGTGTGATAAAACCAATGGAAAATAAACTATTCAACGTTACGGTTTTATTCAACGCTCGAGCCGTAAGTCACATTTATTTTATATCGTGATATATCGGGATATCGAGATAGAGCTAATGTACTGCTTGCTTCCCCAAAGAGTTCGCTGATTTACGACAATGATTGTTTACACAATTAATTTTATTGGATCCCATGTGTACCTCAGTCTCATTCATAATGGATGAAATATGGAAATCCGATGACAGAAATTCCTACACAGGATGACGAAATACCATTATAAAACGAAACCCGAATCGTATATGTTCTGACTAAAACTGTTTTGGGTATAAATTAATTATTAAGTGAGCATAGATGTATAATTTATAACGAGTGATCAAGGGTCAATTTTGTCTATATAGGTAAAGACAAAACTGACCTTCGATCACGCACTTTAACTTGTACATCTATAGTACATATTTATGATGCTTAGAGTTTAGAGGTATTGATGCTTAGAGTTCAGATTTATCGATCGTGAAAACCTACAGCGACACAGTAAATTAGTTGATTAAAACAAACTTGAACTATGGCTTTTTCCAAATAATTCCTACACACACGGAAATGGCATTTCCGTATTTTAGAATATACATGTACATTCCATATAGGTCGGTTTTGACACTTTAGAAAAAATATGGGTCAGTATAATATTTTAACATACCCTTCAGTGTTTACTTGCTTTCTATGTTGCTTTTCTGTAGGTTATCGAGAATGTCAATCAAGGAATATATCGACCAATCAAATCAATTATTCAGACCTGAATTGAGATTTGAACTCCAATATTAGCCGCCATCTGTGTGAAACATTTTTGTTGGTTTGGTGAGTTAAACGCCGTTACTACAGCTTATTAAAAATTAAAGGTCGGAACCGTGAAAACACATGTGCCATTATTTGCCCAGCTCATTATCATTCAATATATTCGTATTCGTATATAGAGAATAATGATTTTTTTTTCAGTGTAAGATCGATATATAGTTCATTGAGTGAACAACAAAAGCTATATTGTCACGAGTTGTGGAGTCATGTGTGAAAGTACGCTTTAGTTTTTCAGAAAGATAAATCGATCTTACACCGAAACAAATCATTATTTGGGACGTAATTCCTAAAAGCGCATCATTTGGCAATTAAATTACATGGCTAGCTCATGACGTCATCAGCGTCTTTGATCCCCGTGTGGAAGATATTCGGTAGCGAGCGATGAACCAAAGCATTGTTAAATCTACCGAAACAGTGAGTTTATCATTTGGGTATTTTCGCTGTTTTCTCGGTGAAATTATCGAGAAAACTATATAATCGACCTGAAGAAGAAAGTTTGAATTTCTCTATTACAAGCTCATTCACATAATATTGTTTTCATTTCCCCTTTGAAGGGGGGGGGGGTTACTGTTATCGAACAATCCCAATAAAAGAAGTGTGACGGTGCGAACAGGAACCCATCGTAATTGACCAATCACTGGCCCCGCCAACTTACTCCTTTTGAATGCCCATCGACTCCAACAGGAAGACCAGCTTCGATTTTTTAAAGGTAGTCTTTTGCATATATGGCCAGTAGCATGTAACAAACAAGTAGAATCGTTGGTTGGCGACCTAATCGTCGTAGCTACAGCTTGAAAAGGCTTGGAAACTAATAAAAAGCTTAACAAAAATGCGGCCAATGTTGGAGCTCAAATCTTAATTTCGATCCGAATGAATGATTTGACTGGTCGATAAATTTCTTTATTATATACCTATAAAAGATATGGAGTAAAACCTGGCTGTCAAATACAACTCGGCAGAAAAAAATCAATAAAAACCATATTCGTCGAGTACCGTTAAACACTGACTTCTTTTTTTGTGTATTGACGTTCCGGGTTTTTCGGAAAGGTGGTTATTTCTTAGCCATTTAAGAGAATTTTCTTAATGTCATTTCCTAAAAGGTATATAATAAAAGGAATATTACAACAGTGTGTTTTTCTATTTGTTGTTATCGTGTTCTCGAATCGTGTGTAGGTATTTTTATTGGATTCGACCTTCGGTCTCATCCAATAAAAATACCTACACACGATTTTCGAACACGATAACAACGCATAGAAAAAGACACTGTGGTAATATTCCCTATTTATTGACAGCCGCGATCCGTCAATTAGAGGAGCTGTCATCAACGATATTGTCTAATGCGGCCTTCCAGAAGGCGAATGTGCATTCAAAGAAATATGACCATATAAAATCTAAGGTGTTCTATTGTATTCTTTATGGATATCATTTTATTTCATCGTTTTATCAAAGGGAGGTTCTGTTGTTGAATTAAGTGTTTCATTTTTTCTAATAGATGTCCTTGTGATTAATCTAGCGTTTTACGTTTGTACAGGTGTCCTTTTGTCGAGTAAGACTTTTACTGTATTTCCTTCCTTATGGCACCTTGTTGCTTAGTTTATCCTTCCTATTTGGTTATCCCTTTCCTGTTCAATCCCTGGCTTTAACGTCTCTGTGGATTCATAATTGAAAAGGCATTGTAGAAAAAAGAAGAAATTGCTTGTACCAACCTATTCCGCCTTTCCCACGTTTTTCTACACTACTGAATGGTTGCTAAACAGGAAAGGGTAAAAAGTGAAGCATGGTTCATGTTGATTCGCTAGAATAGACTATATCTTAAGACACATGTTTAAGAGTGCAGTTCAGAGTAAACAATGGATCTTTTAGGGTTCATGTTTACTTGATGCTTCAAAGCAGTTATCTAACATTTTACAGAAAACATCTGTACTCTAAACAATAAAATTCACAATAAATAAACATGGCTCAGCTTTGCGGCTTTTATTATCAGATTTGTGTAGATGTTTGTAGAAACATCTGCTTTATCCATTTAGATAGGTTAGACAGTGACAGTTATGTCAACCTTCCTGGTCATTCCCTGGTTTCTACGTCTCTGTGATTTTATAATTAACGAAAAAATGTACAAAAAGAAGAAAAAATGCTCGTACCAAGCAATTTCTTCTTTTTCCACAATATTTTCTATCGATTTTAATGGTTATTTTTCAAATTAGAATCCACTTTAAATTTTCGTCCGCACAAATCTTTGAATTTATCTTATCAGGTTTGTTAAGTTGTTCATAGAAACATCTACTTTGTCCATTTAGCTAGGTTAGACAGTAACAGATATGTCAACCTTCCTGTTCAATCCCTGGTTTGTACGTCTTTGTTATTTTATAATTGAGGAAAAATATTGTAGAAGAAGAATAATAATTGAGAAAATATTGTAGAAAAAGATGAAAAAGCTTGTAACGAGCAATTTTTTCTTTTTCCACAATATTTTCTACCATATTAGATTGTTCTTTTTCAAATTGAACCCACCTTTATTTTTCGTCAGCAAAACCTTTGAATCTGGAATGGTCTAAAATTTTGCAAGACAGGAAAGGGTTAAAAAATGTTAATATCATAAAACTGAAGTTATCCACAACCCACCATCCTCATCCCTGCTTTCAGTCACCTTTTTTACTTTCTTTTGTAAGCTTATAATATTCTGAATAGTATTATTTCTGAATCAGTGAGATCTGTTTAAGTAAAACATCATCAATCCGAATTCAACCTAGTCATCAAAAGTTCCCGTTTATTAGATCAAGCTACGAGCGGTTCAACTTCTTTAGAAAATACTGATTAAATCGATTATAGAAATAAAGATAATTTACTGGATTCATTTTAATGATTTGCAACCTTGTTTCGTGACCCAAAAAGAATTCAGATCTATGCATTAATCTTCACTGTTTTGCATTCTAATATAATTTAATTTTAGTTGCGTTTGTCCAGATTCAAACGTTTTCATTTGCTTGATTTTTTTAAATATTTCCATGAACAAAATTTTGAGCATGCAGCTACTTTGTATACTTCTGCAAAAAGACGATCCATAACATTTTACTCAAAAGTACTAAAATATTTGCTATGTTTTGCTTGGTGGGATTAAATTATAGAAATACTGAGAATAGTTTTGTTTTCATTGAAGCGGATTTATTCAGTGGTGCTATTAAGTATATAGATTCAGACCTCAAAGAAAACACAAACAAACTAAACATTGTCATTCCTTAAAATGTATCTCAGATCTAATTTTTGGAAGATACTTGACCTGATCGTATATCAACACATATAAACCAAAACCTAATTTCAGAAACAACCAATAATGATGAGAACCAAGAACGCCCACATTTTATAAAGTTAACCGTCAATCAAAACATTTTATTTACATGAAACAAATTGACCTTCATAACAATTTTCTTTCATGCTATTGCCTGTGACAAGCATTTTTTTTTTACAATTCCCACAACATTTCCTTCCCAGAAAGACAAAGATGTTTAAAGATTCACCAACTTAACCCATTACCCGACGACACCATTTTATACTGGTCCGAATTGAAAGAAGTTGCAGACCACAATTTTTAGTTGAAGAAGTTTTAGAAATCATGGTCTTTGTTTAGTAGAAAATACTGCGGAAATTGAATAAATTGCTTGTAACAAGCAAATTCTTCATTTTCCACAATTGTTTTCTAAAGCTTTATTTCTTTGGGGAGTCATTGTGTAGGAATCGGTTAAAATTGCCAGGTGCAGCTTATTCAAATTGGACCCATCCAAAAATTTGTCGTTCGCTAAAATGACTTATCTAGCGTGGCATACCTACCTGCATAATGAGAACAGATAAACAAGACACGATGATAAGTTCATCGTATTTGGACAGCCATTCACCAAATCCCTGCATACATCCACGAACAAATATATAGTCTCGTACCTCGATAACCTAAAGAGAGACGGAAAAGTGTTAATAGGGATTTCAACTATTCTTTAATTACATATACGATTCAAAACCAAATCTCGGGAAAAGGAGCAGTAACTCAAGGTCGTGACAAAAGTATGCAGTCTTCGTTTTCAACAAGTCATATACATACTATATAAAGAGTATTTAGGAGTTATCAATATCAGACTGAAGAACAGTTGTCCTTTATTTATTGATAGACAGTTGAATACCAAACTATCTAAGCTCTAGCTTATATACACGATGATCTAAATATCATCTGATATTTAGAAATCTTAGATTTGCAGAGGAAATTATAAACAAGAGTTGCACATGTTTATTAAATATACGATGGCAATTATTTCCAAAATGTCGCCAGGCGATACGACCAACTGGATCTGCAATAAAGTGAAATTCAGTTGACCCATTACCAAAATGTCGTCCTGAAGAAATACTATCATGGATTTTTTTTTTGGGGGGGGGAAGTAGAAGTTGCTTGTAACAATTTTTCCCCTTTTCTCCTTTCTCTCAATATTTTTTACCCTATTTGGTCTTTATTTTCCAATTTAGCGCAATTTCAAATGTCGTCTGCAATCTTTTTATTTTATTTTTTAGGGGGGGGGGGTCAGTCTAAAATTGGGTTGTGTGGTAATGGGTTAAAGTTCAGACTCTATATTTCAATAATGAGTAAACCAGAGTTATCTACAATTGTAATCTACTTTTCGTTGGTTCAGCGCGAAACAGTTGTAACCGTCAATATGTTTATACACAGTAACAACTGTTTCGCGCTGAAACATCGATTTATATATACATGTAATTATAATTGATGGACCGTCCCTGTCCATTCAAATAATTTATTGGCTCTGTCTACATAGTTAACAAAAAAATGTCGTATATCACACAGATCAAGTAACATTGAAGGTGGCCAGTAGACCTGGTCCTTGATCCGTTAACCAATTCACCGATCGCTTGCCCCGCCCACTGACGGACTAAGCTCCGCCCATTAACTCCGATAGGAAGTTCCGCTTCGATTTTTAACGGCGTTATTTTGCAAAATCTATGGCCAGTAGCATGTAACAAAAAGTAAAATGGTTGGTTTGTGAGCCAAACGTCGTAACTACAGCTTGAATAAGCTGTAGTTACGACCTTTAAGTCGCCAAATCAACAATAAAGGTATTTAAAGTTGTGCCTTCGTGAATAGAAAACGTTGTGGATAATGAAGAAAACGATTGTATCAAGCATTTTCCTTCTTTTTCCACAATCCTTTTCAATCCATTTTTCTTTGAGGCGTCATAAAAGCGTGATTGTTTGGAAAAGGGCAGATTTGCCATAAAATTACAAACAGAATAAACTTAATTTCACAATCTTACCGGTTTATTAGTCATATCAAAACCACACATAGTGTTTACTCTGTCTCCCTGGAAAAAAAAATGTTATGGTTGACAAAAATATTGTTACTGTGATGCTTAATGCCGCGTTGGACAGCCATTATCTATCGTAGGTATCTATGTAATATGATTCTCGTTACGAGGCCCTTGACATATCTCAGATCAAAACCTCACTGCAATCTACAGAACCTCGCTGGATTTCTGCTAACAGAGATGAGTATCTGTTATCATACAGTGTTCAAAGCACGATGTAAAATGGAAAGCCACGACAAAGGCGAGTATGTCGAATAATAGGAAGCTTTGTACTGAAGTATTATTTCTGAAATTTCGCTGTTCAGTTGTAATAATTGACCGATTTTAAGCGTGCACAGTCAAATCTATGTGAATGGTAAAATATTCTTCCAGGAGTGATTAAAATGTCGATGGCCTAAGGCATGGAGAAGCATTTACTTTTCAATATGGCCACATTGCAAGCTTGCAACGCTGTTGAAGCATTTGGATACCTTCCCTGTTGAAAAATAGTAACTTGCGCTCCCCAAAAATACACCAACAGCTTCTTTGGCGGCATCATAAGAGTAAAAATGATAGTTAAAGAATAGTAATTTTGTTATTTTTTCTTATAAGTAAAAGTCAGCTCTAGGTAGTTAATTCAGGTGATTAGGGTTGGTGCTCAACCAGTTTGAAACCAAGTTCTTGGGTAATAGCCATGGTAACATTGGATTTGTGTGCTGGAACATTCTCCTGATAGAAGAGCACATCTAAAGACAGTTTTCCATCCATCTTCTCCTTGATTTATGAGTTAAGCAAATTACCTCTCAGTTATTATGTGATCCTGTCAATGTCTTCCAATAGCAGCACACCTTTTACATCCCAGAAAACTGTGATCATTACATTCCCAGCTGAAATGGTGAACCTATGTTTCATCAGCAGTTACAAGCTGCTTTTGAAATTCCTCCTGACTCCGCTGAAACACGGCAGAGATGTTGCATCGAGCCCGTTTTAGGTCCACACTCGAAAGCTTCAGTCAGGACCAATCTGACAGAAACCTTTGTTATTTGCAAATCATAGCAATGTACCACTGTGGTATTCGCCGGTCTGTCATGGTTTTATTGGTGGTACCCTTTGAGGCGCTAGTTGGTGGTGTGGCATGCCTGGGTGCATCTTAAAGACTGTGTCAACCGTGTTAGAATTCGCCAGCCCATTTCTTCCCCTTGTTATAACATAGGAATGCTTGGATAATGTTGTAATCTTGTCTTCATTAATTTTCTTAGACGATAAGTCGTTGATGCAAAGGTATTGAATAACCGCTAGATGACCAAAATTGTCCAATATTGTCCGTTTGTTTGAATTACTCTTAGTGGGATCAGAGTTTGTCAACCGACAGAGAGAACCTACTGTCACTGCAAAGTGATTAATATCCTTTACCCCTTTATACCTCAATAAGTATATCTTCAGGAAGTCTGTTTCTGACCTAAAAATTGGTAATTTCCATCGCCCCTAGTATTTGTAAGAAACATCAATGAATTTTTAAACTTTAAAGTCACGTGCCATTTCTCCTGTTACTATAATGGTGCTTTCGACGAGATAATCCTACATGAACAATCTCGCATTAATCCCAGGTGTTTATAGAAGATTTGTCTGTAGACCATACCAATCAGATTCATAATTTGATAATTTATAAGATAATTTAGAACTTATCATTTTCTTCAACAACAACAACAAAAATGCACACGCAAACGGTAGTAGAGGTTTGAGAAGTTACTTTTATATGTATATATTGAACATGTTAAAGTTGGTTGAAAAAAGAGGATAATGAATGAAGGGTGATGAAATATCAAATGTATAAAACAAGTCATCTGTTTAGTCTTTCTCGTGTGTGTGTGCGTTTTAGATTGGTCCAAATTGAAAGAGGTTTCACATAACAATAAAAATTCGATGCAAATTGAAATGAAACTATCCTTTGTGCATTGTAGAAAATATTGTGGTTATAGGAAAATTGTTTGTTACAAGAAATTTATTCTTTTTCCACAATGTTTTCTTAAGTATAAAATCACAGCGACGTAAAATCCCGTGCATGTACAGGAAAGGATTAACATATTAAAAAGAATCTTTATCTGTTTCAGATAACGAGTATTTCCTTAACACGAATTTGACACTCTATATGTGATGTTGCAATCGCTCGCCCAGCCCACTTACTCCGTTTGCCCCGCCCATTAACTCCAACAGAAAGTTTCAGCCACTTGCATGTAATATTAAATTAAAAATGGTTGGTTGGCAACATAATCGTCGTAATTACAGCTTGTTCAAGCTGTAGTTACGACGTTTAAGTCGCCAAACCAACAAAAATGTTTCACACTATTGTCGGCCAATGTTGGAGATCAAAGCTTAATTTCGAGCTGAATAAATGATTTGATTATTCGATTGAATCCTTGATTGACCGTCGCGATTGATCAATTAGTTGAAAAGAATAACAATTTATCGTATTCCACGAGAGAAATTAGTCATTGTATGCATCATGGCGTAATTTTGGTGGTAACAAAAAGATGCCACAATAGTTTTTAGCTCGTTTGTACAGTTATTAAACACGTTTGATATGACCCAAATACATAACAAACGTGGTTATTTGAAATTGACTATGTCAAAGCAATGAAGCTGCCTTTACCATTGTATGAAGCATACATTACAAATAAATGCTGCTTATTACAAATTGTTCTCCCCGAAAATACACAGCTTTTCTTAAATATTTTTTCTCGGTGAGTTATCGAGTTCTCCCTAGTTATTCTCACCGAAAAACATGTAAAAATAATTTAATTGTTAGTTTCGTCTATCAAAAACGAGCGATCTGATTGGTCGAAAAATTTAATTCATACCTCCATGAACAAAAGTTTGAGTACGCAGCCATTTTGAATGCTTCGTGTATTCATACAGTGTGATTAGGTTTTTCGGTTCATACCTCCATGAAAACAAAAAATATTCTCTTCATCTCTTAACTATTAAAATGATAACGTCACAGTTTATGCTAGATTAAAACCTGTTTGGCCTAATTTTGTCATCTCAGTGGATCCCAGGATACCTGCAGGTTGTCAATGAATTCACATGCGTAACACGGCGTTGCTCTGAAGGTTTTATCCCAAATGGGCGATGTGAAATGCGTATATATGATAAGAGATAAAGGGCATATCTTGCTAAAACACATATGGATGCATGGTATTGGTATGAGAGAATATGTATTTAAACAGTGTAAGAAAATTAATCTTTAGGGGTCGATTATAAAAATATTACCCTACCGCTTTCGAAACTCAGTGAAGGTTCCTTCGTCAGTGGTTCATTAAGAATACAAATAGGGAATATTATTATGTGACGATAGAGTATTTGCTTCTCGTCGCGGAGGAAAAAGAATTGGTAGTTCTCGAGACCTTCGGTCTCGTGCTATATCAAATTCTCCTCCATGACGAGAAGTAAATACAAGATGTTGTATCGTAATCGTAACACAATATTCCATTTATAATATGGCTTTTTTTATTAGAAAATCGATGAATTGATAAAAGAAAATATGTATTTCTGCTAGTATTTCCCCTTGTTCTTTACTATTCTGATTGCGACTATTCGCATTATGACGTCATCTATAGAACGAAAATGAGGTCACTTTTGACTACCTTATATGGTACCGTATTTGACACTACCAGATACGGATTTTTTATGTGTGGAATGTATATATTTTTACAAGAAATACTTATTGGTATATAATAAAAACATATACTTGGATTACAGACATCGTTAGTTTTTGTGTACATGTCAGAAGGATTACTATCTTAACAAACAATAATCCTCTATATAATCCAGTGGTAAATCTTCGCAGGAAATCAGCGAAGGAAGAAGCTTATTGACGACACAGGAATGAAACGATCAAAGTAACAAAATTTAACTACAAACCGCTTCAAATATACAGCAGGACATAGGCACTGCACATCGGTAAATACTCTTATTGGACGGGGTACAGTTAAAGTAGGGACTTGAGGACCAGTCTCGGAAACCTTCTTCTGTATGGCTGATACCGCAACATTTGAACTGAAAGTAGAAATAAATTTGTGACATTAAATTCACTTCATAAGTAAACGAGGTGCTTATATCTTTAAAACGTCAGCTTTGATAGCTTAAGTTAACAGTTCGTCGAGTGCAAACTGCCACTGCAGGTTTAACCACTAAATTCATTGAATACCCACGCCATAAACATAGTTCTTGTGTATTTTAGTGATATTGCAAACTATGCCTGTAAGTTAATCTCCTAGGTATTTGAAGCTCACTTAAGGATATTGTGTTCAAAATGTGTCTGAGACACTATAATCACTATGCGCACAGTTTTTTATGGACAAATGAATCAAATTGTATGCTCCTATTCCCTCTCATTCCCTATTTTAAATACCCCTAGAAATAAAGCTTTGGAAAACCTTGTAGACAAATCCATGCTTTACTAGCTTACAGTACTTTCAGTACTTTGACTGAACCTTATTCATTATATTACATTGCTTGAAGGGAAGTCAATGATACGTCTGGGCAGTCGCACGTTGAGTTAGTATGTTACCAGACGAGCGTATCTATCACCAGTCAAAATTCAAAAAAGTTGTGGATGGAAATATCATGTTGGTAAAATTTCAAATATCTTCGTTATTATGGACAGAACACGATGTGGAAAATGCAGAAATTGCTTCTAACAAGCAATTTCTTCATCTTCCACATTGTGTTCCTGAAATATTTTCTTGTTGGATCTAAAAAGGTGTGATGCTGTGGTAATGGGTTTAGAACATTCACTGCTTGGCTAAAGATTCAATGAGTCATAACCAGTTTCAAGTGCATATAAAAAGGGATCTAATCAGACTGTGCACGGGCTGATCTGAGTCTTTCATGGCACACTTGGGAATTGTTGAAAATATAATCAACAGGATCTATTTAGGATCGCTGGCAACGCCCATTAAGCTCCGTTAAGGCAGATCGACTTAAAAATTAAACGACTTATATCTACAAAATATATGGTAAGAACCATATAAGATGTGAATCTAAACGTCGTAACTACAATTCAAATTAACTGTACTCACGTCGTTTAAATTTCACAGAAAACAAGTAAATAGAATAAAGAAAAATTAATTAAGAGATGAAGAGAATTATTTTTTGTTTCCATGGAGGTATGAACCGAAAAACTAATCACACTGTATGAATACGCGAGGTGGATTCATACATAAGTGTGACAGTTTTTTCTGTTCATACCTCCATGAAAACAAAAAATAATCTCTTCATTTCTTATAATTTAATAGCATCGAGCGGAAAGAGCAAAATTTTACACATGTTGATACTTTTTTGTATGGAATCGATGCGTGCTCAAAACTTTGTTCACTGAGTTATGATTTTTTTTCGACCAATCAGAACGCCCGTTTTTGATAGACGAAACTGAAAATTAAATTCATAAAATATAAATCATATATATTAATTGACATGAATGACAGAGTTCAATATTCAAGTCAGGTCATGTCTAAATGAATGATTTAATTGGCAAATCGATTTTTTACTGACAGCGGCTATCTATCAATTTCTGACTTGAAAAAATCTGAGATACCAGTATATGTATATTTGTTGAAGTCGAGTTGAATTTTATTGCATGTCAGATTCACGCCGTACGGGACCACAACATTTAACACTCTTCTCTATCTTTTTACTTTTTCCGTATAATTGTCAAGTCGCTGGCCCCGCTCACTTACTTCGTTGGCCCAGCCCGTAGACTCCAAACAGCAGGTTCCGCTTCGATTTTTAAACGGCGTTCTATTGCAAAATTTCTGGCCAGTAAAAACTCATTTCTAGTCTAAATGAAAGATTTCATTGGTAGGCTGATTATTTTCTTGACAGCAGCGATTGGTCAGTCGTGCAAGGAATCAGCACGAAACTGCTGAGAGACCAGTCTGGTTCTTTAACGTGTACGATGGATAGCACTGTCACACGGGGCCCCGGTTTAAAGTCTCTTCCGAAAGAGAATTAATTTGTAACTTTGGTCAACTCGTGAAACATCTACGCTATAAATTATGTATTTACCCCTTAGTAAATTTTCGGTGAAAAAGTTTGCATTAAAGATAACAAAGTTCTTTTTTAGAAACCTCTCATGTGCTTTGTATTTTCTCACAGATTGAATGTAAGTGATCAATGAAATGACTGACTATAACGACGCTAACTTTAGAAACGTATTGAAATACGAGACGATTTTCCTGTCAATCGACTCTGCTGGGAATTGATGTAAAACTGATCACGCCCACTGAGCACAAACAGGAAGTTCCACTTAGATATCAACCGGCGTTATTTTGTTGAATTTATGACCAGTAATATATAACAAAAAGTAAAATGGCTGTTTCGAGACCTGAAAGCCGTAACTACACTTTGAATAAACTGTAAGCACGACATTTAAGAAACCAACCAAACAAAAATGCTGCACAGTTATGATAAATACATTCCAATGCGGAAGTTAAGGGATCCGGCTTAAATGAATGATTTGATTGGTTGATTTTTTCCTTTGATAGGCTGTCGCGATCCGCTAGTGTAAAACCACAACCTCTATTTTATTATTCCGAAAATTATTGAACCTAATTAGATAGTCGATGGAACTAAAACACATTAGAGTAAAATACGCTAAAGTGACTTCGGTATGATATTCTGAAATGTAAACAAAAATGTTCGACATGTAGGACCAAAAAATCGTATTCCCAGCTTTGTTCAAGATATGGTTATGATATTTGGCTGTTCACCGATATACCATGCATTGTATTGCACCATTTATCCCTCATCAGTTATAAATCTGTACAATTTCCATCTGATTCTGTGTGATTCCTAATCATGAGGTAAGCGATTTTATTCCCGGCAGCGGCGAATTTCAGTTCCTATACTTGTCTTCCACCAATGGGTGGATACTCGACAATCTAAATGGGATAAGCAGCTGGAGGCTCAGAAATGATGTACTAGTAGTAATGGTGTGAGAAATACCAGGAATCCATGGTTAGGTTCTCAAGCCACTGCGATAAGACTGAATACCGTTAAAAGTGGTTTTAAACATCATGCAAACTAAAAATATACCAACATACTTTTAAGAATTACTCTACTCTAAAAAATAGCCATATTATGTAGAATCCTTGATTTATGACAGAGATAAATATGGCAAACATTCAAATCTCCAAAACTACAAGGAATATTATATATAGCAATATCTAATGGTCCTCTACCTAAATTGTTCAAAAAATTGCTCTATCTCGTCAGATCCCGTACATGCACTAGAGAAGAAGAAAATCTTGAGACCCGAAGTATCACCATTTTGAATGTAGAACTACCCAATGGTGGTAAAAAATAACTTTAAACTGTCATTTTGATAATTAAATTAATTCTGTATTGCGGGATATCAGACATGGGGAGAAAATAGAGAAAAATAAAAGATCTTCTGCTCTTCTCACAAACCATAAGTCTTACTGCTTTCAAAGATAATTTTGCTTACAGTATTGTCTCACGGTAAACCCGAATCTATCAATAAACCATCTGTTTCTATAACAACATTTTGAAGACGTGTGTGTCTAGACCGTGTAAGCTCAAATTTGATTCTTTTCCAAGGATTCCTTTCTTTCTGAACTATTTTGAGGGAATACATTTGATTTGTCAGGAGATTTGCTTTGTCATACGAATTGATCTTAATCTGGAATAGTAAAACAGTTTAACCAAATCCCACTTTTTACCTACCTCAGGGAAAGTGTTGAGGAAAACAACGTTTAAAGTGAAGATATTGCTTGTTACAAGCAGTTTCTTCATTTTCAACCATTGTTTTCTACCCAAATAGATTGGGATACCAAAAAGTCTCTGAACTTGGAATTGTCGTCTGCAACTTCTTTCAATTTGTACATTATCCGCCCTATATTCTATCCACAAATTAAATAAAGAAATCCAGTATTTCATTAGCTTAGAATTATCATCTACAATATTTTTCACCCCATGAAAAATCAAGTACATAAAATTTAACTCATTACCAAACGACAAAAACGGACCAGTTGGAAGGCTTTTGCAGACGAAAAATTTTAGTTGATTAAACTTTGAATATCTTTGTCTTTTATGGAAGAAAATAATGTTACAAGCAATTTCTTTATTCTACGAATTTTTTCCAAAACTTTTTTTCTTGAGCGGGTGTCAAAAAGCTGAAGGTGTGGGAATGGCTTAAAATACAGCTTGATGACGTCACATAAAAACGATTATTAAAATTTTGTAAAATAAGGATATTCGTAATGGATGTGATCCATAGAAAACACTGATAGTATTGTGAGAAAATCAATCTTCAGACATCTTTAACATATCATTAATTCAGCACGTCACCCTTTTGAAACAATTCGTTCTATATTTTGGTCGAGGTTTTGATAAACGAGTTAGTTTGCTTCTTCTGTGTATGGATAAAAATGGAGTAAAAAGATGTTTTGTCGTTTAGACCACATAATTTCAAATATTGGAATGAGTAAATTACTTTTACCATTTTCGATTTCATGTAATGATTTTATCACAGAACGACATAGACTCAGAGGTACACATAGAGACACAAAAAGAGAGACAGAGACAGACAGAGAAGGGGAGAGACAGACAGAAAGGGGAGAGACGGAATAGAATCTTAAGAGTGAAAGCATCCCTGACTTTTCATTGTATTTGAAGCATGGATTCGATCTTCTACTCCTCCGGCTACATAAGTGCATTCATGCCCACTGCACTTTTTAAACCCCCCACAACGAATTTATGGGGGGTATACTGGAATCAGGTTGTCCGTCCGTCCGTCTGTCCGTCCGTCTGTCCGTCCGTCCGTCCGTGGACATAATTTTGTGTCCTCTTCTCCTCCCACATTTTTTGACCAATTTTGCTGAAATTTTATCAGGTTGTTTCCTATCATATGAAGTTGTGCACCTGCAATTTTCATCTTGATCCAGTCGTTAGTTTTAGAGTTATGCCATTTTGAACTTTTTAATGGGGGGGGGGGGGAGTAGTCAAAATTTAAAATTGCAAAACTCAGTAACCATAAGGGGAGTTACCAAATTTGGTAAGTAACATCATCTTGTATATATACATGTTTGACATCAAAACGCTGTAAGTCATTTACAATTAACAATTAACTGAACAATTCCGTCCTCTCTAATACTTGGTACATAGCTTTCAAGGGTCAGAAGTATTGGAGAGTGAGACTTGCAAAAGAAAGACGCGATCGGAGGGGGGGGGGCGGGGATGGAGGGGGGGGGGAGAAGCTGAAAACATAATTACATACACAATTGCTACTTTTCCACTCCTACTTAAAAAGGGGTCATAAAATGCCCCTTCAAAGTCCACTCCTTCATAGAAAAGCCTTTTTAGCGGTGTGGGGGATATTCTCGTCAGCCCTTGAGGGCGACAGCTCTAGTTTGTGAATACTGAGAAGTATGCAAGCTAACTTTTTCAAAAAGGGAAATATAAACTAAATCACGTCACTTTGCCTTTTCGCCTTGGATTGGCGAGACAAGCAAATGATATGCTATTTTACTAACACAACAAAATCTTACTGCTTTCTGAAGCTATAGAAAGGTTGTTTATACTTTTGCTAGTTCTATAGCCTTATATTTTTCTCGTATCGTTTTGTTGTTGTTGTTTTTTCGAGTGGTGTAAAGTCGAAAAAAAATAAAACGAGACACCCGATTACGCACGACCAAACTTCGGCGATGTTGTCAATTATAAACGCGGTCGACCAAATTTAATTTTTCTCTGGAAGATTTTGTCGAACAATACACAAGTTTTCAGGTCTTCGTTTTCTTCTAATTTTTGTTTGTTTGTTTGTTTGTTTGAGGAATCTCATGTGAATGAACTCTATCCTTGAGAAAAAAGTAATACATCGCGTGAAAGGGGCCAATACTGGATCTCAATAGTATAGGATATTGGGCCAATCAGAGTTTACAAATCAAATATACATATATAGTAACGGTGAATTCATCAGACATACTTTCGTTTGGATTTGATAATGGTTTGAACAGCACTATTTCATCCCATCCTACAAAATTAACAACATCATGTGCGAAGTAGCATTAAATACATAAATCAATACAAAAAAGAAGGAAAAGGGATATAAGTACGGAAGAGAGAAGATCTTTATTTTTTTGTAAAATACTATATCTACGTAATTTAGAAGCCTTAAAGGAATTTTCTAAGTTTGATAGCTTCTATGAACAAAGTCGCGAGTTTGTGCATAAAAATGGTGATATCACCTGATAAAAGAGATCTGAGTTCATGTGTACTTGGTCTTTGCGAAAAATATCTACCAATATTTTTTTTCTTGGTGAATTAAAAGGCGGACAAACAAAAACATATAATAGTCAAAAAGCGCAAACTATGGACTCTGGTTGACCTGTGCATTCCCTGCAATCTGACCGTTTTCTGTACCTTTCACGCTTTTCGCTAGATTGATTGATCGCAAATATCTAAATGATCCGTTATACAAAAAAAAAAAAAAAAACCCAAAAAAACACTGCCTGTCACCATTTCCAAACGGTAAAATTTTATACTGATCCAAATTGAAAGGAGCCGCAGACGACATTCTAAAGTTAATGATTTTTTTTTATTTTTTCAACAAATGAATGTTTCCCAATTGCCTTTCTTTGTGGGTGTCATGAAGCGTCATTGAGTGGGAATAGGTTAATGACAAATACATTTTCCCCCTTAAGTTCTATAAAACCCATACTTCTAGTTTACAGTAATGAAAAAAAGAGAAGTCAATATATTAAAAATTGATGAACTAAAAACTGTTTTGTACATCAAACCATTACCAGACCATAACATTTTAGACTAATCATAATTTAAGAACATACAGATGGCAATTATTTGGTGATGAAATTTTAAAAATCTAATGTCATTGGTAGATTTAAATGTTGATAATGAAGAAATTACTTTAAACGAACATTTTTATCATTTTCCATATTGTCTTCTTAAAACTTTTAGCTCACCTGAGCACAACGTGCTCAATGTGATCTTTTGTGATCACGTTATGTCCGTCGTGCGTCGGAAGGCGTCTTCTCCTCAGTAACCACTGGGCAGATTTCAACCAAACTTGGCATGAATGTTCCTTGGGTGACCCTCCTCGAAAGTTGTTCACGAAATTTTGATTTATGCCAACAGATATGGGCGGGTAGGGCAGGGCAGTTTTTGACTTTGAAATCTTTAAACAACTTCTCCTCAGTAACCATTGGTCCAATTTCAACGAAACTAGGCATGAATGTTCCATGGGTTACCCTTCTCAAATGTTGTTCGAAGAATTTTAATTTATAACCAAATATGGGCGTGGCAGGAAGGGGCAGTTTTTTACTTTGAAATCTTAAAATATCTTCTCCTCAGTAACCATTTGGCCAATTTCAACCAAACTCGGCATGAATGTTCCTTTGGTGACCCTTTTGAAAATTTGATTGACCCCTAAATATGGGCGTGGCAGTATTTTACTTTGAAACCTTCTCCTCCCAAACCAGAGGGCCATTTTAAATCAAACTTGGTATGCATCTTACTGACAATGGCCAATGGGGCTATTACTGTACTGTTATATCTGTTAGTACATCTGGGCTGCCACCATAGCGCAGTTAGGAATTAGTCAGACACCCAATCTTCAATCATAGGGTGTACAGGGTTCCCAGGCTACTGGTAACACGGCAAAAACTATTTCCCGGTCGTGAAAAAGACTTAGTTTTGTGATATCTAAAAAAGGGGAAAAAAACTAGGAAAAATGACAAATCAATTTGATGAAAGATTACAATGTACATGGAGATGTATTATTACGTCACAATGTCAGCCGAGAAAGAGAAATTGGTATTTGTTTTTACCAAAAATTCAAGCATGGTGCATAATTTCCTGCTAGGATAGGAAGTAGATGTCCATTTTACAAAATATATGATAGGAGTGCATAAAAGAATATTCGGGAGACAATCCAAAGCAACATCTTAAGTGTACCAGTAACTGGACATGAATTGAATTCAATGAAAATATGAACTCTTGGTAATGGACATCGAAATTTATTATCATTAAAATGATCTACAATCTACACGTCTAGAAGCAATCAAATTTACCCATCACTTTATATATTTGTAGTTTTCTGGACGTAGTTTTAGTTTGACATTAATAAAATGGGTTCTCAGGGACTCGACAATCAGTGTGATAATAATCCTTGCTTTAACTATGTAATGTGGTTTATTGCATACAAGAGCAAGTGTTTGCTGTACTTTATGAGTACTGTTGTTACTCCACTAGAGAGAGCAACCAAAATTCCATAAGAATGCATGACTTAACTATCTTTTGATTAACACTTTTGAGGTATTTCGGGGATTTTTGTCGATTAAAAAAATCTTGAAAGGATGTAATGGTTAAACATGCGCGAGAAATGCCAGGAATCAATTGTTAAATGCTCCGCAATATGACTGAAAGTTGTTAAAAACGACTTAGTCAACTTTCATCGGACAGTTGGTACAATCATTGTGGCAAGTAGCTTTTGTCTGCCACCAACGGGCAAAATACAAGTGGTATGCGCATGTAAAATGGGCAACTAATGAGAAACAACAACTGATCTCCGGTGTTTTGCAAACAGGACGACTTAGTGCCTTAGTCCATATTTGTAAGGACCATTTTTTGGTTGCTAAAAATAAGATGATATAATTAATCTCAATCGAAAATAGATGTGCCATTTGAAAGAAATTTTCAGATAACCTCAATGTCAAAGCTCAAGTTCAAACATGCCTGTGTTCTTTCAAGTTTTTTTTTTCAATCATATTAAATCAGTCAAATGTGCGATTTTAGGGCCATTCTGACCCTATTGTATTAAAGGGAGGTATCGATGTTTCAGAAACCTAGATAAGAAAAATTACCAAGTGCCGAAAAATAGACTCGAACGAATATTTAATACTTTAAGTTAGGTCAGGTATTGTCTTGACGGTTGTCTAATAGACCTAAAGTGGCTTTTTCTGGTTATATCGGAAAGGTTCAGCGGAATTCAAGTTTATTTTTAGATTTCACGGAATTCGGCTGTCGACATCGGATGACCTCATTTGCATATGACCCAGTCAAATGAAGGTAACAAATTTGCTAGCGAAACAGCCAACGTCCTAAATCATGTCACATGAAAGGACTGATCTTTACAGACCGGCTAGCGAACATACCTCCTGATGACGTAACGATGACGTTGGTTTGATGTAATTTGAACTAGATGCAAGCTTCTCACGTTTATACGCGCCACGTGAATGCCCTATAATCTTCGTAACTGTCTCGGATTAATCTAAAAATAGATTAATAGCCTACGTAGGCTATTCAGGAAATACCCTGCTTTTTTCTGATAAGCGACCTCATATTTTTGCAAAACTACTTTTCGGCACATTGTTTTCAAATAGTTTATTAGAGGAAATGAAAATAATTAAAATCTGTGACATGAAAAAAACATCGATACCTACCTTTAAGGGGTGGGGGTGGAGAGGGCGGGGGGGGGGTTAAAAATAATCAGACAAAACAGACGTCATCAAACCTTAAGAATTTTCTAATGTATTAACCCTTTCCTGTTTTCAAAATTTTAGGTCTGTCCAAATTGAAAGGTTTTACAGACGCTAACTCAAGTGTGATATTATTTGAAAAAATAATCATGCAGTAGAGTAGAAAATATTGTGGAAAAAGAAGAAATTGCTTCTTAGAAGCAATTTCTTCTATTTCTACAATGTTTTCTAAGGAATAAAAACACAGGGACGTAAAAATCAGGGATTGAACAGGAAAGGGTTAAAGTAACGTAACTTAGACAGTTTATAACCTGGATAATGGATCACTAACCTTTTCCTGTATAAACCCGAGATTTTACTTCGCTGTGATTATATAATAAGGAAAAGAGCAATCTCTCTTTTTCCACAAGATATTCTACCACATAGGATGCTTTTCCTTCAAATTGCATGCGATTTTTATAGTCCTCTGCAATCTATTACGAATTGGACAAGTCTAAAATTTCAAATGTTTCTTTTGTTTGTTTGAATGAGTACATTCATTTTTATTTCATTCATATCGCTGCGGCTGGGGGAACTGACAATGGATTCCTGGTATATCTCGCACGAGTGCCGATATAACAGCCTTTCTTAGTCTTAAGCTACTATCCCACTTAGGTTTACGAATATCCACCTATTGGCGAGAGACAGATGTCGGAAAGGATATGTGTCGCCGCCGAAACTAAAAAGTGGGACGGATTAATATTCTTTCTAAATAACCTAAATTCTTTAAATTCCTCTGATTCAGCGAACAATAGGTGATTTCTTCGATAGACTATATATATTTTATTTCACAGATTAACATAAAGTTGGTGCGCGAGCAAAATGTTGTAGATAGTTTGTATAAAGCTGTATTTTCGACATTTTGCTCGCCTTCCGACGACAACGTTGATAAAGTAAACTCATTGAAATCTCACATATCAAAAATCAATGGAATATCAATGAAAATAGCCTTATTTTGGTTGAGAAACAATGATTTCAATACGAATAACATAAATTCATCTGACAGAAGCGATCGTTTGATGTCAGATGTAGGACAAATAATCTTGCTTTCAGACAAAAGTTTGTCTTAAATCAAAAATTTGAGAACAAAGATAGACAAGTCATGAATACAACAACAAAAATACCAAACAAGAGGACCGTGATGGTCTTATATCGCTCACATGAATGAGATGGATCTAGGCATAACGATATTTCCAAAATATCGAAGCTCTCAGCGTTAGGGTTTTGGGGAAGAAGATTTTAAAGTCTATGTAAGTCTAGGTAAATCCTAGATCCCAACACATAGAGCCATTTTTCTGAGTTGAGTCATTCTTTGAAATATTTTGGCAAAGGGGAAATGACCAATTATCAGGGCTCTGAGCCAATTGGTTTGGGAAAAGATTTTTTTTAAAAGATTTCCTTCTTTATTCCTATGTAAATCTGAGATTGTACAACATAGGACTAATTTTCTGAGTTGAGTTCTTTAAAGTAATAATAGGCAATAATATATACCAAATATCAAAGCTCTATGCCCTACGGCTTTGGAAAATACGATTTTCAAAGAATCCTTCTGTCTTTTATGTTAAATCAGGGATTGCACAAAAAGGGCTAATGTTCAGGGTACAATAATTCTCAAAGTATTTAGGTAGGAAGTCGATAGGCTTTCATACATACAAAATATCATTGCTCCAGACCTTATGTTTTGGGCTAATTTTCAGAGCACAGTAATTCTTTAAAGTATTTTGGCGGAATGTCAATAGGCATTTACAAACCATTTGTCAAAGCTCTAGGCCTTATGGTTTGGGAGAAGATTTTCAAAGAGCCCCTTTATTCCTACGCAAAATCTGGGGTTGCACAGAAAAGAGCTAATTTTCAAAGTATGATAATTCTTTGAAGTATCTTAATAGAGGGTCAATAGTTGATGATATGTACCAATCATCAAAACTCCAAGCCTTGTGCTTAGGAAGAAGTTTTTTAAAATGTTTTTTTTCTCATTCTGTTGCCACGGCAACCAAGGTCCTTTGTGAATTCTAAATATTTCCACCATGTTTCATAAGATTAGATAAAAATTGTGGCCCCCTATAGTGCTTACAAGTAAATTGTCATTAAAGCTCCTTTTTTCCGTGTTATCCAACGGAATGTTCCCATATTCGATAGGACAGACATACTTTCTGACCATGTTTCGTGAAGATTGGGCAAAAAGTATGGCCCCTGGTGCTAGCAAGGAATTTGTCAATTAGATCCCTTTTCCGTTATTCTCAAATGGAATGTTTCATCCTTCTGACCTGCCAAGCATTCTGGGCCAAAATCGTGGCCCCTACAGTGATAATAAGGAAATTGTCATTAAGGCCCCCTTTCCCGTCCTTTTCAAAAGAACCTTACCGTTTTCAATAGGGTTCACCCTTGTGTCTAGACAAACTATTTTTCATGAAGGTTGAACCATAATTAAGGCCCCTAGTGTGATAACAAAGAAATTGTTATAAAGGCACTTTTTCGCTTTACTACTCGTTTTATGGTAACATTAGTTCAAAAGCGATGCAATCTCATTTTCTAGAACTAACATTGCTTGGAAAGTAGAAAAAAGTCTCAAGTAAATCACTCTTTTTTGTCCACTAATTACAAACAAGATTATGCACCATTTTCAATTCAAGTTCGGTTAACAGTCACACGATTCTTCTAAGAGAGAGAGAGAGAGAGAGAGAGAGAGAGAGAGAGAGAGAGAGAGAGAGAGAGAGAGAGAGAGAGAGAGAGAGAGAGAGAGAGAGAGAGAGAGAGAGAGAGAGAGGGAGAGGGAGAGGGTGAGAGAGAGAGAGAGGAGAAGAGAGAGAGAGAGAGAGAGAGAGAGAGAGAGAGAGAGAGAGAGAGAGAGAGAGAGAGAGAGAGAGAGAGAGAGAGAGAGAGAGAAGTATATTAAGACAAAAATATAAGATAATGTAAAAAGAATTGAAAAGAAAATGAAAGATAACTATTTAGTTGTGTTCTACTACAGAGTTCCGCAACTACAATTCTAATTTGGTTGCCTCAATCAAATTTTGATTAAAATGCCACAAAATAAATGAAATATCAGAATGTAATTACAAACCTTTGACCGTAATATATTCATCAGGAATTCTCATAAAAAAATTAACCTTGAATATTCTAGACAAATCAAAAATTATTCTTGGCTTTCCTTCAATGATTTCCTGTTTAGTTTCTTCTTAAAATTCTGGTATTTTCCGATTTGAAAGAATTTGCTTACAACAATCATAAGTAAAATTTGAAAAGTTACCAAGCTACTGAGTAGAAAAATTTATGGGAAAAGAAGAAATTGCTTGTTACAACCAAGCAAGCAATTTCTCCTTTTCCCACAATGTTTTCTCAAGTAAAAAAAAAGGGGGGGACGTAAAAACCAGGGATTAAACAGAAAAGGGTTAAACAAAAAGAAAGAAAGAAAAATACGCTTGATTTTTTTTTTAAAGAATTGATAATATTCACTTGTTGTGGGTGTTAAAGAGCTGATACAGAATACGATCAATCAGTCTGTCAGAAGGATAAAAGCTTTTGTGGCATTATGTGTCAACGCTATAACTCATACGGCTAACAGACAATGCTGTTATATAACTACACAGACCAAAATACAAAACAGCTTATAGATTATAAATTGTGGTGTCAGACTTGCTCATTCATTCTTAACCCATTCTAACACAGTGGAATTTTAGACCGGTCCAAATTAAAAGGAGCTGCAGACGACAATTTCAAGTTGATGGAATTTTAAATTTTTTCATCTTTTTGGATAGAAAACATTGTGGATAATGAAGAAATTGCTTGATCCAAGTAATTTCTTCATTTCCACAATGTTTTCCAAAGCTTTTTCGATGAAGGGCGTAAAAAGGAGGGATTGAGTGGGAATGGGTTAAGCCAAGATTTGATTAAAAAAACTGTTGGTTTGCAGGCTAATTAACCAATCGTTGACCCCGCCCACTTGATTCGTAAACTCCGACATTTAAACGGCGATATTCCAAAAAGGTTATAACCAGTAACAATTAAAACAAAACGGATGAATAGTTAATTGACGACTTAAACGTCGTAACTACAGCTTGAATAGGCTGTAGTTACGACGTCTAAGTCGCCAATCCAACGAAAATGGATGACAAAATTGGCGGCCAATGTTGGAGATCATAAATAATTTCTGGTCTCAATGATTTCATTGGCCGACTTATTTGATTGACAGCCACGATTGGTCTATCCTCGACTAGTGATAACAAAAACTATGTCCTATCATCTTGATTATGTTGGACGTAAATGTACATTAAAAAATGTAGGACTTATAAATGTATTTTCTTGGTTAAATTGCAAATGACAAATCACATTACAATAGCCTAAGAGCATGTAAATGGTTCCCCGGGGGTATCTCTAATTGCATCGCAGTGTTCTCTGCTTATATTCTAAAATCAAAGGACTGAAAGTACTGCGGAGTTGGAATGCGCTGAAAGGGTCATAACTGTTGAATTCGGTTCAAATTCATTAATTACTTTCCGAGTAAGCCTCCCTCCTTTAAACTTAAACCAACATTCCCATTCGTGTACATATGTGCGTGAATAACGCACAAAAACCTAAATCAACATTAAGAAATAAAAAATTAGCAATGTCTTAATCTTTCCCAGACAGTGACGCTTTTAAATGCCCCTCATTATGAAAGCTTTGTGAAACATTGTGGAAACTGAAGAAATGTCTTGTTACATTATCCACAATGCTTTCTATCCAAAAAGACCAGAATTTTAAAGATTTCATCAAATTACAATTGTCGTCTGCTACTTCTTTGAATTTGGACTGGTCTAAAATTTCATTGTGTTGGAATGGGTTATAAGCTCGTGTCACGCACAGCAAAATTAGAATTTTCAAGCAAAAGATTCTCCTTTTGATCAACTATAATACGTGAACCCGTTTTAGAATCATGAAAACAGAGAATAACAGCTTCTACAGTAAGAAATCAATGACCTCGATGATTATTTGACCCTCAACTCGGCCAATTCTGTAACGATCATAGTAGATTTTCACTTAAAGTTTATGAGTATACGTGGAAATTTGCGGAAATGCGCGGAAACTTGTTTCAGGGTGATCGATTTGAAATACCGGTTTAGACTTAGGAAACAAGGGTCTTCTAAATAAGACCTAGTGACCTCGTTTTTGACCCCATATGACCGAATTTTAACATCATCCGAAATATCATACAGACAAACATTCTGCCAAATTTCAAGACATTTGAGCGAAAATTGTGACCTTTAAAATGCACACAATGATTTGTTGTTGTTGTTGTTGTTTTCTTTTTAAGATTTGACCCGACGACCTAGTCTATGACCCAATATGACCCATTTTTCAAACTCATCCAAGATGTCATGCAGACAAACAAGCTGGCGAATGTTTGAGACGTTTGAGCCCTAAATGCAACATGTAAAGTGCACACAAGGTTTTATTTAAAGATTTGACCTTATGACCTGGTTTTCGACCTCTAGAGTGCATACAAGGTAAAAGTTGGCAAAAGACGACGGACACAGGACACAGCCCTATCACAATAGCTCACCATGACCACTTCATTGTCAAGTGAGCTAGAAACTGAATGACCAATCAAATCATTCATTTAGACTGGAAGTGAACCTTGAACCGCGATATTTATTTTGGGCAGGCGACTTTAACGTCGTAACTACAGCTTATTAAAATTGTAGTTACAATATTAGATCTCCAATCTTTATTTTCTTGATCGCATTATTTACAAAATGACCTCGTTCGAACCTCGTGTCGGAGGTTTGTTGGCATTGCAAGCCATCCGTTTGTTTGACATGATTTGCCATTATAGGAAATTAGAGACAAAATACAGAATATTGACTAATATATCTATATACCCTAGATTTACCGACCTGTCTTATAAATACTGTAAAGTTAATTGCCTAGATTCATACTTCACACACACACATACCGTCGTTGGGCTTGCAAAATGAATAAAACGGTAGTTACGACATTTTTCAGGCCCAACGACGATAAATCGGCTTCTCATATAACGTTTGATTTATACAATAGGATCGAATCGGTCAAGAATCTTTTGCTAACTATCAACAAAAAATACGTAACCCCTTTCTGTTTTGCAAAATTTTAGACCTATCCAAATTCAAAGGTTTTGCAGACGAAAATTTAAAGTGCATTAAATCAGAAAAATATCCATTCCTTAAGGTAGAAAATATTGTATAAAAGGAGAATTTCTTGTTTCTACGTTTTCTAAATCATGAAATCACAGTAACGTAAAAATCAAGGATACGACAGATAAGGGTTAACCCTTGTCATGCTGAATTGAAAACCTTTTTCAGAAATGCATTAAAATCAAAGAAGTGAAAGCACTGTAAGTTAAAGGTATGGACCACTATTGCTGCGAAAAATTATAACATAAACATTTCTTGATTGATTTGGACATTCAGGCTGATCTTTGAGTATACCTCCTGCCAAACGGGAATATTCCGTGTTCAGCATCATATGGTTTAATCAAGTAGGTTTGATCGCATTTATACTGGTAGGAAATGTTCTAGGCATTGTTGCCCAACTCTAGAGCCGAAAGTGTTACCACACCTCTTATATAAGAAATTTAAACAGTGTTAAAAACCAGTTTCTCTGATCATAATACCAGTCATGATTATGTTTAACCATAATCCACAAGAGTATTGTATTAAAAATCAATAGGCTGGAAGCACCAAATTAGGGGTCAATATTTATATTGAAAAAGCGTCGTATAATCAATTCTGGATTAAAAGGACAAGCAGGTGGTATACTAAGATCAGACTACACATATGTGCAGGTCGATCTCTGTCTTTACCTCATGCTAAAGCAGGAATATTCCGGATTTAGCATTACCTAGGTTATTCTTCAAATCAAATCCAAGATTATTGGTATTATGTACATTTAAACCATTCCCACACAATGACGCCTTATGACGCCCCTCGAGAAAAGAAAGATGGAAAATGAAGAAATCGCTTGTAACAAGAAATACCTGCAATGTTTGCAATATTTTTTCTACACTCCAAAAGACAAAGATTTTTAAAAATACATCAAACTGAAATGGAAGTCAGCATCTTCTTTCAATTTGGACCAGTCCAAAATGTTTCCGTCTGGTAATGGGTTAAAAACATCGTAAAACATAGGGAGTGAATGAACTTGGAATTATTAGACTGAGTGGAACTAACGAATTTTGAACGAAGAGTGATTTTTTTTAATTTGTGTGTGTGTGTGTGTGTGTCTCAGTCAACATACTTGTGATTTGGAGACGAATGCCTAACATATTGTCATTGTCATTCTAAAACCTCGTAGCTACAGTTTGAATCAAGCTGCAATTACCAGGTTTTAGAATGACAATGATATGTTGAATAAACATGTTCCCTGTTTATAGGCAGTTTATGAAGAAATAAGTGCCACTTTCATAACTTACATAGGGGTCGATACTACTTTGCTTCAATGGGATCCCACAGGAATCCCTACTTGTTACTTCGGGGTTTCTTCCAGATAATAAAGGATCCCTCCTTAATAACCATTAGCTCATTGCCGCACAATCCTGCCCTTCTAAGCCCAACTTGAGAAAAAAAGCTTTGAAAAACAATGTAGAAAATGAAGAAATAGCTTGTTACAAACAATTTCTTCATTATTCACATTTTTTTCTACAAAAACAAGCAAACAAAAAAGTCAGGAGCATTATCTATTGTACTGGGAAAATATTGAAGGACCCTGACGTAATCCCTATCCTGAGATTGCTGGGGTCCCTTCCAATATTCAGAGTGTCGACCCCTGATCATATATGCAAATCCTTAAATTACGCCACAGCAGTACTTTTACCATAATCGCTTAAGCCTGGATAACGTTGAAATTGAGCTTCGCAGCCTGATATAAGTTTTGCATCATTAGGAGGTCGATACCAGAACGAGCTGAACACGAAATGATAAAATAATTAAGAGGGTTACCATCAAACTAGCTAGGGATTTTATGTGCATAATTATATTTGACACATATCTATACTTGCTAACAGAGCTCCCTTTTTTAACCGGAAATAATTACCAGATAAATACATGTACAGTAAAACGTATTTTAATCGATCACTCAAGGCACAGCAAAAAAAACGGTGTCACTTAAGAGAAACGTGTCTTAACACATGTTTGAGACATTAGTACTTTTGACCGATTTGCATGCACGCAAACATTATTGCAGAATTCTCTCCAAATCTCATGTTATTTGAACTCTCCCTGAGACGATTCTAATGAGTTAATATAACATAGAATCTAGTTACTTTATTTTCATTTAATTTTGAATTCCAGCAAAATCATTTACTTTTCAAAAGCGTATGCTTTTTTTTTTTTTTGAAAGAGAATTCTAATTTTTTGTAAATAGAAGTGGTCGCTTAATAGAGTTGGTGACTTATGCAAGATTGGCTGTACATAGAAAAATAGAATCAGAGTGCTACGCAGAGCCGTTAAAGCCTCACTCAAAATGTGCTTATGTCAGATGTCTGTCGGGAAATGATTAACCTATTCTCACACAGTGACGCCTTCATACATCCTTAATAAATATGATCATGAACAAATCTATGGAGAAAAGGAGAAATGGCTTGTAGCAAGCAGTTTCTACTATTACTACGATGTTTTCTATCATGTTTATGAACTCATTTTACAAGTTTAGCACGATTTGAAATGTTGTCTGCAACTTCTTTCAACTTGGAACTGTCTAAAATGTTATCGTCTGGTTATGGGTTAATTGATAAATGGCTTAAACTAAATTCGGACTGCTTATTATGATGGTGATAGTTGGCTGAGCTTTATACACAGAATAATGCCAGAGTTCCACAAAATCATGTTGAGGTCAGACTGATAGACTAGGTACAAATGAAATAAATAATGGCTGGACTCCGAGTCGATTATTTCTCTCGCATTATATAATCTTCCATTGTCATATCAATCACCGAAATTCGTCTGGCTAGAAGGGACTTGTTATTTTTGTCTTCTCGTTTAGTGTATCTAACAAAATTCGTAAGAAGTCTTTTTTTTCAGTTGAGTACGTAAGTTAATAAAGTGCTTAAATCAGTTTGTACAATTATTTAGTTTCCGCCGTCATAGCGCAGTTGGTCGCGCATCAGGCTTCCAATCTTCGATCATGGGATGTCATGGGTTCGATCCCCGGCGGCGGCACATATCCTTTCCGACATTTGTCTCTCGCCCATAGGTTGATAATCGTAAACCTAAGTGGGGTAGCAGCTGGAGGCTAGGAGAGAAGGTAATAGTGGTACTGGTACGAGAAATACCAGGAATCCATTGTTAGTTGCTCCAGCCGCTTCGATTTGACTAAAAAATTGTTAAAGCAGCGTTAAACCCCATTCAAAGCAACAAACCACATTTAGATACCTAAACCTCATGACATTAGATGTTTTGATGTCCAATTACGGTATGTGATTTTTACATATATCTAAGATAGTCTATGATTACTGGATTATTGACAAATCGCGTCTGTCAATCAATGAATCAATTAACTAATCGAAGTATTCATTTAGACAGGAAATAAGCTTTGATCTCCAAACAATAGCCGACATCTACGTGAAGCATCGACGTCGCTTCAATTTATATTACATGTTACTAACCATAAATTTTACAAAATAACGCCGTTTACTATCAAACCAAACAACCATTTTACTTTGTTGTTACATGTTGTCATGCTGTATAAATAGCCTCACCTAATTGCTGTAAAATCAAAGGGCTGAAAGCGCTGATAGAACTTGTTATTCAAAAATCAATATTTCTTTCAGAAATCAATTCAATAAACAACTCTGACAGGAAAAATACAAACAGGAGGTGTAGACCAAGATCTTGATCTACGCCTCCTGCCAAACAAGAATATTCAGGGTTCAGCATGCCAAGGGTTAATTCTGCAGATTAACTTCGGCTAAGTGGAATTCCCTGTCGTAGCTCGGTCGTGTGGCCAGCGGTCTTTAATTTGTATCGTATAATAGACAAAACCAATTAAAGAAGATCAACAAGATCATTAGTAGCATCAATAGAAGCAGAAAAGCTGACGACAAAAACAGCAATAAAACAATAATTTCCATCTGACTGTCTAAGCTATTTTCCTTGTAAACAACAACAATAGCCTTTATCATTTTTATCTTTCCAAGCTATTTTTTTCATGAAACAGCATTTGAAAACAACTACAACAGTATTTTTTTAATGTCTAAACTATTTCCATGCAACAACATCAGCAACAAAAGCGTCGATTCTGTCTGACTCACAGAGCTATTTTTCATGAAAGCTCAATTTCAAGCAAAACAACAGAAACAAAATTCTTATTTCTATCTGACTGTTTAAGCTAGTTTCCATAAAAGCTCACTTAAAAACAACGATAAGAACAGAAAAAAAAAAGAAAAAGAAAAAAACAAAACGTTTATTTCATCTGACTTAATAAGCTATTTTCTATGAAATCTAACTTGAAAACAACAACAGCAGCGAAATAGCATAAAAGTTCTAAATCTATTTGACTGTCTGAGCTTATTTTTAAGAAATTCTCAATTGAGGAAAAACAGCATATACACCAATAGCCAGAAATCGGTCACAATTTGTCTGTAAGAAATAAAAAATGAAATAAAACATAAATAAACCTGCCAAATATGTTCTTGTATATGACCTTAATAACGGTCTTTAAGAAATATAAGATTTGTCTTTTGTCTTTTAATATTGAGTTTGACCTTTACCCTCAGACAACTAAAATATACATGACTAGTACTCAAATTTGATTTAAAAAAATAAAGAAAACCTTTTTGTCACTCGACCTAGAGCTATGACCTTGTCTTTAGATGTTTTCAATTAAACTTTTCACTGGCACAAACACTTAACAAGGAAAAAATTTCATCAATATAGAAGGCCTGTTCCGGACAAGGTTGATTTGACTGCTTGAGATTCAGTTGTGGGCATGACTTTTGTTGAATTCATACTAATACTAACCGTGGCCATAGCGCAGTGGTAGCGCGTGGGACTCCTAGTCATGGGGTCCAGGGTTCGATCTCCGGCCGCGGCGAATATACTTTCCGACATTAATCTACCACAAATGAGTAGATAATCGTAAACCTAATTGGAATGAGCAGCTGGAGGCTCGGAAAAGATGTAGTGGTAGTACAGATGTGAGAAATACCAGGAATCCATAGGACTGATATGACTGAAATACTCTTAAAAGCGGCGTTAAACCGAATTCAATCAATCAACCATGTATTCAAACATACATTTTGCATACCATTAGTACTTATCAAATAGATAAGCAGTGCCAGGTAATAAGGGCATCCATCGATTAAACTTCAAAGCAATGCTTAACCCATTCCCAGGTCCAAATTAAAAGAGGATGCAGACGACAAATCCTAGTTGATTTAAATTGAAACATAAGGGCCATATGAGGTAGAAAACATAGGGAGAAAAGAAGAAATTGCTTATAGCAAGCAGTTTCTTCTTTTCTCACAATGTTTTCCAAAGCAATTTTTCTGTGGCGCGTAAAAAGTGGATATTTCCCTTCTCCTTGACGCTTTTGATTACGTTTTGCGCATCATCTACATCATGAAAATAACGTCATATTAGGCCGCCTTATATGGAACCATATTTGATACTATCATATACGGATTTTTTCTGACGTGTCCGATTTTGTCTGCGTTTTTTTTTTTTTTTTTTTTTTTTTTAATATAAATATTTAAGGTAAATAATAAAAGGGCCTGCTGCAATAGAGCAAATGAAATTTAAACCTATAAAGTATGAATGTATACACAAATGACAAATCTATAAGCAATAGACACTACAATTACGTCTACCTAAAGTAACCATTTGGTTGTTTGATAAATGCGTTTAAAGTTGCGCCAAGTCATTGTGTACTGAAAGTGTTACAAGTTCATTCTAGAAGTACAGTCAATTTTACCCAAGCGGCCTCCTCTATTAAGCGACAACTTTTATTAACCCATAACCACATGGCAAAATTTTAGACTTGTCCAAATTGAAAGGACTTGCAGACGACAAATAAAAGTTCTTGATATTTTAGATTTTTTCAACTCTTTAGATAGAAAACATTGCGCAAAATGAAGAAATTGCTTGTTACAAGCAATTTCTTCATTTTACATAATATTTTCCCCATTTGTTTTTCTTGGGGGGGGGGCGTCCAAAAGCGTCACTGTGTGAGAATGGGTTAAGCGATCGTGATCAAATTTTCCTTTCCAAAAGCAACAGCTCACAAGAATTGTTTGTGAAAAATGAAATGAAAAACAACAACAAAATAAAAGAAAAAAGAGAAAAAAAAGTGACTTAATCCTATGTTGGAGGCGACGCTATTGAGTTTGAAGGGTTTAAGTAAGAGTTCTGCAATAGCTCTGCATACAATCGAGTCAATCCTTAATAATTTGTTTCAAAACATGTATTAAGCGACCATTCGCTCAAACGAGCACATATTGACTGTCCCTAGAGTGGTCGCTTGGTACAAGTTTTACTGTATTCAACAGTTTTTAATCCCAGGTAAGTAAATGAATAAATAAACTACACGTGTATGGTCGCATGGCTCGAACGACAATTAGCCCGCCCACTGACTCCGTAAAATTCAAGAGTAACTTGTCACAAAAAAGTTAAATGGCTGGTCAAGACCTAAACGTCGTAACATCAGTTTCGATAAGCTGTAGTTACGACGATTAAGTCTCCAAATCAGCAAAAGGCTCAACAAAATGTCGTCCAGTGTTGGAGCACTAAATCCATTTCCGGTTTTAACTGACAACACGATTGATTCTCTTATTTACAGCGTTCCTTCAAAAGGTTTGCACCTTTGCGTGTATCACAAGAGATGTTTAAAAATATTTTTCAAATCTATTCATTTGGCCACAATCTTTTTACAAATTCTTTTTCTTCCTGATACTTGTCAGTTCGTCTTCTCAAGACGGGGGGATAAACAGCTCATTTGCAAAGTTCAAGGGGAGTGCACATGTTTTAATTGCTTCAGTTATCTCGTAGTTCGAGAACCCGCATTAAATAACTTGGTAAATATGTCTGCTGATACAGACAAATAGTCGTTAGGCCTACAAGATAGCTTAACTACAGCTTTATTTCAGCTGTAGTTACGACATTTCCAAGCCCAACGACGAAATCATATGAAAGTTAACAAACACCTATTGCTGACGACTAAATTCATTTAACTTACCAGTCGACCAATGAAATCGTTCATTTAGACAAGAAATGAGTTTTGAACTCCTAAATGGGCCGTCATTTTAGTTTACCTTTTTTGGGGTTGGCGACTTACACGTTACAACCACAGCTTATTCAAGCTATAGTTGCGACGTTTAGGTCGCAAAAAAACTATTTCCGATTTTTGTTGAATCCTACTATCCATAAATATTGCCAATTAACGCGTTTAAAAATCGATGTCGAGTCAGTAGGCGCGGCCACCCGAGTAAGTGGGCGGGGCAGACGATTTGTTAATTATTTGTGTTTTAACCCTTTCCTGTACAATCCCTTGTTTTCACGTCCCTTTGAATTTATACTTGAGAAAACATTGTGGGAAAAGAAGAAATTGCTTGTTACAAGCAATTTCTTCTTTTCCCACAATTTTTTCTAACCTGTAGGTTCGTTACTTTTCAAATTGCACCCACTTTTGATTGTTGTCTGTAACTTCTTTCAAATTGGACTGGTCCAAAATTTTGAAAAACGGGAAAGGGTTAACTGAAATACAACATATTGCTTTTCATTGCGAGAGTTTCGGTGAGACAATTCCATTGTGTAAAAAATTACAGCTTAATTTGTAAGTTGTACGTAATGGATCCAATGTTAATGACTGTTTAAATTCAGAATTACTTTTATCACAACTGGATCCATTAATTGGAACTTCATATTTTGATAACCTGGAATTAGGCAGAAATGGTTTCTCAATGGTCAATTAAGTGGTCGATAAATAGGGAATAATACAACAGTGTCTTTTTCTATTTTGTTGTTATCGTATTCGAGAATCGTGTGTAGGTATTTTTATTGGTTGAGACCGAAGGTCGAATCCAATAAAACATACCTACACACGATTCGAGAACACGATAGCAACAAAAAGACAAACACACTATTGTAATATTCCTTTAATAATATACTTCTTAAATTTTTAAAATTCTCTTAAATGATTAAATAATAACCATCTTTCCGATAAAACTCGTACGTCAATACACAAAAAGTAGTCCGTGTTTAACGGTACTCGATGAATTCGGTTTTTTTTGGTACACGCCGAATACGGATTTTTTTTAATCCATATCTTTTATAGGTATAGAATAAATACGATTACTTTAAGTTTAATGGTTATATATTGGATGTATACGATGTTTCAATAGTAACCAATATACCAGATGTAAGGGCAAAAGCTACAAGGGTAAAATGTAGCGGTTCTTAAATACGTTCAAGGTATCTTTTTGAGATTCCCGGTAGAGAATTATAAAAGATATGGAGTAAAACCTGGCTGTCAAATACAACTCGACAGAAAAAAAATCAATATTCGGCGTGTAGCAAAAAACCGTATTCGTCGAGTACCGTTAAACACTGACTTCTTTTTTTGTGTATTGACAATTCGGGTTTTTCGGAAAGTTGGTTATTTCTTAGCCATTTAAATGTCATTTCCGAAAAGGTATATAATAAAAGGAACATTACAACAGTGTGTTTGTTGTTATCGTATTCTCGAATCGTGTGTAGGTATTTTTATTGGATTCGACCTTCGGTCTCCCAATACACACGATTCTCGAACACGATAACAACGCATAGAAAAAGACACTGTGGTAATATTCCCTATTTATTATGAATTTTCGATGGCTCAAGTTTCGGTGCGAGTAAGAATTGACAAATCGTGACTGTCAATCAAATAATCAGTCGACCAACAAAATTATTCATATAGACTTGAAGTTCAGTTTCAACTACGACATTGGCCGCCATTTTTGTTAACCTGTTTTGTTGGTTCGGCGAATTAAACATCGTAACTACAGCTTTCTGTCGGAGTCAATGAATGGAGCCAAAGGAGATAGAGTGATGGCCCAGCGATTGGTAGATTTCCCCTCTAGGGATTTGAAACAAGAAGGGTACATTTTCGTTGTGGCTTCGAAAAATAAACAACATTTAACCAAAATAAGTCACTCTAAGTGCAAAATTCGGGGAGCATTAATACGGTGATATAACTCGAGCAGACGGCTTAACCTTTCATGTTTGAAGAACTCGTCTGGTATAGCAGACTAATCTCCTTCAATTTAAATATTTATGGTCAACGGCTCAAGAAGATCATTTGTCATTTTTAGTCTATCTAACAAGTTCAGACAGAGGGCTGGCTAATACCTAATATCCCGACTTGATCTTTATTTAGCCCTCCAAGTACATCGAGGATACTGACTGGGTGATTATGAAATACCCGATTTATGAAATGGGTTATCTACGAACAGATGAAAACGAGGCTTTCACGAATTTATATCTGTTCCAGATTACAAGTTAATAAACTTAGTGTATAAATAAAGCGGTATTTCATAAGTAAGAATTTGATATTCCATATATTATATGGCAAAGATTTTTGCGATAATTCTATAAAATTCTGAACTTAATAGATACAAGATATTTCCCGAAACATATAACGCTGTTTGCGGAATGACGTCTATACATGCATTAGATGACGTCATTTTCATGGTAGCAAAAACGCGTAACCATAAGCTTTGGTTCATTTACATAGTTAAACTATAAATAGATGTTTAGATTTAGACAATTGTAAACCGTGTAGTTAACGATATACTTATAAGTATTTGACTTACAAAAATAAAATGAAATAAAATATGTAATACCTTGTAAGTGTAGTCAATATACTTACAAGCACCAAACATTCATTTTGCATTGGACTCGTGATGTTAGAATTGGGAGATAAAAGTTCAGGATTTTTTTTATCAAAGAGAGCATAAAACCTTACGGTATATGTATGCGCCATGTGAAGACCAAGATAAGCCTTATATCTTCCCTAATTTAATCAATGATTATACGCTCTGTTGATAGATTTGAAGCCAAAATTTCTTCAGATAACCCATGAATTTTCTTAAATCATTACTAGATGACAAAATATTAGACTGGTTCAAATTGAAATAAGTTAAAGACCACATCTAAAAGTGCATATACATAGAAAACTCAGTATCGTTTGGGGTGGAAAACATTGAAAGAAAAGGAGAAATTGTTTACAAGCAGTTTTCCTTTTCGCTCAATGTTTTTATCAATATAAGTCTTCGGGGGCGTCAAAATGCGGGACTGTGTGGAAATGGGTTAATCCACTAATTTTAGCTTTACACTATTCCGTATCTAGCCTCTGCACACGCTACTCACTTTTTAAATGTCCCGCACAAGCTCATGTATTTTCGCCCCCTCGACTTCATCTAAAAAGAATATCCTCTATTTTTGTGATATTCAACAATGTAATCTATACTACCCTGTGGTGTTATCAGGTCTATTGATTTCCTCGTGACAGAATTTGTCATATTTTAGAAACTGACCTTTACAGAGTAAACTGATTATTCTTATTTTCTTAATTTTTCTTAAAAACTGTTTATCATCTTAATCAATGGAATTATAATAATAAAACAAACAAAAAAAAACTTAAATTTAAGGAGGTACCGATGTTTCTGAAACCTTGATGAGAAAAAAATTGCCAATTACCTGAAAATACGCAAAACGGAGACTTTACGCTTAAATTTGAGTCAGATATTGTCTTCACGGTAATCTGTTAGGCTTAAAGTGGCATTATGGGTTATATAAGAAAGGTTATTTTTAGATATCACGGAATTCGGTTGTAGATACCAGATGACCTCATTTGCATCTGAACCAAAGTCAACGATGGTAAAAAAATTACAAGCGAAAAAACCGAAGTCCTAAATCAATTCACACTAACGTATTAACGCTAACGACATTTTTGGATTGATCTTTACAGAATCGAAGATCGGCTAGCAAACATAACTGCTGATGACGTACGATGACAATTCAAACTGAATGCGGAATTTCAACGGTTATAAGCATCGGATGATATACCAAATATTCTTTGCAACTTTCTCGGCTTAATCTAAAAATAGATCAACAGCCTACGTAGGCTATTAAGGATCTGATGAACGACATCTAATTTTCGCAAAAATACCTATTAAGATATTGTATTCAAATAGTATTTGAGAGGGAATAAGAATAATTAAAATCTGCGAAACGAAAAAAAAAAAAAAAAAAACAAAAAAAAAAAAACAAAAAAAAAACCAAACTACCTTTAAGTTAACAAACAAAAATTTGAAGTCATCTTAGAGTTTAACGAGTGCGAACTGCCACTGGAGGCTTAACCTCTTAATTCATTGAATGCATACGCAATAAAGGGTAGTTGTTATGTATTTCAGAAATATTGCCAAACATGCCTGCTAGTTCGTCTCCTGGGTATGTTTGCTCGCTTGAATACATCGTGTTCAAAATGACTCTCATCGGGGTCTTCAAAAAAGTTGCAGACGACAATTCCAAGCTGTTGAAAGTCTCTATGGGTAGAAACAATGTGGAAAATTTATTGATGATTGAATGGGGTATAACGCAACATTAACAATATTTCAGTCATATTGCGGCGGCTGGAGCACCTAACAATGGATTCCTGGTATTTATCACATATGCTTCGCGTATTCATACATTGTGTAATTAGGTTTTTCGGTTCATACCTCAATGAAAACAAAAATATTCTCTTCATTTCTTATAATTTATTAGCATCGAGTGAAAAAAACAAAAGCTTTACAAATTTTGATACCTTTTTGTATGGGACTATTTTGAAGGGAAGCATACAAAATCGCTGCGTGCTCAAAATTTTGTTCATTGAGTTATGAATATTTTTTTCGACCAATCAGAACGCCCGTTTTTTGATAGACGAAACTGTAAATTAAATTATTTAAAGATACATCCATTGCAGGCAGATGAAATCGTACTCTATAGAAATATCCATGAAGCAATGAACTGAACTGATACGAATATAGTTGGATTACGTTAATTTCAAGGCGAAATGACGTCAAACCCAAAAGAACTTTATTCGAGTTTATTCTAGACATGTTTCGTGAGGTTCTTTTGTCTTATGTAGTTAGTTTTATGTGTATATAAATAAACGGAATAGTATTATAAAAGATGTGATACAAAACGCTGTATTTGATTCTCGCCGCGTAACAAAATTTGATATATCACTCGACCCTCGGTCGCGAAATTTTGCAAAAAGCGCTGTATTTGATTCTCGCCGCGTAAGAAAATTTGATATATCACTCGACCCTCGGTCGCGAAATTTTGCAAAAAGGACTGTATTTGATTCTCTCCGCGTAAGAAAATTTGATATGTTACTCGAACCTCGGTCGCGAAATTTTGCAAAAAGCGCTGTATTTGATTCTCGCCATGTAAGAAAATTTGATATATCACTAGACCCTCGGTCGCGAAATGAATGAAAGAAAATGTTACTGACTATTCATCAAACCATACAGTTATTTGGTTACTCCACTTAGGCTTTTATATTTATCATTCGAAAGATATAATCGTGGTCTAAGAACATCATACAAATATTATTTCTCTTAACCGAAAAATGGAAAGTACATGGTTCTGTCAAAAACCTTTGCAAATACCTAATTGTCCATAAACAACTCTAACCGAGAAGCTGCTAAAAAACGACAAAGTAGTTGACGAAATTATTCCCGCGAGAAATAAAAAACAAGCGTTTCTCAATAACCCACAACAATTCCGTTGTATAAATAGATCTAATGTTACCCATGAGAGGCATGTTAATGGTCAGTGTCAATGCCCAATTGTGTGTATTATCTTCGGTGAATTAAATGTATGTTTACTATAAGTTGCTCATGTCTCGTTTTTCGAAACACTACCAAAAACTGTTAAAGAGATGTTACATACAATATATCAATGCTCGCGGTTTTCTGGTTTCAGAGAGGAAGCTTTTATAAGGCTTCCTCTTTTGGATCTATGTTTAATAAGATGCCAAAATACGACAAAACACTGAATCAGATTGTATAAATCCGCTTCGCGTATTCATAAAGATTTAATTAAGCTCTTTGGTTCATACATGAATGAAAACAAAAATAAAAAAAAAAGATCTCTTCATTTCTTATGATTTAATGCCAACAATGAAAACAAAGAAATGTTTTACTAAATTTGAATATTTTAATATTTAGTTTCGTCTATCAAAAACGAGCGTTCTGATTGGTCGAAAAATATTATTCATAACTCCATGAACAAAATTTGATCACGCAGTGATCTTTTATGCTTCCGCACAAAATAGTCCCATACTAAAAGGTATCAAAATTGGTAAATCTTTTGTTTTTTTCGCTCGATGCTATTAAATAATAAGATATGAAGAGAATGTTTTTTGTTTTCATGGAGGTATGAACCGAAAAACCTAATCACACAATGTATGAATCCGCTTCGCGTATTCATAAATTGTGATTAGGTTTTTCGGTTCATACCTCCATAAAAACAAAAAATATTCTCTTCATCTCTTAAGTAAAATTATATGGATCTACTTTGTTTGCAAGAACACACAATTTTGTTCAAGGACGTATGAAAAGAAATTTTCAGCCATTCAAAACGCTTGAATTTTTATAGTCGAAATTGAAAGTTGACCATATAGAACTGTATTATGTTTTTTATTTTATTTTCGTTTCAGAGATCCCGTTTTTATCACTTTCCAAAGATATTTTAAATTAAAGTGACATTCAGTTTCGTTTTTTTAACATCGACTGCCTTTTCATGCTAAAGATAGGTATCGATGTATTTGCATGTCACATATTTTTATTGTTTTTATTTCTATCATGAACTATTTGAATACAATATTCTGAAAAGCAGTTTTGCGAAAATCAGAGGTCGTTTATCAAAATAAACTAGAAGATTTTTTAATAACCTACGTAAGCTTTTAATCCTGTTTAGATTACGCCGAAACAGTAAAGTTGTGTGAATATCGGGTCATTCACGTGGTGCGTATAACCGTTCGAATCCCACATTCAGTTTGAAATCGCTGAAACCAACGTCATCGTTACGTCATCAGGAGTATGTTCGCTAGGCTGTCTTCAATTCTTTAAAAATCAATCAAAAACCACCGTAAGAGTTCATATGAATATAGACATATAGACACTTTCCGTAGTTTTGCGGTAACCATTTGATGTGACATAATCTAGAACGTCAGTTGTTTCTCTTGTTACTTTATTACCTTCTGTTGACTTTGGGTCATAAGAAAATGAGCTCATGCGATGTCAACAACCGAATTCCGTGATATCTAAAAATAACCTAGAATTCCTCTCATATATAAAACAGAAAACAGCTTACAGCCTATCAGATGACTGTGAAGATAATATCTGCCTTATATTTAAGTATGAAATGTTCGTTTAAGCGTATGTTTCATTCAAAGAATGCTGATCGGGCGAAAAGCATGGCTTTAATTTGCGAGGATAATTTCTATATACGGCGAAACCTTTAAAAATCTTCTGCTCAGAAACCAATTGATGGATTTCAACATGTTTTTACAGGAATGATCATTGGGTGACCCTTTATCAGATTCCTTCCTAAGCATTTTGATCGGATGAAAAAACATGGCTTTAATTGGAGAGGCTAATTTCAATACATGGCCAAATCATTTAAATCCCGTTCTAAGAAATCAATTGATGGATTTCCACCAAATTTTACAGGAATGGCCATTGGGTCACCCTTTATCAGATTCCCTCAAAGAAATCAGATCGGATGAAAAACATGGACTTTAATGGTTAGGATCATATTCCCTATATGGCGAAAATATTGAAATAAATCTTCCCTGTAACCAATGGATAGATTTAAACCAAACTTTACAGGAATTATCATTGGATGACCCTTTATCAGATACTTTCAAAGAATTTTGATAGGACAGAAAACATGAGTTGAATGGGCGGGGCTAATATCCACATGTGGTGAAAGCTTTTAAAATCTTCTTCTCAGAAATCATTGGATGGATTTCAACCAAATTACACCGGAATCATTCTTTGGTGACCCCTTATTAGATAAAACAAGAGGACCATGATGGTCCTATATCGCTCCCCCTGAGTATGATAGCTCAAGGCTTACTGATATGATATACAAAATATCAAAGCCCTACACCTAATCATTTTATAAAGAAGATTTTTAAAGATTTTCTCCTTTAATCCTAGGTATAGTTAAGATCCAACATATTGAGCCAATTTCAAGAATGCGGTAATTCTTTGAAGTACTTATGTAGAGGGTCAATAGGCATTAATACATACCAAATGTCAAAGCCCTAGGCCTAATGGTTTAGAAGGAGAACATTTTTTATGTTATCCTTCATTACTCCTTTCTGGGATTGCACAGAAAAGGGCTTATTTTCAGAATACAGTAGTTCTATAAAGTATTTTAGTACAGGGTCAATAAGTATTATTACACACTAAATATCAAAGCCCTTGACCTTATGGTTTGGGAGAAGATGATTTTTAAAGTTTTCCTTCTTTATTTCTATGTAAAATCAGGGATCACAAAGAAAAGGGATAATTTTCAGAGAACGGTAATTTTCATGAAGTATTTTGGTAGATGGTCAATAGATGACGATTTATACAAAATATCAAAGCTCTATGCCTTATGGTTTTGGATTTGAAGATTTTTAAAGTGTTCCTTCTTTATTCTATGCAAAATCAGGGCTCACAAAGAAAAGGGCTAATTTTCAGAAAACGTTAATTCTTTGAAGTAGTTTGGTAGAGGGTCAATAGATGATGATGTTTACCAATTATCAAAGCTCTTGGCCTTATGGTTAAAGAGGAAAAGATATTTAAAGACTTCGTTCTTTATTTCTATGTAAAATCAGGGATCGCACAGAAAAGGGCTAATTTTCAGAATACGATAATTCGAAGTATTTTGGTTGAAGGTCAATAGATCTATGATGATTAGTACCAAATATCAAAACTCTAGGCATTACGGCTTGGAGGGAGAATATTTTTAAGTTTTTCACTCCGTTGCCATGGCAACCAGAGTTCTTCATCACTTCAATTCTTTGAAGCATTTTTGAAAGAGCATGACCTAAGGATAATTTCTGTGAAGTTTTGTCGAAATTCCATGGTTAGTTTAGGAGGAGAAGATTTTTTATTTGTAATTTTGAGCGGACAACGGACGGACGGACTATGACCGATCACAATAGCTCACCCAGACAATTTCGTGCTCTGGTGAGCTTAAAAAAAGAATTGATTGGCTGTAAACATTGCTTTAATGGATTGGGCTAATTTCCATATATGGTAAACGGTGAAAACCTACAATCCTCTCAGATTACAAAAGATAATTAGTTTTAAACAAAATTTCATAAAAAGATCCTTTGATGACTCGTTGTCAGATTCCTTGTTTAAGTATGGCTTATATGAAAACTATGGCTTCTAGGGAAGAGGGGGGGGGTTGTTTCATATATGGTATATGGTGAGATTTTTAATTTGTTTTCTTGCAAACCGCAAGATGGCTTTCAATCAAATTTCTCAGGAATGATAAGTAAAGGAACGAATCAGATGCACCTCTAATCTCTTACTTAGGTTTAAGAAATATCGATACCTTCCTTTAAGATATCATTTACGTTAGTGTATACTTTATTGTATAAGACGCCTTAACCTTTCATATTCGAAGACTGTGTCTGGTATTGCAGACTAATCTATTTCAATTTAAATATTTATGGTCAATGGGGAAACGATGATGATTTGTCATTTTTAGTTTACCTAATGAATCCGGGCAGATTGCTGACTAATATAACCATCATCTCTCTTTAAAATACAATTTGGGCTGTAGAGTTGGTTGGTATTATTTACCAAGTCTCTCTTAATATTAATTGTATTACTAATCCATATGCAATCCATGCACGCACCTTTTGTTATAGATTCAAAATAATTTGAGAATAGGAAGAAAACTGCCGAACTGGTTTGCATATCGTCGTTTTCGTTCTTAAACCTCGTAACTACAACTTGAATCAAGCTGTAGTTACGAGGTTTTAGAACGGAAACGACGACATTCTATTAGGGAAAATCTTTCAGAGTTGTAATCAAAATACAGATGCCGCCTATAACATGTATAAAGGCTATGTGAAAGATACCTCATATTATATGTATATAGGCTATGCTACGCTTATATACCACCTATTTCATGGATATAAGCTATGCGAGAGAGTCCGCCTATTATATGAATATAGGCTATGCTACGCTAATATACCGCCTATTTCATGGATATAAGCTATGCGAGAGAGTCCGCCTATTATATGTATATAGGCTATGCTACGCTAATATACCGCCTATTTCATGGATATAAGCTATGCGAGAGAGTCCGCCTATTATATGTATATAGGCTATGCTACGCTAATATACGGCCTATTTCATGGATATAAGCTATGCGAGAGAGTCTGCCTATTATATGTTTATAAGGATACCGCCTATTACACGTGTATTTAGGCTATGCGAGTGGTACTAAAACGTTCCGCTGCCTTTTGACACAAAAAGCCCGATGGCCAAGAGAGAGTTACTAAATTAATACCTTTCTCATTTAGATTTAACTCATAATTTAATGTCTTGACATAATTTTCTTCTTTATTTTGTAAACAATATACGGCAACTGTTTGTTTATGTTACTATAATTGTGATGGGTTCCCAAGGCAGACCAATATTTTGCTCTAGAATATTTTTATTTCATGACAAAATAGGAATTTACCAATTTTTTTTTTTTTTTTTTCATGAGATTGAAACAACAATTAAAACAACAAGGTTCTTAAAGTATTCACAACACTTCGGCACAATGTTTGAAATATAGTCGATCTTGTTCAAGCTACCACTTTTATCAAGCGACAACGTCTATAAAGCGACCATATTCGAAATCCCCTTTTTAAAAGCAACAGCTCTTATAGGAATTGAAGGCATTTTGATAAAAAGTAAAATCACAACTAAATGCTATTTTGTTTGAACTCGTTAGAATTGTATCACTGAGATGATTCTAATGAGTTCCAGTAACATAAAATTAAGCTACAATTCTGTAATAATTTATGTATGCAATCGCATCAATCCTTCAAATCTTTAGCAATATAAGAGGACCATAATGGTCCTAAATTGCTCACCTGAGGCATCTGCAAACTACAGTACTTTTTGTACAAAAAAGACACAACTTGAGCAAAATAAATAAAACAAACATAGAATTTGGTGTTTTTTGCAAAACAATCCAGTAATGCTTAATAATAAAATTGAATGCCTTTGACTTTATTGTTTAATTCATTATCAAACTATCCCAGAATTTGTCACCCTCAGGAAAATAGGTTTAAAAAAGCATTGTGAAAAAGGGAGTGACAAGCCATTTCTCCATTTCTATTTAAGAATTCTTTCAATGCGATTTATGCAATTTTCGACCCCAGGAGCAGAGACGTTTTTTATCCTAAGATCATATTTTTCTGTAACATAGTACAAAATTATTTAGTCATGCTACATACCAAATATGAATGCCCTTCACCTTATATTTCAGAAGAAGAAGACTTTCGAAGTTGCTCTGATTGGATGTCTTCCAAAAGTTTGGACCTATAGGGCAGTGCCATGTTTTATCCCAGGGCTAAGATTTTAGCTAACATGGTAAAGAACCATCTGTTCATGCTATATACCAAATATGAATGCCTTCGACTTTGTAGATTGGAAGGAGAAGACTGTTGAACATGGTCTTTTTGAGCATTTTTACGAACTTTGGCCACCCAGGGAAGGGGTGTTTTTAATTTAATCAAAATTGTAAGATAACAGCCAGGCTATGTTACACTCAAAATATAAATGCCCTCCGTCTTAAAATGAAGAATTTTTTTTTCAAGACACTCAAATTTTGCGTTTATCCCGATTTTGGAACTCTAGTGCAGGGTCGTTTTTGACCCTAGGAGGACAACTTTAAGTGATATAGTACAAAACCATCTAGTTATGATACATACCCAATATGAATATCCTAGACCTTATAGTTTAAGAGGAGAACCTTTTGAAATTGCTCTAATTAAGCATTTTTCTAATCTTCGGACTCCAGGGGCGGGCCATTTTTGACCCAAGAGATTAAATATTTAAATATTTAAAAACTTGGTAGAGAACCATATGATTTAGCTCTATACAAAATATGAAGGTCTTTGACTTGCAGTCTATGAAAAAAAAAACACCCAAAAATTTACTAAAAGTTCCCATTTTCATGTACCGAGCGACCATTTTCTTAAGCGACCGCTTTTTGGTTGTCCCTTGAGTGGTCGCTTCATACAAGTTGCACTGTACATTGAAATTTTGTTGGCTAGTAGACTGAAACGTCTTAACTACAGCTGGTTCGAAATGTAGTTACAAATTTTAGGTCACTAACCAACCATTACACGTTTTTGTTCCAATGTTACTGACTACAAATTTTGCAAAATGTGGCGGTAAAATTGTAACTTTCTGCTGGAGCCATATTGGCGTTGCCAGCGATCTGTCAATCTCTTGAATCGCCCACTAACTCCGTTGGGGCCGCCCATTGACTCCTACACGACGTTCTACTTAGATATAAAACGGGAATATTTTGCAAAATTTATGGTCAGAATCATGTAACAAGCAATTTCGTCTTCTCCCACAATACTTTCTACCCCGTATGAAAATTACTTTTCAAATTGCACTCCCTTTTATTTGTCGTCTGCAACTTCTTTCAAATTGGACTAGTCTAAAATTTAGAAAAAGTAGGAAAGGATTAAAGTAGGCTAGCACAACAATTATGCATGTAACCACTTAAATGTTTCATCAAACGAATTTAAAGAACAACAGTTTTCCCATCTTTAAAGAATATCCCCCAATTTCTGGAAAGATTTAACAATATCATCGGTATTTCCCTGTGGTGATATCAAGTGTATTGATTTCCTCATGACAGAATTTGTCATTGTCGGCCCGTCATCCATAGTTTAGAAACTGACCTTAACGGAATACGTTGAAGATAACAGAATAGTTCCATCATAAGAAACATTAAATATTTGTTACACCAAGATAAAAGTCACTGCGCCTTTCTATGTGTTTGAGTGGGTTTATGGTTACATGTTAGACAAATAAATAATTGATATAGATTCATTTTAGAAAGGCATACAGACGCATGTCCGTCTACGTGTTTGTTAGAGCGTTCGTGCTTTTATTTCGAGTCGAGAAAATCATTAATGAATTTATCGGTGTTTTTTCAACGGTAGTTGTCTCACAACGCATTTGACATATTAATGAAAAAGTGGCAGAAGTTTAACCTATTCCCACACAACAAAAAAACAGATTGGTCCAAATAGAAAGAAGCTGCAGACGACAGTTTCAAGTTGATGGAATTTTAACCTTTTCTGTCTATCCGGATAGAAAAAATGTGGATAATGAAGAAATTGCTTGATACAAGCAATTTCTTCATTTTCCACAATGTTTTCTAAAGCTTAAAATAGAGTGGTTGTGTTGGAATGTGTAATTCCCCGACTGTGACTTCTTCAAAGTGCAACCAATCTATGCGAAAAGAAAATGAAAACTACAACCAAACTAGATTCCAAATTTTACAAAAGATTATAACATCTGAAAACATACTTTCTGAGATATTGTTCTTGTAACTGTCGATCAGCTCTATTTATATTTACATTTATCACTCCTGGTTTAATCCTTTACTGTTTTGTTGTTGTTGTTGTTGTTTTTGTTGTTGAAATTTTAGACTGCTCTTAATTGAAAGAGATTGTAGACGACAATAATAAATGGATGCCATTTGGAATTAAACCATCCTATGTGGTGGAAAATATTGTGGCTAAAGGAGAAATTGCTTGTTACAAGCAATTTATTCTTTTTCCACAATGTTTTCTCAAGCATAAAATTACAGCGACGTAAATTCACAGCCTGTACAGTAAGGGGATAACTGAATTCTTTCCTTTACGTAAATGAACTTTGAACTCCAACATTTGCGGACATTTCTGCCTTTATCTAGTTGGAGGTGCCTTTTGTGTATCTATTTGTAATGTACATAACGTTATAACTAGACGAGAAGTCTTAGACTTATCAAAATTGACATAGTCGCAGACGACAATTTAAAGCTAGTCTTCTTTGTCATCCAAATCAGAAAACAATATGGGATGAATAAACTATTTTTACAAGCAACATCTTCCCTTTCAACAAGGCTTTTTTCAAGTTTTTTTTTCACGGGGAATGTATGAATGCAAAATTATGAGGGAGGATAAATGCTTTTCATTTTAGAGATGAAGATTTTTTTCATGGAGGTATGAAACAAAAATATCACACTGTATGAATACGCGAAGCGGGTTAATACATAAGTGTGAATGTGTTTTTCGGTTCAAACCTCCATGAAACAAAAAATATTCTCTTCATTTCTTATTATTTAATAACAACGAGCGAAAAAAATAAATACTTTACAAATTTCGATACTTTTTGTATGGTAATATTCTGTGCCGAATCATACAAAATAGTAGCGTGCTCAAAATTTTGTTCATGGAGTTAGGAATAATCATTTTCGGCCAGCCAGAACGCTCGTTTTCGATAGACGAAACTAAAAACTAAATTATTTAAAACAATCAAGATTTTCATTGTTGATTTCACTGATAGACCAGTAAATTTATCAAAATGATGCTCAAGCTACATTCATGATGTTTAGGTCGTCAACCATTTTATTTTATTATCACTGGCTTTTGTTTTCCGTTTCATGTTTCTGCAAAAATATTTATCAAAATGACACCGGTTAATATCTAAGCAGTACTTCCTATCGAAGGCCAGTGTGCATAATCACCGATCCGATAATCAATGGGTGACTGGCCACGCCTACCTTACTTCGAGAGGAAATTTCATTTAAGTGATGAAGAGAATATTTTTTGTTTTCATGGAGGTATGAACCGAAAAACCTAATTACACTGTATGACTACGCGAAGCGTATGAATACGCGAAGCATACACTGTATGAATACGCGAAGCGGGTTCATACATTGTGTGATTAGGTTTTTCGGTTAATACCTCCATGAAAACAAAAAAATATCTTCATTTCTTATAATTTAATAGCATCGAGCGAAAAAAAAAACTTTACCAATTTTGATACCTTTTAGTATTGGACTATTTTGTGCGAGAGCATACAAAATCGCTGCGTGCTCAAAATTTTGTTCATGGAGTTATGAATAATTTTTTCGACCAATCAGAACGCCTGTTTTTGATAGACAAAACTAAGAATTAAATTATTTGCAAATTAACCCTTATCAAGCTGAACTCAAAATATTCCGGTTTTGGCAGGAATTGTAGACCAAGATCAGCCTACACATAAGTGGAGTCTGATCTTGGTCTACATCTCCTGCTTGTAATTTTCCTGCCAGACTCATTTATGAAATTGATTTCAAAAAGAAATATTGATTTTTTGAACAACAAGTTATACCCGTGCTTTCAGCCCTTTGATTTTACGGCAATTCAGTTAGGTAATTTATACAGCATGACAAGGGTTAAAGGGCTTTATTTTGAGAATGTACGGTCGGTATCAAATAAAATGGTTGGTTGGTCTTGAGACCTAAAAGCCTATGCTTAAGTCACCAAATCCTCAAGCAGACTTATATAAATGTCGGCCAGTGTTGAAGTTCAAAGTTCCAGTCTACTTGGATGATTTTATTGGTTTATTGGTTCTTTATTTGAGAATCGAAACCCGTTAATTGGTTTATAACGATTAAAATTTACTCTTTCTAGCGCAAGCTAATAATATTTAAATTCACTCGCTTCTCTATCTTACCAACATATACGGATATGTTGACAATACGTAGTCAAATATCCTATTCAAATAAAACCATCGATCTCTCTCCATCTGCTATTTAATTACCAAGTCAACTGCACTGACTCGTAAACGGGAATGACAGCGATATGCGTTTGGCCGTTTGTTAACACCGGGAATTCCGATGACTCCGGAATTATCTCATACAAACGCATTTAGAATCGCTGGCTAAACATATACTTTTAGAAAGCTCAGTGGAAATATAGCAGTACATGTTTGCCGTACATATCTCTGCAATTGACCAATCGCTGCTGTCATTTAAATAACCAGTCGACCAGTGAAATCATTTCATGAAGACCAGAATTGAGTTTTGTACTCTTACATTGGTCGCCATTTTTGTTAATCTTTTATGTTGGTTTTGCGGCTTGACCGTCTTAACTACGGACATAAACTATATCAACTATATAATATGACCAACAACAACAAAATTTATAAATAAAAGATTTACAGGAAATTTTTATTTTAATTAGTTTATCTAAAATATGTTTTTTCTTACTTTCCAATCTTATGACAATATCAAAGTAAGTTTTAATGTACGCTATTGGCCTAATTGATTATGTTTTAACATTTTCCTGTACTATCCCTGAATTTTACGTTCCTTTGATTTGTACTTGATAAAAAACAGTGTTTTCCTGTAATGCAAAATTTTATACCTCTCCAAATTCGAAGGTTTTGCAGAAGAAAATTTAAAGTGGATTAAGTTAACAAATATTCACTGAATAAGGTAGGAAAATATGTTGAAAATGAAGAAATTATTTGTTACTTTTGTTATATTTTCTCAATTATAAAATCACAGGGACGTAAAAACCATGGATTGGACAGGAAAGGGTAAAAACTGATTGGTGCAGAGACCGAGGAGAAACAAATAACCTGCCCACAGAAATCTCGTAATCTACCAATATCCCCGACGAAATAAATGCAGGTTGTATTTTTCTTGACATGTTTGTTTGTCTCGATTACATACTCTGGCAATTTTCTATTCAAACAAATCGATCCTCCACCATATGTCAGTTAAAGGCTCTACTGCTCTCGAAAGAACAACATTTTTCTCACCAAAATGAATCCTGAAAACCTCCGTAAATTGTTTAGAGACCCCTCTAATAATAATTCCAGAATAGGTCGCAAGCCGTCTTTTGAAAGCTTTTGGGCACCAGAAAACGAAAATGAATTTCAAAATTATTATATGTTGCTTAAATAATTTCATTTTAAAATCCATTTTCGTTTTCTGTTCGGCAATACTTTCATATCGGAATTGTGACCTATTCTGAAATAATTTATACAGTAATATTTAAGGATTCCGTTCGGGGGAAAATTTGTCCATACGAGGGCCTTTGATTAGAATCCATCTCATTGAAAAGGTTCATCTCGGAAATGCAAATAGTTTAGAAGCTCTTTATACTGCACAAATTGCAAATGCTGAACTTTTCGACTTTTGCATGGAAGAGGGAGAAAGGGTCGATTGGTTAGTCTGCCTTATTAATGCAAATTCACGTCATACATACTCGAACAGAGACTTTCTGTTCAGTGTTAAAAGTATCGACCCTTCGCAGGATGTCTTAGGTCGAACTTTTTTCGACTTTTGCAGTTTTTCTTAAACCATCCCCAAATAGTGAAGATTTCTGTCGCCCTGAAGAAATGCAATTATAGAAAACCTTAATGGAAAAAGAAATTTGCTTGTATCATTTTTCCTTATTTTTTTCACAGTGTTTTCTACCCTAAGTGGCACTTATTTTACCATTTTGCTACATACACGTTTCACGAGGATCCCTGGAAGTACCTTTTGGCCTGACGGGCTACATATGCTTTCGAAAAACAAGTCATGAATTACTTATAGATCATCCGCATAGAATGATTTAGTTTCTATTTGCATCCAATTTTCATTTTCATCTACAACCTCTTTTAATTTGGACCAGTCTAATATTTCAAAAAATTGGAAAGACAAAAGCTTTTAATATAAGGGGTATGCTCAATAATTTTTTGTTTTTTGTTTTTTGTTAAATGAAATTTGCTCCAGCACAGGTCAATAATCCTGATATGAATCCTGATCAGTCTTTGCAGAACATGCAGTCTGATCAGGATTTTTGTGCCTGTATATATTTTTGTTGTTGTTGTCTTGTTATAATGGGTTAATAGTACCTTAAATTGGATTTTATACTACCTTTAGCCCACACTATCCTGATTGTTTGCATACTACAAGATATTAACTTTGGAGAACATTGTGGATAATGAGGAAAATGCTAATTATTTTTTCATTTCCTACAATGTTTTTGCCAAATAGACATTTTTTTTCTATTTTTTATTTTTATTTTTTTTATTTATTTATTTATTTATTTCATTTTTTTTTCTAATATGATATGTTGTTTGCAATTTCTTTCTCTTTTGACTTGTCAGAAATTGGGTTGTTCGGTGAGGGGTTTAAAGGATCTAAAGCTAATATTTATTACCTTGCATTATTTTCTATCTCAACAATGCAGTTTTTACAAGTAAATTTAAATGTAATGTTGTAATATTTTTCCGCCAAAGTCATTGCCATTTTTTGACGTTGTTGCCGTTGACGTCATGTTACGTTGATGTCATTATTATCTGTTATTGTTTAAAATGGTGTCCCTTGAAAAAGGTTTTTTATACCGTAACTAGTCGGGAAATTAAAATTTAAACAATTTATCTTGAAGTTTGATCTCTATTTTCTATTGTTATTATAGATCATCCAAACGACCAATCGCTGGCCCCGCCCACTAACTCCGTTGACCATGCCTACCGATTCCAACAGAAAGTACCGCTTCGATTTTCAACGGCGTTAATTTGCGTAAATTATGGCCGGTAGCATGTAACAAAAAAGGCAAAATAGTTGGTTGGCGACCTGAACGTCGTAACTACGGCTAGAATAAGCTGTAATCACGATGTTTAAGTCTCCAAACCAACAAAAAAAATTAAAACATAGCGGCCAATGTCGGAGTTCAAACCTCATCTCTGGACTTAATGAATATTTCATTGGTAGACTGGTGATTTGATTGACAGACGATTTCGGCCATGAAACAACGTGGCTCATCTATTTTTGTTTGATCAGACACACTTTGACGGATTATTTGGCCACGCTTTCTAACCGCCGACAGTTTTTTTTATTTCAATTAACATATTTTTCTATATTCGTGGTCTGGAAACTAAAAAAAATCAAAGGACTGAAAGTACTGAGAAGTTGGAATGCACTGAAAGGGTCATAACTGTGGAATTCGGTTCAAATTCATTTATTACTTTCCGAGTAAGCCTCCCTCCTCTTAACTTAAACCAGCATTCCCTTTCGTGTACATATGTGTGTGAATAACGCACAAAAACATAAATCCACATACAGAAAGCGCTGTGAGTAAAATTCAAAAGAAGAAGAAGAAGAAAAAAAGACGTTATCGTTGTTGTAACGTAATAAGACTTTATTTATATCATACGTAGGTAAATGAACCGGCAAAATGTATTAAGATCAAGTGCCAGTGGTTTTGCCCTTTACATAAAAATTTCTATAATATGATGAAGACAGTTTCATATTATCTTCGGCGCCCTGTAGTCGCGCGATTTCTTTATTTGTTATTCGGCTTTTGAACCGTAAAAAATCTTAAGTAAAAAAAACCAAGCTGAAAGCTAGTTGACACTTGTTAAAGGTTCGATGTGTTATTATTGATTTAAACTTGTAAATAATGACATAATAAAGCGTAATTATTTAGTAAACAAGTAGAAATCGGAAGTTGATTTGTTTACATTCTAAATCTTCTACTTGAGTAAAAGCTGTAAATCCCACAATAATCGCGTTTGCACGATCCCCCTTAATCGCTATAAAATGTTTTAAAGCGTTGGGCGGCGTAATTATTGGAAAAATGCATTTGCGACCTGAGCATTCCAACTTAAAAACAAACTTCTAAAGAATCGTCCTAGCAAAACTATGAAAAGCCTGGATAAGCTGCAGTAGCGGCGTATACGTCCCTAAACAAAAATGTTAAGCATAAATGCCGATGTCAAAGCTCACTTCCGGTCTAAATCCTTGTAACGCTGAATGAAAATTATTTCCAGAATTGCATTAAAATCAAAGGTCTGAAAGTACTGGAAGCATAAGTCATTGGTCATTATATCTTTTGAAAACCAATTTGATATTTTTTTTACTTGAATGATACAAGCAGGTTGTGCAGACAAAGATCAGACTGCACTTATGCGTAGGCTTATCTTTGTCTATACCTCCTGCAAAAACTGAAAAATTAAGGGTTCAGCATGATAAGGGTTGATGAATGTTTGATTGGTCAATCGACTTTGCTTTACAGCGTTAATCAGTCAATCAAATCCATTTCTAACCAAAGATTAAAACGAGGGTGTTCTTTAGACATGCAACAGGAAATAAACATACACACAAAACAGATAAAGAAATGTCTTGAGAAACTGTTGAACCATGACAGTCTTTGAAATATAGTAAAGGTTAATTTTTCGGAATAACAAGGAATTATTTGTATGAAAAATATGTCATGATTTTGCATCCGTATCGCGGGCTGTAACAATTCTGTAAGATTACTACGCCAGGTTTCTTCCAAATAAGCCTTCAGGTGATTTGATTAATTGAATTCAGTTTACTGATGTATCAGCTTCGGAACCGTATTTTGCTAAGTTTAGCAAAATGCGGTTTTGAAGCTGCTACACCAGTCAGATGTTGCCCCCCATAACATGTTCTAGATAAAAAAAGTATAAAATTTACAATATAGTTCATTCTCTGTAAAGTTGATGGCTGGTTGTGGTTGATTTACTAGCGAAATGCTACTCTCTTAACCCTTGTCATGCTGAACCCGGAATAATTCTATCTTTTGCAGGATGTATAGACAAAGATCAGCCTGCACATTTGTGTAGTCTGATCTTAGTGTACACCCTTTGATTGCTCCATTCAAGACAGAGCTGTTCAACAAACGTGGTTTTCAAAAGAAATATAAACCCTCATCAAGGTTTTCCACCGTTGTCAGTCCTTTGATTTCAATGCAATTTGTATTGGATTTTAATTCATCATGACAAATGGTTAAGAAAGCTTACGGAAGCAATCAGAATATGTTTAATAGAACTAACTATGTTTTCACCACATCTGTGTATGTCTCAAATGGGCACGGCCGTTCGACCACTGGAACCTTTCTATAAACATGAAATTAGACATGACCGAGATCCTTGTTTGAGCATTAGGGTCTCACAAAGGGCCTTTCACAACAGCATTTCCTGCCAATGCCTATGAAATTCTGCTTTTACGCACCTAAGGAAATATGCCTTGAAAAATAATTAATAAACGAAGAACTGCTTTTTACGAGCGATTTCGTCATCTCTTACAATGTTTTTACCCTCAAAGACACAGATTTTGAAACTTTCTCAAAGTCTTTGTCTCCTCCTCTTTTTATATTTGGACGAGTCTATATCCATGTAGTCTCGTAACGTGTTTAATTGTTGTGACCATTTGGTATGGATGGATATAAAACTATCCTGTAAATTGCTCAAAGAAGCACACTGAAGGCTAAACGAAATCTAAGATGTTTATTTTCCTGTATACAACTTAGTTAACTTATTTAACCCATTCACACACAATCCGCCTTTTACGTCCCTCAAAAATGCTTTTGAAAAGCATTGTTGAAAATAAAAAAATTGTTTTTCTAAAAGCAGTTCATTTATTATGCTCAAGGTTTACCCATTAAACAAGGATTGTTAAAATTTCATTATCTAAAATTCTGCAATTTCTTTGAATTTGGACCAGTCTAAATTCGTTTCAGTGTATCTGTCACTCATTTTTCATTTAGTTTACACCATATCTCCCAAACCCACCAATAGAATTTTATGTAATCTTGCGCATGCATCAATCGCATTGAATGAGTGCGAAATTCACAAGAACCAGATCTCTTGCTCCATTACTTATCAGCCCAATATCCGCTGGCTAACCGTCATCTCCTATTGTGACGGTGAATCTATTCCGAATAAATGAATGTTATCCCCTGTGAAAAACGTCGATTACGTTTTGTTAGATGTGCTTGTGAAGTACATGAAAATCCCTTCAATTGGAATCAAAATATGGCTCTATTTCATAGCTAAACATCATTTATCGGCTGAAACGATGAGCTACACGCCGTTATATAGTGTATAGAAATGCTTTAGATTTTAATAAATACCGTGTCCTATATATAAAACGGTATGCAATTCATTGGCAGAATGAATATCCACTTTATGCCACAATGAACCTAGCTACCACGTTTTTTTTATAGCTTATCACCGTTTTAAAAATGTAACTAAAACTCTTAGGATTCCGAACCTTGTGATTAAAATGTAACTAAAACTCTTAGGATTCCGAACCTTGTGATTAAAATGTAACTAAAACTCTAAGGATTCCGAACCTTGTGATTAAAATGTAACTAAAACTCTTAGGATTCCGAACCTTGTGATTAAAATGTAACTAAAACTCTAAGGATTCCGAACCTTGTGATTAAAATGTAACTAAAACTCTTAGGATTCCGAACCTTGTGATTAAAATGTAACTAAAACTCTAAGGATTCCGAACCTTGTGATTAAAATGTAACTAAAACTCTTAGGATTCCGAACCTTGTGATTAAAATGTAACTAAAACTCTTAGGATTCCGAACCTTGTGATTAAAATGTAACTAAAACTCTTAGGATCCGAACCTTGTGATTAAAATGTAACTAAAACTCTTAGGATTCCGAACCTTGTGATTAAAATGTAACTAAAACTCTTAGGATTCCGAACCTTGTGATTAACAACCGTCACAACCTTGTCTTATCAATAACGGTTTGTCATCTATATCTTTCTAAGGTTATTTTAAGAATTTTTATTCTTCAATATTAGCCTGTGACCGTAAAGCATCACAATGAGAATTAAAGTTGTGACGAGTATCTATCACAATGAATGGTGACAGCTAGCCATAAGAAACTAGAATACTTATCAAGTAATTTCTATACATATGAGACGATTCTAATGAGTTCCATCAACATAGCAATAAGTGAGAAACCTCCAATAAATTATGTGTGAAGTTGAACAGATCCTTAATATATGTCAAAAATGTGAAAAAGCGACCAATTTCTGAAGCGACCATTTTCTAAATTCTATGTTGGTAGAACTCATTAGAATCGTCTCAATGAGTAATGAGTTCCATCAACATAGGATTAAATGAGAAACCTCCAATAAATTATGTTTGAAGTCGAGCAGATCCTTCATATGTCACAAAAACGAGTATAAAGCGACCATTCTCTTAAACGAAGAAAGTGTAAAATGACTGGTTGGAGACCTGTGCATCGTAATATAGCTTGAATAAGCTGTAGCTACAACGTTAAAGTCGCTAAACCGACAAAAATGTTTAATATAAATGTAGTTCGAAGTTCACTTTCGGTCTAAATGTAAAATGTAATTGGTCTATAGATTTTTTTTATTTGAAAGCCGCGATCCGTCTAAAGCAGTCGAAAAAATAAGATAATTGAAAAAGGGTGAACGTTATGCAGGATTGTGTCAAAATTGACCAATCGCTGGCCCACATACTCCTTGGCCACGCCCACTGACTCCGAAAGGAAGTCCTGCGTCGAGTTTAAACGGTGTATATTTGCAAAATCCATATTCAGTAGCTACTAACAAAATAGTGATATTTTTGGTTGGCGACCTAAAGTCGTAACTACAGCTTGAGTAGACTATAGTGACGACGTTTGAGTCGCAAAACCACCAAAAAAGCTTATCAAAAATGGTGGTAAATGTTGGAGTTCAAAGCTCAATTTCACGAATTCCAATTCCGTGAATCATTTGATTGGTCGGCTGATTACTTGTTAGACAGCCGCAATTGTCAATTGACCAATCGCTGCTGTCAGTCAAACAACCAATCGATTTATCTAATCATGCATTCGGACCGGAAGTGAGCTTTGAACTCCAATATTGTTTAACTTCCTGATCGAGTCAATTGGCGTGACGTCAATTATTGATTACAGAGGAGCGCAAGGGAGTAACATTGAACTTCCTTTACATTTTTTTATAATAAAAATTTATCGCTACCCCTACCGATTCTTTGATATCTACGAAAAGCTGGCCCATAATCAAGTTAAATTACAATGCTCACTAGTTCAAAAGACACACTCTAATAACTTATGTAAATCTCAATCTTGAAATCACAGGAAGTAAAGAATTCGTTTACAAGTTATACGAACCCCTTTGGTCAGACATCCTGCACTTGACAAGTACTTGGAAAAAAGTTAGGACAATGCTTTATTAGCTTAGTGAACACTTGAGCAATGAAAGTGTTTATATATATATATATATATTGGGGCTTAGATTTATACGGAACATTTAGCGAGCTGAAGATTGAACAAGTAACGGGATTTACGCAGTAAGCAATATGTTACTTACTAGAAGTTAATTGGTTCAATGAAGTTCGAGAGAAAGTCTGTAGGCACGTACCCACCACAGTGTTACAAGACATTCCATGCGTATAGATTAATGTCTTATCCCATTCCCACACAAACCCTCCTTTTTATGCCCCCTCAAGAAATAAGCTTTGGAAAACAGTGTGGAAAAAAAGATGAAATGGCTTGCATCAAGCAATTTCATCTTTTTCCACAATGTTTTCTATCGAAAAAGAAGAAAAAAATTGGAGCTTCATCAGTTTGAAATTGTTGCCTGCAGCTTCTTTCCATTTGGACCAGTCGAAAATTCTGTTGTGTGGGAATGGATCAATGAAGATGTGGTAACAAAGTGATATTATATCAATTTCTCTAGGGTTCAGTTGTTCTTGTAAAAAACATGGAAGAGGCTAAAAATTCGACAAGCATCGAGATAATCGGCATGGATTCTGGTAACAATATTAATGCAAGTGACGAAGAGCTAATAGACAGTTTGAATCAAGCAGAATTTATTAGACTTATACCAGTTGTTATATTCATGTGTTTAATAGTAATTATTGGAGTTACTGGAAACGGATATGCGTGCTACTTCTACAGACCAGGTACAAGGAATACCGGCGGTAGGATTTGCGTATTTGTCCTTGCTGTGATTGACTTGGTTATGTGCGGAGTTATGGTACCACTTCAGCTTGCATTTATTTATCGTCAGTACAATTTTGAAAATGATATTCTTTGTACAATGTCTTCTTTTTTTGTTGTCTGTCTAACTCTATATATGGGCAGTGTTCTTGTCGTGTTGACGATAGCCACGTACAGAATAAGTTGCAAACCCGAAAGCTGGCAAGTGACACCTCGACGGGCGATAATCATTTGCATCGCCTTTGCCTTGTTCTCTTTTGCTTCTGCACTACCTATACCAGTATTGAGAGTGCGCACGGTAAAGCATCGTTATATATTTGCATACGGCCGCTGGCTTGAAGTCTCTTGGTGCACGTTCGCGGGCTTTGGCGGACCAGGAAGTTTCAAATTCTGGTACATCATTTTAGGAATTGCATTATTTGTAATCGGGCTAGTAGTAATAGTTGTAATGAACTGTTTTATGGGTTCAAGAATTTACAGACAAATTAGGAAAAAAAGAAACGCAGGAAGATTCCGTGGGTCACTTGTACGTTCAAGAACGTCTGCTGCAAGCATGGTCAATGCAAAAGCTAGACAGGAGTCGATCAGCTTTGTGTGTGTTCCTCTTTTCTGTGTCATAAGTTATTTGCCATTATTTATTATGACAACGCTAGAAGCTTCGATACCGTATTTCACGAGTAAGTTTACTGAGAAAGACAGAATTGCGTATATGTTTTTTCTGACAACATACCTTTTGAACAACATTATAAAACCTATAATATACTTTATAAATAACAGTGATTTTAGACACACTTTGAATCAAATATTGCCAAAATGCTTTGACAACTTACGAAAGAAGTGCCACAACAACCAACAAGAGGAAATCCAGTTACAAGAAATGAACAACGAAGGACAGAATTAAACATTCCCTGTTCAATCTCTTTTTTTAACACCCATGTGGTTTTATAATCGAGACAGCATTGTTGAAAAAGAAATAAAATGCTTGTTACACGCATTTTTTTTTTCTTTTTCTACAATATATTCTACAATACTGAATGGTTATTTTTCAAATTAAATCGCATTTCAATTTCGTCTAAGACTTTGTAATTTGGACAGATTTGAAAAATTTCAAAACAGGAAAGGGTTAATGAACAACCAAGGACAAGTAAAGGACTAATCAATAATGTCAACTAAAATAGGGTGACAAATAAGAAAAAAAAATCTATTAACAAATTGAATCATGCCTTTATACCGGAAGTGAAATCGATAATGTATGTCGAGCCTTTTTTGTAAGTATTATGACTTCAACTGCGTACACGTATCTTTAGAACGATGTTTTTGTCCCAAACTAGCGATTCTCATTTTGTAATTCAGACTGACGTCCCTTAACTTCTTAGGCGAATTGCCTTGTGGAGATAAGTGGGCGTGGAAGAGGATCCGTTGATTGCAACAATCACAATTCATTCTGAACCTAACATTTCGTTTATTATTCTATATTGTTGGAACTCATTAGAATCGTCTCATTGAGACGATTCTAATGAGTTCCAACAACATAGGATTAAGTGAGAACCCTGCAATAATTCATTCGTGAAGTTGAACTGATCCGTTATATGTCATTAAAATATGTATTAAGCGACCATTCTCTTAAACGACCACATTTTGGCTGTCCATTAAGTGGTCGTTTAATACAGTTTTAACTTTTAAACATAAATGTTATATTACCATTCAAAATTATATCGACGTGTAATTAACAGTTTTATGTCCATATATATACGTATACGGAACAAGCATAAATATATATATATATAAAACAAAAAACATAAACGTATTTTACGCTATAGACTTTGAAAATTCTCAAGACGTATTTGCAAATTCATGAACGAGGTGACAAAAGCAAGTCATTACTATGAAACCAAATGTACCTGACTAAAACATTCTAGAATGGTCCAAATTAAAAGAAGTTGCAGTCGACAATTTAAAGTTGGTGAAATTCTAGATTTTTATCAATTTTCTTGGAAGAAAACATTGTGTAAAATGAAAAAATGTTTCCCTCATTGTTTTTTTCTTGTGGGGCGTGAAAAGGGTTATTGTGTGGGAATGTGTTAATGTGATTGACTTATAAATATTATACCGTTCAAAGTACAGTTCAAATTGTATTAAGTGACCACTCGATGGAGAGATAGAATGTGGTCGTTTCAGAAAATGGTCGCTTCAGAAAACGGTCGCTTTTTAGACATTTTGACATATAGGAAGGTTCTGTTCGACTTCACAAATAATTTATTGGAGGTTTCTCACTTAATTCTATGTTGATTGAACTCATTAAAATCGTCTCATTGAGACGATTCTAATAATGAGTTCCACCAACATTATTAGTTATACGGTTTCTTGCCAGGATTTATGACGATTTATTCCCGGCTGTAGAAAAACGATGTCACCCGAGCCACAGGCGAATTTATTAAACTACAAAGTTTGAAACTAAATTTTTCACATTGTGGCCGTGTAGGACCTCCATAGTTACAAACTTTAACGATTTTTTATCTATCTACCCTATTTCCCCTCAGGCGACTCAAATCAAACATTGTGACGTCATCCCATGCAATCCGCGAAATAGGTTGCCATTTTCGGGAAAGTGGTTGAAAGCCTGGACTTTTTAATGGATTTATAACTAACAAATTAAAGGTAACCATTTAATTATGTATTGATCATTTTATTAGCGAAATCGTTCAATAATGAGGATCTTGTTTAAAAGGGTCGCTATAAGAAAATGGTCGCTTTATAGAGGGTGGCGCTTTAGCAAGATTGACTGTATTTCAACTTTCAAATAAATTGACCATGGACCACGGAATGAATTAGGGCGTAAAGCATCTCCCTGTTTTTCGATAGTGTACAAATAGAGGCTGTTTTCGGCTGGAAATTACGTTCCTACTATAGTTCCTACTATAGTAGATGTAATCGGATCCCTTCGACCAAATCTACGAAACAAATTAGAGTTTAGAAGGGATTAAAAGTTACATGACGTCATTTTGGTAACTACTATACTTGTTCGACTTGAACTATATTTAAAATGGTAGGAATTAACGTTAGTCCAAGTCGAAAAAAGGCCGTAGACCAGAACTCAAGAGTGCAGGGGAAGTAACTGGTCAAGCGGAGTAACTCCGTATATCGGTAGGGGCCCCATTCAAAGCCTTTGCGTATGTTGCAAAGTTGAATTCATTATAGAAATTCACTAATGAGAAGAATTGAATATTATACTAAGTGACATATCCTGTTTCAAGAAATTGTTCTTAAGCCCATTTTAAAGATTCATTGATGCTTATCAAATATAGCATAGCTTCAGTTAACCAGAGACAAAGAGAAGAAATTTGCAAAAGAAAGAGAAAAAGAGGACAAAAACGTTTGGCGACCTAAGCGTCGAAGCTACAACTTGATTAAAGTTGCACCAACTGAAATGTGTAACAAATATGTCGAAAAATGTCTGAGTTTAAAGTTCTCTTCCTGTCTAAATGCATGATTTACATATCTTTTAAGGTAAAACGGGCCTTGTAGTTGAGGGATCGCATCTATCCATAAAAGTATGGCGCAAGAAATCGGTCAAAAGCTCACTTTAGGTAGTACACGCTAGAATAAACGCGTGCAGTCGTAAATAACACTGGTGCACTCAAAATATTTAGACCTGCGCGCATAATTACTGAGAGTTTAATGGTAAAAAATATGCGCGTACGCCTTAATTACAAGTGTACGCATACTATGAAGGTATTTGCTTTTACGCGTGTGCGCTTATATTTTGAAAGTGCGCGCGTTAAATAACGCGCGCACTTCCAAAATATAAGCGCGCACGCTTAAATTAAACGCATTTACCTGTATTATTTACGCGTGTACACGTTCTTTGTGCTAAGACGACATTAGGGAGATTTTTTACCCAAACGGTACACCATATAAAAGTATCATTTAATCGATTTTATTATTGATTTAGAAAGAAAGTGAACTTTGAACACAGACATTAGTTGACATTTATGTAAACCATTTTAGTTAGTTTGGCGATTTATACGTCATAATTACAACTTATTCAAGCTGTAGTTACTACGTTGAGGTCGCCAAACAATCATTCTACTTTTTGTTACATGTAAATGGCCATCCATTTTGCAAAATAACACCGTTTGAAATTGAAGTGGAATTTCATTCAAGAGATGAAGAGAATAATCTTTTTCATAGAGGTATGAAACAAAAAACATAATCACACGACATGAATACGCGAAGTGGATTCATACATTAGTGTGATTAGATTTTCCTTTCTTACCTCATTGAAAACAAAAAGGCAAAAAAACTTAATATTTTATAATTAAACGAAAAAGGTGATTACTTAAAAAGTTTGGTTCGTTTGTTCTGTTCATATTTTGTTCTCAGGCATACAAATAGCTGCGTGCTCAAAATTTTGTTCGTGGAGGTAGAAATACTTTTTTCGGCCAATCAGAACGCTCCTTTTTGATAGAAGAAACTAAAATTCAAAGTATTTTATATTGTAGTGTAGGTTCTGGATCTCTTATATATTATGGAGATGATATATGTAAATATTTGTATAGCAAAAGTTTTATATTGGGTTCCAATGATTGGATGGGGTTTAACGCCACTTTTAAAAACATTTCAGTCATATCGCGGCGGTGGGAGCACCTAACTAATGTCAGAAAGGATATTCACAGCAGCCGTGTAGATCACATGAGTTAGCCAAAAAGAACAAAGAAAATGAGAAGTTGGCGAAATCATGGAAATTGCGTTTCATGTTGGAAATTCACACTTTAAAATTGAGTGTTTCTTTTCCCTAGCCTTTTCCACGAATACTTAAGAGTACTTAAGGATAAGTATCTATAGTTTAACACAGTTGAAGAAACCGAAAGTCACGTATTCTTAGAAATTGCCGGTTTAATTCTAAAACTTCGTAACTAAAGCTGTAATTTATGTCTAGTTACTAGGTTTTGAACAAAAACGACCACGTGTTTGTATGACAAGTCCTTCAAACGGGGGCCGTTCGGAACCGGATTCAATGTGAACAAATACAGTCAATCAAACTCGAGCGACCAACTCTATTTAGCGACCATTTTCATAAAGCGACCAGATTTAAAATTCCCTTTCAAAAAAGAAAAATAAAAAAAAAAGAAAAAAAGAAAAGAAAAAGAAAAGAAAGACCTTCATTATTGAACGTTTTTGCTCTAATAAATCAATACCAAATTCTACGTTGGTAGAAATTATTAAAATTGTCACATTGAGACTATTCTAATGAGTTCCGTTAACATATGATAAAGTTACAATCCTGAAATGATTCATGAATGAAGTCGAACCGATCCTGTATATTTGTCACAAAAAAGTGTATTAAGCGACCATTTTCTCAATCGACCACATTTTTCTGCCCCTTTAGTGGTGGCTTCAACGAGTTTAACTGTACACGAAAAGCCATATTAGATTGAGAACAGGCCAGACTGTTTTGGTACATCATGTGATCGGTCAGGGGCGAAGTATAAAAAACATGATCAAAGCTAACACAGGCTAGACTGAGATACTGTATCATGATAACACCCTGCGGTTAAATACATTTAAACAAGATCGGATCGAGCACAGACCAGACTGTGTTTGTAAATCATGTGACCGATCATGAACAAAAAACACAAAAAAAGATTTCGGACCGAGAAAAGGCCAAAAAAGTGTTGGCATATTGTGTGACCCGCCAGGGAACAAATACACAAAAAACGTTTTCGGATCAAGCAAAGACCAGAGAGTGTTGGAATATCGTGTGACCCGTCAGGGACCAAATACACACAAAAAAGAATTCGGATCAAGCAAAGACCAAAATATGTTGAATGTCGTGTGACCCGTCATGGACCAAATACACAAACAAAGACTTTGGATCAAGAAAAGACCAAAAGTGTTGGCATATCGTGTGACTCATCAGGGGCCAAATACACAAAAAACGAATACGGATCAAGTAAAGACAAAAAAAGTGTTGGCATATCGTGTGAACCGTTAGGGGCCAAATACACAAAAACGAATTCGGATCTAGCGCAGGCCAAATTATGTCGGTATATCATGTGACCTGTTAGGGGCCAAATACACAAATAAAGTACTGAAAGTCCTGTAAGCTAACAAAGCATGGTTTGATTTACAAAAAAACTGTCCCTTATTGGGTAGAAAACATTTTGGACATTGAAGAAATCGCTTGTGACAAGCAATTTTTTCATTGTCCACAATGTTTTCCCAAGTTTTTTTTATTGAGTTGCTTAAAAAGCGGAATTTGGTGGGAATGGGTTAAAAAGCATTTTTTTGATAGAGTTCTCTACAATTTGAATAGAGTTTGCAATATTCATGAACTACATAAGAACTATTTTTATGGCGTATGTATTCCATGGATTAGGCGGTTAAGCCTCCAGTGGTAGTTTGCACTCGTTGAACTTTGAGAAGACCTCAAACTTTTGTCTGTTAACTTAGGCTATCAAAGCTGACGCTTTGCTAGCTAAAAACGAACTCGGATCAAGGAAGACCACAAAGTGTTCGCGTATTGTGTGACCCGTCAGGGGCCAAATACACCAAAATAAGATCGAATCGTGAAAGGCCAAAATTTGTTGATATATCATGTGACCTGTAAGGGACAAAATACACAAAACAAGATCGGGTCGAGAAAAGGCCAGACTTTTTTGGTATATAATGTAAGCCATCAGATGAAAATGGTCTTCTTCGAAGTACGATAGAATTATCGACCCCCTGTTAGATTGCGAAGCGTCATCGTCGTTCTTTAACCTCGTAGCTACAGCTTCATTAAAGCTATAGTTACAGTTACGAGGTTTTAGAACGACAACGACGGTATACTGCAGGGTCAAAAAATTTCCCCACAATTTTAACTTTCTGAATCTAGAATTTTTGAAAAAAAAAAGGTAACTGATCTCCGATAATTCCTTACATATTTGTTTAACGTAGTTCCAGAGAGATCCCTTCGCACTTGATAGATTATATATTTAAAGTAAATATGTATTAATGAGGATTGAAGGGGTTATAGCGCCAGGTCTTTAGCCCAAGTAAGCCTGGGCAAGTTACAGAGTTGTCGGATCAACATGGCAATTAATGAATTAATCGGCAAATCATATCATTCATTTAGACCCAAAGAGAATTTTGAACTCTGAAATTTTCGGCCAATTAATCTAAGCCTTTGTTGGTTTGGCGACTTAAACGTCGTAACCACAGATTGTTTTTACAGTTGTGTTACATGTTACTGGTCATGAATTTTGTGAAATAACTCCATATGATATCTTTGAAGACCTTCCTGCCTGGGCTCAGTTTGCAGGGCCAGCGATCAGTCATCTCCCATGCAATGGCTCAAGATTAATATTACGTTAGTAATTGACAAGTTTGTCTTAATCCATTACCACACATTCACGCTTTTTGACGCACATAAAGTTATCGTTTTGGAAAATATAGAACTTGCTTGTTTCAGGCAATACCTTAATTATCCACAATGTTTCTACCCAAAAGGCGTTTTTTTCAAATTTCATCCACTGAAAATGTCGCTCGCAACATCTTTCAATTTGGGACTGTCTAAATTATGTTGTCTGATGATGGGTTTAGAGAAACAAATAAATAAATAAATAAATAAAATGAATAAAAAAATACAAACAAACAAACAAAAATATATGCTTTAATGTAGTATATGTAGACGAGCTAATATCAAAAATCCCTGTACTGGCTAATTTTGTCAGAAATGTCTGTTCGTAGAAATGATTCTGTGGGTAAATAATGTTAAAATTATTTATACTTCTAATTCAGATGATAAGCATAGCTTGTTCAAAAGATTTTTTTCAAGAAATTTGCATTTGTTTCAGCTGATGATGACCATTTTCTTGTGTCCAAGGATAGAATATTAATTTTCTATTTTCTTTTTCAACAACTATTTATCATTCGAAAGTATTCGACATATACTTAAATCTTTCAGCTTGTTTGGCGATATACACGTCTTAACTACAGTTTATTCAAGCTGTAGTTACTCTTATTCAAGCTGCAGTTACTGCGTTGAGGTCGCCAAATAATCATTTTACTTTTTGTTACATGTAAATGGCCACTCATTTTGCAAAATAACACCGTTTAATATTGAAGTGGAATTTCATTTAAGAGATGAAGAGAATATATTGTTTGTTTTTATGGCATTATAAAACGGAAAACCTAATCACAGTAAGATTCTTACATTTTTGCGATTAGGTTTTTGTTTCATACCTACATAAGAAAAAAAATCTCTTTATTTCTTATAAAACGCTAGTTTTTGATAGACGGAACTAAAATTTAAATTATTTGTTAATGTTATTTAGGTTCTGGATCACTTATATTGTGAAGATGATATATGTAGATAATGTTAATATTGGATTCAAATAAAACATAGAAATAAATGTTAGAAATACTCTCTTTAACATGTATAAGTTTCGCTTAGTGTCTCTCGTAGATTACATTAATTGATTGATTGATTGACTGATTGATTGATTGAGTGATAGATTGGTTGACTAAATAATTCATTAATTGGATGGCGTTTAACGCCACTTTAAACAGTATTTCAGTCATATCGCGGTGCTTATAGCACCTAACCATGGATTCCTTGTATTTCGCACACCGGTACTACTACTACATCCTTTTCGGTCCATCAGCTATCATCCAACTTACGTTTACGATTATCAATCCATTGGTGACTAATGTCAGAAAGAATAGTCACAGCGGCCATCGTAGATAACATGAGTTAGCCGAGTAGAACAAAGACATTGAGAAGTTATCGGAAATCCACACTAACAAAATGAGTGCTTTTTTCCCCATCCTTTTCCATGAATACTCGAGAATACTTAAGGGATCCACACTTATAAAATGAGTGTTTTTTTTCCCTATCCTTTTCCACGAATTCCTGAGAATACTTAAGGATAAGTATCCATGGTTTAACACTGCTCACGAAATCGAAAGTCACGTATTCTTAGAAATTGCCGGTTTAATTCTTGAACTTCGTAAATAAAGCTGTAATTTATTTCTACTTACTAGGTTTTGGAACAAAAACGACCATGCGTTTGTATGACAAGTCGTTCAAATGAAGGCCATTCGAAACCGGTTTCCATGGGGACAAATACGGTCAATCTTGCTCAAGCGACTAACTCTATTAAGCTACCATTTTAATTAAGCGACCAGATTAAAAATTCCCTGTCAAAAGAAAGAGGCCTTCATTATTTAACATCTTTGCTAAAAGAATATCAATACTAAATACTATGTTGGTGGAACTCATTAAAACGTCTCAATGAGACCGGTCAGGGACCAAATACACCTAAACGAATTCGGATCGAAAAAAAGCCCAAAAGTGTTGGTATATCGTGTGACCTGTCAGGGCCCAAGGCACAAAATAAGGTCGGCTAGACTGTGTTGATATTTCATGTGACTGTCTGGAACCAAATACACAAAAACGGATTCAGGTCGAGAAAAGTCCAAAAAGTGTTGGTATATCATGTGACCCGTCAGGGGCCAAATAATCAAAATAAGAAGGCTAGACTGTGTTGAAACATCATGTGACCCGTCAGGGACCAAATGTACAAAAATAAGATCGGAAATGTATTGATATATCATTTGACCCGTCAGTGACCAAATACAAAAACAACAATGTTGGATCGAAAAAGGGCCAAAATGAGTTGATATATCATGTGAATACACAAAATAAGAACGAATCGAGCACAGGCTAGACTGTGTTGATATACCATGTGAATCGTAAAGGACGAAATACACAAAAACAAGATAGGAACGTGAAAAGGGTCAGATTGCTTTGGTATATCATGTAAACCGTCAGATGAAAAAATATCTTCTTGGAAGTACAATAAAATCATAGACCCCCTGTAAGACTGCGTATCGTTGTTGTCGTTCTAAAACCTCGTAGCTACAGTTTGATTCAAGTTGAAGTGTAAGGTTTTAGAAATACAACGACGGTTTACTGCTAATTCCTAAAATGGTCCAACATTCCCTCCCCCTAAAATGAACCTTCTGAATCTAGAATTCTTGAAAAAAAATAGGTAACTGACTTCTGATTGGTCCGATATTTCCTTCCATATTGTTTCACGGGGTATCCGAGAGAAGAGGTCCCTTCTCCCTTGATGGGTTAAATATTTAAAGTAAATATGTATAAATAAGGATTGAGGAGATTGTATCGTCAAGTTTCATCCCTAGTAAGCCTGCGCAAGTTACAGAGTTGACGGATCAACATGACAATTAATTCATTAATCGACCAATCATATCACTTCATTAGACCGAAAGTGAACTTTGAACTCTGACATTTTCGGAAAATCAATTTTAGCCCTATTGTTGGTTTGGCAACTTAAATGTCGTAACCACAGCTTATTTTTACAGTTGCGTTATACGTTACTTGTCATAAATCTTGCGAGATAACTAGGGCCAGCCATCCGTCCACTTCCACGCAATGGCTCAAGATTAACTCTTGTCATGCTGAATAACATCCTTTTCAGAATTGTAAAAAACTCAAAAGGCTGAAAGCACTGGTAGTACTTTTTGTTCAGTTGTCAATTCTTCTTTTGAAAATTAATTTCATAAATACCTCTGGTTTCAAAAGGACAGGAGGTGTAGACTAAGATCAGACTGCACATATGTGCAGTCTGATCTCTGTCTTTACCTCCTGCTAAAACCGTAATATTCCGGGTACAGCACGACAAGGGTTTATATGACGTTAGTCATTGACAAGTTTATATTAATCTATTACCACACCTTCACGCTTTTTGATACCCATAAAGATTGATTGATTGAATGGTGTTTTACGCCGCTTTCAACAATCTTTCAGTTGTATCGCGGCTGCTGGAGCACCTACAATGGAATCCTGGTATATCTCACACCTGTACTACCAGTACATCCCTTCCTAGCCTCCAGCTGCTATCTCATATAGGTCTACGATTATCGACCCATTGGTGAGAGACAAATAGTCGGAAAGGATGAGTGCCGCCGTCGGGGATCGAACCCGGGACCTCTAGATTGACAGTCCGACGCGCTACCAAATGCGCTATGACGGCGGCCACCCATAAAGATACAACTTTCGAAAAATATAGAACTTGTTTGTTATAGGCAATGCTTTCATTATCCACAATATTACTTCCCCAAAAGGCATGATTTCAAATTTCATCCACTGAAAAATGTCTCATGCATTTTCTTTCAATTTTAGCCTGTCTAAATCGGGTCGTCTGATATTGGATAAAGAGAAACAAAAGATAAGATTCAATGTACTAAATGTTGACATCATCGATTTTTTGTCTTTTTTTAGGAATATTATTTGACATCCACAGTTTAAACCATTCCCACATGATGATGCTTTTTGAAGCCTCAAGGAAAAGACATCGGAAAACATTGTGGAAAATGAAGAAAAATTCTTTCAAGCAACTTCTTCATTATCCACAATGTTCTCTACCCAAAAATCAAATAAAATCCAAAAGTTCTACGGAAATATGTAATCTGACACGTCTTTGAATTCGGTCCAGTCTAAAATTTTGTCACCTGTGAATGGGTTAAGACAATGACGTATAAACACACAACCCGAAAAAAGGAAATGAATTAGATACATCAGTCGCTCCTACTTTAAACTGTTTTGAAGGATTTGTGAGTTTGCATTCCAAGCTCACAACCTAAATTTTCGACTTTTGGCATGTCGTTATTTGAAGATCAAAATGTCCTAACTTAAGCTTTAGTTACGACATTTTGATCGACCATCTACATATCAGTAAGACATACCTCACTTGTCTATTAACCCTTGTCATGCTGAACCCGAAATATTCCGGTTTGGGCAGGAGGTGTAGACAAAGATCAGCCTGCACATAAGTGCAGTCTGATCTAGGTCTTCACCCCCTGCTTGTATTTTTCCTGTTGGAGTTGTTGAATAATTGACTACTGAAAGAAATATTGAATTTTGAACAACAAGTTCTATCATTGCTTTCAGCTCTTTGATTTTACAGCAATTCAGTAAGGTAATTTATACAGCCTGACAAGGGTTAATATTTATGTGAGGTAAAGATACCAAAGAGAGATAGGCAGCTGTCATCGGGAATTTCGTCAGTGGGCGACTAACATGTCGTAACTACAGCTTGAATACAGCTGTATTTACTGACTATCTGTTGTTGAGTAAAAGTATAATAAAAGTACAATAAGCAATGGTTTGGTAAAAAAAACGACATGGTGTTACTTCAATACTGTTAAAATGGCGTTAGCCATAAACAGTTTTACCAGTTGACCAGTGGTGGCTATCAATCAATGATCCAATAATTGATTCTGCGCCATATGCGTGAAATATTTTTGTTGGTTTATTCAAGCTGTAGTTACGACGTTTATGTAGCCAAACAACCGTTTTGCTCTTTTTAATACATGCTACTGGCTACAAATTCTGCAGAAAACCGAAGTTTAAAATCGAAGAGGAACTTCCCTTTGGAGTCAATGGGCGGGGCAAACGGATTGAGTAGGCGGAACTAGCGAACTAACTGATCACAGTTGCCAATCAAAGAATCAATCTACCGTTCAACATATTCATTTAGACGAGAGTGAACTTTGAACTACAACATTTGTCGGCATTTTCCTAATTTGGTTAGTTAAACGCCATAACTACACTTTATTCGAGCTGCAGTTACGAAGTTTAGGCCGCAAACCAAGTATTTTATCATTTTGTTACATATAGCTTGCCATTTTTTATTATCTTTTTTTAAGAAATTATCCTTCTTTTATATACGAAATTTACCTTTCTGTCGGAGCTCTGTGGGCGTGACCAGCTGTCAGTCAATTTTCTATCATATAAATTCTTTGTGATGCATTTCTGTTACATTATTTCGATTCTGACTTCAAAATCTTACAAAAGTGTCACTGAAAGTTTCAATAACATTCAATACGCTGACAAGGCCTGTATCTTATCTCGACGTACAGTATGCAATTCAATATCTCTTGAAGTCTAGGAATCTAAATACAATAAGACGGTGAGAAAACTTGATCAAGAATTACTTTTATCTGAAATTTCACTTCTTTTACAAGTGCTGGCACGCTAGGAAATTGTATTATGCCATTATTCGTCTGGCATATAGTTGCACAGACGACAAATGCAAATTTAATTTTTTAGTGTGGTAGTTTGCTACAATGTATCAAATTAAAGAGTTGGTGCTAAACTATCGTAAGGAATATATGACCTGATAGGCGAAAAACGATATCCCGGATGCTTCGTAAAATAAGTACACGTACTTTAAGGCAAAGTACTGAAAAGTACTGTAAGCTAGCAAAGCATTGTTTGTTCAGTAGTCTTCTTTGTCGTTATTATGATAAAGAAACGAGGCTGAAGTAACCAAGGAGTTAACCCATTCCCTCAAAATCCCTACTTTTTACGCCCCCCAGAAAATAGTTGTTGAAAACAATGTGAAAAATGAAGAAATTGTTTGTTACAAGCAATTTCTCCTTTTTCCACATTGTTTTCTACCTAAAGAGATGTATATCTTAGAATTCTCTACGATTTGAAATTGTCGTCTTCAGCTTATTTGAAGACTCTGATCATAGTCATTTTGAACACGTGCTAAAGTGAGCTGAAAATACCCTGGGGATGAACTTGCATGCAGAATTAGCAATTTTCCTTAAGTACATAAGAACTACTTTTTATGGCGTAAGCATTCAATGAATTAAGTAGTTAAGCCTCAAGTTGCAGTTTGCACTTGTTGAACCTTGAGACGACCTCAAAATTTTGTCTCTTAACTTACTTAACTGACGCTTTGCTAGCTAAACAGATTAAATCCAGAAGTCACTTTGAGTTTGCATTTCAAAAATAATTACATAGTACGTTAGATTGGGTATTTTATATTTGACAAATAGCTGAAAGGGTATTACTCCTAGTCAGTCTGCGCTTTTGGCAAAGGTCGGAAATTGTGGAAAAGAAGGAGTAGGTTATAACAAGCGATTTCTCCTCTTCCCACAGTATTTTTCTACCATACACAATGGTTACTTTAAAAAAAAACTTACCTTACAATGTCGTCTGCTAGACCTTTGGGGTCGGACAAGACTAAGATTTTGAGAAAAAAACAACAACAAACAAACAAACAAACAAAACAGTAAAGGGTAAAACATCGTGTGTGTTACTGTAACAGCTTTTCACTCAATATCGAGCAATATGCATTCAAGTCTGCTTCTAGAGGGAATATTCTAAAACGGTCGCGTAGGAAAGGTGTTTCGTTTAACCCTCTCCTGTTTTGCAATATTTTAGACTTGTCCAATTCAAAGGTTTTGCAGACGAAAATTTAATGTTGATTGAATTTGAAAAACAACCATTCAGTAGGGTAGAAAATATTTTGGAAAAGGAAGAAATTGCTTGTTACAAGCAATTTCTTCTTTTTCCACAATGTTTTCTCAAGTATAAAGTCACAGGGACGTAAAAACCAGGGATTGAACAGGAAAAGGTTAACCTTCTACCAGACAATAAGATGTTTGACTGGTCAAAATAGAGAGGAAGGGGACAAAAATATGCCAGTCACAAACAATTTCTATGATTTTTCAAAAGTTATTGTTTTACTTTAGGGCCTTACAAATCGAGTTGGTCAGGGAATGAGTTAATAGATGCCCTTGAACCAGATTCGCTCTTACCTTTGATTGTATCATATCGACCCACGTTTTGACCTCCGTGTCATCCATGTAATTCGCAATAGCCATTTGCAGTAGTTTTTCTGGTTGAGATCGTAAAAAATTGTCCCTTGCTTGTGGCACAGTGTAAATGATAAACACGGTTAATCCAAGGATCATTTCTCCAACAAGTATCACGGAAAGCACATAGAAGAACTGAAATAGAAAAAAAAAACATTTGGAGCTTTACAAATAGAGGATGGTGAATTGGTGGTGATAATATTTGCAATCGGCAGATAGCGTGTGTCAATCAAAGAATCAATCGACCAATCAAATCACTGAATAAGACCAGAAGTGAACTTTGAATACCGACATTCATGTGAAGCTTTTTTTCTTTGTTTGTTCGTTTGTTTTTTGAATAGGCAATTTAATTGTCGTAAATTACAACGATCCAATCATTTTACTTTTTGTTACATGTTACTGGTCGACAATTTGATTGCTGTTTAAATATCTGTTAGTTATTCGTCCAAATACCAATCTAGGATATTCAGCGAACAGATAACGCTGTTTTCTTAACGAGGTCATTGCATGCATTTTGAAAGCTCATTTGCATAGCTACATACTTCTTACATTTCTGTGATTTCACCGGTGTCATATCCGAAGGATTGTTTCACTACCATAGACGATATTATATATCCTTTTACATAAGGACGATGTTTAGCAAAGCGTATCATATTTAGTGCCAAGAATGATGCTATCATAGTTGCACTAGTTTGCTTCCGGTGTTGGTCGCGCAGCGCCCGCGCAAGAGCAAAGGTAGTTCATCAAATATTCCAAATTATAACAAACTACCGCAGATTTATCGAATCGCCCTAATTTTCTTTAAATACAATTTTATCCCTTATTCACTACGTGCGTCTCTTGTACCATTAAAAGGCATCACAAACCCTAGCGAAGTTACAACGTTGTGCAGTGGGACGGTTTAACTCTTTCCTGTATAATCACTGGTTTTTACGTCCATGCAATTTTATGATTAAGAAAATATTGTGATAATAGAAGAAATTGCTTGATACAAGCAATTTCTTCTTTTATCACAATATTTTCTTCTACATAGAACGGTTTTGTTTCAAATTGCACTCACTTTTGATTGTCGTCTGCAAAATGTTTCAAATTGGGCCAGTCTAAAATTTCAAGAAACAGGAAAGGGTTAAGTGGTCGGAAAATGGACTCTCCCTTCACAACTCTCCCTTCAAAATCTACTTCAATTCAATCATTTATACCTGTATTCGAAACTCTGGGAGGTGACAAGAAAACAACTAGTTAAATTTGATAAAAAAGATATATGTTTCCAAGTAATGAAAGATAGACATTAAATACGGCATTGATTACTCATCACTTTAGGACATGGCTATTTTAAATCAATGAAAACCCTACGAATGTTGTTAATCAGACGCCTTCGCCATTTTTGTGTCACTCTTTTAGTAGATTTATGTTCAGCCCCTAAAATGACTTCACACGTGAGGTATTCTGAAGAATGCAAGAAAATTTACTCAAGTACGAACTGCTTAAAAGATTATTTTTAGTTTATAAATCAAAGTTACTAGGAAATTGTCTGTAAGCTGAGCAATTAACTGAGAAATCCCGAAGGTTACATTTAAATATATTTTTGACTGTCGTGTAAATGCCTAATCGTTTCTACCGTTCAAACGTCCGGTATTCATGGTATATGACTTAACGTCTACCACTTCAATGCAAAGCATGCACTCAAAGCCTCTTTTGTTTAATCGATGCTAAGTTCTTCTGCCGTGGCTTTCAACTAATTTAGCTCATTGATCGGACCATACATTTTCACTTGAAAAGAGTTCGCCTATAAACCTTATCGGTATAGGATTCTTTAATTCTAATCGGTTGTGAATGACTGCTTTGTGAATATTCGCGAGGCACAAACCGAGACCTTCTTCCATGTCATTTTGTCGGTTCCGTAAGATAGTTTTTTTTGTTTTGTTTTTTGTACGGCTAAAGCCTATGTATTAGCCTTTGGTCTACCAATAGTAGACATATAAATCAGTGTTAGTAACCATTTTCCAGCCGTCTAGGCCAATAATGGCATAAATAATCATGAAAACAAAGAAGCAACAAGCAATTTCTTCTTTTTCCACAACATTTTCTATCATGATAAATGGCTATTTTTCAAATAAAATCTACTTTTTTTTTGTCTGCAAAACTTTTAAATTTGGACAGGTCTAAAATTTTGCAGAACAGGAAAGGGTTAAACTAAGCCAAGATCATAAAAGTACTCCTCACCTTCTCAATAAGAGTACATATTAAACGCTTTATATCAAACACCACGTGCACGTCTCAGGAAAAGTACAAAAGTTCTTTTCTAATAATGTTTCTGTACGATATACCCTTGTGTAAAATTAGTGTTGTTTATGTTTGTGCGCGTATAAGCTTTACAGTACACGATAAAAGTCCTTAAACAAGTTAACATGAACTGAATTTTGTTCCGAATATATGGAGTGCGTTGTTCCATCTTGGACAAGAACAAAATTTTATGGTCGTCTTGGGTAAAATTAACAACACAAAACATAATTTAACGCGAAACATTTCTGTGGTTATCTCCGGAATACAATTCCTATAAATTACAGGTTTTGTATCGAAATTTCAAAGTACAAGGTTTTCGCTTCTAGATATGCGTGTATGGAGATACATTTGGTTACCATAAAATATAAATTCCCTATAACTTTAAAATATTTCTGAGATATACGTAGACTTTATTGAATAAATCTCTCATAATATACCGTATGCTTGAACAACAGTAGACTTTGAAAATATAATGGCAGTCGCAGAACTTCGAAATACAGAATCTATAGAATATTCGATGTCTTTCAAAGAAGATAAGAAACTCGATTTCTTAAAGAAAAGTTAAACCAATTATATTTGAGGATTCTAAAGATAGGTAAAAATAACGGTAGTTTATGCTCCTAATTGCTTAACCTTTGTCACGCTGAAAATATCTTTCACGCAATTGCATCAAAATGAAAAGATTGACAGCGCGATTGGCTAGTGTTTCAAAATTTTTACCATCTGCCAACAAAAGAATATTCCGGATTCAGGTTGTAAAGGATTAAATATGAAAAGCTGAATAGCATTCATATGCGTTATCGTCTTCGGGAAAACTATGCGACAAAGTATAATTCTGGATGATAAATAGGGAATATCACAACAGTGTCTTTTTCTGTTTGTTGTAATTGTGTTTGAGAATCGTGTGTAGGTATTCTGTATTGGATGAGACCGAAGGTCCATCCAATAAAAAAAATACCTGCACACGATTCGAGAACACCATGCAAAAATAGAAAAACGCACAGTTGTAATATTCATTTTATTATATACCTTTTAGGACATGACATTATGAAATTTCTCTGAAATGATTAAGAAATAACCAACTTTCCGAAAAATCCGAACGGCAATACACAATAAATAGTCCGTGTTTAACGGTACTCGACGAATACGGTTTTTAGTACACGCCGAATACGGATTTTTTTCTGTCGAGTTGTTTTAGATAGCCAGATTTTAATCCATATCTTTTATAGGTATATAATAAATAATTTTTATGGTTTTATAGCCTTTTATGATAAAGACAGTTTTGGAAAACCTAGCAACAAGTGGTTCAGAACCTTGTGGATTGTGAAAAACAATCAAGATTTTTTTCTAGAGATATGCTACTATGGAACGAAGAAAGGTTCGAGAAAAGCTTTCCAGGTGAAAGATCGTTGTTACTAGATTAGTACGCAGAAAGTATTTAGAAACGGCTAAAGTGAAGGAGTGCATCTTGCGGAACCTTCAAAACTGTAGAACTATTCAGAGCTATGTATAATCAAGCCTTTTTGTCTAGGGGGATCATAGAGGGGGTAATTTGGATTTTAGATTTAAATATTTCAACATAATGCGATTGTTACTCATTTGAATCGTCTCATCAAGACGATTCAAATGAGTACCCACAAAATAGGATGTTCTTGCGAAATAATGATTTTAGAATGCCATTACCCCTTTTTATCTAGAGCTCTGTAGTATTGAAAGAAATATTTCACACACTGAAGCAAAGACAGCGGTGGCGCGTCCAGAAAATGTATCCTACTCTACATGGATGTAAGTAACCCTTCACACATGGTCTTTTTTAGTAAAACATTACACGATGGCTTGTTGAAAACCTATAGTAAGTTTCAGTTTATCCGTGATTAGCTACAATAGTTTTACGCTGACACCACCCCAACATCAAGATAAACTAATATACTTACCACTTTAAGCAGTACAAGGTTTTCTCGTAACGCACCTACACACCCTAATAAGGCCACAATGAACGTAATTCCTCCACCAATCACAGTCAGTTTGGGCGGGTCCAAATAGATGTCCGTGTTTGTAGTTATAATGATAGTACGATCACACATCATCCAAATACCAATGCCTATACCACCGGTAGCCATCACCTGAATACAGAAGATATGGAGGATAATTGTCTGTTTCGATTTATCCCATTCCCACACAATGACGCTTTTAAAGCGGCTCTTCCACAGATTATGAAAGAAAAGTTTTGGCTCTCACTTGTTAAATTTCTAACTGTAATGCTTTCAGACATTTGTAAGAAAGTTACTAAGCCGACTTTGTTATAAATATGATTGTTCATAACTTAAAAAAAAAAGAAATAAAAAAAACCCCCAAAAATTAGCGTTACGAGATGCTAAAAAGGTCCGCGAATTACAATCCAAATGGAACCGGAATTAATCGGCTAAATACGTTTTCTGTCGATTGCACCGAAAAACTGTCTAATTTGTACTTTCCATGACGTATTAATTACGTCATTAGCTTCCGCTAGCGATACAGTCGTTATCGATATCACCCGACGACAAACGACCTCACCAGATGAATTCAGATGTTTCAAAGTAGAGCACTGAGAATAAATCACATTAAATTGGTTTTTAAGGGGATTTAGTCGATTTTACGCAAAGAAAGAATATTTATCGTGAAAATTACGCTAATAACTATTGGAAAAGCAGAACTTTATTTATTTGTATGAAATCTGTTCACGAGCCGCTTTGAAAGCTCCTCAAGAAATCAATTGTGAAAAAAATCTCTTAAATGAAAAAAAATGCTTCGAACATTTTTTCTATCCAGACATTTGAAAAAAAAATCTAAAATTTCAATAACTTTTAATTGTCGTCTGCAACTCCTTTCAGTTTGGACCAATCTAAAGTTTTGTCGTCTGGTAATGGGTTATTATCTTTCATTGAGCTGTATTTAGTAAAAGTAAAAGTCATTACACGCGCAAGAAATTTAAGGATAGTTCAACATAAAACGTATAGAATAGAACAATGACAACCACAAGGCATACACAGTCGATCTTGCTCGGGCGACCACCTCTATTAATCGACCGCTTCCATTACGTGAGCACAATCTTAATCCCATTTTCATAATCAAAAGCTCTCATATAAAGTGGGTGTATTTGCTAAAATATATCATAAAAAATACAATATTGTTGGGACTCATTAGAATTGTCTCGGTGAGACAACCATCTTTTCCGAGAGAATTCGAACATTACGGTCTACCATGTTGCAGCGAGCTGCTATGTTTCAGCGAGCGAGAGTAGTGTCAGAAACAGTGAAATATGCATAATGGATTTGCGGGTAACGTAGTTCTCGATGTTGAATTATGGAATTAACGTCACTTTCAATAGTATACCAAAGCGGCTGGTGCACCCAACCATGATTTCGTTATTTCTCTCACCAGTAAAACCACAACATTTTATCCGAGTGACCAGCTGCTCATCCCACTTGTGTTCAAGGGTGAGCGTTTATCATATAATTCATTTCTATCTAAAACGTTACTATATCATCTTTGGGCAAGCAAAATATCGTAAATACAATTTGAAGAAAGCTGTATTTACGAGATTTTGATCGTCCAATAACGATATATAATGTTAGACCAGGTTAAAAGACCTAATTTTGGATTATTGGTATAACTGAGTCTGTTTGCAAGGATTTGTTTGTTTGTTTGAATGGGGTTTTACGCCGCTTTCAACAATCTTTCAGTTATATCGCGGCGGCTGGAGCACCTAATAATGGATTCCTGGTATTTCTCACACCAGTAACGCCATCACATCCTGTCCTAGCCTCCAGCTGCTATCCCACATAGGTCTACGATTATCGACCCATTGGTGGGAAACAAATAGTCGGAAAGGATGAGTGCCGCCGTCTGGGATCGAACCCTGGACCTCTAGATTGACAGTCCGACGCGCTACCAACTGCGCTATGACGGCGGCTGTTTGCAAGGAGGAATAGCAAAAAATTGACACAGTGTCAATCCGACTTATTTAGCCCGGTATGATCTGCATCAGGAGTCCATACTTTTAACTATACCAAATAATGATAATAATAATAAAAACGTTGCGAATCTTTTTACCCTTGGCATGCTGAAACCCGGAATATTCCGGTTTTGGCAGGAGGTGTAGACCAAGATCAGACTGCACATAAGTGCAGTCTGATTTTGATCTACACCTCCTGCTTATACTTTTCCTGTCGAAGTTGTTTCCGAAATTGATTTCCTAAAGAAATATTGATTTTTCAACAAGTTCTACCAGTGCAGTGCTTTCAGACCTTTGATTTTCGGCAATTCAGTAAGGTAATTTATACAGCATGGCAAGGGTTAATTATACTGAAAATAGACTGACAACTGGTAGATGGAATTGAATATCTTGCTGTCCTTTTGTGAGAAATGAAGAAAAAAAAAAACCTACAAATATACACAAACGTGCATCTTTTTAAATGAATCTAAGCAAACAAGCAAACCACAAAGTATTTCGCTTGCTAATCTGACGCAATCAATGGTAAAAGCTGTCGTTCGGGGGTAAATGAAAGCTATAATTGAACACTGATTCTAGTTACGTGTTAAATTACTCTCTTTGTAGACGCCAATAAAACGTGAGATTTTGAGAGCAATTATCGACATGTTCTATTATTTGTCCCTAGTAAACACGGTGGAAAACTACTATATCAGAGAAAATAGACCGTCGCAGTCAGACTCCCAATCATGGGGAGTCATAGATTCGATTCCCGGCGACGGCACATATCTGTTCCGACATTTGTCTCTCACTAATGGGTGCATAATCGTAAGCCTAAGTGGGATAGCAGGTGGATGCTAGGAAAGGATGTTGTGGTGGAACTAGTGCGAGATATACCAGGAACCCATTGTTAGATGCTCAAGCTGCCGCGATATGTCAGAAAAAAATGTTAAAAGCGGAGTTATACCCCATTCAAAACAAAACAAACAAAAGAACCAAGGCAAATGGACAATAGCTCAAAAAAGTAATTCGGGCCAGGAAAAATGACACAATTCAAGACTTGCACTAGATTTCAGAGTTAGTTATCGTGGCAGAGTATGGCATTTTAGCCTTGTCATGTTGAACCCGCAATAGTCCTGTTTTGGCAGGGAGAATAGGCAAAGATCAGCCTGCACATATGTCCATTCTGATCTACGTCTACACCTCTTGCTTGTTCCTTTACAGCCAGAGTTGTTTAAAAGATACAATTTCGAAACAGATATGAACATAAAATTAGTACTTCCAGTGATTTCAGACCATTGATTTTAATGCAATCCCGAAGATAATTTCTATTCAGCATGATTTTCATGGTTAAAATAATAACAACAACAACAACAAAACAAATTTTATGAACGAATCGGAAAAATAGCCGATTCTGACAGAGCCGAATTAGCTAACAAACGGTTTCTTGAACAAAGCCATTAACTCTGTTTCAGTAGTTTTCGAATTATGATAATGAATAACAGGTGGCCCTATGTGAATTTTATCCATTCCCACACAGCAGAATGCTAAACTGGTTGAGGCTGCAGACGAAAATTTCAAGTTAATGGAATTTCAATTTTCTCAACTATGTGGAAATGTAGAACAATGTGGAAAATGCAGAGATTGCATTGTAACAGGCAATTTATTCATTTTACACATCGTTTTCCAGAACTTTCTTCTTGAGGGTCGTAAAAAGAAGGGAAGTCGTGTAGATTGTTAAGGTGTCTTTTTAAAAATATGATATGATATATTTCCACTTACCCAGGATAGAAAGTTGAACACAAACAGTGAATATTTTACAACTAGGGCAAGTATTCGTTTGGCCACCTCACTTTGATGCTCATCTTTGATTGTAAAAGTTCTCCTAAGTCTCTGTTCGAACGATTCTTTCCTCCCTGATTTTTTTGAGCTGGAACGTTTACTTTTTATACTGTTTATCTTTTCTAGATCTATCATACTAGTAAACGTATCATCTCCTTCACAATTCACACTTACGTCGCCAGAATCTGTATTATCAACATGAACATCAACAATCGTTGATTTCACCTTAGGCACAGCAGGATTACTGTCAGATCCACAATCAGATATCAATGCTGTAACGACTTCTGTTTCATGTCTGTGATTTTCTATAACGGTATCTTCTTCTGCATCCGATATGTCTGATTCTGACTTTGTGTTTGTCTCAGATATTAAAAGATCCTTATCTATACCTTTGGTATCTACATTAAATGTTGCATAGTCCGTAAGATTATTATCTGAATTAAAGTGACTTTTATAATTGCTTAACACACTACAATCTGTCATATCTACATCTGTTCTTGGTTCTAATACAATGGTTGCTACCTCTGAGTCCAATTCCTCTCCTAGGCCATTTATTTCATTGGTATAATCTATGTTTTCAGCGAAAGGCAAGTGTACCCTACTATGTGAATCTGTACAGTTCTCTATCCATCCGTTAGTTCGTACTTTTTTGCTTGGAACTAAAAATAAAATAAAATCTACATTGATTACCGCGGTTTAATTACAAAATTCATAATAACTGATTTGATTGGAAAAAGAGATGAGATGACAATTTGAAAGATCTAAAATGATTTCAACTATTCGCATTTGTTCGTGTGAGTAATTAATGTGTGCGTTGATATCGCCAATGGGCGTGCAAAATGTCGTAGCTACAGCTGTAGTTACAAAAGTTTGCACGCCCATCGAAGACATATTGTTGTTTATTTTCCAAAGGCTTTAAGATTATAAGATACACCACTAACCATTATTTTTCATTTGTCTTGCGAAATGATTTCGATTTCCAGGATGCAATATTAGCCGTAGTCTCTGTTTCAAATTCAAGTAAGTGTGAATCAGTCGTCCTCGGTTATTATGATACTTTTATAAGTATATTGACAAACAGCGGACAACTTTTATAATTTTACCCCACCCACCCATCCAACACACACAAACACACACACACACATACTCACACAGTATTTTCAATGCGACTTCCTGCCTTGTCATTGGAATGTTTTGGGTAAGCAGGTAAAACACTATTCTTTTTTATATTTTCAATAGAACATTTAATAATGTTGGTTCGTGTAAATATTTACATTTTGCACAGCCAGACATTCGTCAATATTTCATTAATAGCAGTATTATTCCAATATTTTGCTTATTCCTAAAGACAATTTACAAATCGCTGACCCCGCCGACCTACTCTTTGACTCCGAATAAATAATAAATAAATAAACATTAATCAGAGTACTGGTTATAAAAGATGGTCTCTTAACAAAAATAAAGAGAAAAATCAAAACTTTAATGTTACTGAAAGTCTTCTATCATATTTGAAATAAAATTAATTGTTTACTTTATGTTCAATTTTTGTCGAGCCCGCTTACGGTGAGTGAGACATAGTTGTCACTATGACAAGTCGGTGTTTTTGCGTCAGTGCGTTGGTCCGTTAGTCCGTATTGACGTCCGTCCGTCCCTCCGAATATTTGTCCGGACAATAACTCCTACATTTATGGATGGATTTCAAAATAACTTACAATTATTCTCCATCATGAGTAATTGTGCCATTTGAGAGAATCTTTTGGGTAGCTTCAAGTTCAAGGTCACAGCTCAAGATCAAACACTAAAATTGTGATTGTCAAGAGCATTTCTCCTAAAATTATAGATGGATTTCAAAATAAATTGGCACAATTCTTCTCCATCATGAGTAGATGTGCCATTTGAAAGATTTTTCTGATAGCTTCAAGTTCATGGTCAAAGTTCAATGTCAAACACTAAAATTGTGCGTATCTGGAGCATGGTACCTACAAAACTTTGCGGGCTCGACAGCAGATGTCCTGAGATAACCATCTAGTATAAAAACAAGTCCAATGTTACAGCAACAACAAATATAGTAAACGAGATAGGTAGGTAAGTAGGTAGGTAGGTAGGTAGGTAGGTAGGTAGGTAGGTAGGTAGGTAGGTAGGTTGGTTGGTTGGTTGGTTGGTTGGTTGGTTGGTTGGTTGGTTGGTTGGTGTAGGTAGGTTGGTTGGTTGGTAGGTAGGTAGAGAGAAGTAGATAAATAGATAGGGAGAGAGAGAGAAGAGAGAAGAGAAGAGAGAGAGGAGAGAGACATGCCGAAAGACAGATAGAAAGAGATAGAGAAAAGTAGAGAAAAGGGGAGACCGGCAGGGAGTTAGACAGAGAGAAAGACAGAGAGATCCTTATAACATAAAGTATCGATGACTATTTTATACTCGGACGCGTTAGATTAAGTTATTTTATGCCTTCCCACATGACACAATTTTCGACTGATCTAAATTGAAAGAAGCTGCAGACCATAATTTCCATTTGATTGAATTTTAATCGTGTTCGTCTTTTTGGATAGCAAACTAGAGAGATAGTCTTGAGGGTCGAGTACACTCAACTTCAACTGAGTAAAATCTTCCCCTCCGTATAGTTTCATGTTGATTATTTTAACATTTTCTCATTAACGTTCAGCAGAAAACTCATGTCAAAACTACGTTAGTGGAATAATTCATCAATTCCCACACAATTCCGCTTTTTTACGTCCCCAAGAAAAAAAAAGGAAAACATTGGGGAAAAACGAAGAAATTGCTTGTTATAAGCATTTTCTTCATTTTCCACAATGTTTTTCACTCAAAGAAAACCGAAAGAGTTCTATGTTTTTACAAACTCAAGCTGTCGTTTGCAACGTCTTTCAATTTGGACCATGTTGGAAAATTTTGTCGTCTTCTAATGGGTTACATTCGAGTTACGGTTGTTATTCGTTGCACCTTTTTAGAGATCTCTGGGTGATCAGTGTGTTGACACAGAACTATCTACACCAAAGCGAAAAATGCAGAAGATTAGGCGTTACTTCTCAGGAACGCTATAGTTTGTACGAGTATGCAATATAATTAAGTCAGTATGATTTTTTTCTCGTTAGTTCTCGAGAACTTCCACCACCTTCAGATAAATCATGGCGACAAATCGGCGGATATCAGTTTAATTTTCATGATTGTATTATCTTAACAAGTTACTAGATAATTCAGTTAGCGTTAATTGTGTCGTGTTAGCACTCGAGAACAGCCACCAAACCTTAGATATTTTACGGCAACAAAATAGCGGCTATCGTGTTGTCGACAAGTCGCCTCCATTAATACAGTAAGGAATGAAATATATAGCCGGGGAGTGAAATGAACCTGTTCAATATTTCTGATATTATACAGGTAATATTTCACTATTGTAATAATCTTGTTACCGCCAAGATGACGCGACAACGCTTGAAATGATGTCATTTTGCAAACGGCATTTTATGCGTCGCGAAATATCATATATCGATGAAATCTATCAATTCTAGTGATCTGTTGCAAAAATTAAGTCCATGTCATCACTAAAATATCACATTCGTGTTCATAAAAAACGATTTAATTTACTTCGTCGTCATAAACAAACAGATAAAAACTCGGCAGAGTCTCGTTTTTGACTGACTTCGTAGGCGTCCACCAGTGTCACCAGTTTGGAAAATCAAGCAGGATGTTACAATTTTAGAAGAGAAATAGTGAACAGTAAGGATCGATTTATTGTTTTCATAATCTGTCTCCCCAAACAACAGTAAATTTTGAAAATGGCGTTAACACGAGGATGCTATATAATTCGAAGATCATGTGACAGTCCAGGACTACTTTTCATTGATTGGTTTACTACAAAAACCTTGCTTTAAAGCAAAAGATGTTTTAATATTCAGCTAAAACGGTTGTCCAAGTAAAAACATTATACTCGACTCTCAACTTTCATCGGTCGAATTATAAATCTGTAATTTATAGAGATGACAAAATACGTGACGCAGGCATTGTCTATAGATGTATACACTCAACTTCAGAAATTCGGGATTTTAAAACATTATCTTAGAGGATGCAGTGTGGATATTGTTTGAATGGAGAGACTCTAGAAATCGCGACTAGGCGTCTAATTTCAATCTCTATCCATCCTGTGATATTATAAGGATGACATTGACTTTACCTGCATGACAACGAACTCGTCAGAAAATCTTCGACACTGTAGTGGAATGATCGGTAATATGATTAATTACAATCAAGTTAGGTATTTGTTGTTTAAAGTTTAAGTTATAGATATTCTGGTTAATTCTCTCTTATTCGGGCCGGGAATTGATCTGGTGAGCCGAAGGCATCAACCATCTTTAACCCATTCCAACTCAACAAAAGTTTAGACCAGTCCAAATTCAAAGAAGCTGCAGACGATATTATCAAGTTGGTGGAATTTAAATTTTCGTTGTCTTTTTGGATAGAAAACATTATGGCTAATGAAGAAATTGCTTGATACAAGCAATTTCTTCATTTTCCACAATGTTTTCCAAAGCTTTTTTCTTGAGGGGCGTAAAAAGGAGGGCTTGTGTGGGAATGGGAATATGTTTCGTTTGATAAATTCGTTATTGGCGTCTCATCCAATAACCACTCCTGATGAAAAGTAACTTGATATCCGTCATTATTTAAAGTTAACTAATGAGTGGTAGCAGTTTCAGAGCACTAACACTAAGGTGTCCGTTGTAAGGTAATATCTAGTGTACACAAACTACAGTCAACCTTGCTCGAGGGACCACCTCTATTAACTATCCACTTTTAAGCGACGACAATCAAATTTCCACTTCAAAATCAAAAGCTGACATAAAATGTGGTCGTATTTGATAAAAGCATATCATATGCGAGAAACTTACCGGAATTGTTCGCTTATTTTCGGCATTGACTGTTATATGTTAGCTTTTCTCGACTGTACTCATTACCAGACAACAACATTTGAGCACATTTCCAACCATTACATATGTGCGTCAAGTAAAGACTCAGATCAGCCTGTGCATCCGCACAGTCTGATCAGAGTCTTCACTCTGTGCTCTGTAGATATATACTGACCCAAAGCTTCTTTAAACAATCAGCGAATAATCTAAATGCCCCGAATGGCTGTCCAGGGTGCTCAATGTGTGCGAGTCACGCACATGCGAAATGGTTGGAAATGTCACGCACAGGCTCATTTTAGACCAGCATAGTTTGAAAGAAGCTGCAGATAACATTTTCAATTGTCATAAATAATGGAAAACAAGTGCTAATTAAAACATTATGAAAAAAGGGAATATATTTCTTGCAAGTGCAAGGAATTTCTCCTTTTCCCTTAAAAGTTTTCCAGGATCGTATTTCTTAAGGGTGTCAGAAAGTGTCATTGGGTGGTATTGGGTTAATTCCTCGTCTCTATATTTCTTACTTATAACAATAATTTCATTACCTTAACTTTACCCATTACCAGACAACTGAATTTTAGACTCGGCCAAATTGAAAGAAGTTGCTGACGAAAATTTAAAGTTTATGAAATTTTAAAATTTCACAACTTTCTTCGTAGAAAACATCGTGTAAAAGAGAAGAAATGCTTGTTGGAAGTAATTTCTTCATTTTCGCAATGTTTTCCATATTATTATTTTTAAAGGGGCGTCAAAAAGCGTCATTGTGTTAGAACTGGTTAAGTTCCTCATATTTAAAGGATTGACGCTTAGTCCATTCACACACTATCCCCTTTGTGACACCCTGAAGAAATATAGAATAACTATGTGGGAAAAGAGAAATTCTCTACAACAAAGTTGTAAACCTTAATTGGTTCTTATTTTCTACTTTTGACAAACTTTGAAATATCACCTGCAACTTCATCGTCAGGTAATGGGTTAAGTCCGTTCCGTCGAATTACCCCCATCTTACCCCCATTAGCCGCTTCGGAGAACCAGATATTTATTGACCTATCCCGGCTGCCAATCAAAGAATCAATACACCAATCAAATCATCATTTAGACCGGAAGTGAACTTTAACTCCGACTTTTAACAATGTTTTTACACCGTTTACCAGACGACAAAATTCTAGGCTGGTCTAGATTCAATAGAACATTCAGGTTATAATTTTTAGTAGTTTGATCTTATTAGTCGTTGTAGTATAGGATAGAAAACAGTGTGAAAAATGAAGATTTTGCATGTTATAAAGCGTTTATACAAAGAGGTAAAATAATCGCGTCTTTTTAGGTATGGGTTGATCGTTCAAGATTTGAGAAAATCAATTATATTTTTGTGTTTGTAACATGATAAAGATGATGTAACATACTATATACGTCTCAAAACTTACCCACGGGGATTCACAATAGTTTGTTGTTTTTGTTGGGGTTTTTTTTTTTTGGGGGGGGGGGGCGCTAGATCTAATGTTGCCTCTATCACAAATACTTATAAATATTCCCGGGTTAAGCTAGTTTAATTATTCATATTTCATAAATTCTGTCTTGTGGTCCTGACGGTTTTCATAAAACATAAAGACTTAATCAATAACGAAACTACAAAATTTAGACTGGTCCAAAATGAAACAAGCTTTTAATAACAAGTTCTTTTTGTTGCATTTTTTTAAAGTCTTTGTCTTTTAGAATAAAAAGAATTGTGGATAATGAAGAAATTGCTTGTCATGAGCTATTTCATCATTGTCAATATTTTTTCTAATTAGTTTCGCAGCTGGCGTGAAAAATTGGGACTGTGTGGTAAAGGGTTGGTAAAATGAATTTGTTTTATTTACTTAAATCAAGGAGGCAATTTAATTGACTGCTTAAAACTGCTCACACCCTTGGTATCAAGGGGTGTCTTGGGTACGATCCCCGGTGGCAGCACATATCCTTTCCGACATTTGTCTTTGGAACGCCGTAACTGTCTTTTGTATAAATCAGACATGTTATCCCCTTCATTTCTGTTTGACAGAGTTGGTCTTTCATTATCTACAGTTCAACAAAGATGCTATTTACTTGTATAAATGAACTATTCTGTAAATTAAAAGTATTGTTAAATCAACTTGTAAATGTTTTGAGTTTCATTGACAAAATGTGTTGTTAGATTGTCACTTTATACAGCTGTATTAAACTTTGGTAAAGTTCTTAAGTCGTTTTATTGGGCTAAGTAATCATTATATTGAGTCCCTTTATCATCAAATAGAGTTAATTTATGGTTTGCATGGATTACAAGAAATGGTACTGAGCCAGATAAATGTCTGATTTCTTCATATGTTGTTAGCTGTTGCTAAATTAATATTATGTTCGGTTGGTCATTCATCGTGTTGTCTCTCACCAATTGGTTGATAATCGTAAACCTAAGTGGGATAGCAGCTGGAGGCTAGGAAAGGATGTAGTGGTAGTACTGGTGTGAGAAATACCAGGAATCCATTGTTAGGTGCTGCAGCCGCCGCGATATGACTGAAATACTGTTAAAAACGGCGTTAAACCCCATTCAATCAATCAATCAATCATTCATCGTGTTAGGTCAAACCATCGTTATATTAAGTCAGAATAATATTACATCCAGTTTGTAAGTAATCATAACGACTAAAGTTATTGTATGTCGACTTCGTTTAGTGTTGAAAATGCTTATATCAACATTTTATTAGGTTCATAACTCATTATGTCTAATCCCTTTATTGTCATATAAGGTTAAATCAAAATTTGGTTTGATATTTTCATGTGTTACGTCTTATTGCCTATAATCTGACATTAATTTGGTTAAGCTGTTATAATATGATAAAATGTCCGCTTGAGATTCATGCTGGTTTAGTTCATCTAATTTTCTCTTGTCCTTTGATTATTGTTATCGGCTCTATTTTTTATCGCGTTTCGTTCAAATAACATTATGTTGGGTCGACTTGAAGTTATATGCTCATCAATCGGAACTCCTTGGTCAATTCTACTAATCAAAAGTTTCAAATTCTACGGGAATGCCCGCGTGAGTTCCGATTGGATGCGCATGCTTGGTTTATTTGGAACGCTATGTTTCAAACCGCGAAAACGGCTTCGAATGATGCGGGCGGGCTTATTTTGAAAAAAGTCCTTGAAGCCAAAGATATTTCTTTCACCATGTAGCCCGTATCAATTAGACTTTCAAGTGTGTCGCTTGAAATCAGAAACTGAGGTGGTCCTATATATTCATAAGTGTGTTTGTTGTAATGTTGTCCAAAGTGAATACAAGCAGTCCTTATTTTAATCACATCTGCTCTACTATGAACACCCAAGCATGCAAAATCATACATGGACAAGTCACATATCATATCGGGTGTATTTTTTTCCTTTAAAAAACCTCCGAATACCTATTCAAATTAAACTTTTCCAAAATATTATTCATGTTTTACAGAGTTTGTTTAACACATCTAAACTATCTGGACTTTGATATACAAACGCCAAGGATTAAATGGCGAAAACGAAACGAGTTTTGAAAAAATTAGAAAACAAATGATGTAATGTAACTGAGCTTTAAAGAAAAATAACACGAAAAGTGCTTATCAGAACAAAATTAAACATTCTTCAAGCATGCATGTTATCAAATCATAACAGCTTAACCAGATTAGTGTTTATGTAAGTCAGATTATAAGCAATAAGACGTAACACATGAAAATATCAAACCAAAATTATTTTGATTTAACCTTATTTGACAATAAAGGGATTAGACATACAATGATCTTAGTCATAACATGTACATACTAACCAAATATGGTGTCAATCTGAGTTTATATAATTAGAACTTGGCCTAGTACAGTGAATTATTAGCCCAACATAATTTTGATTTAACGTTATTCTACTATATCTAAACTAAACATACAGCAATCTTAACCATTACAATTTAACAGTTAACTTGATATAATGTTATTGTGACTTAACATAATGATAACTTGCGTGATGTACTACTAACCCAACATAGTATTGATTTAACCGTTTTTCTTACACATTAACTTAATTTAATGTAAATCAGATTTACAATAAGGAGAACTGGACCTAACATATTGAGCTATGAACCTAATAAAATGTTGATATAAGCATTTTTAACAATAAACGAAGTCAACATACAATAACTTTAGTCGTTATGATTACTTACAAACTGGATGTAATATTATTCTGACTTCATATAACGATGGTTTGACCTAACACGATGAATGACCAACCGAACATAATATTAATTTAACAACAGCTAACAACATATGAAGAAATCAGACATTTATCTGGCTCAGTACCATTTCTTGTAATCCATGCAAACCATAAATTAACTCTATTTGATGATAAAGGGACTCAATATAATGATTACTTAGCCCAATAAAACGACTTAAGAACTTTACCAAAGTTTAATACAGCTGTATAAAGTGACAATCTAACAACACATTTTGTCAATGAAACTCAAAACATTTACAAGTTGATTTAACAATACTTTTAATTTACAGAATAGTTCATTTATACAAGTAAATAGCATCTTTGTTGAACTGCAGATAATGAAAGACCAACTCTGTCAAACAGAAATGAAGTGGATACCATGTCTGATTTATTCAAAAGACAGTTACGGCGTTCCATATTTGTCTCTCACCATTCGGTGAATAATCGTAAACCTAGGTGGGATAGCAACTGGAAGCTAGGAAAGGATGTAATGTTGGAACTGATGCGAGATATACCAGGAATCTATTGTTAGCTTCACTAGCCTCCCTGATATGACTACAAAATTATTAAAAGCGGCGTTAAACCCTATTCAAACAAACAGACTTCCTTAGTAACAGGTACGTACGGGTTATAATTAACAGTATATCATTCGCCCCTTGACGAGATCATAATTTCCCAACATAATAACTTACACATGGATCATTGGTCTGGTGATCATGCCAGTTTTCTTAACCCTTTCCCGTACAAACCCGGGATTTTATGTGGTTAAGATTTTATAATTGAGAAAACTTTGTGGAAAAAGGAGAAATTGCTTGTTTCAAGCAATTTCTCCTTTTTTGAGAATATTTTCTACTACATATGATGGTTTCATTTCAAATTGCATCCAATTTTCATCTGCAACCTCTTTCAATTTGGACCAACCTTAATTTCAAAAACTGGGAAAGGGTTAAAACGTTACTAGTTTATAGATAGCGAAGCCAGATAAAGTCATCCTAGTCTCTCGGATAGACTTCGGAAGAATCCCTAATAGTTTTTGACACTAACAGCATCATTACTACTTCAATTACTGTGTCACTCTTACTTCAGCCTGTAATCATCCTGATATCCCTCCCCTCTTGTTAAGACATAGAAGACTATAGAACATTACCTGAGACTCCTAGCGTCATCGGTGGATTTGTGTTTATACAATTGACACGTGTATATGTCGCTTAAATGTCGTGTATACATCGCGTAAATATCGTGTGCATTTCGTGCAAATGTCATGTATAAGTCGTGTAAATGGCGTGTATATATCGTGCACATGTCTTGTAAATGCCGTGTAAATCTCTTATATGTCGAATGAATGTCATGTATAAGAAGAGTAAATGTGTATATATCGTGTATATAGTGAGTACATTCCGTGTAAATGTCGTGTGTATATCGTGTAAATGTCGTATATCAAGTCATGTAAATGTCATATATAGGTCGTGTAAATGTTTATATATCATGTATCTAGTGTGTACATTCCGTGTAAATGTCGTGTTTAAACCATGTAAATGTCGTGTATAAAGACGTGTAAATGTCGTGTGTAAGTCGTTTAATGTCGTGTACTTTTCGTTTTAATGTTGTGTACATTTTGCGTAAATTTCGTGTATATATCGCGTAATGCCGTGTATAAGACTTGTAAATGTCGAGTAAGTATCGCGTAAATGCCGTGTCTTTGCGATGTAAACGTCGTGTATATCTCGCGTAAATATCGTTTTTATATCGTGTTAATGTCGTTTATATAACGTGTAAATGTCGTGTATAAGTCGTGTATATAACGTGTATATATCGCGTAAATGTTGTATTTATAGCGTTAATGTTGTGTATACATGGTGTAAAAATCGTATTTATCGTGTTAATGTCGTTTACATATCGTGTAAATGTAGTGTATAAGTCGCGTAAATAACATGTATCGATTGAATGTCATGTATAGTGTAAATGTCATACAAAACTCGTCCAAATATCGTGTAAATATCGTGTAAATACCGTGTACATGTCAAGTAGATGTCGTTCATTTAGACCGAAAGTGGACTTTGAACTCCGATATTCGCCGACATTTTTTTTTGTTAAGCGTCGTAACTACAGCTTATTAAAACTGTAGTTTACACGTTTAGGTCGCCAAACAACCATTTTACTTGTTTGCTTTATAATACTGTCAATAGGTTTTGCCATATAACACCGTTTTATAATCAAAGAGGAACTTCCTGTCTTAATAAGATGGCGTGGCAATCGCAGTTTGTGGGCGTTGTAAGCGATCCGTCAATTACATTTTATTCTTTTAAGACTAGACAAAAAATAGCATTTTCCACAATTTTCTAACACTTCATAAACAATTGACATGAACTTCCCGCCAGACAGAGGATCTAAGGGAGTGCATGTCTCAAATTGACGGATCGCTGAACACTTCAACTGAACTCCAACATCGTTCGACTTAGGTAATAAAATATATTGTAATACACCTATAACTATTTCTAGTAAAGTATTTACTTTCAAAACAGACAAAATAGGACATGCCAGAAATATATCCCTATCTAATAGTGTCAATAGAAGGTCGTCTAAGATGACGTCATTTCTATTCTGTAGACCAGAATGGTAAAGAGAAGGAAATACAGATTCTTTATATCATTTTTTTTTCATCGGACTTATTCAATAAAAATATAGGTAAATGATAGAATACTTAACCCTTGTCATGCTGAACCCGGAATATTCCTGTTTTGCTGGTAGGAGGTGTAGATCAGGTCTCGGTCCACTCCTCCTGCTTGTCCTTTTTCAGCCAGAGTTGTTTGAAAAATCAATTTGAAAAGATATTGATCCTGATTAAGACCTTCCAGTGCTGTCAGCCCTTTGATTTTAAAACAATTCTGTATAGGATTTAATCCAGCATGGCAAGGGTATTCTCTGTTACGTACCAATTTTCAAAGCAAATCTGGTAACAGAATCTTTTTCAGACATAAACAGCCGTTCCGTTTATTGAAATCCACCCTTACAATAATATGAACAAAGAAATGGCACAATGGACAATTATAAATTGACGTCATTAAATGGTTATTGTCATGTGAAAGACAGTGGCATTTGTTTTGGTTGATCGCCAATCTATGTAAGAAATAAAGTTCCTCTAAAGTTATCCTATCTAATCAAGGCTGGACTAACAACCTCCCATAAGTATCATTTGTCAGTCTGAAGACGGACTTAAAACAGGGATTTATCGATCTCATCATAGGAAAATCTTGTAAAAATCTATCTTTATTACAATAAGTTGAAAACAATGTCGGAGAAAAAATAGCAGCAAGGACAATAGCATCAATCGTCGACAAAATACAAACTTGCTACTGTAGCCCAATTGACCAATCGCGGCTGTCAATCAAATAACCAGTCGACCAATGAAATTATTCATTTAGACTAAAAATAGTTTTGTATCTCCGTTATTGGTTGCTATTTTTGTTATTTTCTTGTTAGTTTTGCGACTTAAACGTCGTAACTAAAGCTTATTCAAGCTGTTGTTACGACGTTTGGGTCGCAAAGCAACTATTCTTAATTTCTGTTGCATGCTACTGACTATACCTTTGCATAAAAACGCCTTTAAAAACCGAAGCGGGACTTCCCGTCGATGTTGAGGGGCATGGCCAACTGACTAAGTGAGCGGGGCCAGCGATTGGTCAATTTATCCACCCGCTGATGTTACACGGCGATGCTTATCGTATTGCCGCGGGTCCATCCGCCCAACTTTCCCTGCGTCAGACCTTACGTCCATTTATCGTCAGAATTTCGGTCACAAATTTTGTTGGGAGTACATGTATGAAACAAAAGAAGCCCTTAGCTTGAAACCTCATGGGAGGAAAGTTCCCGATGAGGAAATAAGCAGTGCGCAGGAATTGTGACTTTATTGTCTGATTCTTCGGGATATTTCTATTTGTTGATTTTATTATTCAAATTTTTCCCGGAGCAACAACTTGAAACTTCATAAGGGGATTTGTCGTTACGAGCAGCAGTACAGTGCATAGAACTGGATCTCTTGCTGTCTTATTTTTGAGTAGTTGCCCTTTTTTGTTGTAACATATTTTTCCTGAGAATATCTCTAAATAAACAGAAGACGTTACTTTAAGCTTAAAGAGGCTGAATATCTCCTATGGAAAAATGCGGTGCAAAAATTTTGTAAAACTGAATTACGTTTTTTTAAGTTATCTTCCTTTGTTGTTTTTCTGACTTAAATAGCTGGTCCCGCCCACTTACTTCATTGGCCCCACCAATTGACTCCAGCAGGAATTTCTACTTCGATTATAAACGGCGTTATTTTGCAAAAATTAAAGCATATAGCATGTAACAAAAAGTAAAATTGGTGAAATGCGACTTAAACCTCATAACTACAATTTGAATGAGCTGTAATTACGATGTTAGAGTCGCCAAACTAACAGAAATGTTTCATACAAATGGCGACCAATGTCAGAGTTCAAAGCTAAATTCCGGGCTGAATGAATGATTTGATAGGTCGATTCATTCCTTGATTGACAGCTGTGATTGGTAAATCTTATAGATGGATAGATATCATTAAATAGAAATACAGTGCGCCAAAGCCTTTATTCCGACTTACTTAATTTTTCAGTTATTTACTTTTTCTCTCTCTCTCTCTCTATGGGCTGTATATAATTTTAGTTTTGTCCGAAGCATATTTTTAATAGTATGATGTTTTGAATTCTCATTGGGGAGGAGTGCAGTGTATGAAGACGTAGACTGTGCTTGATTCTTCTTTGTGCTATTACCTTGCGGGGATGCGGTATATATCAACTTAAAATTTGGGTCAGAGCATTTCTCTAAAAGTGCAGTTGCTATCAAATTGAATTTTAATTGATGGATAGATCTTTGGGGAAAAGTGGAGTGTACTCAACCCACCACTTTTATATTTTATTATTCCTCTGATCTTTTTGTAAATTAGATTTTGTTAAGAGCACATTTTCTGGAAAATTTAAAGGTATGGAAAACTCATGAAATATATCTTTAATAGTAGATGAATCGTAACTATAGCTTGATCTGACAATTATACAACTTCGTTTTTCACGGAATTGTAAAAACTCAGCTATTTCATAATAATTTGAATATTGAGGTATTTTTTCCTTGAGTTTTCTATCAGACAGTACAGCGGCGTATGACCATGTCTGTGTGGCTATTGTTTATCATAGGCACTTGATTTAGGAATATATAACAACTAACAAAAATATCTCTCTATGATAAATATCAAAAAGGTAGTGCCATTTTTTAAAAGCTAACGGATGTTTTGACAAGTATGGAAAATGTTTGACTCATTGGAATAATGATACAGTGATGCTTGTAAATAACAGCTGCACTAGATTAAAATAGAGAGAAAGATATTTTCGTAAGTTGTCGAAAATTCCTGAATCCAAGTGCCTATGTTGTTAAGCAGTAGCTTAATGTTTTTGGCTCCGAACGATGGAATCTTATATTTCTTCACCTAGTCGTGAATGCCATAGTTTGGGCTGAACGGGATTGCCTCAAAAACAGCAGAGAGAATCCGTTGTAGTACTATAATGTAGGCGATCGCTCGTTTGCCACAGTGGAAGGAGATGCATTCAAATCTGTCCGCCTCCTCCTTTTGTAATTATGCGAGTAAAATCGGGTCTTTTTATTTTTGACTCATTACCACGCATTGATACTTTCTGACGCCCTGTAGAATTACGATCGTGGAAAACTTTGTTGGAAAAGGATAAATTGCTTGTAACAAGTTCGCCAGTCGAAATTTTTGTCGCCTTAGTCACCTTCGATAGGTTACGGTAGTTCTGATCAATATGTTCGAACCACACAGACTGAGCAGGACAAGACTTGGGTGTACATGTATTTATGATAACAAACAAGAGTACAACGCCCTAGACTTGCGTATATATGTACATTGTGTTATCCTGTTGCCGGTCCTTTTCAAGCGAAAAAGACCTTCTTGGAAGTGTTAATGTATCGTCCTTAGTCGGACTGTGACAAATCAGCATTGATTTCAATTAAATTTGAAGGGTCATTAAGAAGAAAGTGATAGAGAGTCAAAAAAGAGACAATCAGAGAGAAAGAGACTTAGTCACTGACTCGGAAGGGATAGATAGATAGATAGATAGATAGATAGATAGATAGATAGATAGAAAGATAGATAGATAGATAGATAGATAGATAGATAGATAGATAGATAGATAGATAGATAGATAGATAGATAGATAGATAGATAGATAGATAGATAGATAGATAGATAGATAGATAGATAGATAGATAGATAGATTGAAAGATAGATAGATAGATATATAGATAGATAGATAGATAGATAGATAGAAAGATAGATAGATAGATATATAGATAGATAGATAGATAGATAGATAGATAGATAGATAGATAGATAGATAGATAGATAGATAGATAGATAGATAGATAGATAGATAGATAGATAGATAGATAGATAGATAGATAGATAGATAGATAGATAGATAGATAGATAGATAGATAGATAGATAGATAGATAGATAGATAGATAGATAGATAGATAGATAGATAGATAGGTTAGGGGTTGGTTGGTGTATGGGTTGATTGGTATATTGGTTGAGTGGTAGGTTGGATGGATGGATGGATGGATGGGATTGATTGATGGATTGGCGGACGGACGGACGGATGGTTTTATATTATGATTATTTATAGAGAGAAAGATAGAGGGATAGATAAAGAGATATATTGATTCAATGGCAGAAGAGAAAATTGGCAGACAATATATGCACAATAAATATATTCGGAACATTACCATAATAGCGTGCGCTTATCTTTACTTGATGCTGATTGCTTGTGGAAAATTTATTTTAAATCCAACCGATTGTTTAGGAGGAAGGAAACAAAAGTCACAGTACGACAAATCGACCGGCTGACGGACCAACCGACGGACCATCAATCCAACCAGCCGACCGGCCAACAAGCGGATTCCTATATACCAAAACCAAAACTATTTTCACGGGGATGTAATGATTTCCAAACTACAGCCTTAGTTAAATCATATATCAAATGTCTTGTAGAACCTAAATAGGGGAATTCTTCAAAATGCCTAAAGGAAAGGACAAGATATAAATTATCGAACATCTCTCTATATAAATCATGATCCTTAATGAAGCAGCTTTTATATAATAACTTATAGCAAGAACTAGGTTATCAGAAGGCCATTTTGCGTGACCGTTTTTTGTTTCATATTTATAATGTAGGAATGATGCTTTCGAAGCTATATCAATAGTTTGGTTACGGTATTATAAAACAAACATTGACCTTTAAGTGAGTTGTTATTCTTGATGAATATTTTACAAGTGGAAACTTAAAGTTAAAAAATACTATTTTGATTGGAGATGAGATTTGAAAGGGAATCAATTTTCAAATTTCGTTGACGGTAAGTATTTCTGTGATCAGAGTGTTGTATTTGAAATATACTACTATATATAACTGAAAGTACTGCCCCGATAATTAACCCTTGTCATGCTGAGCCCGGAATATTCCGGTTTTGGCAGGAGATGTAGACTAAGATCAGACTGCACTTATGTGCACTACACCTCCTGCTTGTACTTTTCCTGCCAGAGTTGTTTATGAAGTTGATTTCTAAAAGAAATATTGATTTTTGAACAACAAGCTCTATCAGTGCTTTCAGCCCTTTGATTTGACAGCATTTCAGCAAGGTAATCTATACAGCATGACAAGGGTTAACTGAACACAACATCAATCGACCAATCAAATAATTCATCAAGACGGGAAGTGAACTTTGAAATCCAAAATTGGCCGACATTTATGTGAAGTATTTTTGTTGATTTGGCGACTATAAAAACATAACTGCAGCTAAATCAAGCTATAATTACGAAGTTTAGATGGACAATCAACCATTTCACTTATTTTACACATGACTGGCAATGATTTTTTGTAAAAGTCGGAGTCAATGGGCGTGGCCAACGTAGTCAGTGGGCTGGGCAAGCGATACGTACATTCAGAGGTGACATAACAAAAGCGTTGTCCTATCAGATAATTCTCAGAATAGAATATCTCGCGTTTACGGATCGCGTACGGTTTGCGCATATTAAAGTATTGGATCTATCGGAGAGAATTGAATAAGGAATATTTAATAGCTTTCAGCGACACAGAAGCCTTCCTTAAGTGTGATCCTATTAGTAATTCAAAGGATCACACATGAGGAAGGTGTTTGTGCTGCTGAAAGCCATTAACGCCCTCAAGAAAAACAATTGGGAAAACATTGTTTAAAATGACGAAATTGCTTGTAACTATCAATTTCTTCGTTTTACACAATGTTTTCTATCCAGAAAGTTAAAGAAATCTAAAATGTCTTAAACTGTAAAAGCAGTCTGCAACTACTTTCAATTTGGACAAGTTTAAAATTTTGTCGTCTGGTGATGGGTTGAAATAATCAAAAGGTTCGTAGTCGAAGGAGTAGGCTGGGCGTCTGGAATCTCGTAGAAAAATTATCACACTTGTAACGCTGAAAGTCTATGAATATTTATAATTAAATTTACTTTGTCTATGAAAGCAGACTTAAGTAATTGGGGCAATAAAGGGGTGAAGTACATTTTCTCCAGGGTCGCGGCCATAGCGCAGTGGGTAGCGCGTCAGACTCCACATAATCGCGTCCCGAGTTCGATTCCCGGTCGCGGCAAATATCATTTCCGACATTTGTCTCCCATCAATGATTGATGATCAATCGTAAACCTAATAGGGATGAGTAGCTGGAGGCTCGGAAAGGATATAGTGGTAGTACTAGATTCAGCAATAGAAAGCTATGGTTAAGTGCTCCAGTCGTCTGACATGTCTGAAATACTGTTAAAAGTTGTGTTAAACCCCATTCAAACAAACACACATTTTGTTAACATATTAAGTTGAAAGATTTTATGTGATCTAAGTAAAGTACGAAATAACAAATTGATCCGTTAATTCGAGAGACTATTTGCAAAATAATTTTATGGTGGTGTAGTATTACCATCCAATATTCAGAAAACATCAAAAGACAAATAAATAGATAAATATTTCGTCCGACAGGTCACATGAACTGAGCCAGAAATAATGATTGGTTGATTCAATGCTGTTTAACGCCACTTTGAACAGTACTTCAGTCATATAGCGTCTGTTGGAGCACATAACCACAGATTCCATGTATTTCTCACACCAGCACTACCACTACATCCTGGTTTATCACCCCACTTAGGTTAACGATTATCCAAGGAGCGATCAAAGCATTCAAAAAAGATCGCAATGAAATCGAATTAGTTTCTGACATTGGATTTAACAAGTCAGTGATATATTCAGGAGTTAACCTCGTCAGTGCTTTGAAAGTTGAAATTGTTTTATTGTACATATTACTTTTGGTATAGAAAACTACCCAAGTTCATCAAACACCTGGTTAGAAGGTGTCATAAAGTCAGCTTATGAAATAATGCGAGCAGTTCGTTTATGTTATTTAGAGATTCGTTCAATATTAAAACTCTACGTAGCGCCCCATTTATTGCAACCATAGTCTGTTAACGGTAAGATATAACTTTGATAAAATCAGTTTTGAATATGCAGTGGTAGGCCTACATATCGATGGCTTAGTTCAAAAACATAGTATGTCTCTATACATTGTATAGAGTCATACTATGTTTTTGCTATAGGCCATCGATATGACGAAAGCTGCTTAAGAAGCGAAATTTTGGTTTAAATGACTGAACACAAGTAATCGATTTGTGGTGTGTATGTGGGGTGTTTACCAATAATAATCCATAGAAGTTTCTTGGTAATTCACATTTTCAATTTCATGGTTGTCTATAGACAGAAGAAGCTCATTAGTATCATTACGACGCTGTTTCGTAAGAATCATATAAGTACTCTTGTTAAAATTGATAGGAACTTTATTTTGTTTACTCTAATGCGAGACAGTGCAGGAGTCAAGTAGCATTAATTCTTTTATTTGTTTTATGTCCTGGCCATTATATGAACCGTCGCATCGTCAGCATAGAGATCAGCATAGCAATATTTCAAAGATAAGAGCAAGTCGTTAATAAAGAGCAAGGACAATATTGGCCCCAAAATTGAACCCTGGGGGACACGGATTTACCATAAGCAACAGTTGTAATATGTTGATCGTTTAGAATTGTTTGCCACCGTGACTTATGGTATGACTTAAACCATTTCAGAGAAAAATTACTAAGGCTTTCCTAAAGTCGATAAAAAATAGACTCAAATGTATCTCCTTTGTTGATACATGACATCCGTTTATCGATTTTACAGGTGCTGTCTGCATGGATGCTATATTTTTGTCAAAAACCAGATTGGATCTCATGGATAAGATTTTATTTATTCAAGTATAATCCCCACGGCCTGATATCGAACCCGGGACCGCATGACTCGGAGGCCAAGGCGCTACCACTGCGCTTTGGCTGCGAGCCAGAAATAGAGCCTTACTATTAATACCATTACAAATATCATGAACGCTGAGTTTTGACTTATTGATGAAATAATCCAACGGCAATAATATATTTCCCTATGTTAACGCATACGCAGTGCAGGTTAAACAGTTAAGGGTATATAGTTTACAAACAGAGAACACTCGCAAGTGAAATGATTGGTTGGGACATAAACGTCGTAATTTTTTCAAAGAGCTTGAATAAGGCACAGCTATTACGTTTACGAAACCAACAAAAAGGCTTCAGATAAATGATTGGGCAATGTTTGAATTTACAGCTCACTTCCGATCTACATAAAAGGTTTAATTGGTTGATTGATTCTTTGACTGATAGCCGGGTTCCGTCAGTTTCGGTAATCATTTGCATGGGCGGAAATAGAATCAACGTGACAGTTTACACATCGCACCTTTAGCATTATCGGCGACGGCAGTGAAATCAGATCTAAAGTCTATGATTCGGAAAAAAAATATCGCATAACATATACATCGTGTTATATCATTTTAAAAATATCATGTAGTTTTGAGGTTATAAATATATAGATAAACTTAAAAATTGAATTTTAAAAGGCAAAAAATGTTGATTTAAGCGTCATTACCTATACATATGATTATGAATGATTGTTTGGCCGATTTAACCTGTATCCCAACGGATTTATGAAAGAAGCTTCTTTTCTATTTTATTTGTTCGTGTGTTCGTTTACTTTAATTAGTCGCTTATTCGATTACTTTGGAATATTAAAAACTGATATTAAATACACGTTTCTTCATTGTCAAAGAAACCTAAACACAGCAACAAAATCGAGCAAGTTACTGACACAAATGGGTCTACAAACTTTAGAACACGCAGTTCGTATCCGTATAAAGGGGAAAGGTGACAAGAAGAAGAGAAAGGCAAATATTTACCCGTGCTTTGAAGATCTGGTGAAGATTCGTCCATCGCGACCCCGTTAAAATCCTCTTAAATCCTTCAAGATTTTCCTGCCAAATGAATCCATAATTACTAATGTTGCACTAAATTTAAACACACCACGATATGCTGATAGAATTTATTGAACGTACAAGATCCAAGATCTTTACCTAAAACAAGAATAAATGAAAAGTGGCCAATCTATGCTATTCGTCGGTGGACGACTAAATTATAGTAAATACAGCTTGATTTAAGTTTGATTTAGGACAATATTTTCGACCACCAACGTATTGATTTGAACATGTCATGGACTTGTAGCAATATCATTTCTAATACAACTACTTATTGAAATAACCCGGTATTTGATCAATAAAACATTAAAAAATGATGATGATGATGATAATTTGACCACCACAATTACTTTATTCATTTTTGAAAACGATGTCCTACCCTTTAAGGATACCTTCTTTAATAAAAAGTTTTGACCAGTCTTAGTTTGCTCTCTGGTTATAAGTAGCTTTAACCTAAAGAGTGCTAAGCAAAATATGCATTTTAGTGAAAAAACGAACGAAACGTTTAGAATAGTCCATTATTATCCTAGATTATCCTAGATGGGGTAATCTGTGTTTGACCTATTCCCAGACAGTGAAGCTTTTGGTTGCCCCTCAAGAAAAAACAATCTGATAGACATTGTGTAAAATGAAGAAATTGCTTGTAACAAGCAATTTCTTCATTTAACACAATGTTTCCTGTCCAGAAAGTTGAAAAAATCTAAATTTCATAAACCGTAAATTGTCGTTTACAGTTCTTTTCAATTTTGACCACTCTAGAATTTTGTTGACTGGAAATGGTTGAAATTGTATTTTGTCAGGCGAAAAGAAACTCTATACATGAATAGGAGATCGGATCCAATACAGGATAATTAGGTGTGGTGATTCGAAAATTGTTGTATAGTTAGGTGGAAGGGTATCTCTACAATCAGAAAATTTATCAACCACGGACAGTTTCGGCCCAGGTTGGCCTCTGTGCGATCCGTGCAGGCTCGACAAGATCGATACCTTTCGTACTTTCCACGAAGTCCCTTGCGGGAAAGAACCCTCTTGTTAACACGAATGGAAGTTGGTTTTTGCAGAATTTCTAAATGTAGAATAGCCTTTTTATATTACACTGTAAGTAGTATCCTTGATTGACCCGTGATTCATCCGTTCCGATTACAAATATTTGTATTTCAAAATTCTTAAATCGTCCCTCGTGGTCCCTTATTTAGGGGGGGGGGGGGGGGGGGTATCGTGAAAAGGAAAGCAATCGGAATAAAAGTATCCAAGATATGTACATATGTATATTTCTAAACTCAATTTGCCATTTTGAAATCGCCCGAGAGAATCGTGTAGCCAAATTGATGTTTGCTAAATGAATTAATTGTAATAATCTCGAGCTTTGAAGTATTAGCAGACACAGATTAATTTCAATTTCAAAGACCGAAGTATTATTTGATATAAGCTTAAATCTCTTTTACTAAAGTAATCTGATTTATTCCTTTGACCCATTACCAGTCGACAAAAAATTTGACTGGTCCAAATTTAAAGAAGGTGCGGACACATATCTCCGTCCTTCTTGGTAGAAAACCATGTGGATAATTTAGAAATTGCTCGTTACAAACAATTTCTACATTCTCCACACTGTATTCCATAACCTTTCTAGCTAGCAAAGCGTCAGCTTTGATAGCTTAAGTTAAAAAACAGAATTACGATGTCTTCTGAGAGGTCAATGAGTGCAAACCGTCAATGGTGGCTTAACCACTAAATCCATCGAATATCTACGCAATTAAAAGTAGTTCTTCAAAAGCGTGCTATAAAAACCTTCCCACCCAATCCCGCTTTTTAAAGAATATCGAGAAAAGTTTTGGAAAACATTGTGGATAATGAAGATATTGCTTGTAACAAGCAATTTCTTCATTGTCCACAATGTTTTCAACCCTACAAAAGACAAAGAAGAGTACTTAATAAAACCACGATTTGTTAGTTTGCAGTTCTTTCAGTACTTTGATTTTCTTTAGGGGCTTAAAAAGGGGGATAGTGTGGTAATGGGTATAACTCAAATCGTCCAATGCGTGCTGACTGCAGTTGCCTACAAGCGTCGATATCTTGCAATTTAAAGTTTATCATAATAAAATGAATTTCCAATTTTGGTATTATTTTTCTGGGTAAAATAAATAAATCTCAATCTGACTTTTTGACGAGTTTCAAGTAACTTTCAATGTGTTTTTTAACCTTTAACTAGTGCTTTCAGTGCTTTCATGCCTTTGATTTTTTATGCAAATTCAGACAAGGATTTTTATTTAGCATGACAAGTATCAAAAAAAATCATACACATCTTGAGAAGGGGCAACGTGTAGGCTTTCTATCACAGTATCAATCCTTTAGACTGATTCAAATGAAGTAAAAAAAAGTTGCAGTTGGAAATTTTTAGTCGGTGGAATTCAAAGGATCTTTGTCATTTGGGAAAGAAAACATTGTGAAAAATGAAGAAATTGCTTGTATCAAGCAATTTCTTCATTTTTCCACAATGTTTTCCAAAGCTTACTTTTCTTCGGGGACGCCAGAAAGCGGGATTGTATGAGAACGGATTAAATACATATTCCATATATACGCTGAGATATTCGAAATTGCACGGGGTTTGTTAAGGCTACTAAATAATCCCAATGCACACTCTTTCCCCTGAATCGTAACACATTTTAATACAAGAATATCACATCTAAATATCCATTGATATCCCTCACATGATCCTGTAACACGCTATAACTGAAGCCAATAGAGCCGACAGCTGGTCGTGAATCCCCCATGCGAACTTATCACTGTTCAAATCGGAAATATCTATAATCTATTGTATACTTTTCATGGCGTTTTATCAACCCTGATGGGTTGTTTGGCCTAGTCTTCTAAAGCTCCCGTTCCAACAAAGCCCTCTTTTTTTACGCCCTATAAGAGAAAAAGCTTTGGAAAACATAGTGGTAAATGAAGAAATTGATTGTTTCAAGCAATTTCTTCATTATCAACAATATTTTCTATCCAAAAAAGACGAAAAAATTAAAGTTCCATCAATTTGAAATTGTCGTCTGCAGCTTCTTTCCATTTTGACCAGTCTAAAATTTTGTTGTGTGGCAATTGGTTAAACAAGCTCGTGTGCGACATTTTTAATACATGTGTATGTGCGTGATGTGGAGACATTGTGCAGCCCAGATAGTCGCACAATGTATTTAGAATATCTGTGGATCATCTTTAAAAGACAAAGTGCTTAGTGAAGACGTGGTGAAGACTTTGATCGGCGGCGGCACATATCCTTTCCGACATTTGTCTCTAACCAATGGGTGGATAATCGTAAACCTAAGTAGGATAGCAGCTGGAGGCTAGAAAAGGTATGCTAGAAAATGGTAGTACTGGTGTGAGAAATACAAGGAATCCAATGTTAGGTGCTCAAGCCGTCGCGATATGACTGAAAAGTGTTAAAAGCTTCGTAAAGCAAGAAAGGAAACAAAATAAGACTTCGATCTTATTGTAAAGAGGCAAGAATTATCTGAGTCTCTTCTTAGCGCTCATTTCAAATTGACCAATCGATGGCCACGTCCACTGACTCCGCTGGCCCCACCCACTGACTCCGCTGTTCCCGCCCACTGACTCCGCTGGTCCCGCCCACTCACTCTGACGGAACGTTCCGTTTTCTGTCTATTTGGGTTATTTATCAAAAGATTATGCCTAGTAAAGTTTCTCCAAATTACAAAATAGATGGTTGGCGTCGTAAATACAGCTCGTATAAACCGCAAACCAAACTAAGATGCTTCGTAAAAATATAAGCCAATGTTGGAGTTTAAATTTCACTACAGTTCTAAATGAATGATTTGACGTGAGCCTATGCGTGACATTTCCAGTCATTTCGTATGTGCGTGACTCGCACACATTGAGCACCCTGGAAAGCCATTCGGGGCAATTAGAACATTCGCTGATTGTTTAAAGAAGCTTTGGGTCAGTATCTATCTACAGAGCTAATAGTGAAGACTCTGATCAGACTGTGCGGATGGACAGGCTGATCTGAGTCTTTACTTGGCGCACATGTGTAATGGTTGGAAATGTCACGCACGCGCTAAGTCATGTCGATTGCTTCTTTGATTGACATCCGAGATTGGTCAATTGTTGAAAATGTAACGCCTATGGAAGCAGATGTATGCTCGAGCTATTCGGTAGGAATGACGGAGTTTATCGGATCGATAGTGCGAATCTATCTCAATTCGTTTATGCGGACTGCCATTGGCTGATCTTAGCCGAACCTTTCGCAATCAGAGGAGGTTCCTAGCCCAGAATAACCATTCTATCATAATATGCATTTCATTATATACCTATAAATAATATACATTCCACACAGAATAAATCGGACAAATAAGAAAAAATCCGTATCTGATAGTGCCAAAACGGTTCGAAATAATGTAGTTTAATATGACGTCAGTTTCATTCTGAAGATGACGTTACGTAGTGAATTAAACGTATTCAGAATGGTGAAGTAGAATGGAAATAATTGCGGAAAAACAAATCTTTAAATATTTCATCAAAATTACTTGAAAAACAAAACAAAGCAAACAAAAAAAAAACAGATTTGTAGTAAATGGAATGCTATGGTACGATAACGTTACTTCGGTTTTGCGATGCCTGGCACGTTTCAATACGTTTTAGTCGGAATTTTATACCTCTTCCTTTCATATTATGCAGTTATCATATTAAATTACTTCACAAGAAATATTTTCCTGGATAAACTGGCTTTAATTGTATCTCGATTTTAAAAAGAAATATATTGCCATATTTAAAAGCCGCTGAACGTGAAAATCGCACCAGGAAAAATGCCTGTAAACCGTCGGCTTAACTCAATTACTAAACATAGGTTCAGACCGGTCAAGACGTTTTTACAAGCAATTACTTCCTTTCTAACAATGTTTTCAATGGCTAAAATACATATTAAACGGAAAAAAACTAAAACAAAAAAAGACTTGACCAGCTTTAACTTCTCGCCATTAAGATAATATGTGATTTGAAAAGGTATGAAAACAAGCTCTTAAACTCGTTTAAACAATACCCATACAATCCCTCCTTATTACGCCCCCCCCCCCCCCCCAAGAAAAATGCTTTTGAAAACATAGTGGAAAATGAAGAAATTGTTTGTATCAATCAATTTATTCATTATCTACTCCGGCGGCGGCACATGTCCTTTCTGACATTTGTCTCTCACTAACATGGATAGCAGCTGGAGGTTAGGAAAGGGTGTAGTGGTAGTACTGGTGTGAGGATTACCAGGAATTCATTGTAAGGTGCTCCAGCCGCCGCGATATGAAATTCATACTGTTGAAAGTGGCGTTAAACTCCATTCAGTCAATCAATCATTTATTGATATTGCGTTTAGCGACTTAAAAGGGCGTAACTGTAGCTTATTTCAGCCGTACGTTACGACGTTTATATCGCAAACCAACCATTTTTCATTTTTTGTTACTAGTTACTGGGCAATTAAGGCAATGCTATGTTTATTAGGAACAAGCTGTACGGACCTCATTGGGCCCGGCCAGTGGAGTCCGAGGTCGACTAGGACTTATACTGTTGTGTTAATTATTAATTGAGACTACTTTTATTGGAAACGAAAATGTTTTTGTAAGGAAGTTAGTGATTTCTAGCAGAAAATGCCCCGACACAATTACATCAGTACCTGTGTTCCTGTATCATGCAACATTCCCGTTCTACAGTTATTATATAGTCAATATAATTTATTTATACAGATCAATACAATCCTTTCTCTTCTTGGCCATACTCCATATATCTCTACATTGTCATACTCCTTCCCGAGATAGACATATATCTCTACATTGTCATACTCCTTCCCGAGATAGACATATATCTCTACATTGTCATACTCCTTCCCGAGATAGACATATATCTGTTCTTGGTCATACTCCTTCCCGTGATAGAGATATATCTGTTCTTGGTCATACTCCTTCCCGAGATAGACATATATCTGTTCTTGGTCATACTCCTTCCCGAGATAGACATATATCTCTTCTTTGTCATACTCCTTCCCGTGATATACATATATGAGCCTGTGCTTGATATTTCCAACCATTTCGCATGTGCGTGACTCGCACACATTGAGTACCCTTGACAGCCATTCGGGATAATTAGAATATTCGCTGATTGTTTAAAGAAGATTTGGGTCAGTATCTATCTACAGAACGCCGAGTGAAGACTCTGATTAGACTGTGCGTTTGCACAAGCTGATCTGAGTCTTTACTTGGCGCACGTGTGTAATGGTTAGAAATGTCTCGCATGCGCTCATATCTCCTCTTGGTCATACTCCTTCCCGTGATAAACATACACCAGTTGCCATCTGAAATCAACTCCCTCTCCCGTTCCCTATTACATGTTAAAATCAGAGTTAATTCCCCATTTCCCGAGATTGAAGATTTTCAAAATAACGCGGAAAAGATTTTTAAAACGTCCATGTGAAAATGTTGAAAATGCATGTAAAAAAATAAATAGGCACAATAAAGACTGGCTCGGTCAAAATTGTTTGTAATTTTTAAACTTAATCACATAAAGGGTTGATGACCACGCCTATTAACCTCTGACTAGGAAATTCGACGTACATATCAAACGAGGATTTCATAATATGTTGTCGTTGGGCGTGCTAAATGTCGTAACTACAGCTTTATTCATCCACACCCAACGAAGAAACGGTGAGGAACATTTTTAAAAACACAGTTTGCGACCTAAACGTCGTAAAAACATCTTGAATAAGCTGAAGTTACAGTGGTTAACCCTTGTCATGCTGTATAAATTACCTTACTGAATTGGTGTAAAATCAAAGGGCTGAAAGCACTGATAGAACTTGTTGTTCAAAAATCAACATTTTTTTAGAAATCAATTTCATAGATAACTCTGACGGGTAAAGTACAAGCAGGAGGTGTAGACCAAGATCAGACTGCACTTATGTGCAGGCTGATCTTGGTCTACACCTCTTACCAAAACCGGAATATTCCGATTCAGCATGACATGGGTTAAGTTGCAAGCCAATAAAAATGCTTAACGATTGTCGGAAATGAACCTTAGCTCCTGGTCTAGGTTTACGATTTGGTTTCCAAATCAATTTTTGATTGAGCCACATTCCGTTAACTATGGACTTTGGACGCAGTGAAGAATATCACGAAACTGACTTTCACACTACTTGTTTGAAGAGAGAAATATCTTGTCTCAGACAATTTTTTGTTTCTTTGTGATTTTGCTGTTGTTTATTTTTATTCTTCTTACTATCATTTTTTTACTTTTTCAGTTAGGTTCAATGATTCTTTTTCTTCCATATTATATCAAATAATATATCCATAATTAGGCAATATCTTCAAACAAAAAACAAAAATACCAGACGACGAAACTTTAGACTGGTTGAAATTGAAAGGAGTTGCAGACGATAATTCGAAGATTGTGGAAATTTTACATTTCTATGCATTTTTTTTTTATTTCTTTGTGTGTGTGTGGGGGGGGGGGTGTTAAAACATTAAGTAAAATAAAGAAATTGCATGTTAGAAGCAATTACTTCATTTAACACAATGATTTCCCAATTGCTTTTTCTTTATGGACGTCCAAAAGCGTCATTGGTTGGAAATGGGTTAACCCTTTCCTGGATAAACCCGGGATTTTACGTCACTGTGAATTTATACTTGAGAAAACATTGTGGAAAAAGGAGAAATTGCTTATAATAAGCAATTTCTCCTTTTCCCACAATGTTTTCTACCACATAGGATGGTTTATTTGGAATTGCATCCAATTTTTATTGTCGTCTGCATCCTCTTTCAATTTGGACCAGTCTGAAATTTAAAAAACCAGGAAAGGGTTAAACTGAAAATTCTATGGGGAGGGAATTTTAGGCTGACTTTCATCAGAGTCATCGAAATGACAGAACCGTTTAGGGTCATTACCACGGGAAAGTGATTGTTATGATAAACGGTGAAGAGATAGTTTGTTTCTCGTTAATATGTACAGACAAAAAGACATCTCCAGGGTATTAACGAAAGACAGTTTTAGAATACTGATCATGATTTTGGAGAACTCCAATACAGATAGCTTCTTATCATATTGTAGAAGAGCTGAAATTGCAACCCTCTGTCTCTCTCTCTCTGACTCTCTCTCTGTCTGTCTCTGTCTGTCTCTCTTTCTCTCTCTCTTAGTATCTCTCTGTCTCTCTGTCTCTCTCTGTCTCTCTCTTTCTCTCTCTGTCTCTCTCTTTCTCTCTCTCTCTCTCTCTCTCTATCTCTCTCTCTCTCTCTTTCTTTGTCTGTCTCTGTCTGTCTCTGTCTCTGTCTGTCTCTGTCTGTCTCGCTCTCTGTCTCTCTCTCTCGCTCGCTCTCTCTCTCTCACACACACATACAAACAACTAGTACAACTACTTCTAATACTTCTACTTCAACTACTAGTCTCTCACACACACACTACACAAAATCATCAGGGCATTCCAGGCCATTTTCTTCCCAATTAATCGTTGTAATCTTTTTAACCTATGCTGAAAAATAAGATATTGTAGAGCTGAACTCATTTTTTTAAAGGTACCCCCCCCCCCCAGCTTGTTTTTGTGTCAGAGTTATATGCGCTTTATTGGTGAACACAACTTTCAATGACATCGGATATATGCGATTTAAATAATATTTGAGGTTTATCCGCGAAATGTGTGTGTTATAAGTAGTTAGACTACTTGTCCACACAATGTCCACACTATGTCCACACAAGATGTTACAATTTAAACATATATTTTGATAAATATGTAATTAAAATATGATATGCCAAAGCTGAATAGCGCATGAAGGTGAACGCAATTCACGAAAAAGGAATTAAATTGAGCACGCCCTCTGCTCTAAACGTTCGTGTTATATGTAACAGATTTCATTTATTTAAACAAGAATTCGTTGGGTGGATTTTTTAGACAACCCATGGATATAAGCAAAGGATTGAAAAAAAAAGTCATAACATTTTCAAACACTTCAATGAAATAATTTCAATGCTTTAACGTTAAAAAGGCAAATTAATAGACGAAGAGAATGTATAACGTTCAAGATTGATCATTTATGTCGTGAATGCCCTCACAACGTCATTAACCAATCAGTCTTCTGTCTTGTTTAGGATTTGACAATATTGCAACTGATTTTAGTATCAACTCACTTAGAAAATGCTCCCGTTTGAAGAGTAGGAGATCTAAAAAAATATTATTTCTGGCCAAGTCATCTGGTGACCGTTACATAATAAGATTACTAAACCATTTCCCGTTTTTGGAAATTTTAGACTAGTCCAAATTGAAAGAGTTTGCAGACGATAATGAATACTGGATGCCTTTTGAAATGAAAACATCCTATGTGGTACAAGCAATTTCTTCTTTTTCCACAATGTTTTCTCTAGTATAAAATCAAAGGGTCGTTAAATCTCGTATTTGAACGGGAAAGGGTTAATAAGTCTACAAAAGGAATGGTATTATGGCAAACGCTTACTGGTTGATCCTGTTACACACTTTCTAAAATGCCAGTGTGAATAAATAGCGAATATAACATTTCAATAGAGATATAACATCCTGTTTCTGCTTTGAGCTTCAGAGGAAAATTCTCCTCTTAGCGCGAAGCAAATACGACGTACAAGATGATGTACCGCAATCGTAATATAATATTCCATTTATTATATACCGATTTAACCCTTTCCCGATTTTAGAAATTTTAGACTCGTCAGAATTGAAAGAGTTTGCAGACGACAATGAAAACTGGATGCCATTTGAAATGAAACCATCCTATGTGGTAGAAAATATTGTGGAAAAAGGAGAAATTGCTTGTTACAAGCAATTTCTTCATTTCCCACAATGTTTTCTCCAGTATAAAATCACAGGAACGTAAAACCCCGTATTTGAACGGGAAAGGGTTAAATAAATCCGATGAAATAATGAAAAGATCTGAAAAGATCTGTATTTCTACAAGTATTTTCCTTCTCCTTTACCATGCTGATTGCGTTACTTTGCATTATGACTTCATCTACAGAACGAAAATGACGTCACCTGACATTACCTTATATGGAAACACTGTCAGATATGGATTTTTTTCTGACGTGTCCGATTTTGTCTGTGTTGAATATATATATATTTATTACTAGAAGTATTTATGTGTATATAATAAGGGATAATCATGTTATGTTTTATGTAATTTTCTTTTATTTATTCATTTTTTTTTTATAAGGATGAGTTTTGTTTCATTTACTAAAGTTTTCTCTTCAAAATTAAAATAGATTAATTGACTGTAAACTCGTTCAGTCTAAGACATCGTTACTCCGTCATCAATTTATATATTATAGATATATATTGTAAAACATATACATTTCACACAGACAAAATCTTACGCGTTAGAAAAAAGGGTATTTGTCAAATACGGTTCCACATAAGGTATTGTAGGATCGCGTCATTTTCTTTCTGTAAATGACGTATTGTAAGATCGCGTCATTTTCTTTCTGTAAATGACGTAATAATGCGAATAAACGTAATCAAATAGGTAAACAACCCAGTACCTGATGGCTAAAAGCCACCTGTTATTGTGAATGTAAATCGTCACAATGCTACTATTAAGAGATGAAGAGAATACTTTTGTTTTCATGGAGGTATGAACCGAAAAAACTAATCACACTGTATGAATACGCGAAGCGGATTCATATATTGTGTGATTAGGTTTTTCGGTTCATACCTACATGAAAACAAAAACATTCTCTTCATTTCTTATAATTTAATAGCATAGAGCGAAAAAACAAAAGCTTTACAAATTTTGATACCTTTATGTATGGGACTATTTTGTGCGGAAGCATACAAAATCACCGCGTGATCAAAATTTTGTTCATCGAGTTATGAATAATATTTTTCGACCAATCAGAGCGCTCGTTTTTGATAGACGAAACTAAAAATTAAACCATTTCCAATTAAATCAATTTTATCAGAGTCAAAACCGCCGACCACGGTTGTTGGTTTTTTTTGTGTGTGTGTGTGTGTCCATGTGAAGTACATGAAAGTCCCTTCCACTGAAATCAAAACCTTGCTTTATTTTACCGCTAGACATAATTCATCGGATGAAACGATGAGTCACGCACATTTAAAGGGTGTTTAGAAAATGTTATAGATTTCAGTAAATACCCTGTCCTGTACGGAGAAACGATGTGATATTCATTGGCACAATGCATACGCACCTAATGCAGCAATGCACTAAGCCACCACGGTTTTTAAAAGCTTATCATGGTTTCACAAAGTTTCTTAAACTCTCAGAATTTCAAAACTTGTGATGAATAACCGTCACGACTTTTTCTTATCAGTGACGGTCTGCCGTCATCCTTTCTGTGCTATTTTTAGAAATTCTATTCAATATTAACCAATAACGGTGTTGCAACACAATGAGAATAAAACTTGTTACCACTAACCATCACAATGAATGGTGACGGAAAGCTATCAAATACTATGGTGGTAAGAATAGAGAGAATACCTGCAGAAATACATTTTAAAACATTTTATCTAATTTATTAAACCCTTTCCTGTTTTTCAAAATTTTAGACTGGTCCAATTAGAAAGAAGTTGCAGGTGGCAATTAAATGTGGGTGCAATTTAAAAGGTAACCAACCTACAGGTTAGAAAATATTGTGGGAAAAGGAGAAATTGCTTGTAACAAGCAATTTCTTCTTTTTCCACACTGTTTTCTAAAGTATAAAATCACAGGGACGTAAAAAGAATGGATTGTACAGGAAAGGGTTAAAAAGAATTAGGTATACAATAAATGGAATACTAAGTTACAATATCGATACAACCTCTTAAATATGCTTCTCGCTGAAAGTCAACTCGTCCTTCAGTCTCGTGAAACTCTCTTGGAGTATCAATATTTACCTCCGCAGTTCAAAGTAAATAAAAAAAAGTTTTCTCGATATCGTTACATAATATACCCTACGTGTTGAACAGACGGGGCGATGGTTTACTTATATATCGTGAATCGCAGCACTTAAAAGTTAACCGCTTGTTGATCACGCCCATTGTCCTCTTACAGTAAGTTCGACTTAAGTATTAACCCTTTCCCTTTCAAACTCTCGTTTTTACGTCCCGGTGATTTTATTTTTGAGAAAAAAAATGAAGAAAAAGAAGAAATTGCTTGTAACAAGCAATTTCTTCTTTTTCTACAATATTTTCTACCATACTGAACTGTTATTTTTCAAATTAGATTGGCTTAAAATTTTCGTCTGCAAAACGTTTGAATTTGGGCAGGTCTAAAATTTGGCAAAACAGGAAAGGTTTAAACAGCGATATTTTTCTCTCAATTTATGTTCAGTAATTTGCAACAAAACATAGAATGGCTGGTTGACGAACTTTACGTCGTGATCACATCCTAAATAAAATGTATTTACGACGCTCAAGTCGCCAAACCATCAAAATACTTCGAATTAATTTGACCAATGTTCGGAGTCTAAAGTTTGATGTTTGTTTGAATGGGGTTTTACGCCGCTTTCAACAATCTTTCAGTTATATCGCGGCGGCTGGAAACCCTAACAATGGAATCCTGGTATTTCTCACACCATTACTACCATTACATATCTTCTTAGCCTCCAGCTGCTATCTCACATAGGTCTACGATTATCGACCGATTGGTGAGAGACAAGTAGTCAGATGTGTGCCGCCGTCGGGGATCGACCCTAGGACCTCTAGACTGACTGTCCGACGCTCTACCAACTGCGCTATGACGGCGGCTAGGAGTTTAAAGTAAACCTCCGGTATACATGTATGATTTGATTGATCTATCACTTTTCAATTGACTTCGCATTCCGTCAATTAACTCGTAATAAAGAAAAAATTAGGACTTTGCTAGTTTTCAGTGAGGATATATTTTGTATTAAACTGCAAGCAGAAAAGTACACGTAGTTTCCTTGTTTAATTTTGGTGCAAGGAAAACAATAACAATACCCTCGATTGTATTCTTCGTGATTCCGTTGCTAGGTAACTTTATCTAGTTCCCCGATTTCACATAGAAAGGTAAACACTAATTTCGCCTTATTTGCGGTCTGTGTAATAGAGAATCTCATATAAAACGATGTCAAATGATTGGTCTGGGATTTCTATCTGTTCTATTTAGGTCTAGATTCTTTCTAGAATTAGAAAATAAAACATAAACAAACGAGGCCAGTGGGCGGGGCCAGCGATCCGTCAATTGACCAATCGTGGCTGCCAATCCAGCAATCAGTCAACCATAGAAATCATTCATTTAGACTGAAAGTTGACTTTAAACACCGACATTGACCGCCATTTATTTGAAGCATTTTTGTTGATTTGGCGACTTAAACATCATAACTACAGCTTGAAATGTATTACTTTGTATATGTTTGTATGGCTATGTACTTTTTGTCCTCGTCGATTAATAAAAATTCTATTCTGTTCTGCTATGTTCTTATTCAATCTGTTGTTACGACGTTCAGGTCACCAACTAACCATTCTTTTTTTGTCAAATGCTACTGGCCACAAATTTTCAAATAAAACGCCGTTTAAAATCGGAGAGGATCTTTCTGTTGGAGTCAATGGGTGGGGCAAACGGAGTAAGCTAGTGGATATCATAGATGTTACTAACCAACGTCTTAGCATTAACGTCAGCGTTATTAACCCTTTCCTTTTCAGTCCCTGGTTTTTACGACCCTTTGAACCTAAAGTTGAGAAAATATTGTAGAGAAAGAAGAAATTGCATGTAACAAGCAATTTCTTCATTTCCACAACATTTTCAACCCCTCTGAGTGGTTATTTTTCAAATAAAATCAACTTTAGATTTTCGTCTGCAAAACCTTGAATTTTGACGGGTCTAAATTTTGCAAAACAGGAATGAGTTTTTAGCTCACTTTATCCGATTTAAATATGATGCATGATGTAATGAATTAAAACTCTAGAAAATATAGTAAGATGCCTAAATGTATTTAGATCTGTTAATTTGTAAACATAAACACGTTAAACTATCCTTTCTAAAACACTGTTTATTATCGAGGGAATCTGAATATAAGATGTTTCTTTAACATTTAAACTATCCTTTTTTGTCGATTTTTTCTTGAGATGGTCTACCTGTTATGTACTTATTTTAGAATCGGCACTGAGTCGAGGGTCGTAACACTTCGGTTTCACTAAACTTACGATAATGGCGTATTAACTAAGTCATTTTACTTTTTTCCGCTAGCAAATCAAAAGGTACGAATTTACCCGAAGATTTCCGATGTTCCAAAATGGTGCATTATGAATAGACTACCTCATGTCGATGTGAAGTCTGACCATGGGACATGAAAAGTAGACGGTATTGCGACATAGACTTTTTGTTTATTTGTTTGATAAATTTAATGTTCAAGTCTAATCTACGGTATGTTTCAATTGAATCAAATACAGAAACAACATGTGTTTGTTCCACGCAAATGCCCACACGAAAACAAATTTTCCGAGTTTGACCTTAACCAACGTTAAAAATGTTTTTAGGATAGAAATGTCATTGAAAAATAATTTGCCCTTGGCATAAGACCGTGAACTTGGTAACAATAGCAATACTTACCACTAGAAGTACACATGCGAATTATGAAAGCCCTAGCACGTACGTTAAAAGTTATGGCTAATGTTTTATTTGGATGAATAAACCGAAAAATGACCTTGGCCCTGGCAGGTTATCTTGAATATCAGAAGGATATTACCTAAAGAGATAAAAGACAACAGAATTAGATGGTATAACGAGATAGAAAAGGGAAATAATATCGACTTTTTTTTTTGTTTGTTTTATTGTAGTTAAGAAGTCTAACTCATATTATGTTTCAATTGAATATAAAACAGAATTAATGTGGGTTTTTTTTAACGAATGCCCACGACGGCGAATTTTCGGGGTGTGACTTTGACCAATGTTAAAGATTTAACTTCCGATAAAAATGACTATGAAAAATGGTTGATTTGGCAGAAGACCTTGAACTTTGTATCAAAAGCAATGTTTACCACAAGAAGTTGACATGTAAAATAAAAAACTCCTAGCATATACGTCACAAGTTTAGGTCAATGTTTGTATTTGGATGAATGAGCTCTTAAGGGATTACCAGGTGACAACATTTTAGACTAATGAAAAATTGAAAGGAGTTGCAGACGACAATATTAAGTTCATGATTTTTTTTTCAATGTTTTGGGTAGAAAACTTGTGACGAGCAATTTCTTCATCTTCTACAATGTTTTACAAAACTTTTATCGGGAGGGGGAGGGGGCGCTTCCCAAAGCGTCATTGTGTGGGAATGTGTTAAAATGACCTTGACCCTGGCAGAAATCTTGAACACCAGAAGAAGATACACCTGAGAAATAAAATGCCATCGGATCTACTAGTCCAGAGTCATGGCAAATCTTTAAGTTTATGCGAACAGATATACTAACCGATAAAATGGCGTGGGGCAAAAAACATGTCCTCGACCTACTTTGCGGGGGATGGTAAAAGTAAAGCATGGCCTAAAGAATAATAAATTTAGTGACACAGCCTTTCATTTACAGCAGGTCAAAACCGTCTTTTCACAAAAGTATTAGTAACCCTTGTTATGCTGAACTCGGAATATTCCTATTTTTGGTAGGTGGTATAGAAAAAGATCGGCCTGCACATCAGTGCAGTCTGATCTTAGTCTACACCACTTTTTTATCCTTTATAAGCTAGTTTTTTTTAATTTAATTTTTTAAGGCCAATTTTGATCCAAGACTTGTACTTTGAGAGCGTTAAACCCCTTTGATTTTCATGCAAGTTTTGAAAGTCTTTTTCAAGCATAACAATGGTTAATAACAGAAATTGACATCTGACTACAATACTTCACTCAAGGCAAATGATTTGGTATTTCAATAACCGACGAGATCGTATACTCCAAAGAACTCACTAGAGTCTGAAAATTTTCATTTTACTCATTAAAGGCAATTCTACAGCAGTATGGAATAAGATATCTTCCAAGCCAGACACTACTCTATTATAACTCCACTTATTCTGAACACGTCAAACCTTAATGAAATATCCACCGTGATTGCATGCTTCAAGTTGTTCACCAGTGGTATTTGTCTTGTAAGACTCCTGTCTCTCGCTTTTGACGAGAAGAAATCACGTAATTGCTACATTTGTCTCTTTCATACGGTCATCTCCGAGTAAAAATGTCGCAATTTGTGTTTTTTTCTGTTTTTTTTTTTTTTTTTTTTTTTTGTCAGTACATCTGCAGAAACGGAGAAACTACATAGAGTAACGTTTCGTTGGTCAGTTAAGCGCTATAATCAATCAAATATCTAGTCGACCAACGAGGTCATTCATTTGACCAGAAATGAATTGAACTCCAACACTGTCCGCCACTTTTTTTATTTGTTTGGCAACTTAAACGTCGTAACTACAGCTTTTCAAGCTGTAGATACGACGTTTAGGTCGCAAACCAACCATCCTTCCTTTTTATTATATGCTACTTGCCATAGATTTTGCAATATAACGCCGTTTGAAATCAAAGCGAGACCTCCCGTCGTAGTTGATGGGCGTGGCAAACGGAGTCAGTTAGCGTGGCCTGCGATTGGTCAATTGAAAATGAATATCCGTATACAAAGGTTGCTTATCCGGCGAAAATATGACTTCTCGAACCTTGTACGAAAAGTACTTTGCGCATACTGTGATGAATGAAAGTACTGAAAGTACTGAAATCCATGAATTTCTGAAAAAAAAAAGGGTAGGATAAAAGTCAATATAAGTGGTCAAATACGTGAATCAAGTGTGACAAACCTTATCTTTTTTAAAGCTTTTTGTACAAATAATGAATTTCTACAACCTTGGAGCATGAAATAAACATTACTTATTTGAAAGGGAGGATTTTTTCCTCTTACGACAGACACCTTTTTCTCGGATTTCTATCACAGCTTTCGCCCAAATACAGATTTCAGGGGACTTATTCTTCCCGGTTAGCAAACGGCTGATAATAAGTAAACCTTGGTGGAACATATTTTTAAAACCCTGAATCGCATCATGACTAACCCTCATAAAGTATAATACGAAATAGCAATATCTTTGACCTTGGATTAGTCTAAAAAATTGTCGTCTGGTTATGGTTTAAATAAGAATCAGCCAACACAATTATTTATGTTTTAACCCACTTTCACATTATGACGCTTTTTGACGCCCAAAATTAAGAAAAAATATCGGAAAACATTCTTGAAAACGAAGAAATTATAGTCGGAAAAAATCTTCATTATCTATAATGTTTTCTATCCCAAACGCCAGAGCTCGAAATTCACGAACAAAAAGTTGTTGTCTGCAACTTCTTTGAATTCGGACTAGTCTAAAGTTGTGTTTCTGGTCATGGTTTAAAAGAGATAAGGTCACATCATCTAATAAAAAATACCCGAGAACATTATGTATACTACGGCGAAAGGTGTTTCTCAACGATAGTATCAGTATAAAGTTTCTTGTAGAAACTGTAACTGATTACATGTCTAACTAATCTCTCTAACGATTTTACTCGGAAGATCGTGCAGACGCACGCCCTCGCTGTAACATGGAACAAGTAATCATCTAAACCTTGCAATGGTTGCTAAAACGCTGCTTATCATATTGCCAGATCTTGGTCATAAAAGTTGTTATGTGTTTCCATCAGAAAAGCTCGAAGGTTTGGTAAATGCAAACAAATCGCCCAACCCTTTTGTAATAAACTTATTATACAAACACAAGTACAACATGAATTTTAAATGAAAGAAAACGTATTATATCCCAGTAAATAAAAAAAACTTAACATTTAACGAAAATATCTAACGTACTTTCTTTCGTCTAAGGATTGACAAGCGATAACTAATTAACCCATTCCCACTCAATGACGCTTTTAGACGCCCCTGGGATAAAAAAACATGTTGGAAAATGTTACAAGCAATTTCTTCATTATCCACAATGTTTTGTGACCCAAAAGTAGAAAAATCCAATATTTTATCAACTTTAGATTGTCGTCTGCAACTCCTTTGAATTTGGACCAGTCTACAATTTGATCGTGTGGAATGGGTTAACTACAAGAACAGCTAGCTGACAGTGATGTACCAGTCTCTATACATACATTAATGATACTAAATATAGACAAAGAACTCGTTCGTGGAATATAAAGTAGTCAGACTGTTGGTTAGTCAGTCAGTCAGTCGATTGAGCCATCCATTGGTCTGAAGCCTTTTACTTTCCACCCATTTGCTCCCAAAGAACTTGTCGAATTTGATTCATGGTTCACACACGCACTGACTATCAAGAAAGGATGTGCGAACTCATTTGGGTCAACTCCACTCCGGAATTACTTCCGGGTGGTTGTACCCTAAAGTAGTCCATTAAGAAAATTTGATCTCCTCCTTTTGTCATGCTGTTTTAACGTTTAATCAACAGCAAGTTGCTTGATGTTAGGTTCTGCAGAGTGAGAGATCACTGCTGCATGTCATGCATGTGATTCAAAGCTTTAATCAGGGAACTATTTCCTTGTAGAAACTGACATTTGAAGGTGGTACCCTACAAGACTTTCCCTTCCGAGCCTAAACAATTTCATGGGTTGATGTGCAGAATGAAGATTTGCGAAAAACTTTATCCCTAATGATACCATTTGCCTGACCTGTAATTCAAGATCAAAGACTGCTCTTTAGGACGGACTAAGATTTAAGGCCCAACGAAACGTTTGGGAGGAGCTACAGATCGTGAAAGTGGGCCCTTTTTGCTCTTTATTTAATGAGGCAAAAACGGACAGGAGTGTAACCATTTTGGTTACGCTCCATTCATTTTTCGGGGTCACCCTCCATAACTCTATGTTCAAAAATCTTATCCGCTCATTTTTTCCTAAGCTACTCAATGGATTTCATTCAATATTCACAAGTGTTCTCAGCATTAGGAAAGGTGTACATATCCTATTCGGGTTATGGTTCATACATCTTCTCAGAGTTATGGTCATTTGTTGAAAAATCTGAAAGAAGGGACTTGGAACCGTTAAGGGCATTGATTTCTTGAGTGTTTGTCTAGTTTAAATCTAAACATATTGGTGTCTTACAAATTTTTGGCATTTGTAATCCTACGCTTAAAGATGTCGAAAAACTTAGATAGAAATACATGTAATTGTATTAAAAAATATACTTTATCATTATTTTAATTATCATCATTATTTTAATTATCATTATTTTCATTATTATAATTTATCCGATCGATCATATCATGGAACAGTTTTTTAAGGGGATTCGGCGTCATAGGTGGATACAGGGACTACTTTTAGCCCGAGAAGTAGCATATATCGTAAATATATTACGATCGCTACAGGCCAGAAAAGGCATTTAGATGAATTATCTGGCCTAAACATAACCTTGCAGCCGTCTTATAACAAAACGTTTGTTTACATGTTATAACAGTATTATATTTGATTTAGGAAAGCATACATGTTATAATATTTTTATATTTGATTTATCTGTTCATGTATGTGTATGTACACATTAGATAGTCCTTGAGATGGTTCCTGTCAAGTCAGATTAACCCATTCCTACACAGTGACGCATTCAAACGCCTCACAAGAAAAAAAAATTGAAAACTTTTTGGAAAATGAGGAAATTGCTTGTAACAAGCAATTTCTTCATTTTCATCAATGTTGTCTACCAAGACAGTTGAAAAAATCTAATGTTTTAAAAACTTGATATTGTCTTCTGTAACTTCTATTAATTTGGACCAGTCTAAATTTTTGCCGTCTGGCAATGGGTTAACCTAGTCCGTGATGTGCAGTGCACTAAATCCTTGGGTCATAGTTTCAAACACCGCTTTGGTCAACATTTTTGTAGATCCTTGAAAAAAGTCATCGATCGCTATATGCTACATTTCTTTCAGCAATGAGCGAATGATAAAAAGTGTGCCTATGTTTGACGAGCAACTGGTGGATTAGGTAGAATGCCGTGGCCGTATTGGTGCGAGAACGATGTAAATCTATGGTTAGGGTGCACCTGAACAATTTATTGAATGGGGTTTAACGCCACTTTTTACAGTATTTCAGTCATATCGCGGCGGCTGGAGCACCTAACAATGGATTCCTGGTATTTCTCACACCAGTACTACCACTACATCCTTATCTAGCCTCCAGCTGCTATCCCACTTATGTTACGATTAATCACCCATTGGTGAGAGAGAAATATCGTAAAAGATATGTGCCACCACCGGCGATCGAACCCATGAAATCCCATGATTGCAGATTAGGAGTCTTATGCCCTACCGACTGCGCTCTGACGGCGGCTAGGGTGCACCAGAGGCAGCGATATGATTATTTAAAAATGACTTGTACACCAATTCAATCATTCAATTACTTAAGTCATCTGTATAATCTTTTCATAGCACTCGTGCAAATGAATCGGGGTAAAACCGTATAATATGTGGTATCATAATTCCGATCTGAAATGATTCAATTGTGTATTAATTTGTTCATTTGATTTACCCCTTCCTTTTAATCCCTAGTTTTTACGTCAACGTGAATCTATAATTGAGACAATAGTGTAGAAAAGAAGAAATTGCTTATAACAAGCAATTTCTTTTTTTTTTTTTTTTTTTTTTTCTTTTTTTTTCTATAATATTTTCTACCCCACTGAATGGGTATTTTTCAAGTTAAACTCAAAATAAATATTCGTCCGCATAACCTTTTTGATTTGAACAGGTCTAATTTTGTGCAAAACAGGAAAGGGTTAAAATTTCTATGTGGAAGTTATTTTATGGAGTTCCCGATCGGTCGGCCCACGATCAAATTTTACAAATTTCATTAAAATCAGATTAAAGTTTCTCTCGAGAATGTATTTTTCAGTATCCTTGACCTGGAATCAACAGAATCTGTTACCATATCGTTTGCACTATATAAACTTTTCAAATTTACCTTTGTCTTTTTAATACTGCAAACATGTCGGCAATACAGACATTCGTGAAAATTGATAAAGTGTTTAAATTGTTATTTCTTGTTTGTTTGTTTGTTTGGATGGATGGAATTAGAATAAGCCAATTTTTCTAGTTTGATTGATCTCTTTGACCGGTATGAAGGAGGTTGTTAACCCCTTCCCACTCAGTCCCTCCTTTTTACGCCCCTCAACAAACAGCTTTGGAAAACGTTGTGGATAATGAAGAATTTGCTGGATCAAGCAATTTCTTCATTATCCACAATGTTTTCTATCCAAAAAGGCGAAAAATTTAAAATTCCATTAACTTGAATGTGTCGTCGGCACATCCTTTCAATTTGGTCCGGTCTAAAATTCCACTGTGTTGGAATGGGTTGAAGAAGTACTAAAATATTGGATTCGACAGATCGCGAATGTCAATAAAAAATCGATAGTCAAAACAAATTATGCAACTGGACCGGAAGTGAACTTTGAACCCCAACAAAGTTCGTTATTTATTTATTCAAGCTGTAGTTACGACGTTTGGGTCTCTAAACAACCATTTTACTTTTTGTTACATATATCCGGCCATGAAAATTGCAAAAGAAACCTGTTCAATATCTAAGTCGACCTTCCTGTTGGAGGTCAGAGGGCATAGCCGGCAATCCATCAATTTAGAAATTACTGCAGATGTTGTTACGATGTTAAAGTAGTCTACGTATGGTGAGCTATATTCATCAAGCCACTGGGGAATTCTGCAACAGATTCGCTTACCGAAATGAGGACCATTCCTGTGTTATCTTTCCTTCGACCTGTTACTATAAAATCAGAGGTGTGCCAAATTGTACATTGGTCCGTTCACTTTATTACTTTTGTTTTTATCCTTGTTCAATATGGAAGTTGCTATTTTTTATTTGCTTTTTCCAGTTTGATTATAAATACAAAACTCCGTTCCCTAAAACATACTGACGAAAAAGCTTACTGGACTCTGCTTAACAAGGCTGATAATTCTAAAGAAGATATTGTACAAAAGGTTTCTTTGGAGACTTTTGCTGATCACTTTAAAAAACTTAATGCAATTGAATCTAATGATGATAAACATGAAATTGATAGTTCAAAGGTTGATGAGCACAATTTTATGCTCTATTCTTTAATAACTGAAGAAGAAGTACAAAAATGCTGTGGACAACTTAAACTTAATAAAGCTTGTTCTTCAGATCTAATATTGAACGAGTTCTTGAAGTACTCACAATCTAAAATGGTCACTGCTTATACTAAATTGTTTAATCTCATTTTTTCTTCGGGAATTGTACCCGAAGATTGGACTCCGGGTTTTATTTCTCCTATATATAAACGTAAGGGTGACAAAACAGACCCTGACAACTATAGAGGCATTACAATATTAAGTTGTTTTGGAAAATTATTTACGGCTGTTCTTAATAATAGATTAAATAACTATCTGGAAGATATGAATTTATTGTGTGAAGAGCAGGCTGGTTTTCGAAAGAAGTATGGAACAACTGATCACATATTTAATCTGAAATGTCTTATAGACTTGTATTTGTTTAGGGGGAAAAAACTTTTTTGCGCTTTCATTGATTACAAGAAAGCTTTTGATTCAGTAAACAGAAATTATCTTTGGCATAAACTACTGCAACACAATGTTGATGGTAAAATGTTAAAAGTAATTCACAAGTTGTATTCTCATGCAAAATCATGCGTTAGATTAGGTAATATGAAATCATCCTTTTTCTGCAGTAATGTAGGAGTACGTCAGGGCGAAAATTTGTCACCAATTCTATTTTCTTTGTTTCTTAATGATCTTACAGAATTTATTTCTCATGCTTTTGATGGACTTAAAAGTGTTTCTGAAATGGCCAATATTTTGTTAGGAAATGATGAACTGGAAGTTTTTTTTTAAGTTATATATTTTATTGTATGCTGATGATGCAGTAATATTAGCTGAATCAAAGGAAGAACTGCAATCTGCTTTGAATGCTATGTATCTCTATTGCAAAACTTGGGATCTTGAAGTTAACCCATCTAAAACGAAAATTACTATCTTTTGTAATAAAAATTTGATCACAATTTTTCTTTCATGTACAATGGACAAGCTATAGAAATAGTTGATAGCTTTGTTTATCTTGGAACACTTTTCTCATATAATGGTCGATTTTTACTTAATAACCAAAGAATGGTTGACCAGGCTCGTAAAGCAATGTTCTCTGTTATGAAAAAATCTCGTAGATTAGACTTACCAGTTGACCTGCAATTGCAACTTTTTGATAGCATGGTGATACCCATATTATTGTATGGCTTTGAAGAAACTGGCTTCGAAAATTCGAAGTAACTGGCTTCTTGAGAGGCTATGTACTCAGTTTTACAAGATAATTCTTAATGTCAAAAAGGCAACACCAAATCTGATTTTATACGGTGAACTAGGTCGTTACCCTATTGATATTTTGATTCAATCTAGAATGATAGGCTTCTGGCAAAGAATTATTAATGGCAAGAAAGATAAAATTTCCTATAAATTGTACAATATTTTATTAGAAATGCATAAAAATGACTTTTTCCATTCCAAATGGCTACTTCAAATAAAGGATTGTTTAACTAATACTGATTTTTTAAAATTATGGGATTCTCAACAAAACTTACCTTTGGGCTTAGCTAAAAGTGTTAAAGCAGAATGGGCAGAACAAGTCTTTCTCTCTCCTAAATGTCTCAAATATAGAATATTGAAAACTGACTTAGTCCTTGAACATTATTTTAAGCTTTTACCCAATGATTGGCAACTGCGCTTTGTCATTTTAGATGTCTGAATCACAAACTGCCAGTTGAATTTGGCAGGTTCTGGGGCACAGATAGGGATGATAGATTATGTGAGCTTTGTTCTGAACACGAACTTGGAGATGAGTATCAATACATTTTTGTTTGTAGTTATTTTGAGGACCTGAGACGTTTGTGTCTTCCTAGGGCTTTGTCACGACACACTAGTACTACTATTCAGTATAGAGATCTAATGAATACTAATGATATACAGCTTTTGTTTAAACTTGGAAAATTTTGTAAAGAAATTTTGAAAACACTGAAGGTCATATATAACCAGTAACCAGTAACCTGATAAATATGAATTTTGAAATGGTTTATGGTAATAAATGATTTTAACTCAACTCCTCTGAGGTGGACCAGTGATTTGAGCACAGTGGCCCCCAGACCCACATTTCTTATTATATTTTACAAGAGAATCTTAAATGGTTTAGTTTGATACTGTATATCTTTATTGTACATTCTATTGAAGTCTGGCCTGATGCCGCGTAGATACGCACGAGAGTGATTCCTTTGCGGATATATGTGGTGTTAGACCTTTTTTAATTAGTAGTGATTTTAAATGTAGTTATTGCTCTCTTTCTAAAAGCAAGATTTATTTGGTCTAAGACCATGTACTAACTTTTTATTATTTAAGTAATTGTATATGCCATTGTCATCTGCAGTTTATTTGAAATATGTAATATTGAGAGAAAAAAATCTTCTAGAGAGCTTGCTTATTAACTGGGGGCCTTATCTGCACTTCTTTTATTCATTCTTCATCATGTCCCTTTATTGTCGATGGTTAAATCTAGTCAGCTTCATTTGGAGCTTTCATCAAAACTTTTCACATGTTTTGTTAATTGTATTTGTTACCAGGTAACATGTTGACCTATACTCCGGTTAGGAGTCCTGGTCTTTGAATAAAAAACCTCAAAAACCTCAAAACCTCAAATCTCTCTATGGTGTAAATTTATGGTTCAGATATGATATAGAAATGTTTGGTTTTTTTTTTTTTGTTTCTTTGTTTGTTTGTTTTTTTTTTTTCAAGATGAAACGAATATTTCCAGCTCTAAAGTTTGCATTTTACAGCTGACCTGAAAACCAGACAGTAAAAAGAAACCAAGGATAAAGTCCAAGTAAAACACTGATAGGGACCAATGTATTTCTGGAGAGTATTCAAGAGAGATAACCCAAGAATGACCCTCATCGATCAGTCAAATATACAGCAAATCCTAGTTAACCAAAAACATTGGGGGAACGTTTCGGCTGATGCTAGTGAAGACCAGGATAAATTATTTGGAAGAAATGGAACGATGAACGCTCGACTTAGAAGGAAAACAAATGGAATGAACTTAATGTCTACGATGTCTTTATGTGAAAAAGAATCAAAGCTCATTTAATATTCTTTGCAATAACGCGGTGTCATCTACTACACATTAAACCTTTACTGTACACTCCCTGGTTTTTACGTCTATGCGATATTAAACTCCAGGAAATATTGTTGAAAACGAAGAAATTGCTTGTTAGAAGCAATTTTTTTCTATGGTTTCTTTTCAAATTGCACCAACCCTTAATTGTCGCCTGCAATGCCTTTCAAATTGGACCGGTAAAAAATTTGAAAAAGAGGAAAGGGTTTTCTTTGACAGAATCTTCAGCGCGATCGGCCCAAAACTATGGGATAAAACATCAGCTAGTCTCAGTCAATCACAATCCTTAGATATTTTCAAATGCAGACAGAAATCACTGTCCTGCAGAGATTTCGTCACACTGTTTTAAGTAGAAATATTATGCTTTCTACATTTTAATGAATATGTGTGTCCAGATATGCATTATATTTACGTTTATGCATTCTTTTCCACAAATGTGTACCATTTATATATACGCGCATGTGTTTGTGTGTGATACTGTTTTACCAATGTTCGATGTTGATGCGTACTGTTTCTTTTCTCGAAGGTCTAACTATAAATAAGTTAATAATAATGTTGTTGTTTGAATACATGTGAGGATGACTTAATGAGTAAACTTCGTTAAATAAAGACATAATTATCGTTATTATAGGAGGTTTTAATGTCTGCCACAGTATCTTATGCATCATTTTCTTCTATCTCTCTTTTTATTTACAGTGCCGTTGAATATGTGCCTTTCATAGAAATAGGCGTGTAATAAAATAATATTTATCTTTATCAAACTTTCATAAAAATTGTTTAATAGCCGCCTTAAAACTTAAACCAAAGCTCTTAACTTAAACTTTAACCAGGTATATATCTGAAAACACTGTGTTATAAGGACAATCATATTTGACTTATAGCCAGTTTTCATATTTGCGGTTTATAAATTTTTGAGTTTCTTGATTGCGTAAGCAGTATAGATCTCATTGTTATCGTGCTCATTTGAGTTTTAAAGCTAAAGACATAATGTTTCCAGCTTAGCTTTTACAACACCAATCTGCGGAGTTTGGTTCATCTTATTAATTTTTCCTTAAATATCTGGTCGTACGATGTTCTTTACAAAAATTGATTCTATTGAGACTCGCATATAGACCTATATGATCCAGTAATGAAATTTTTCTCTCTCCTATCGTATGTATTTGTGTTTGTTTGTTTGTTTGTTTTCGTTTTTGTTGTTGTTGTTGTTGTTTTGGGGGGTTTTTTTATCTTATAAGTGTTTAAATTCCAAAAGGTCAGGTTTTCATATCAATGTATTTATTTTATGTATTTCATGGTGTTCTACTGCTCTACTTAAAACAAGTCTGTAGCTGAAACCCTATTACATCATAGTTGTTCTTCTATGTGTTATGAAGATTTTAAGACTTTTTTATATATATATAAGCTCGACATTTTTTATTATTTTGTGGCCCTAAATCAAGTAAGCAGACAGCCTATGGTACTTTAGAATTGGGAGTCAAAGAATCATTCTTGATGATTGAAATTCCTTATGTTAATGTGCGGTCTTGTGACACGCATGTGATTAATTTTAAATTTGTAGACCTTTCTTTTTGATATAATTTTGTCATACAAAACTTTGTTTCCAAGGCCTGTTATTTGTTTCTTTTGTGATTGTCATGATGACTGAAAATACGTTACATGTTTTCGGTACCTATAAAATTCAAGGGTCATTATTGATAATTGACCAATCGCTGGCCCCGCCAACTTGTCGTCGGTTGGGTCTTCATTTTTTCAGTTCTTAATGCAGATACTGAAAACGGTTGCATTCGATGGCGTTTCTGAAATTATCTAAAAATTTGAGAACACATCCATAATTATAAATGGAAATCATATAAAGGGAAATAACAGATTCATTTCATCTTTACAAACCGGTAAAATGAATAAGGTAGATCGTGTAAGCAATGAACATATTCTTCGCGATTGTCAACTTAAAAGTTATTGTATTTGCCATTTTTTTGATTTATGCATTAGTTTAATTACATGCCTATTGCACTTAAACAAATTTATTTTGACCATGTATAAAGGTGGGAATAAGCCCCAAAATGAAGCGAGTATTTACAGAGCAATAACTCTCTCGTCTTCAATTTTGAAACTTGATTTAATCAAACATTTTCCCCTATCTGTAATTAAATTGCTATATTCCCTACAAGGCGGATTTCAACTTGAATATGAACAGTGCTGGGACCTCATTCGTACTAAAAGAAAGTAAACAATTTTGTAACTCTAAATAAGCAAATTATCTAGTTGCTTCTTAGTTGCTCGCCAGGCGCCATATATTACATCTATTAACCTCATTGCTTCCCTGCAATGTACCTGCCAGAGGGAGGGTGTCTTGTTTAAATTGATACTCTAATTAACTTACAAATTCGAAGTAACTTTGTGCGTGTGTGTGTGTTTTTCCAAATTAGTTTGCTAAGTTTATATGCACCATCTTTTGCAGACGTCATGAATTTTTGGGGTTTATCGGCGTATACTATGCAGTCGATGTAAAATGTCTGCCATAAATATTCAAGTCTTTGGATGTATCATTATAACCCGTCACAATATTTTGCCGTTTTCAATAAATACGAAAAATCTTTCAAGCATAAATCACAGCCATCGTTTGTTGAAAGACGTGTAATAAAAGAAAGGGAAAACATTACACATCTTGGTACTTTTTGTGATAAGTATTCTTCCAAAAAGCATTTTAAGATAATTGATCATAAGTTAGGAGGTTTTTTTTTTCGGTCTTGTATAAGATGGCCTGCGCCATTATGACCTGAACTCCCTCCCTAGTTAAAAGATTTATAAGTCAATCGTTTTACCGAGAGTCCTTTATAAAGCAAATTATTGGCGTCCCTTTCCAATCGAGATAGCTGGACCCTTCAGAGAACACACAGACTTAGTTTGAGTAGAAATCTAGGAACAACGCCAGAGTTCAAAAACTGATAAGGTCATTGCATTTACAAGCTAGTATTTAATTTAGAAAACTGAATTTTCTTAGATAGGAAATATGTGGTTAAGTACCAATTTCTGTACCGCAATTGTGCATTTTTTTATTGCTTTTCGTCTGAAAGCTTTACATCTTGAACAGCCAATATTCTGAATACATTTGATTTATTGCACTTTTTAGACTATTCAGAACGCATTCCAGGTTTCCTTCTTAATACAAATGGTAAAGGATTGTTCCTTCAAAAATAACGTACATTTGTATATAGATTACTTGAATGAATGGGAACCAAGAACACATTCATCCGATTTTGTATTGTACACTTACCGATCTCCACCATAGATGATTGCCCTTAATAAATCGCACCTGTACAATGGTTGTTTTTCAGTGGCACAATTAATCGCCTATCTGGCTGTAATTGATAAGTGTTGTTCCAAATGCGGAAGATACTATATCGAGTGTGACAAAACAAACCTGTACTTGGGGTTATAGCGTACAGCAATTTCGGAATGCTTACTGTCGGACTGTATTCTGCTATTTTGACCCTATAGTAGGCATCTTCTTGACCTCACTAAGTGATGGTTTATTTATAAAGGCATCTTTGGACTAAACCCAAATCTGTGTCGTCTTCGATGCGAAAGGCATATCATATCTTTTCACAAAGTTCCAAAACGTCAGCATATTATTTTGTGCCAATTCAGCTCCATGAGATAATTGATATATATTACTAATGTGTTAAGATATTTTACGACTTTCTTTAACTTGCAGTAGCATACGACAGGTAGGGAAAAACTCTTCTTTTTACGAATCCATGACATATCGATGGACATCGCGAAACAATTGTAACTGCCTTTATGTTTATAGGCAGATACAACTGTTTCGCGCTGAACTATCTATATGTCATTAGCTTTCTGTTAACCCGCTTACAGGTATCCCTGTTATGTCTCTCTTTTTTAGCTAATTAAACAAAGCGTCAGCTTTGATAGCTTAAGTTAACAGACAAAATTTTGAGGTCCTCTCAGAGTTAAATGAGTGCAGGCTGCACCACTAAATCCATTGAATGCCAACTCCACAAAAAGTAGTTCTTATGTAATTAAGGAGTATTGCAAACTGTATTCAAATTGTATAGAACTCTTTCAAAAGCATACTGTTTTACCCATTCCAACCCAATTCCGCTTTTTAAGCATCTCAAGAAAAAAGTTTTGGAAAACATTGTGGACGATGAAGAAATTGCTTGTTAAAAGCAATTTCTTCATTTCCACAATGTTTTTCTACCCAACAAGGGAAAAATTTTCTATCATGATAACCTTTAGCAAAGAATATTACTTAACAAAACTATTCTTCGCTAGCTTACAGTACTTTCAGTACTTTGATTATTTCGATAGAAGCGTCATACTGGGATGTACTGCAGATATAAACCGACGTCTTTATACCCAAAATATTCTTTACTGCTTTACCTTTTGCTATGTTTCTTTGTGCTAAATCTAGTTATATTTTGTATATTTTGTGCACACTTTTGGTTTCATACTCTTCACAAAATAGCGGATATTTTTTACTTTGTCAAGCTATTAAAAATTCAAATTTTTGGATATGCTTATCATAACTTTATACGGGTACGTCATTGATCACTTCTAAATTCGCTTTACACGCAGAATAAAAGAAAGAGGGATGACATGTTGAATTTAACAACGGGCGAAATTCCGGTTATTTTGACTTAAGGCGTGCAGAGTTTCGAGCATTTTGTCGGATGAAGATGCCTTATACGTATTCAATACTATCCGTAGTTCAATAACTTTGCTCGGTCTCTAAAGAAAGCCTGAAAACACACCTTTCTATAAAAAATCTATTGAAATAAGCTGTCAATTGGACAATCACGGCTGTCAATCAAGGAATCAAGGGTGGATAATCGTGAACCTAAGTGTGATGAGCAGCTGGAGTTTCGGAAAGGATGTAGTGGTAGTATTGGTGAGATCTTAACTATGCATCCATTGTTTGGTGCTTCAGTCGCCGCGATATGACTGAAATACTTTTAAAAGTGGCGTTTAGCCCTATTCAAACAAACAAAAATGCGTGAGCCATAATTGTTTGAATGGATGTTTATTTCCTCTTTATATATATATATGACTTTTATCATTATCATATTGTGTTACAGAAATCTCTGAATGTCTTTTTTTCGATTGGCGGTAAATTTGTAGAGGTCCATGCCATGAGTAGGTGTGGCAAAACTTGGGTCCCAAGGTCCCTGCGTTATTTTTCAAGGTGACCGGTCAACTCGGCCCATTTTTAACCCGACCAATCGGCAACTCGGCCCATCGTATAACTCGTATAACTATATATGTTATATAGTGATGTGTGTAAAATTTCATTATGGACTTTTTTTAAAGAGAAAAGAATTTTTATTTTAATCTTTTCCTTATTTTTTGGATACATTAATGAGTAATGATAAATAAATAAACAAATTTTATCCATCACCAATCAGTTGTTAGAAAAACCTTTCTAGATCGTTGTAGATTAAAATGTACTTTGAAAAAACACAATAATTTTTAAAATCGATGCAATTCAAAAAAATGTTTACGTTTCTATATTACAACAATAATGAAAAATAAGTTTTATAATAATAGTTGTACAATAGTTTCAAATATATTACACAATATACTTGCATTACTAAATTGACCGGGCCGAGTTGACCGTGCCGAGTTATTCAATGGGCCGAGTTGACTGGTAACCTTTTTCAACGTAATTAAAATTAGGCAATTTATTAGTAGAATATCACCCCACCCATCTCCGCAAGTATACTTAAAATAAGATCCACAAAAATTGTCCCCATTTTCGGGCGTATTTCTTTTCTTTCCAGTATACCACAAGCGTGGTAATATATGTTAACGATGTAAGAATCAATACAATGACAGTGCTGCACATTCACATTTTAATAAACGAATTAGCCAAGGCAAACGAAAAGGCAGGAAAATATGGATATGCGCCATAAAAAAACAATTCGATAGTATTACATGCAGTTACAGCAATATTATCTGACACGTGTATATAACTATCAAGTGTTTCTAGATGAAGGACAAAGAACATATAGGCTACATAGGGATTAAGACGAGTAAAAGGTATATATGAAAAGGAAGAATGTGGAGAAATGATAAGGAGAAAATTATATATAGATCAATATAATCGTTAGGAGAAAAGTGTAGGGTTTAATTTTCGTTCGTGCGACCAAGGCCTTGAAATCATGGGTAAAAAAAAAATTAAAAAAACCTCCGACGATCTGACCACACGGTTTGTCAAACCTTCTAGTCTATAAAGTATCTATCAAACCTTCTAGTCTATAAAGTATCTAGACTAAACGCCTAATAATCAAAGTACTACAAAAGTGTTTTTTCAAAACACAGCTTAAAAATGTGGAAATCTGAAGAATACTGTACATTTAGCTTCAACTGGGAGTGTAATCATGATCCTGGCTATTTGGTGTCCTATTCTATCGTAAAGGAAATGGAAGAGTGGTAGGTTATCTCAATCGGACGACTGCTAAGCCTAAATATCCACGGACCACTCCCCTGTTCTAGCTTGTAGACTTTTGGGAGAATCACGATTGTGTGTTGGGCTAGCTCAATTGTTAGAACTGTACTGCCTGTGTTGAGCTAGGGGCCCATGCCTTAGACGGTAGCGCCTTTATTTGTGGCAGAGGGAAAATGCTGGGTTTGGCAAATTTGGTTTGGAATGGAATAGTATTGATACATCTTGCCTGGTTTAAAGAGATTCTTCAATGGATAGAAATCAGGATTAGATGTCCATATTGCCCCCCTTTTTAGAGTGGCTATTATACTGTTCAGGGTCTTGGTTTCAAGGTCAACACCAGGTGAACCTTTTAATCGCAATCCCAGTGAAATTTTTGACTGGTCTAAATTGAAATGAGTTGCTTATGACAATTTAAAGTTTATAAAATTTAGATTTTTATGTCACCAAATGTCAGTTTGGCTGACATTTTGTCGTCATATGGGTGTGTTGTGGGTATGTTATTGGTGTGTTAAGGGTTCTGGTAGTGGGTTTGTCTGTTAAGGGTTTTGGTAGTGGGTTTGTCTAACTTCTAAACTCTAGATAGAAGGAGTGATACAAATCTTATTATGTTGTTCCTCTTCTTGACAGTAATCCTTCACATTGTTTTGAAGAAATCTATTTTGAAGTTCCAAAGAGTACCCACAACATGATAGAGTTTTATGGAACAAGAATTAAGTTTAAATTTCAAAATAGACTGGAGCAGGAACCCCTTGACTCTGGAATTTATCCTTATCATAAGGGCCAGTCAAAATAACACGACTATTTAGACTAACAAATAGTTCTATTATTTTCAATACCTTTCATTTTATTCCTGTTTGTTTTACTTTGTGAAATTGTTTCCATTCAGTTATAGTGTTTGAATTAATGGTTTCAAAAATAAACATACATGTTTTACTTTCAATGCTTTTCAAGTGTAGTAATTTTTCATAAATATTTTCCAATACAATTTTTGGTCAAAGGGAGATAAATAGAAGTTAACTGGTTACCCCCCCCCCTCTTTTATTGTATATCAGTAAACATGTCTTTTCTAAATGGTACCTACTGAATAATTTCCAGTGCAATTTATGGTGTTATGTCCCTGTGATATAAATCTCAAATAATACTTGTGGATAAAGAAGAAATTTCTTACTTCAATCCTAGTGAATAATTGAATTTCACATTAAATCCACTTTAAATTGTCGTTTGTAAAACCTTTCAATTTTGACTGTCTATAATTGCAAATCAGGAAAGGGTAAAGAATCTATAATGCAACATTAAATGCTGGTCGTAACTCATCAATCTATGCCAATTTTTACCTCTCTTTTTAGCTTCAGTTTTGAAGAGAATATAACCAGATGGAATCTCACTTCATTTTTAATAACATTTCCATAAACCTAAAGACATGTTTTTATGGTCACAGCTAAAAGTTAAAAAGATATGGTTTATAGTCTTTTTCTTAGCCTAGGGTATTCAAGCGACTTTACACTTTAATAATCCCGATCATTGAATTGCAAGTTAGCTGTTAACATACGGCATACATGGTAGCCACAGTACATTAGCTTACAACGCTAATTTTAGACTGGTTTAACTTGAAAAGAGTTGCTGATGATTTTAAGTTCATGGAATTTTATACATGTATTTTCAATTCTGTCCCTCTGTCTGCGAGCAGTAAATTTAATGCTAAAACTTAACATTTTGCTGTATGTAAACACCATAGAGTATTATATTGCTAATATTTGGGACAAAGATTTGTTGCATTAATAGGCATTTGTTTTTAGTAAGATCAGAGTCATCCATCAATCAGGGTCACTTATCAAGTTCATTAGTTTTGTAAAGTTAATGCAAAAATGAACAGTTTTCTCTAATTCAAACACCTTTCAAGATACACCAATCATATATTGAGTAAGTTTCCTGGCATTAAAGGGCATCTGTTGGTTGTAATTTCAAGGTCATCTGCAAAGGTGAATGATGAAGGTCAACTGTATGCAAAAAAAAAAAAATATTTTACATTATTAAAAGACATTTCAAGATACATGACATAGGTTCCTTGAATTGAGAGGCATCAATTGGTTGTAAAGGTCTAGATGATCTGACAAGTTAAGGTCAATTATGAAGGTCAACTTTTGGCAAAATCTAATATTTTTCTAATATTGAAACACCTTTCAAGATACATGGCATATGTTCCAAACATTTATAGGCATCAGTTGATTGTAAGGTGAATGTCAACATCATTTATGAAGATCAACATATTGCAAAACCTAACATTTTGCTGTTACTCAAACATGTTTCAAGATAAATGGACTCAAATTTGGAATGATGTAGGTTGTTTGCATTGATAAGCATCATTTTGTTAGCTCCGCTGTTTTCAGAGAAAACCTGAGGTATTGCAATAGCCCTGTTGTCATTCTTGTTGTTGTCGTCGTCTGCGTGCAAAAACTTTGACATTTTCTGATATCTCTGGTTCTACTAGAGGCATTCTCTTTAAACTTGGCACACTTGTTCACTATCAAAAGAGAAACCTATACTATCAAGGGGGATAACTCTAGATGCATTTTGTCCACTATACAGCACCCAACAGCCGAGCGTAGGCACCCGTAGGCGGTGCTCTTGTTGTAATTTTAAGGTCATTATTCCAGGTCAAGGTCACTTATCAAGGTCAACTTAGTGCAAAACTTAACATTTTTCTGTCATTCAAATACCTTTCACAGTTATATAACATGGCTCATACATGTATTTGAGATGTATGTCCCTTTGCATTGATAGGTATCTGTTGATTGTAAGGTTTATGTCATTGATCAAGGTCTCTAATCAAATTAGTTTATACTGATTTACTTTTTTGATTGCGACTAAAGCTTTAACCCATTCCAACAACACAGAAACGCTTTTGGAAGCCCCCCCCAAGAAAATAATTTGGAAAATATTGTGGAAAAATGAAGACATTGCTTGTTACAAGCTATTTCTTCATTTTACACAATGTTTTCTACCCCAAAAGTAAAAGAATCCAATATTTCTTAAGCTTTAAATTGTTGTCTCCAACTCCTTTGAATTTGGACCAGTCTAAAGTTTTACCGACTTGTAATGGGTTAAGTTTATAGAGCAGCTCTCAAAAACACTCATAATCCAAGTGTTTTCCTCTCCCTGAAAAGAGAGGCAGTGACTTAAACCTACTGCTAGCAAATTTTATAGCTGTGTGGACTTAGGCTGGCTATTAAGTGTCTTTCCCATGAACACATCCTGATGACGATGGGTCACAAACCAGTGACCTTTAGATCACTAGTCTAGCACCTTTAACACTCTGCCAGCAAGGCAGTCAAATTCAAGGCCACTTTTCAAAAAAAGGCTGTGATGTGGGCATGGTGTTTCAGAAACACAGCTTGCTTTCAACTTTCAACATTTTCCACAATATTTTCCCATTTGTTTTTCTAGAGGGGCATCACAAAGTAATGGAGTTGATTAAGAGAAACAAAGCAAAGGAAAAATGGCTGCTAACAATAAATCTGTTTTTAAACAACAAAATTTTAAGCAAGTCCAAATTTCAAGAAGATGCAGATCTCAATTTAGAGTGATCTGAAATTGGGAAACAAGTATAGTTGAGATAGAATCCCAGTTAGAAAAGAAGATTCTGCTTGATAAAAACAATTAACACAGCCATTTATCAAAGCTTTGTAATGTTCCTTTAGTACTTCAAAATGCGGGATTATGTTGTCATTGGTTAAACCATTGTCAGACAATAAAATTTTAAACAGGTCAAAATTCAAAGAAGTTACAGACAACGATTTCTATAAGGTTGAATTCAAAAACCAATTTATCTTATAGGATAGAAAACATTTAAACCTTTCCTGTTCACTCCCTGGTTTTTACGTCCCTTGGATTATATAATTGAGAAAATATTGTAGAAAAAGAAAAAAATGATTGTAACGGGCAATTTCTTCTTTTTCCACAATAGTTTCTACCCTACTGAATGTTGTTTTTTTCCCAAATTAAATCCTCTTTGATTTTTCATCTGCAAAATCTTTGAATTTTGACAGGTTCTAAAATTTTGAAAAACAGGAATGGGTTAAGACAGTGAGTACAAATATAGTGTTTGTCACAAGCAATTTCTTCATTAGCCAGAATGTTTCTATTCGAGGAGTGTAAAAATTGGGATGGTGTGGGAATGGATTTTTTTTTTAAAAAACCACTTTGTCAAATTTACATCACATTTTTTTTTAGAGCTCTCAGAGAAACTCTCTAATTCTCTGTATATTTTCATCAATATATTCCCATTCTCAGAGAATAATTTCTTCGTTGTGAAATTCAAAAGATCATTGGTCTTATAGGAATAAAGCATTGTAGCCAATGAAGAAAATGATTTTTATAAGTAATTTCATCAATATTTAAAATATTTTCAAAAGCTTGTTTTGGATGGGCGTAAAAAACAGGATTGTGCTTGAACGGGTTATTTTCTTCCTTATCAACCATTATATAAAATTTACAACACACTTTTTCAAGCACTCAAACACACATTGTAATGCTTTACGATATTTCCATCAATATTAACCTTTGTCATGCTGAACCTTGAATATTTTGGTTTTGGCAGGAGGTGTAGACAAAGATCAGCCTGCACATAAGTGCAGTCTGATCTTAGTCTACACCTCCTGTATGAGCTTTTCTTGCCAGAGTTGTTTATGAAAATAATTTTCAGAACAAGTTTTAAGTATTGAACAACAAGTAGTACAAGTGCTTTCAGCCCTTTGATTTAAATTCAATTCCAAAGTTGATTTTATTCGGCATGACAAGGTTCAACTTATTCAAATTGTACTAGGGCAGACACTCTGAGGCTCAGGCTCGATTTCTTCATAGGCAGGTCACCTCTCTTTACTCCACAGGACATCATCAATTCCAGAGCTCCTCCCATCGAGTCCAAAATTAGACTGTAACACAAATGAAGAACAGCCAGCAGCACCAGAACTTAGAATAATTTGTAAACCCTACAATTGTGTCAAAGTACATGGAATAGATGTAATAAGTGACGCTAGAGTCATTGAAATCTACTCTGATATTGATGGCTATTTGAAAAGTTGTAGGGGAGAGGTTGTTGATGATATAGAATTAGATGACAGTGGACAAAAAAGCAATGTTGTTAACTGCAGATTTAGTCTTGATGAACCATTGAATAGTGTTTCACTGAAGGTTTGTACTTTTGACTCTAACTGGCTAATACCAGATAACAAAATTTAGACTGGTCCAAATTCAAAAGAAGCTGTGTACAATAGTTTTCAGTTTATATAACTTTAATATCAATGCTTTTTGGGTAAGAAAACATTGTGGAAAATGAAGAAATTGTTTGTAAGCAATTTCTTCATTTTCCACAATGTTTTCCAAAGTCTTTTTCTTAAGGGATGTAAAAAAAACCTTATCCTCATAACAATATATGTCCAAAATGCAACAATGTGATAACAAAAAGTGAGCAATTGAATAGGAAATATTGTGTTTTAGGGAGTACTGATAGTTTTAAGGAGTACCATCAATTGGTTTAAACTAATTTTTCTCCCTTACTGACAGTTTATAATCACATAACAAATAACACAAAATATATTTAATAGTTATAAATCAGGAATCTTGTAATAACTAGATTAATTTTCAGGGAAGGGGAAAAGTGAAAAACTGATATCTGTGTTATGGAGGTTTTCTATATTTGACAAATTAATCCATAGACATGCGCAACAAAATTTTAGACTGGTCCGAAATGAAAGGTATTGATGAAATTCTAAAAATGTTTGCCCTGATTTTGATAGGTTTTGATTTACCAGATTTGATAGGTTTTAATTTACCTGAGCATATGTTGACTAAATATCCATATAACCAATTACCAGAAGACAAAATTTTAGACAGGTCCATATAAAATAAATTGCAGACAACAATTTAAGGCTTATGAAATTCTAGACTTTTCAACCTTTTGGATGATAAATATTGGGTAAAATGAAGAAATTGCTTCATACAATCAATTTCTTCATTTTACACAATGTTTTCCCAATACTTTTACTAGATGGGTGTCAGAAAGTATGTAATGTAATAGGTTAATTGCATAGATTAATCATGTGGCTTAACCTACAAATAACTGACAAGCATGTGCTATGTATTGTGAGGTAAACACCTTCAAATTCTTTCAAACCTGCCATGCAGAGGGTATTTTCTGCATAATTTTTTTCTGTCGTCATTATCCTTGCCTGAAGAAAGATTAATGTTTTGTGTTAGTTTCATCTGCTTACTCTAAGAAATTCCTGGTAAGTTTATTACTGGTAAAGGGATAATATTACACAATAAATCTTTATATTCATTATCGGAAACAAATCTATAAACAAGTTCGTATGAAAAAAAAAACATGTCTAACTATTACAAATCAGTCTAATTTGTTTATTGATTTTTTGCTTTGAGAACAAAATGTAATAGTTATAGCTAATATATGGTTGTAGTTACAATTTCTGGTTTTGCAAACTACGATAGAAGTACTGCAAAATTGGACTTCACATTAGAAGGGAAATTCTAGTATTATCTGTAATCCATTTACCAGACAATAAAATTTCCAAATGGTCCAAATTAAATGATGTGGCATCCGACAACTCAAAGTTTATGAAATTTCAGATTTTTTCAAGTTTGGGTAGAAAACATTGTGAAAAATGAAGAAATTGCTTGGTTCAATGCAATTTCTACATGTTAAACAATGTTTTCTTTATTGTTTATCTCGAGGGGTGTCCAAAAGCGTCATAGTGTGGGAATGGGTTAATATACATGAAATGTTTTTTGTACAGGACCCACAACAACAACCTCTTAATTTAGGGATTTTTTTATGGGGATTATGATTCTATTGGGCCCTCCATGAATTTAGAAATAAAAGTCCCCACAGAATAACAGTGCAATATGGTTATTTAGGGATGTGTATTCCTCATGCTCTTCACTCTTAGGTTAACAAGTTCTGACCTGTTTTATCTGTTATTGTCAAGTTTGTAGGTTTAGATGAGAGGTCTACATTAAAGATACACAGTCTCCATTTAGCTCTTGTACAATGTATGGATACCAATACAGGCCATGAGGGTAGTATAGATCTAAACAGAGTCAGAAGTTACTTAAACAGTATGGGAGATGCTATACCAAATAATGCAAGAGACTTACTCAACTCTGTGGAACAGTTTCAACAGGTAGACAGAATCAATCTTGCTCGAGAAAACACCTTTATTAAGCGAACACTTTCATTATGTAACCACAATTAAAATCCCCTTTTCAAAATTGTAGCTCATATAAGAAGTGTTTGTTTTTGCTAAATGCTATATCGTTAATAAATCCAATGTTGTTTGAACTCATTATAATCACCTCAGTGAGACGATTCTAATCAGTTCCAACATCAAAGGATTTAGTCAGAGAATTTTGTTATAGCTTGTGTATGCAATTGGATCAATTCTTGCTATATAATACAGGAATTTGTTCTAAGGGATTGTTTTCTTAACCAATTCCCACACAGTGACGCCTTTTGACGCCATTCAAGAAAAGGAATTGGGAAAACATTGTGTAAAATGAAGAAATTGCTTGTGACAAGCAATTTATTCATTTTACACAATGTTTTCTGCCTAGAAAGTTGAAAAAATCTATATTTCATAAACTTTAAATTGTTGTCTGTGTCTCCTTTCAATTTGGACCAGTCTAAATTTTTGTTGTGTGGGAATGGGTTAAAGCAACGACTTTTTGTTCATCCCATGAGTGGTGGCTGAATACAAGATTTATTGTATGCCTTTCCTATTGCTTAATGATCCATACAGTTAGTAAAATTTTTCTGCAATTTTCAGTTATCAAAGTAATATTTGTAGTAACAAGCTTTGTAAACAGTTACCCTTTTCTTTATCCAAAGGGTAACACTATGTTACAATATCAATCCTTCATCCCACTTTCTATCCATGAACTCATTACTAGAAAAAATCAGTTCATTCAGGCCTATGAAGCAATATAGGCTTTCAAGCATCTGTTGTCATTTTTGTAGAGCCCCCTTGAGGTGAGCAAAACATAGTTGTCACAACCACAAGTCAGTGTATGTACATTAGTGCGTCATTCTGTTCGCACTTGTTCGAACTTGTCCAGAGAATATCTCCTACATTTAAAGATAGATTTCGGAATAACCCGGCGGGCACAATTGTTCTTCATCATGAGTACATTTGCAATTTGAATAGCCCCAAGGTCAAGATCACGGCTCAAGGTTTAACTTTAAAATTGAGCACCTCTAGCATTTTTGGATGGATTTCAAGCACAATTGTTCATGATCATGAGATATGCCATTTGAAACAATTCTTAGTTTGACTATTTGAAGAAAAGGGGGGCTATTCCAAACAGGGATATCTTTAAAAATCTTCTTCCCCCCAAAATAAGGCGTAATATATAATGGTTTGTATCAATACCCATTGAAACTTGAAGAATATACTTAATAGAATTTCCGTATTCTGAAAATTAGCCCTTTTCTGTGCTATCTCAGTTTTTAATAGGAATAAAGAGGAAGCTATTAATGGCATATCTGTCTTCCTCAAGTGAGAACTTATGAACCATAAAAGAGCCTTCAGGGATATGGCTGCCTTGCTTGGTTGTGGTCCTTGAATCTTGGTTTAATTGGATCACACCTGAGAATGATTAAAAGATTCTAATAGACTTTACTGTTTCATGAGAGGACTTTAGTCTTAACCTATATGTATTTTGACAAAACATGAATTATAAAAAGCAGTGTATAGCAGTAGAATTTTAAGGGGAGGGAAATATTGGTAAATATTTCTTACTTACATAACATGTAAAACTGGCCACATAATACAAGTATTTTGTACCTGAATAATTTTTCAGACACAGATGTTGGGGTTGTCATCTATTCAGGCAGCCCTATCAAGCTCAAAGCCACAAAATGGTCAAGCTGAAGGACTAGACTTATTAGCTGGACTTTTATCAAAGTTTACATCCATGAATATGTCGGCAAATGCATCATCAAGGTCTAGAACAAATGGTATTCAAGTTGCTTTGGACAAACCAAGGATAGATAGTATTCATCAAACTGACAATATGGATTGTGCATTTAGTCCTTTAGACAGACTTTTACAAAAATCACTAACCTCTGAAGATGAAGGTCATTTACAACAAAATAGACAGGGTGAAGGTCAGGATGATATGTACAAGATGTTACAGGGTATATGTGGTAGTGTTAGCGCAATCCGACAGAAATCACAGCAAGAAGAATCAATACAGACCAACAAGAAAAGGTACTAAATATTTTATTTGTGATGTCATCAATTGATCTTGGGCTTCTAGATTTTCTTGTGTTTGTCATACAAATATCATATTAAACTATCTTAACCAATTCCCACACAATGATGCTCTTTGAGGCCCCCTAAAACAATTTGTAAAACATTGTACAAAATGAAGAAATTGCTTGAAACAAGCAACTACTTAATTTTGTGCAATGCTTTCTACCCAGAAAGTTGAAAAAATCGAAAATTTCATGTCCTTGAAATTGTTGTTGCAAATCCTTTCAATTCAGACCAGTCTTAAATTTTGCTGTTTTGAAATTATTGACTGATAATATACAAGAAAACCTTAAGAAATACACTTTATGACCCTTGACACCATGTAGATAAATGAGGGGCATACAGTTTTGTTATGTTCTATTTGTTTGTCATATACAACTTTGATATTAGCTATATCTTTTGAAAGTTATGACTTGTAGAATGAATTGTCTTTAAATATTTAGATATTTATTGTTTAATATTGGTTACTTTTTAGGTTACCTGACAGAAAGTCATGGTGACCTATTGCCATGGTGTTTTGTCTGTCGTGCGTGTTGCTTTGTGTGTTAACTTTTTACATTTTTCGACTTCTTCTTAAGAACCCTTGGATGGACTTCAACTAAACTTTGCAGGAAGCATCTTTATGGGAAGGTGCTTCAGATTTGTACACATTGTGGATTTATCTCCCTTTTAGGCCCCATAAGGGACCAAAAAGGGTCCATCTTTAAAAATCTTCTTGTTATGAATCAGCTGTCAGATTAGATTCACATTTCGTATTTAGAGTCTTCAGGGTAAGGATTATCAAGTTTGTACAAGAAAAAAGAAATGTTTCAAGAAATGGCCTTGCTGGGGGGTGGGGAGTCAAAGGTTGGTGGGGTACATAAGCTTACATAATGACTTTGAAAATCTTTTTCTACCAAAGATTTGGTAATCAAAAGACCAGCAGCTCTAATATTTGGTATGTGGATCATCTAGTTGACCTCTATCAATATTGTATAAATCATAACCCCAGCGTCAAATTAGCCCGTTCTCAGACGTCACAAGTTTAACATAGGCTTATATAATGAAAATTTAAAAAATCTAGAGGGCCTAGAGCTTTTGTATTTGGTACGTAGCATCATCTGGTGGATTTCTATTAAGATTGTATAAATCATGGTTAAAGAGACTTAGCTCATTCCAAACCATCACAAGTTAAACATAGGCTTATATAGTGAAAAGTTTAAAAATCTTCTTCTCCAAAACAGGAGGGGCTAGAGCTTTGATATTTGATATGTAGCATTATCTGGTGGATTTCTATCAAGATTGTATAAATAATGGCCCAAGAGACAGAATTAGCCCATTCCTGGACATCACAAGTTTTACAAAAGGCTTATATAGTTACATTTTTCAAAATCTTCTCCCAGACAGGAGGGCGAAGAACTTTGATATTTGACATACAACATCATCTTGTGGACCTCTGTCAAGATTGTACAAATTATTACCCCAGGATTAAAATCAGCCCAATTACGGATGTCACAAGTTTAACATAGGCTTATATAGTGAAAACTTTAAAAATCTTCTCTCAAACAGATTGGCTTTGATATTTGGTATGTAGCATCATCTGATGGATCTCTATCAATATTGTATGAATGTAGCATAATTTGGTGGACTTATATCTGTTATTGTGCTCTTTGGACTCAAATGACCATTAAGGCCCTGTGGGCCTCTTGTTTTCACAGTGAATTGTACGAAAAATTAACCCCTTTAACACTGACCTTTTTGAAAATCATTTTTGTCAGGGCTTGTTATATATCAATTGCACATTCCTTGTGTAAAGCCCTTTCTGTTGACAATGACCAAGCTCATGAAGAAACCTTATGAATGTCAAATTAATGCATAATAAAAACATTAACATTGAGCACACATTATGAACGGTTGGCGATAGAGCCCTTACATGCTAATTCCTTGGTAGAAGTCCTCTGTCCTTTCAAAAGTGCAAGGTCATTTTGCAAGTTCAAGGTCACTGTTGAGGTTAGCTTAATGCAGATAGAAAAATGAAGTGACTCAAACCTAGAAAAATGAAGTGACTCAAACCTCTATACAGTCAACCTTACTCAAGTAACCACCTTTATTAAGCTACTACTTCCAATAAGCGACTGCAATTAACATCCCTTTGCCAAAATCAAAAGCCCTCATGAAAATGTGGATGTATTTGCTAAAAACATATCATACCTAAATGCAGTGTTGTTGGAACTCATTTGAATACCCTCAGTTAGAAGATTTAGCGTGATTTTTGTACATCTTGTACATATGCAACCTAATCAGTCCTTCATCTAGGCATCTAAAGGTGTCATTGTGTGGGAATGCGTTAATACAAGATTTACTGTATATGCAAATTCCTACTTGGAATTGATTCTTTATTACAAAGTTCATATGTCAAGGCCACTTCATGAGGTAGTTTGTGCTTGATTAGTGTCCTATCATGATCGTGTCTTTTTCTTTACAGTGAAGAGAAACAAGAAAAACTAACAGACAATCCTGAAGCCCAAGGATCACCAGAGTTACCAGACATGAACAAGGTTATCGAACAGACTGTGTCACAAGAATTTGAGAAATGTGAACAAAGACTTAAAGAATATGTTGACACCAGTCTGGTTGCTATGGAAACAAGAATGAATTCGAAACTAGACAAAATGATTGAACTTTTGAGTAAATCTAGTGAGTCATGATAATAGGCTGTCTATAGTGGTGTAAGTCTATCAAACTCTTTCCCATGAATGTTTTTTTTTAAATCCAGTATTCTATGCTTTTTATTAAAGAAAAATGTTGTAAAAATTTGTTATTTCCCCACAATGGTTTCTATACCCCTACATACATAGTACAAACATAGTACAAACATAGTATACTGGGGTCAGTTCGTCAGTTGCCCAGTCAGTCAAATGTATGAAGGATTAATGACTTATTTAACCCGATTCACTTGGAAAATGCTTGTCCAGATAAGTCCACCTATAGTGTCAGTCTGATTTGCTTGATACTTGGCAGAAGTGTTCACTAGGAGTTGAAAATGTGAAAGAAGCGACTTTTAGCTCATCTGTTTTCGGAAAAAAACCAAAGTATTGCCTTGGTGTCATTGTCGTCGTTGTGCGAAAACTTGACATTTTGTGATATCTCTGGTTCTACTAAAGGCATTCACTTGAAACTTGGCACACTTGTACACTATCAGAAGAACAACCTATACTATCAAGGGGGATCACTCTAGATGCATTTTGTGCTGTTATCCACTATCCAGCATCCAATACCCGAGTATAGGCACCAGTAGGCAGTGCTCTTCTTAACACGCGGGTTCGATTCCCGACGGCGGCACTCATCCTTTCCGACTATTTGTCTCTCACCAATGGGTCTATAATCGTAGACATATGTGGGATAGCAGCTGGAGGCTAGGAAAGGATGTAATGGTAGTACTGGTGTGAGAAATACCAGGATTCCATTGTTAGGTGTTCCAGCCGCCGCGATATAACTGAAAGATTGTTGAAAGCGGCGTAAAACCCAATTCAAACAAACAAATCAAATCTTCTTAAAACTTCTATCGAGAATTAATGAGTTGTTGCCCCTGATTTGCCTTAAAATGAGTTAGCCTTGAGGATTACAGAATATTTACCACTGATTCAAGGATAATGATTATGGAACTATTGCCTCTAAATTGGTTGCTTGGTGATTGCCCCTGTGACATTCTAGTTCTCTGTCTACATTGATATAATATACATGAGGGCATGGTTTAATACTCAGCCAACGAGATACCTACCTCAATATGATATTCTCTTTCTGTCTGACATCCTGTCTATACTTCATTACAATCGACCAATCACTGGTCCCGCCCCTTACTCTTTTTGCCCCGCCCATCGAGTCCAACAGGAAGTCCCACTTCGATTTTTAACGGGGTTACTTTGCAACCTTTATGACAAGTAGCATGTAACGAAAGAGTAAAATGGTAGGTTGGCGACCTAAACGTCGTAACTACAGCTTAAATAAGCTGTAGCTACGACGTTTTAGTCGCCAAACCAACAAAAAAGGTTAACAAAAATCACGGCCAATGTCGGAGTTGAAAGCTCAGGTCTGGGCTGAATAAATGATTTGATTGGTCTGTTGATTCTTTGATTGACAGCCGCGATTGGTCAATTATCACACGCCAATCCAACTGACTGTCTGTCCTCTGTGCACAACTCCTCGTACAGTTCCAATGGAAATGAAACCTAAAACTTACCGCAATGAATCACTACGATGTCAAGTTTTGCATGAAACAAACATAATTTTCTCTCTCAAGTCGTTTCGGATTTATCAGCCCTTGACTGAATTGTAAGCAAAAAAGCTTAAAATTGCAATATTTTTAATTGTGCGCAACTCCTCTTATAGTTTCAATAGAAAGGAACTGAAACTTGCCACAATAAATCTCTTTGATGTCAAGGTGTGCATGCAAAATAAATTTAGATGCATCATGACTTTTAGGAATTATATTGCTTGTTTCTTCTTTTCTCACAATGTTTTCTATCATATATGACACATATTTTCCCAATTAAACAATATAATGAATTATTGTCTGCTTCTTCTTTCAATTTGGACCAGTCTCAAAATTTACCGTCTGGTAATGGATTTAATGAAGGCTTTATTCAGGTCTGGGGAGTTTTATTTCATCAACACCTCTTGTGTGATCTAGACGTTAAAATGGCGATTTTCAGGACCTCTGTCATTTGATTTTTTACATGATACTGATCATGACTGATTAAAATAAGGCCGTTTAATATCGAAGTTGAACTTCCTGTCGGAGTAAGTAAGCGGGGTTAGCGATCCATCAATTGATAAATCGTTGATAGATCGGAGGGCGAGGCCATCAAACACCGGAAATGATGTAGGTTATGGGAATGTCGGAATTTTAATCCAAGTGAAGATTTGGCACCCCGTTGACAATACAGAGTCATAATAATCATAAAGTGTAGGTTAAGTAAAAAGAGAATTGGAGTTATTGATTTGCATTAATGCCATCTAAATATCAGCTTTATGTGACACAAGCTGTTTTCTTTGGTCGTTGGAATGGGGTTTAACGCAGCTTTTAACAGTATTTCAGCCCTGTCTCGGCGGCTGGAGCACCTAGTCGTAGATTCCTTGTTATTCTCACACCAGTACTACCACTATATCCTTTCCGAGCCTCCAGCTACTCATTCCAATTAGATTTACGATTATCTTCCCACTGGTGGGAGACGAACGTCGATAAGAAGCCCATAAATTGCACGCGCTTCTTTGACATAAAGATGTTTGCCGGTAGTCCAATAAGAAAGAGTTTACAAAAGATAATTGATGAACACATGCAAAATGATACAAGATTACGATCATTCTGCCTGTGGTTTGACACAGGAAATGTCCAGCACTATCAAGCACGTTAACAGCCGAGCGTTGGCATCCGTTTGTGAATCTCTCTTTTTTCTGTTGTTTCTTTCTTTTTTTTTCCAATTCTACATCTTTGTTGCCACCAGTAAAACTATGCCAGCTTGACTTAGGTATTGATCGACGTTTTTAGGTCACCTGACCGAATGGTCATGGTGACTTATTGCAATCACCGTTTGTCGTCCGTCGTCCGTTAACTTTTAAACATTTTCATCTTCTTCTCAAGAACTACTGGCCGGATTTCAACCAAACTTGGTAGAAAGCATCATTGGGGGATGCCAATTCAAGTTTGTGAAAATAGGGGTTCTGGGGGTCAAAGGGGCCCAAATAGGGGGCAAAAAGGGGTAATTTTTGGTACTTCTTTAAAAATCTTCTTCTAATAAACCGTTTATGCCAGAGCTTAAATATTTTGTGAGCATGACAACTAGGACAGGTATATTATAAATTGTGAAATTCATGCCCCTGGGGTCATGTATGGGGCCACACCCAGAGGTCAAAGTTCATCATGTTAAAAATTCACATTTTCACCTTCTTCTGATGAAGTAAAAAGCCAATTTCAAACAAACTTGGTGAAAAGCATCATTTGGTAATGGTTATTCGGATTTGTGAAAATTAAAAGGCTCGGGGGTCAGGGGGCCCTAAAATGGGGACCAAAAGGGGGTAATTTTTAGTAACTTTTAAATATTTCATCTTCTTCCCAAGAACTACTCGGGGGATTTCAACCAAACTTGGTAGAAAGCATCATTTGGGGATGCCAATTCAAGTTTGTGAAAATAGGGGTTCTGGGGATCAAAGGGGCCCAAATAGGGGGCAAAAAGGGGTAATTTTTGGTACTTCTTTAAAAATCTTTTTCTAATAAACCGTTAATGCTAGAGCTTAAATATTCTGTGTGCATGACAACTAGGACAGGTATATTATAAATTGTGAAATTCATGTCCCTGGGGTCATGTATGGGGCCACACCCAGAGGTCAAAGTTCATCATGTTAAAAATTCACATTTTCATCTTCTTCTGATGAAGTAAAAAGCCAATTTCAAACTAACTTGGTGAAAAGCATCATTGGGTACTGATTATACAGATTTGTGAAAATTAAAAGGCTGGAGGTCAGGGGGGCCTAAAATTGGGACCAAAAGGGGGTCAATTTTGGTAACTTTTAAACATTTTCATCTTCTTCTCAAGAACTACTGAGGGGATTTCAACCAAACTTGGTCGGAAGCATCATTGGGGAATGCCAATTCTATCTTGTGAAAAGAGGTTTGGGGGGCTTGGGGTAAAAGGGGCCCCAGTCGGGGGCAGAAAGGGGTAAATTTTTGTACTTCTTAAAAAATCTTTTTCTAATAAACCCTAAATCACTTGTCTTGATGCTCTTTTACTCAGGTGACCGTTAAGGCCCACTGGGCCTCTTGTTTAAATAGCTTTAGGTAGAAACATGTTACATAAAAGTAAAATTGTTGGTTGGTAGCATAAATGTCGTAACTACACCTTTAAGCTTTACGACTCGAAGTCGCAAAAAACTACAACAAAATACTCGCCGTATATGTCGGACTTAAAAGCTCATATTCGGTCTAAATAAATAATTTTATTGGTAAAATTATCGTTTGATTATTAGACGTCTAATGCAGACGGTGGACACTATACAAGGGGTGTTTACAGTTGCCCTCCTCGTAGCAAACAGAGATAAACAACAAAGACCAGATGAAATATGAATGGCAAAACTGAGCTATGTTACTGTTTAATTGTAAAAATAATAATATTAAACGTCTGTATAGCAACGAATCAGCAAAACAAAACATAACAAAAAACTTATCTACAAAGAGAGATGCTAAGAAATTCAGTTTTACTTTAGACTGTTAGGACAAAAGAAGTAAACAGATTTGTTTGATTGTTTGTTTGAATATGGTTTAACGCGGCTTTTAACAATTTTTCAGTCATATCGCGGTAGCTGGAGCACCTAATAATGGATTTCTGGTATATTCCGCACCAGTACCACCATTACATCCTTTCCTAGCTTCCAGCTGCTATCCCACTTAGGTTTACGATTATCCACCCATTGGTGAACGACAGGAAGGATAAAGAGGATAATTATTTGTTTCAGTGTACGATCGATTAATCTCATTGAGTGAACAACAAAAGCTATATTTTTACGAGTAGCTCCGAGTAGAAATATGTTTTTGTTTTTCACGAAATGAAAGATGAATCGATCTTGCACGAAAAATACACAATTGTTCTTTTTCTTTGTTGCAAAAATTGAAAGAAATTTATATTATTGGGGGGAAGTGGGGGAAATGTCTTAAATCCTGTCATTTCGCACATAATTACATCGCAACCTGATGACGTCACAACAGGTGCGTTCTTTTCATCGAAATTCTTAAGATTCTTATATAGATTTTTTAGATAAAACGTTCTTAAGATGAAGACTTTTAAGTCGTTAAATAAGAATCTTAAGAATCCTTGACGATTTCAAGCTTAACCAGCTTACTGGCTGAAACAAGTAGCCTTGACGACATCGAATATTGTCACTCAAAATAACAAAAATCGTTTTTATCCCTTGTCATGCTGAATATAATCCTGTTTAGAATTGCACTAAAACCAAAGCACCGAAATCTCCGGAGGAACAACTTGCAGGTCAATATTCTTTTGAGAGTTGATTTTATACATAATGTTGTCTTGAAAGGTGAAAGAACTTTTATTCATCATGACAATTGTCAATAATCGTACACTTGTAGATGTATGCTTGTAGCGGTCACTGGCATGAATTGAGATGCACCCTTTATAGATGTAATTGTATGGAAAGCACCATTTCCGCTGAATTTGTGATACGTAATGGAATACTTTCATACGTCATCCGAATCAGTGTTATGGCTTACACGCGACAGTTTAGTCAAAATACAAACAAACAATAACGGTGGACAAACTATTTACCAATCACGGCTGTCAATTAATGAATATATCGACCAATTAAATCATTTTCACTCAACGGAATTGAGATTTGAACTCCACATTTGCCGCCATTTGTGTGACTCATTTTTTTGGTTGCTTGGCGACTTAAACGTTGTAACTACAGCTTATTCAACTAATATTCAACCAACCATTTTACTCGTTTTGTTACATGGCACTGGCCATGCAAAATTACGACATTTAAAATCGAAGCGGGACTTCCAATCGAAGTCAGTGGGCGTGGCCAAAGTGGTAATTTGGCGGGGCCAGCGATTGGTCAATTGTTTCGATGGTTGATAAATAAATAAACAGATAAATAAGTGAATACACATTCCATGCACATGAAAGATTGAGATCCCTCGTAAGGCGCTTTTATAAAAGTCAAAGACCACGCCCACTGACCTTCGACAGAAATTTTAAGTACCAAACTGATTGACTACTGAAGGGACAGATCAAAAAGAATCAATCGACCAGTCAAATCTTTCATTTGGACCGGAAGTGAACTTTCAACTCTGCCATTTATCGACATCATGTGCAGCATTTTTTATTGGTTTGGTGACTGTTATTACAACGTTTAGATCGCAAACCTATTAATTTACTTTTTTTGCTATATGCTAATGGCCATGATTTTATCAAAATAAGGCCGTTTGATATCTAAGTGGAACTTCCGGTTCGAGGTCAGTGGGCGGAGCCAGCGATCCGTCAATTGAGATTGATTTCACAGAGTCAAAATTGGACACCTATAACACCCATGCAAAGAAGATGCCATGCTTTATGATATCCACGGACTTGATGTCCGTGGATATCTTATAGCACGGCATCTACATTTGCACATTTGAAACTTTTTGATGAGTGATTGTCACTTTTTGATATTCTCCAACAATTGATTCTTCAAATTGATTTTTCCGGAAATATATTTAACTTGAATAAGTAATCCTGATCAACTTCTAGTATATTATCATTTATATTTATAAATATTATCATCATAATCTATTTTTTAATATAAATATGTGCCATTTTTTAGAGTTCCGTATCTAATTTACCCTTTGAATGCAACGTTCTCAAAATTTTAGCCAGTAGCAAAAAAAGTAAAAAAGGTAGGTTGAGGACCTTAACGTCTACAGCTTGAATATGTTGTAGTTGCGACGATTAAGTCACAAAACCAACAAATTGCGGCAAATGCTGCAGTTCAACGCTCATTTCCGGGCTATATAAATGATTTAATTGTTCGATTAACTCATTGAATGGCACCCGTGATTGATCAATTATAAATTCATCTCCGTTGTCTCGGGGGTAAATTTGGCACTTCCACGTTTTGATAGACTGTTTGATCGAGATCGTCAGTTACTGGAGATGAAGTTTGATTGAGCTCCGTTTCATTGACGTAACTTATTGGAGATGACGGACTGATGAGCTCTGTTAGAATGTTGGATATAAGAAAGAAGTTTGGCCGGTCATCGCTCTTTGCTCCAAGACATTGCTCTATCACAGCAAAACTGGAAAAAAGTTATAACACAATATTTTATTCGTTTTATTAAAAGCACCGGCATTGTGTGCATTTCATTATTTCATAAAGTGCCTCGATCCGATGGATAGAATAGTTAGAAGCAATTTCTTCTTTTTCAACAATGTCTTTAACCAACAAAGCCTTGTCTTTCTCTGTTTACACATAGTTTGATTTGTCTTCACCAACATCTTTGTCGATTGGTAAAGGGTTAAGAATACACTACTGCAAAAGCATCAATAATCAGTTACATATTAAGACTTTCAACCTCATCGACGCCTTAGCCTAAAATCAATTCGTCCCTACATTTGTGTCTTTCATCCATGTTAGTCTAATTGAGGCAGAGGGTTTTCAGTAAAAGTCTATAGAGGCGACAATAAATATTACTTAAGGGAAAAAACGCTTAAGCTGCTTCGGAACAAGCCGTATCCTTTGAGAATTTTATCATAACCCCCATCTTCGAAGTAGACGTGGTGTATTCGTTTCATTATATTTGTCTGTCCGTCTGTCAATCCGCTCGCCCGTATACTTTTGCGTTTCCGTGTTCTAACTCTAGAACAAATCGACCTTCAACCATGAAACTGCCAACAATTGTTGCCAATAATCCACTTTTCGAGTCAAGTGGATCGAGGGCCAAGGTCACAATTGAACTTTGACTGAAAACCGTTTCTGTGCTCTAGCGCATAAACCATTTGACCTAGAACTTTGAAACTTAATACAAATATTAGCAATGACCCAAGGATGTTCCTTATTGGTTTGGGGTGACATAGGTGAAAGGTCGACTGTGCTAACTTGAGTGACAAACTTTAGATAGAGGTATAATTCCATTTTGTGACAATTCTAGTTTTTGACAGCTGCCTCTCGTCGGTATACGGTATATGTTTGAAAGGTATTCATACTTACACCCTATCTGAACATTCATGAGGTTTGCCTAGTCTATACCCTTGGTTACAAACATAATCTTTTATATGGTCATCGTCCGTGATGTCATGGTACGGGAGATATTTACCCGTTGTGAATATCTCCCACATTACCACTCCGTAAGACCACTGAAATTAAATATCACATATGTTTGGCTGAAATATAAATAGTCCGTTATCAAAGAAAAGTAAAAATGAATATTGTCTTCCCATATTTTAGAAATTTTTGAAATAAACAATCTTTCTGGTTCACCAAAAAATGACAGAAACTGTTAATATACTGAGCAAGACCATTTTTGAAATGAGATCTTACTGCAATGATTTCGTTTGCTTAAACTCAATCCCACATTTGTGCTTTAACCCAATCCCAAATAATTACGCTTTCAACCCTTCTCTCCCCCCCCCAAAAAAAGGGAAAGGTTTGGCAAGCATTGTCACAAGCAATTTCTTCACTTTTCACAATGTTTTCTGTCCTGGAAGACGAGGATTTTAGATATTTCACGAACTAAAAATTGTCATCCGCAGCTTCTTTGAATTTGGACTGGTCTAAAATTTTGTCGTGTGGTATTGGGTTAAGATTACACAAAATCTGGCTATTCGTAGAGATGTCCAAATTTCACAGAGGTGCGAGTTGTGTTGATAAATGTCAAAAGGGAACCCTCAAAGGTAAGATTCATATGATGATCAAAAGGTAAAGTTTATAGTTTCAATAACTCTAGCATCTCGAACAGTACCTAACGCCTACTGATGAATCTTAGAACTTGTGTGAAAACTGCCCGAGCTAGACTTCTCAGTTGTTCAATAAGGGTACGTTCAAAATCCCATTAAGTCTTCGGTGGATTGACTTGTTTACGGACACGGCAGCATATATCGTCCCAGATATGCTAAAATCGGTTTGAGGTCAGGATTTTAATACCGGCATCTCTCAGAAAGTCTTGCGTTAGAAATGCTTTTTGAGGCCTCATATTATCGTCCTGAAATGAAAGAGCAGGTTCGTGTCCCTGCATAAAGGGAGCAAAAAGGGTTGCAAAAACTGATCTCTGCACTGGTCAGCGGTTAAGTTGCCTGGAACAACTACAACGGGAGAACATCTTTAGGCACAAAGACATCCCCATACCATAATTCTCCCAGCGCCTAATCCGCCCATCTCTCTGACATATGGTTGGACATGACGATCTCCAGACCTGCGTTCACTGCCATCATCAAATAGAAATGTGAATCGCGATTCGTCATTAAAGACAATCGAGTTCCATTGACTTCAATTGAACCCTAGGTGCTATGTGGCCCATCCCAACCTGTTGCGCATGTGATAAGTTGTAAGAAGTGGTCCATTATATGGCCTTCGAGCTCGAAGTTCAAATGCTTGCAAACGGTTTCTTATAGAAATTGAGCAGAGGTAAGTCGTCTATGTATTCTGTTGCAACTCAAAAATAATTGATACAAAACTATGGAATTCTTTAAGGGAAAATGTTGAATGCATGTGTGCAAGGAAACTATCTTTTTGAGAAATCTTTTACAAAATTGAGCGCTCTAGAATTAGGAATTTTGAAAAAAAAATAATAAAAATAAACAATAGATAAGCATGTTGAAAGGAAATTTTCTTAAGGTAGTTCTATATTATCGGTTGTAGCATATCATTCCGTGAAATATTTCAAGATTCGTTGATAAACTTGTCATAATTTGACAAATATAGTTACTATATTTTAACGGCCAAATATTAGACTGGTCCTAATTGAAAGGAGTTGCAGACTACAATTTATAGTCGTCAAATTTTAGATTTTTCATTTTTCTCGGTAGAAATCATAGTTGAAATAAAGAATTTGCTTGTTGCAAGCGATATCCTCATTTCCCAATTGCTTTTCTTGGGGGCGTCAAAAATCATCGTTGTGTGGGAATGGTTAACATGCAACAGTTCTGGGCCGAAATTATTGAAAACACATATTACCCGTATAAGAATGTTATACTTACAACGTCAGATTTTGAATGGTAAAATCCAATTTGACGTAAACTTTCTGGGGCCATCCATCGTACCGGTAAATGTAAATCATTTTGATGTAAGTACTCGTCTGGATAGAGATCATACGTAAAACTGGCGTCAGAAATCTTAACGACATCATTGGATGTTACCCTAAAAATGCGATAATTACTTTAGAAAATGGATTGTTTTACAGAATTTGAAATTAAAAAAAAAAAAAATAGAACAGTTCCATGTAACAAATCAATTTATTCCTGTTTTAACGCACAGTCAAACATGAATTGTGGGGTATGGTTATTGTCTTTGTTCTGTTTTTGTCTTTTAAAAAAGTAAAACGGTCTAAACGCTTTCCCGATTTCCCGATTCAAAATGTAATGTTTATATTTGCGATAAGCTAAATTAAACCCAGCACTTATCGATAGAATGTGTCCTTTGAACTCCCTAAATATATCTGTTTCATCATCCAAAAACGACAGAATTTTAGACTAGTCCAAAAAGGATAAGTCGCAGACGCCAAATCAATGTATGTTTGAATCGGAAAAAATAAAGGCCACATGAGGTAGAAAACATTGTGAAAAAAGTATGAAATTCCTTGTTACAAGCAATTTCTTCTTTTCTCACAATGTTTTCCATAGCTGTATTTCTTTGCTGTGTAAACTTGTGGGACTATGTTGTAATGGATTGAAATCAAATATCTTCTTTAGAAAGGGAATAATGACTGTGCCGAATTATTATGAATCGAACCCATTCATAGAGAAGAAGTCTTTCTGCACAAGTTTATTTTGGCATCTGTCTAAATAGGGATGAGTTATGCTGTGAACAAGCTCAAATTTAGAAACTTAGCATTTGACCTTTAACTTAAACCTATCAGAAAATGAATAAAAGTCGGCACATCTTCTCTAGCTTAATACAGAAATCCTGAGATGAATTATTTTGAGATTCTTCCATTAACCTATGGGTTACGATACCCCAGACCAGCTCAATCTAAATAGTAGACATATATGTGCGAATGGTGGACGAGAGACCTATTTTTTCTCACCTATTTTATACGATTGAATGAGGCTTCATACATGCTTGATAATAACATCTATTAATCTAGAGCTTAAGCACCAGATCAACTACATGTAAACATATTACATTTGTGTACGACCTTGACCTGGAAGCACACAAATTGTTCTTTTAAATGACATCCGTGTCTGGTAATACGGCCTTCCGACAAGATTAAATAATGCCAGAAAAGGAATTGGCCAGTCGCGGCGGTCAATCAAGGATTAAATCGACCAATCAAGTCATTCATTCAGCCCGGAATTGAACTTTGAACTCGATCATTCGCCTCCATTTGTATGAAACATTTTTCAGGCTTGTCGACTTAAACTTCGTAACTACAGCTTATTTAATCTTTAGTTACGAAGTTTAGGTCCCCAATAATCTTATTTTTCATTGCATGCTACTGGCTATAATTTTTGCAAAATAACCCCTTTTAAATTCAAAGAAGAATTTCCAGTGAGAGTCATTGGGAGAGGCCAACGTATTTAGTGGGCGGGGCCAGGTATTGGGCAAACGCCACACGGATGAACGGAAAGGTCCAAAAGATATCTACCCACCTTAAGTCGAAAGAAAACAAGTGCCCATTAACCCTTTCCTGTTTTCAAAATTTTAAACTTGTTCGAATTAAAAAAAGCTGAAGACGACAATGAAAAAGTGAGTGCAGCTTTAAAAGTAGCCAACCTACAGAGTAGAAAATATTGCGGGAAAAGAGGAAATTGCTTGTTACAAGCAATTTCTTCTTTTCCCTCATTTTTTTCTCATGTATGAAATCACAAGGGCATTAAAACATTGGATTGTACAGGAAAGAGTTAAATGATATGTCACTAATGGAACAAAATGATGTTAATCATGTCACAAAGTTAGAGAAGATGCGACTTAGAAATATTTATTGATCAAGTTATGACAACACAATTACCAGCAGTTTCTTGCAGCCAGGTCTTTGTGTATAATTTGATGTCCATCGAGAAAATTCATACCCTCTGAGATCTGTACACATACATCAAGTCCTTTGTCTTCTGTTAGTGGCTTTAGGTAAATTAATAGAAAAATTATAATTAATCCATTCCCAATCAATCCCGCATTTAAACGTGCCACAGATATATAGCCTTTGAAAACATTGAGAGGAAAGAAGAAATTACTCGTCAATGAGACGGTTCTAATGAGTCCCAACAGCATAGGATTTAGCGAGAGTTCTGTCATAGTTTCTTTATGCAATCGAAACAATCCTTCACATCTTTAACGATAAAGTGTATAAAACAACCATTCTTTTAAGCGACCACATTTTGGTCGTCCCTTCAGTGGTCGCTTAATACAAAATTTACTAGATAATTCCTAATCTTTATTTCTCCGTGCAACGCAAGTCCCCTTGTGCAATTAAAGTTTGATATTTCTTTAGACTTAGATTACTAGCATAACGAGCTAGAGACGCCAACAATCTAGACGATGAGTGATTTGAGATCTCAAAAGTGTAAGCAAGCGAACAAAGATGACGTCGATTGGAACCCGAATTCACGGTCAATTGACGGATATAAAATCATTCATTTAGACCGAAATTGAACTGTGAATTCCGACATTGGCCGACATTTTTGTAAAGCATTTTTGTTGGTTTGGCGACTTAAACGTCGTAACAACAGCTTATTCAAGCTGTCGTTCCGACGTTTAGTTCGCCACCCAACGATTTTACTTTTTGTTACATGTTCCTGTCTATAAATCTTGCAAAATAACGCAGTTTAATATCGATGCGGAACTTCCTCTAGGAGTCAGTGGTCGGGACCAGAGATCCGTCAAGTTTAAAGGCTGTATCTATTCATTATCGATCCATTAGAATTTTAAGTGGCGTGTGATATCGTCATGGCTAGTTGGACACGTAAGAGGCAAAGAAATTAAGCGTCGATCCTTGAATATTTGTTTAAACCATTACCTGACGAAATCTTTTAGACTGATCTTGGCCCGAGATTATAAAACCTTTTCCTTACTCAGTTGAGAACTAACTCAAATTTCGACTTTGGATTAAAGATGAATTTCTGCTACGATCCTTTAGTAATTGCGTGAAAATAAATAACATTATTTTTAGGGGTTTTTTTTTACTTATAACTCTTAATATTCAGTTAAAATTAAAACAAGTTATTTTTTTCAAATTTGAAGTTTGAGTGAATTCTCAACTGAGTACGAAAAAAGTTTTATGATATCGGGCCCTGAAGTGATAGATGTTAAAGGCGGCAATTTAATTCGAAGGGATTTTATTTAATTTTTTTTTCTTTTGGGATAAAAAACACTGTACCTACGCAGAAATCACTTAATAAAAGCAATTTCTTTTTTTTTACAACATGTTAACTAAAAAAATTCTTGTGGGGCGTAAAAAGCGGGATTGTGTGAGAATAAGTTAATATTCGTCAATTTTGAAAATATCTTATTCTGTAGTAGTTTTTTCGCTTTCAATTTTGCGATTAATATCTTCTATATTGATAATGGATATAGATGATTAGAATTAAGGGTTACTCGTGTGACGCTACTTACGTCTGAGGCCCCAGAAAGAAAGTCTTTCAATGTCCTTTTGGTGTCTGGGTAGAGAAAATACACCTGCTTTTCATCAATCGCTACACCACAAGATTCTAAAATGTTTTCATGGATAAGATCTCGCAGTCGTATGCTCTCAAGAAATCCCTTGGTAAGCCAGTCTGGTATCTCTCCGCTTTCTGAAAATCAAAGTACCGAAAGTACTGTAAGCTAGAAAGGATGGTTTTGTTAAGTAATCTTTGATAGCTTTAGGTAAAAGGCGCATTTTTTATGTCTGCTCAGAGTTAAACGAGTGCTTACTGCCGTTGGAGGCTTAACAGCTTAATCCGGTAAATGCCTACGACATAAAAACTAGTTTTAGGTATTAAAGATACATTGCAAACTCTGCCTTCCAGTTCATCTCCTGTTGTTTTGGGGTTGTTGTTGTTGTTGTTGTTGTTGTTGTGTTTTTTTCAGCTCACTTGAGCATATTGTTTTAAAAATGAGTCTGATCAGAGTCTTAATTATGCGTACTATTTTGTATGGCCACAGGAATTAACTTTATTCATACTGTAGAGAACTCCTCCTTAAGCATGCTATCTAACCCATTCCTTCTGAATGTTACCTTTTAAGCATCTCAATCAAAAAAGCTTTGAAAAACAGTATAGACAATGAAGAAATTGCTTGAAACAGGCAATCTCTTAATTTTCCACAATGTTTTCTACCTTACCCTTACAAGGCAAAATGCCGTGTGCAAGTTCTTTCAATTTGAACCAGTCTAAGATTTTGTCATGTTGTAATGGGTTACGTTAACCTCTTTTATGTAACATGATAACCTTTGCCAAAGAAGATTACTAAACAAAACCATGCTTTGCAAGCCTACTGTACTTTCAGTGCTTTGATTTAAAATTCAAGAAAAAACTTTCTATTTGATTCACACACACATATATACACACACACACACACAAAGAAAATGTCAACATCTAAAATCTGATAAATACAATTGTTTTACAAAATAACTCATGAAGGTCACAAAGTTGTCTAAAATCAATCTTTTTTTCAGCTCTATCGAGTACGATTTTATAATGGTATAATAACAGTGAAAATGATAAAGTATACAGTATGTAATATACTCACCAGGATAAGGCGAGATCAGCGTTTTAATTGTAATACAGTCACCAGCTTTACCTGATCCTTCACTGAATGATCCATTAATCACTCTCATGTCTGAACCTTAAAACAAAGAAATGGAATACTCTTTAACTGTAGCTCGAAGATTGACCGAATTCTTAAATAGTAGAAAAAACCTTTATTGACCTATCTTGGATCAAAAATCGGTAGAATATTTCCTTGTCCAACAAATATGTATAATCGAATTTTTCAGATTTTCAAATCAAACAAGCCCTGTCTATGTCAGTGTCGTAGAGTCCCGGGTTCGAATCCTGGGCAGAAAAAGCAAGGCCACATTGCTCCTCTCAACCCAGGTGTACAAATGGGTACAAATGAGGGTTATAAGTCAATGCGCTATGGCTGCACTTGCGCCATCTGTTAACAGATGACTTAAAAGTCGATGATCGTGGATAAATTTTTATAGTCATTAAGAGAATTTCCGTTTGAAAACAGCTAAAAGAATAAATTTTAAATACTTGTTTCAACAAAAGTAAATCTGTAAAATATTATTTATTTGATACGTGCTCGAAAAATAAGCAGATAAAGTACATTATGTCACATACTTCTTTTCTTTCTCTCTAGCAATTCTCGAACCTATTCCCACACAATAACGCCTTTAAAAGTGCTTTGTAAAACGTTTTGTTACCATTAATTTCTTCATTTCACACAATGTTTTCTACACAGAATGTTGAAAAAATCTAAAATTTTATCAAATTTAAATTGTCGTCTCCAACCCCTCTCAATATGGACCAGTCTAAAATTTGATAATTTTGATATTTGATAATAAATCGTCTAGTAATGGTTAAAGGGAAAAACAACATAAAATATACACTTCGTTTCCCATTTCACTCTGTGAAATGCCAAACTTTTTGCACATATAAGAACGAAAATAAAAATGTCAAAGATCAATTACGCTTCAAATAATTGATGGGTGATATACCTTTTCTTGTACAAATATTTCCCAGTTTTATACTAGATCTCTCTACAACAGAAGCTTTAACTTTCTTTTTCACATCATTCGAGAGTCGGTCCAGAAAATCTTTTGTAGCATCTTTAGTTGAGATATTCTGTTTTGGTTCCCCATTCGATTCAAAGGGCATAATGGTGGCAATGGAGGGATTAACGACCCCAGCAGTGGGATGGTCAGTGTAATCGTTCTTTTTCGCTGCAATGTCAACAATCGTTTAACCCATTACCACACAGCAAAATTTTAGACCAGTCCAAATTGAAAGTTATTGCAAACGACAATTTCAAGTAGGTAAAATCTAAAAGATCTTTGCCGTTTAGGGTAGAAAACATGGAAAGGTATGGAGACAAAATTTCTTCATTTTCAGGAATGTATTTTTTTTTATCGTTTTCTTAAGGTGCGTAAAAAAGCGGGATTGTGTGGTAATAGGTTAAAAGTAAAATATTTTAAGGTGATAAAATCGAAACAAAGTGATCTATAACATGACCCACGACTCGGGAGTGAAACAAACCCGTTTGTTTTTATTTATTTATTTACATGCATTTATTATTAATATTTTTGTTGAAATAACACGGGTGATATTACACTAGTATAACAACTAAATAAAAAACTGAATCCTATGGTAACGCTTTTCGTTACCGTGAAAATGACGTTACATAATGCATGTTATGACGTCATTTTACAAACGGCGCTTTTGTTTTGCTGAATCTCAAAACTCAATTAGGGAGGAATTTTAAGTTTTCTGTCATATTACAAATAGAATATAAAATCCGTATTCATAAAATACCGAATTTATCATACTCGTCACCCCAAAAATATTTTTAAAAAAAAATTCGACAAAGCCTCGTTTTATCTGTTTATAGTTAACTCGTTTAATAAATTCGGTATAACCGATCATTTAATATCCTCCCTCTCTCTACATATATATATCACATAATCAAGAGAAAGCTTGTTTCAGTTATATATCATTTCGATCGAAGATTTAGTATACATGGACGATCAAATATTTTTTTTTTTTTTTTTTTGGTTTTGACAACATTATCAACCCTAGTCATGCCGAATCCGGAATATTCCTACTTTTGCAGGTGATATAGACAAAGATCAGCCTGCACATTTGTGCAGTCTGATCTTTGTCTACACCACATGCTTGTCCCTTTGTAACCCAGGGTTTTTCAAAGGATGAATTTCCATTAAAATATTAATCAAAAATAAATGATTCCAGTGATTTGAACTCTTTGGGTTTTTTTTTTTTTTTTATTCTTTAGAGGATTTTATATTAACATGACAAGAGTTAATGTTTATATGAAAAGCTGCTGCTCAAATACGGTTTTATGTAGAATTATCTTTGTCCAAATTTCGAATGAAAAGATCAATTGACCTATCACTGGCCCCGCCCACTGACACCCTAGGCGACGCGAATTAACTCCAACAGGAAGTGCCGCTTCGTTTTTTAATGGCGTTATTTTGCAAACTTTATGGCCAGTAGCATGTAACAAAAAAGTAAAATGGTTGGTTGGTGACCTAACCTTCGTAACTACAGCTTAGGTCGCCAAACCAACGAAAAGGGTTAACAAAAATGGCGGCCAATGTTGGAATTGGAAGCTCGGGTCTGAATAAATAATTTGATTGGTCGGATGAATCCTTGATTGACAGCCGCGATTGGTCAATTGAATAATTGCAACCCCACTGACCTCCTACAAGAAGTTTGATCAAACATCACACAACGTTATTTTGAAGGAAATATGGTAAGGGACGCATCATAGAAAATAAATTGATTGGTTGACAACCATAACGTCGTAGCTACAGCTTTGATGATTCGACCTATTCCAACGCCATCCCCCTTTTTACGCCCCTCTAGAAAAAAAGCTTTTGAACACATTTTGCAAAATGAAGAAATTGCTTGTATGAAGCAGTTTCTTCATTCTCCACAATGTTTGCTATCCAAAAAAAGGGAAAAAATAGAATAAAATTTCATCAACTTGAAATTGTTGTCTGCAGCTTCTTTCAAGCTCGACCAGTACAAAACTTTGTTGCGTGGGAATGGGTCAAATCGCAAACCAACAAAAATGCGAAAAATACATGTCGAAGTTCAAAGTACACTTCCAGTCAAGATAAATGATTTGGTAAGTCAATCGTCTTTTTGATTGATGACAGCGATCCGTCATGTGTTATATTACATACCCCTCTCATGCAATGGCATATTAAGTGAGTCGCGCTTGTCGCTGTTGCTCTTCCGACGCAGTACACAGCATATGATGATAATAACTATTACAACGAGAACGGCACACCCAACACCAACTGCTATGTAGATAAAACCCTGGGTGTTCCAAAAATCCCTGAACGATATTATACCAGGCTTGATGTGCAGGTTACCAAAAATGACCTTAAGATTAAACAAAAAATTTTTAAGAGATGAAGAGAATATTTTTTTGTTTTCATGGAGGTATGAAACGAAAAACTTAATTACACTATATGAATACGTGGATTCATACACTAGTGTGATTAGGTTTTTCGTTTCACACCTCAATGAAAAAATATTCTCTTCATTTATTATAGTTTAATTAAATCAAGCGAACAGGGCGATTTCTTTACAATTTTTGCTTCATTTTCAAGGATCTATTTTGTGCACAGTTATACAAAATAGCTATGTACTCAGAATTTTTGTTCGTTGAGGTATGATTTTTTTTCCGGCCAATCAGAACGCTAGTTTTTGATAGACGATATTAAAAATTAAACCATTGTATGAATATGCAAAGCGGATTCATACATTTGTTTGATTAAGATTTTAGGATCATATCTCAATGAAAACAAACCTTTTATTGAACAACTTTGTGCGCAAGCATCAAAAAATGTTGCGTGCTAAAATTCTGTCAAAAAAATCAACCAATCAAAACATTTGAATCTTGGTAGACGACACTACAATTGAATAATTTTTCAGACAAAATAAACCTGTTCTTACACGTATGCTAATATATCTGATATATACATTTTACAATTTTAAAACATAATAAAATATAAGCTGAAAGATTATTTTTAAAACATTCACAAAGATATTTCAGGAACTTTTAGTTAAAAAATATATCTTGAATAGCTTACAACATACATTCATTCAACTTTTCTTTGGAATGTGAAAAAATATCAAATTGAAATAATTTTAAAGACATAGTTTTACCACTAATTCCTCGTCCCTGTTTGTTCCAGGAAATGCCTCCTTCGGATCACATATGATATTGGTTTCACTTATACTTGTAACATCACATTCTTTATTGCCAATCATCACTCTCATGTCACTACGACAAGTTTTCTCTACTAGAAGAAACTCTCCCTGTAGAAGTAAAAAGAGTAGCACATAACTATGTAAATCCTTGCTTATGTTGATATCGTCGGTGCTCGAGCAAAATGTCGTAACTAGAGCTTTTGCTCGACGATATACAGTATTAAGCGACCACTCAAGGCACAGCCAATATGTGTTCGTTATAGAGAATGGTCGCTGAATACACTTTTTTGTTTCATATATGAGGGGTCAGTTCGACTGCATACATAATTTATTGCGGGATTTTCACTTAATCCTATGTTAATAGAACTCACTTGAACAGTCTTATTGAGACGATTCCTAGCAGATCCACCAACACAGGATTTGGTTTTGATAGTTTTAATAGCAAAAACGTCCAAATTGCGAAATGGACAAATAATATTGATTTCACTTATCCTTGTAACATCACATTCTTTATTGCCAATCATAACTCTCATGTCACTACGGCATGTTTTCTTTACTAGCAGAAACTCTCCCTGTAGAAGTAAAAGATAGGTGGATAGTCGTAAACCTAGCTTGGGTGAGCAACTGAATGCTCGGATGGAATGTAGTTGTCGTACTGGTGTGAGAAATACCGGGAATCCATGGTTATGTGCTCCAGCCGCCGCGATATGACTGAAATACTGTTTAAACTACTGTTTTAAACCTATGCAATCAAATCAACCTTAGCCCCACCCCTGGAACCGCCATTTCTTGACGGATTTTCTTATTGTTGTTGATGACAAGAATTTTTTTTCAGATGTAGTCAATACCGGGTCCCAAGGAGAGATAACTCATTTATGTTTACAAGCCTGGAGGACCTTCTCAATGCGGATGCTTCCCGCCAAGTTTGGTTTAAAACCGTCCTTTAGTTCTTAAGAAGAAGTCGAAAATGTAGCATGATGGCAATAGGTCACCATGACCCTCGGTTGGGTGATCTAAAAAGCTACGTTTAAATGTGTCAATCCTTACAAATGTTTATATAGTTTAGTGTTGAACTGATGCGAATCATCTCAAACAATTTCACATAATGAGCATTCAATGAGCATCCACACAGTGCTGTTAGATTGTTGGTTAATCGCTTAATGCAACTTTGAGCCAGTAGTTATCTAGAAAACGCAGTGACTCTTCGAGTGTACAGGCTGATGTCACCTGTGACATTTCTGAAATATCACACACATGCTCATTTCAAGTCTGAGAAAAGATATAGAGTATGTTATGTTATGATATCGATACAATATCTTGTATTTGCTTTGAGCAATGGAGGAAAATTTAGATATTTCACGATTAAAATAACGAAATTTTCCTCCTCAGCGAGAAACAAATGCAAGGTGTTTGATTGCAAACGTAATATAGTAATCCTTTTTTCAGGTCACCTGACTGAAGGTCATGGTGACCTATTGCGATCGCGTTTCGTCCGTCGTCGTCTTTCGTGCTTCGTGCGTTTACTTTTGTTACATTTTCGACTTCTTCTAAAGAACCATGAAACGGATTTCAACCAAACTTTGCAAGAAGCATTCCCATTGGAAGACGCTCAAGATTTGTACACTTGATGGAGTTGTCTCCCCTGCGGCCCCCATAAGGAGTCAAAAAGGGGCAAAACAGGGTACATCTTTAAAGATCTTCTTGTCATGAACCTTATATAGTGAACATTTTGAAAATCTTCTTCCCCAAACAGGAGGTCCTAGAAATTTGATATTTGGTATATATCATCATCTGGTGGACCTCTATCAAGATTGTATAAATTATGACCCCATTGGTCAAAATTAGCCCGTTCCCAGACGTCACAAATTTAACATAGGCTAGAATAGTGAAAATTCTTCTCCCAAACGAAAACTCTGACATTTGGTATGTAGCACCATCTTGTTGACTTTTATCTGTTTTTGTGCTCAGGTGATCGATAAGGCTCACCTTGATATATACATATTTTTTTATTAAATGATATCAATGAAATAATAAAAAAAATATCTGTATTTTCACAAGTACATGTAATTCCCTTCTTCGTACTATTTGATTATGTTTATTCGCATTATGGCATCAGGTGCGGAATGAATATGACGTCATCTTAAATTACCTTATATGGAACCGTACTTGACACTATCAGATAAGGATTTCTTTTCTAACGTGTCCATTTATGTAAATACATGTTATTTACTAGAAGTATTAATAGGTTTTCAATAAAAACTTATATAAACATTATGTCTATAAACAATTCCTAAATCTAATGACAAAATATTTTTCACTTTAAAAGTATGTATCAGCACTATTAAATGACGTGTTTGAAAGTCTTTGGAATATTTGGACGCCTTTTTGGACCACAAATTTTATTAAACAACCCTTTTCTGTTTTCAAAAATAGACCTTTCCAAATTCGAAGCCTTAGTACACGAAAATGTTAAGTAAATTTGATTTGAATTAAACCACTCCGTAGGGTAGAAATTTGCTCTTTTTCTACAATGTTTTCTAAATCATAAAATCATAGGGACGTAAAAAAAGTAAATAGTAAAGGGTCAAAGTTATAATCCTAAACGAAATGCTGCATTGAAGTATAGACTCCTACAATGTACATACATGTATTCAACATAGATTGTTTTTTTTTAATATCGTTTAACCCTTAGGTCCCTGTGAGATTATGCTTGAGAAAACACTGCGGGAAAAAAAGAAATTGCTTGTACAAAGCGTGTCTTCTTTTTCCTTAATATTTTCTACCCTGTGATTATCTATTTATGAATATGCACTCGATTTCAATTGTAGTCCGCACTGTTTCAAATTGGACCAGACCAAAATGTTGACTCTTCTCTATAAAAAATCAGGTAACCCATTCAAAGATAAAATAATTTGTACTGAAAAATTAATTTGTTGCAGACTTCAATTGTTAAGTCATGAAATTTTAGAATTCGTTTTCTTTTGAATTACAAAACAATAAGGATAATGAAGTAATTGCTTGAAACAAGCGATTTTTTCATTATCCACAATTCTTTCCAAAACATCATTTTCTCTAAGGACGTAAAAATTGAGATTCTATGGGAATGGTTTCAAGAATTTGCAAAAACCTCTTTCTATTAACAGTTCAAAGATTGTTTTGCAACATTTTGTTGACAGCTTACAGCTGCTTTTTTGCGAATCAATTGAGACATTATATCGATCTATCAACCGACAACCAGTATTGTACGTTGAATTGAATGTTAACCCTTTCCTGTTTTCTAAATTTTAGACTTGTATAATTTAAAAGAAGTTGCAGACGACAACTAAAAGTGAGTGCAAATAGAAAATTACCGAAGCAATTCTTTTTTCACACGATGTTTTCTCAAGTATAAAAACACAGGGACGCAAAAACCGGGGATTGAACAGGACAGGGCGAAGTTACCTTTATCTCGATTTGAGTATCGAATAAATTTCCAAATGTATCCGGAAATCCGGTCACGACTGGATCTTTAACGATTGTCAGTTCTCCGATACTGCTGTTTAAAGTCTCGTACGTTTTGAAGTCATCGAAAATAAATCCAAAACTGACATTTCCCGTGACGTTGTACTGTGACGTGTTAGGTGTCTTGCAGTGAATTTCTGTGTCTAGATGTGGCTCAAAGCAGCCCTGTTTGTAGAATAAGAAATTCTCGATAAACTGTTGCCTCTTCTAGTCCGTTTATCACTTGAAATTATTTGTGAAATAACTAAAATGACAAACCCATTGATTTCGTTTATTCAACCCATGGCCGCACAATGACGCTTTTTGTCGCCCAGAAGAATTATTGTCGAATTATTGTTGAAAAAGGTAAATTGCACGGAAATGGGATAAAAAGCTAAGATTACTCAGAATGAAAATATTACAAACTTTTGATTACTTTAAGCTATGGTGACATAGAACTGTCCCCACTTACCAGAAAATTGTCGCGAAAAAATGGTGGGTACCGCGTTATCTTTACCTTTTCATGAAAACGTTTCGTGTTATTGAATTTTCTCATGATATTTCTTTACTGTCTGTTTAGATACAAGCTATTTAGTTAACAAGAATTTGTGATGCTAGTGCTATGGAACTACCAATACTTATCGAATATTCAATACGATAAAAAGGGCGGACATCATCTAAATTTGGGTAATACTTAATTCAATTATGTTATTTTACGAGATAATTAAGTTAACACGAATTTTTGTATTATTGTTCTCGAACTGCCACGACTTACCGGAAACCTTTTTAAACAATTAAAAAGAAGCTTTTGAAAACATTGTGGAAAAATAAGAAATGGCTTGTTAAAATAATTTCTTCATTATCCAAAATGTTTTCTACAACAAAAAACAAAGATTTTCTAAAATTCTACGAACTTTAACCTGTCGTCTGCAACTTCTTTGAATTTGCACCAGCCTAAAATTGTTCGTCTGCATGTTTACGGGTTGTGTCGGTTGCGTATTATTCGCAAAACTTTCGAGGGTCTTATACAGACTCCGTATTTTTGATTATGAGTACGTGTTGTACTTTCTTTGTTAACTGACAGATCGCACATGTCAATCAAAGGATCAATCGACCAATCATATCATTCATTTGCGACCGAAAGTGACCATTGAACTCGAACATTGGCCGACATTTAAGTGAAGCGTTTATGTTGGTTTGGCGACTTAAACGTCGTCACTACAGCTTGAATAAGCTGTAGTGACGACGTCTAGGTCACCAACCAACCAATATACTTTTTATTACATGTTACTGGCCTTAAAGTAAAATAACACCGGACAATATCGAAGAGGAACTTTCTGTTGAAGATAGCGGGCGTTGCGAGCGGAGTAAGTGGGCATGGCCAGCGGAGTCAGTGGGTGGGGCCAGCGGAACTAGTGGGAGGGGCCAGCGGAGTCAGTGGGCGGGACCAGCGGAGTCAGTTGGCGGGCCCGGTGGAGTCAGTGGGCGGGGCGAGAGGAGTCAGCGGTCGTGACAAGCGGTGTCAGTGGGCGGGGACAGCGATCAACCAATTTCTAACCTCCATCACGGTCCACCACTTCTGAATTCAGCGAATGAGGCATAAATTTTATACAAATAATTATCCAGACGACTCTATACATAGGGAATATTACAACAGTGTGTTTTTCTATATATTGTTATCGTGTTCGAGAATCGTGTGTTGGTATTTTTTATTGGATGAGACCGAAGGTCTCAACAGGTATGCATTTACAGGTACTCACATTTTGTATATTCTCGTTGTTTACGTGAACAACAATTTTCGGTTGATAAGCACTGTTCATATTTTTGGTTCCCTGAACGGAAAGAGTACACCCGCCACTGTAAATATTAAGAAAGACAACCATCAAGCGGCCATTTAGGGGCACTGAATAACATTTAATTTTCGAGCTAGTATGGTATCTTAGTCGACCTAAGGAAAAAAAGAGAGGTGCTCTTTTTCGTTTGTATCAATATATTTCAATTAAAATGTGACGAAAGCTTTCAGCCGCTAGGGGGCTTCCGAACACTCATTATTCAGATGTTATCGCGTCCCTGAAAGAAGGCTAGTTCCTTAAACAAACTGCTACCAAGTTGTACAGCTGTGCGTTATCTTCCGATAGGTGGCATTTTTCAAATACTGACCTATCTAATTTGAGAATTCTGGGTAGTGTCATTCGTGACAAATCGGCCGTTTCCGTCGAACTACATTCAAAATATCAGCGCCCATGAAATGCACGCTTCATATTTTTATGCCTGTTCTTGGAACACGGGTAAGACATGAATGCTTTCAAAGTAACTATATTTCTTGTTAACTTGGATCGGCAATTAAGTTTGATTTCTACACAATTGTAGTTTTTATTGCAATTATCCACTTGCTACTTTTTGACGATATATTAGGGAGTTATGCGTACGACGTAGTAATATTTATCATAATTTGGATAAGAGATACGGTCCCGAAGACAGGTCAATCGTCGGAGAATGTGACATGCGCAGACAACGACAGCTGTGTGGACTGGGACTGGCTATTTACTATTGTCTTGCCATGAACATACACCAGTGACGGTAAGGCTCAAACTCCTGACCTTCAGATCACGAATTAATCCATTCCCACTTAACCCCTCTTTTTACGTCCCTCAAGAAAATAGTTCTAAAAAACAATGAGTAAAATGAAGAACCTGCTTGTTACAAGCATTTTTTTAAAAAAATTTCCACACTGTTTTCTACCCTAAAGATAAAGATTTAAAAGATTTCATGATCTTAAAATTCTCGTCTGCAAATTCTTCCAATTTGGACTGGTCTGAAATTTCACCGTACAGGACTGGTTTAAGTTTGTTTGTTTGTTTGAATGGGGTTTTACGCCGCTTTCAACAGTCTTTCAGTAATATCACGGCGGCTAGAGCACCTAACAATGGAATCCTGGTATTTCTCACACCAGTACTACCAATACATCTTTTCCTAGCCTCCAGCTGCTATCCCACATAGGTCTACGATTATCGACCCATTGGTGAGAGACAAATAGTCGGAAAGGATGAGTGCCGCCGTCGGGGATCGAACCTTTATCACTCGGAAATCGAGGAAGCTTCGTCTTTCAATGTCTGATGCTCAAAAGAAAAAACGCGGTTATGGGTAACGATAAAAGTTCTGATTTTACAAAGTCTTAGATATTTATTACAAAGATAAAAGATTTTATTTTCTTTGAGCTGCGGAGGAAAATTTTGATTTTCACGAGACCGAATGGTCTATCCATTGAAACAAAATATATGTTTCTACTCAAAATATCAAATTGAACTCTGATTGGCTTGATTTCTTTTTTCAAATACCCGATTCACGGAGTCCCTTGTAGGCTCCTTTTTTCCGAGAGGGTCACAATTTCTCGAGTACACTCAGACATTGTGGTAAGTTTCCCGTTGACCCTTTCCCACACAACATCTCCATTTGACACCTCTCATGAAAACCATTGGGAAAGCATTGTTTAAAATGAAGAAATTGTTTTCCAAACAAAAAGTTGAAAAAATCTAAAGTCTCATTAATTTAATAACGTCATCTGCAACTCCTTACAAATTGGACCGGTCTGAAATTTTGCAGTGTGGTAACAGATTAAAGAATATTTTTTCTGGCGTTCCCTTAGAAGTATTTGAAGAATTTCAAAAGGAATCACCTATGAAAAAATACAAAGATTGTGAGGTGGAAAAAAATAATTTCTTATACTTTTTATGAGAGAATTCTGCTTTATTTTCACGTATTGTTGAAAAAAATCTTGAAAATCAGATTACCTTGCATACGTGTAGAATTTCTGGCTATGTTGTAAGATAGGATTGTCCCTGTATTCGAATGTATACGTTTCGTTTCTTTGTGAAAGAGATCCCTTATACCACAGTATTGATAATTTAGATCTTTTAGGTGCTGCACGAGCCGTACTGGTCAAAGTAATCATGCTGGAATTCCTATAAGTAAAAAGGAAGTAAATACAATGAAAAATAAAACAAAAACAAAGCAAACAAGCAGGAAAACAGGGTCGACCCGACCATTTCGTAAGGTCGGTTATGATTTTAAGAAAATACTTTATCATATACCTATAAGTAATCTGAATAAAATTCTGGTTGATACAACTCGATAGAAAAACATTCGTATTTGACGTGTACCAAAAACCGTATTCGTCGTATACCCTCCTTGAAGTAGCCGATAAAGTTTGTTGTTGTTGTTGTTGTTGTTGTTGTTCTTAGTTCTTTATCATTTTCAGCGGATTTTCTTCATGCTGAATTTTATCATATAGGAACTATTACAACACTTTTTTTAATTTATTGTTTTGTTTGAGAATCGTGAATAGGTATTGTTTATTGGATTCGACCTTCGGTCTCATTCAATAATAAAACCAATACACGATTCTCAAACACGATCACAAAAAGAAAAATAACTGTCCCTATATATTCTTTTGATATATTATGTGAGCCATGATGCGAAAAAGCTCACCCCGTTCTTGAAAAATGAAGATTTGATCGACAAGAGGTCGACCAGAGATCGCATTCCAAAGATAATCAGGACGGCGCTGGCTGTCTAGCTTAGTCTCTCTTCACACCACCAACAAGGTCTCTTTTCGCATAAATATTAACCAATGATTTTTCTCTTAACCCGAATAGGTACTACTGTAAAATTCTAGAAATGTAGTTTTACCAAAAAGTCACATTTTCTGTAGAGTTGTCTATATCGACTTTCAAGATAGATGTACTGGTGTTGCCCAACAAAGATCCTTGAATTGTGATGATTGTACCACCGGCTACCGGACCATATATGGGAAAAACTCTTTCTATTAATGGAATCTGGAATGAAAGTTCTTAATTTATTCACTACGAGACGAGTAAAATATAAACCGTTTCGAATTTGCCTGGGTCTGTGTAGGTTCAAGGCTAAGAGAAATTTATAGATGACAGATCGCCAACCACACCCTTAACCCATGCCCAAACGACAAAATTGTAGGCTTGTCCAAATTCAAAGAAGTTGCAGACGGCAATTTTAAGTTGAAGAAATTTTTAAAATCTTTGTCTTTTGGGGTAGGAAACATTGTGGATAATGAAGAAATTGCTTGTAACAAGCAAATTCTCCATTTTCCACAATGTTTTCAAAGCCTTTATATTGATGGGCGTTCAAAAGCGTTGTTATGTGGGAAATGGGCTAAGTCCGTTAAAGCAGTGACTGAAATACCAAACCCCATTGATGCGAAAAATATTTGGTCTAAATTAAATAAGAAAAAGTCGTTCTTGGCCGACCTAACATAGTAAATGTAGCTTAAAATGGTTTTATTTACGATGTTTAGGTCGTCCATAATGAAAAATAAATGTCGGGATTCAGAATTTAATTTCCGGTCTAAATTACATATTGTCCTGCCCTATCCATTCTTTGGATGAGACAGGCGATCCCATAGGGGGCAGCATTTAGAAAAGAAGGTATGTAAATTCTATACGCCTTCATTTAACCCATTTCACATAACCTTCTTTTTACGTCCCTCTCGGAAGTGTTTTTGAAAACATCCTGATAATGAATAACACTATTGTAGCAAGCGATTTGTTCATTGTCAACAATGATTTCTATCCTAAAAGGCACAGATTTTAAAAGGTTTCACCAACTGATTGCTATCTGTAATTCATTCATAGCAAAATCATAGTGAAAAAGGCAACAAAAAATAATATTTTGTACCCTGAAATGCAAAATGCAAAGCCTAAAGACCAAAAAAGCGATTACTGGATCGCTTCTGTCAATCAAAGTATCAATCGACTAATCAAATCATTCATTTGAACCGGAAGTTAACTTTGAAATCCGACATTTGCCATTATTTATGTTGATCATTTTTGTTGGTTTGGAGACTTAAACTTTGTAACTACAGCTTGAAGAAGCTGTAGTTACGAAATTCAAGTTGCCAAACCAACCATTTTACCTTTTTGTTAGATGCTACTGACAAATAATTGTGCAAATTATACCGTTCAAGATCGAATAGGAACTTCGTGTCGGAGTTTAGTCGGCGTAGAAAGCGATCCGCTATTTAGATTAATTACAATTATCTGTACAACGATATTTTTAGACAGGCAGTGGTACAATAAAACCAAATTTTCTAAACGTTATTATCTAATTAATATCATGATTTCTTACACATTGCCTATTATTGGTCACTGGTTCTAGACACGAACACTTTCCCGTTGATATTTCACATTTTTCTTTGTTTAGCGAACCGACAAAGTTACAGCCGCATATTTGTTCACAGCCAAGGGGAGAGTTTGATTTAAAACCGTAGAAGCCGTCTTTACATCTGTTACATTGCTTTCCTGAAATATTTAGGTTGTAACATACAAACGTGATTACATACTTCTAAGATGTCGAAGAGAGTCGATCGAGAAAAAATACTTTTTGGAGTTACACAATGTTAAACACACACACACACACACACACACACACACAGAGGAATTAAATAACTTTGTGTGAAGTTAGTGTTCTCTCTATTTATAAATACATGCAGACAGCCGATGGCAAAACACAACGGAATTCAATACTCTATTGCATTGTTATTGAATTTTAACCATTTTCTATTTGCACAATTTTCGACCTGTCAAAACTCATAGACTTTGCAGCGAAAAGTTTAAGTGGATTTAATTTGAAAAAAAAAAAAAACACAACATTTATAAGGATAGAAAATTTGAGGAAAAAGAAATTGATGCTACAAGCATTTCTTCTTTTTCTCCGCAGTTTTCTCAATTATAAAATCACGCGGACGTAGAAACCAGGGATTAAACGGGAAAAGGTTAAAGACTGACAGAACAAAAATATTCTTGAAAAAATGAATTTTGAAACTTACTGATTTCGTTACATGTTCAATTCATTCTAAAAATGCGCATACCTAGCCAGGATTTATACCTAGATACATTGTAGGAGTTGGACTGTATCTTCGTTATAACTTCATTTTTATTTAGGTGTGAGCTTATCATTCGAATTAAGAAATGATGTTTTCAATGAGGTTTACATATGAACTCAAAATCACAATGTATGAATACTCGAAATTTTTAGGATCATGTTTCATTGAAAACAATAACAACAAAAATCCATCAAGCAAAGAGGCAAATAGTTTACTAGTTTGTAAAATAGAACATCGATATATTTTGTGCGCAGGCATACAAAATAGATGTGTGCTTATTTTTTTCTCATGGAAATATGAAAAAAAAAACACAGTTATTCAAAACGCATGAAGCCTGATAGACGGAACTAAAGTCTAATTATACGGCTTTTAATCGATAAGGTTTACGCTCAGGAACATTCGTGAAATTACATACCAGCAACATTGGTTTTACATTCACACTGTCCTGTGCCATCATCACATTGTGTATGTTTGGCCCCAGTCCCGTTACATCCACAGGGCTGGCAGCCACCGGCCGATCCAAATCCGTAGTGCTCTGGTAAGCAGCTTTCACAATTACCCGTCTCGTTTTTGACATTATTTTTACAAACACAAGTCCCTGTGTCAGTACAGTACTGTATACCATTTGGCACACAGCTACAACTCGTACAACCATTTGATTGGTCACTGCCGAAATTTATGGTGTTGAATTTGCACGTGTCACAAATTCTACTGGCACTCTCATTTATGTTAGGTTTACACAAACATTGGCCACCGACCTGGAGGTTTAACAGGAGCAACGCATGAGAATGCCAACACTTGGCTGTTCAGGTGCTGATAGTGGGTACAAATTATAAGCAAAAAAGGGCCATAATTCGTTCAAAAATATTAAGTGTTATTCCCCTTAATGGTATAGATTGTTCTTTTGATAGTGAACATATATTCCAAGATTCAAGTGAATGTGTTCAGTGATACCAGATAAATTACTAAATGTCCAAGTTTTCTGGCGACGACGCAATGACGCAGCAGTGGACTCAGAATTAAACGTAGACGGCGACCTAGCTATAGCAATGCCTCGGATTCTCCGAAATCATTCCAGCTAAGACATGTCACCGATGAAAAAAACTGACGTCACCCTTTGAAAATAGAAAAAATGTGGATACATATCTGACCCCTTTGGAGAAAACAAATATTTGAAAAAAGATCGCATCTAGCGCAGGTCATTCGGAGATAATATATCGATAATAAACATAAATCAACACATAGCAAGGGTTAATCCTTTCCTGTTTTTCCAAATATCAGATTGGCCCAACTTGAACGAAAAAAGCACACGACAATGAACAGTGTGTGCAATTTGAAGCGAAATAATTCTATACAATAGGAAATAGTGTGATAAAAGAAGGTATTGCTTGTCACAAGCAATTTCTTCTTAATTTCACTATCTATAAAGTCGTAAAAACCAGGGACAGTATATAAAAGTGTTAAGCTAATCTGCTGCTAGCAAAAAAACTTAGACATTGATCAGCCAGCGCAGTAAGCGCGGACTAACAAGGGTCGGCACTTTTTTGTAATTCCTAGAAATGCTCCACTTGCTTTTCCGGTTGAAAATAATTTACAACCTTTGAGTTTATATATCTTTGGTTGATCGCCTGTGATGACATTCGACAGCTAAATTTGATTTTATTACCTTTACATCAAACCATTTCAGACATGGCTACAGACTAATGAACACGCATTTTCCCCATCCCAACACAATGGTGCTTTTTTGACGCTCCCACCCCAAATAAAACGCGTTTTTGAAAAAAAAAATGTGAACAATGGAGTAAGTACTTTTCATTATCCACAATGTTTGCTATCCCAAAAGCAAAGAAACCCAAAATTTCAAACAACTATATTTGTCGTCTGCAACATCTTTGTATTTAGACCAGTCTAGAATTTTGTAGTCTACAAAACGTGGTTACAGGTATCTACGAGTTAATAACAATTTACAAAAAAGTTATACACGTAAGGTTAGTTGCTGAATTGAAAGGACCAGAACTATCTTTTGGACTTATCTGATCACTAGCCCCGCCCTCCGGTCTCAAACAGGAAGTTTTTCCCCTATGTTAAACGGCGTTATTTTGAGAAATTTATGGCAAGGAACATGTAACAAAAACTACTATGGTTGGTTGGCCAAATAGATGTCATACCTACAGCATGAATAAGCTGTAGTGTGACGTTTAGGGCACCAAACCAAGAAAAATAATTCACAAAAATATCGACCGATGTTCTCTTTCGGTCTAAATGAATGATTTGATTGGTCGGATGATTCCTTGACAATCGTCGATTACCTGTCCGCATGTATTATTTGCACTCCCAGATAAGTTACAACTACAATTACGGCTACATCCGAACTCGCCGTCCTCTCTGAAATTTTCAGGTAGACATTCTTCACAATGTTTCCCTGTTGTAAATGATCCGCAGTTACACCTGTATTCTGTTCCGTTCACAGTACAAGATGGATCATTACCCATGCAGTGACACCTAATAAAAAAGAAAAATGTTCTGTCTGCAATCCTTTCTAAATTGTTTCAATACGTTTCATAACTCGAGTGAAAAACTTTTAAGTTATGTTTATACATCTTTCCCACTTACACGAATGACAGTTCTTCGTCCAGAAATTACTATATTGTTCTAACATTCTTTTTTGTCGAGACTTTGATCTAAAAACATATTTTCAAAATTGAGGCTTTTCTAAGTTTCCACTCAATCGTGTTCTCACCGCCATGAAAGGGATACTTTTAAAGAGCGGGTTAGCGCCATGAAAGAATGAATTTTTTGAAGCGTTTTTATACAAAGTTGCGATTAAGTTTTCGTTTCAAAACAAAAACACCTATCTCCATTTCTTATATTCAAGTAAGCACAATAATGACTAGTTTGGGACATTTTCTTACAAACTACCTTGTGCGTGAGCCTACAAAATAGCTGAGTATAGTTTATGTGTGTTTTTGTTGTTGTTTGGGGTTGTTTTTGGTGTGTTTTTGTTGTTGTTATTGTTTTTCTTTTCGGTTGTATTAATTATCTTACAGCCATTCAGACCATATGAATGTTCATAGAAGAATCTTATCGTTAAGTATTTATTGTTGGTATAATACATTTTGGGCTCAAAGATCCTTTATTTGAGCCGAAGAATGCGATCTATACCTACTTAACGTGTATCTTTACGTCACCAACAGAGAACTGAGTGTCTTCACTGGATGAAAGTATCAATGTCACCGAATCAGCCAGAAAATTAGACAGGTCCTCTCTGCTACTTATAGAATCCTCAACGAGTTCAAATAATTGTCTGTAAGTGAGAATATATCGTCGATGAGTGGGCAAAATGTCGTAACTACAGTTTGATAAAGATGCAGTTGCGAAATTTTGCTCGCGAACCGACGAAAGGTTTTATGAACAATAGATTTCCATATATTTTGTAGCGTTATCATCGAATTAAAAAGCTAAAAAAGCTCCGAAAAAAAGATGGCACTAAACCGATACAGATACAGTTTATCTAGTATTAACCCTTGTCATGCTGAATAAAATATTCTACAAATATGAATTGAAATAAAAGAACAGAAAACACTAGAAGTACTAATCATGGGATATCACTTTATTGAAAAAATCTTACAATCATATCTGGCTTCATATAGGGGCAAGCAGATTGTGTAGACAAAGATTAGACTGCGCGCATGTGCAAGCTGATCTTTGTCTATACCTTCTGCCAAAACAGGAAATTCGAGGTTCAGCATCACGACGGTTAAGTGGCCGACCAAAAGAATGATCGTTCATTACACGTTTACTAAAGATATGAAGAATTGATGAGAATGCATACAAGTATAATTATAGAATTCTCGCGTATTCCTGTGTTGAAGGGAATCATTATACTAGACCACTTGGGACGATTCTAATGAATTTCAGCTACATAGGATTTGGTTATCATTTCTTTCTTTAGCAAATTACCTCCACTTCTTAAAAGATTTTGTTTTCAAAAAATGATTCTGGTTATGGTCGCCTAATGGATGTGGTGGCTAGCGCGAAAATCGACTGGATATTTTCACCATCGATTTAATCCATTCGCAAACAATTACGCTTTTTGACAACCCCCTCCTCTCGAGAAAATAATTGGGAAAACATTGTGGAAGATGAAGAAATTGTTTGCAAGAAGTACTTTCTTTATTTTCAACATTGTTTTCTATCCAGAACGTTGAAAATATCTTAAAATTCACAAAATTTAATTGTCGTCTGCAACTCCTTTCAATTTGGACCGGTCTCATTTTTTGTCATGTGGGAATGGGTTAATGTTTGACGTAGTGGATCTTTGGCCGAGAAAAATGTACAAAGCGTGTTGTCGGGGACATAAATTGAGAGAAATGCGACCTGAACATCGTAACTACAGCTTGAAAAAACAATCCAATTACGACGTGTTATTCATCGAACCAACAAAAACGCTTAACATAAATTTGTGCATGTTGGAGTTAAAATCTCACTTCCGGAATAAATGAATGATTTAATTGGTTAATTGATTTATGAATGACAGAGACAATCCATAAATTGTCGGAGTACTTTTTGAAAACTTTCTAAATAATAAATTACCCATTTAACAACTTTAAGTGAAACAATCATTATATGTAAGTGTACATTAAAACCCGAAACTAAATATCAAATTGCTGATTAAGATTTTATTTTCGAATGTTTTGTGGGGCTATGTTATTTAGGCTGTTGTTGTTGTGGAATACATACATTCGACGAATGCCAAATGAGTCAATCAAGATAAAACTAACCGAGACAATGTAAGACTTTGTAAAAGAAATACAAATGCCGTATTGCTCCCATCATTTCCCCACCAGATTCTTCTATGCATATTAATCGTTATGACTTTCTCTGTCACAAATGATGAATAGCTTGCCACGCCCATCGAACTCCGTCAGGAAGTTCCCTTCTATATTCAAGGGCGTTATCTTATAACATTTTTGGCACAATAACAAGAAAATAAAATGGTTGGTTGGCGACCTAGCCGTCGTAACTACAGCTTGAATAAGCTGTAGTTACGATTTTTTAGTCGCAAAACCGAAAAAATGCTTCACATAATAGTCGACCAAAGAGTTCTAAGTTTTCCTCATGGTCCTAATGAATGCTTTGATTGGTCAATTGATTCTTTGATTGACACACTCGATCCTTCTATTCATCATGAAATAGATCAACATACCCGTTTATTTCACTGAGTGTATGACACTTTGGGACAGTTCCACAGTTTTTGTCCGTGAACGTAATTGTTTGTGTATTTTCACCATCTAGCAGTAGTCGAACAACCAATCTGTTAGAGATAGGTCCTAGGTTTGTGAGAGAAATCCCGACAACCTTTATAAATAAAAATAAATGAAAGAAGAGTGTGAAAGACATAATAAGATAAGTTTTGGTTGAACGGAGTTTTACGCTACTTTTAACAGTATTTCAGTCATATCAATGTGGCTGTAGCAACTAATCAATCTATTACTGGGATTTCTCACACCAGTAATACCACTACATCCTTTCCGAGCCTCCAGTTGCTCATTCCACTTAGGTTATCGATTTTCTTCCATTGTTGAAAGGACATTTGTCGCGATCGGGGATCGAACCCTGGACTCATAATTGAGAGTCCGACTCGCTACCTACTGCACTCTGATCGCGGCTATGATACTTGATCAATAGCGGCTGTTACTCAAAGAAACAATCGACCTAACCTTATTCATTTGGACCAGGATTAAAGTTTGAATTCCGATACTGGCCGCCATTTATGTGAAGTATGTTTGTTGTTTTGGCGACTAAAACGTCGTAACTACATCTTATTCAAGCGTTATTAAAACGGATTTAACCCGTTCATGGCGCCTTTAAATTACTCTTTTTTGCCCCTGGTTCAATATATTCTAATCCTATAAGACAAAAATCTGGATGTGTGTAGTTAGAAATGTTGATAAAACGGAATTGACCCCCGTTCCCACACAATCCTATCGTCTTACACCCCTTACGAAAAAGACTTGGAAAACATTCTTGTTTATTCAATCAATATCTTCATTACCAACCATATTTTCTGCCCCAAAAGAACAAGATTTATAAAATTTATTTAACTAAAGATTGTCATCTTTAACTTTTTATTTTTGCAATTTGGACCAGTCTAAAACCGTGTTGTAATTGAAAGGGTTAAACACATTCATGCTTAATGAACTCACAATTATGCACATACCTGGAATACATTTTGCAGAGAGAAGGTCAACCATGATTCCTGTATTTTCGCTTTCGATTTCCACACTGTGGAATTACTCCCATCCTTCAGGTATGCAATATAACCGCCGTCAACGTTTAACCTCGGCTCTAATGCCGAACTTTCATTGTCTGTACATAAAGTGTCTGTCAGTGCCTTTGGAGATTTCGCTGGACACCTGGTTATATAACGAGAAAGATTTAACTACCACAAATTGAGGGTTAATCGCGAGACTGTTCCAAGTGTCTGTACAGACACTTGGAACAGTATCGCAATTAACCCTCGAAATGTAGGATATTACGTAAAAGCATTTTAAGAAATGGAGAGGTTTTATTCATTGAGGTATGAACCCAAAACCTTATTGATACTGTATAGATACACGAAGGTTCATACCTTAATTTCTTGACATAGGAATCGCCGAAGTGTCGAAGTTGCCGAATTTTATTCCCTTGGTTAAGCTTTTTTTTTTTTTTAATCAACAGCCAATGAAGTCTTCGCACATACATTTACATCCCGTGGTTTAGATGAACTAAACAATACAACGATATCAGCCGAAGCGACCCGAGAGCTCCTTTCTGCCATGGAATAAAATAAGGCGTTAAAAAAGATGCTGTGTTTCCGCTAACCCGACCGACCTTGTTGCTGACCCTCGACTCTGCTGTTTTTATCGGCAAATGAAAAATATAATTAATTAAATGCCCGATCCATCCTTATATTCGTCCGACCCATGACATTCTCGAAATGTACGTTATTATTACATTTCGGTAGTTTTTTACGTTTGCTTCGTTCGGAGTTGACTCAAGCGCTTTACGGAAGAATCGTCGCCGTAAATGCAAACTTCAAGACGACTTTGAAGTGAATAAATAACCCGGACAAGTATAAAGTTGCTCCATGGTGGAGCAAAGGATTTAGCGCGGCGGAAAGAAACTTGTTTAGAATTCTTGATACAGATGTAGACTTAATAAGTAAACAAATTCATTAATGCATATCCAAATAACATATTTTTTTTAGATTCTTTAATTTTAAAGAATTTGATGACATCTATATCATCACACGGTGTAAACTGTCAGATTTGAACGGGACAATGGTTTAAGTTCAGAGAGGTATGCACATATTTCGAGTTGTCAATGAAAGTGTTAAGAGATCTGAAGAAAAAACAAAAGTCTACAGTCAATGATAAAGCTATAGGAAATAATACTTTGTTGTTTTTCACCCAGTGTAGTATTGGCAAGAGTAAAGATTATTTTCTTTGAAGAAGTAATTTAATATTTCATAAAAATTAAACATCTCAAACAATAAACTGGTACATGTATAAAAAAAGATGGATGTAAAAAATTTAAAGGTTAACTAGAAACTGAAATACCATTGGCAACAAATTGTTTGTGATTGTGTGAACAAGGAATGGGCCGTTTATTATTCAAAGAATGAAACCCATTATGCTAATAAACAAAAATAAATGATAAGTCATGCTGAAAGAGACAATCTAAGATCTGTGTGAACTACAATTGGCTACCCTTGTCATGGCACAAATAACCCCGACTCAAATTTCATAATTTTCTGAAACATCTTTCAATTTCAAGATTGTATTCATACAATTCCGTTATTCATTGATGGGTTGAATGAGCTCTCCCCTTTTTCTTCTATGGACAAATTTTTCTTTACTTCTTGTAATCAACCTGCTGTACATTTGATATGAGCAGTAGTGTTATATCCAACTTAAATCTAAGGTAAAAGGAACCTTATTCATTTGTATAACAGTTTTATCAAATTGTAAGCTGTCTCTCTTCCATCATTAATCAAATATAATCCAACAATTTTCAAAAGGAAGTTTTCAAAGTCTCAACATCTTCAACATTTTTTCATTTGGACTTTTTTATCATTTACTAACTCTGCAAGTCAAAAAATCTTTATTTCCTACCAAGATGTAGCATACAGGGGAGATATTTTACTAATTGGACTGTTTTCCTAAATAATAAAATCCATGCATTATCTCCCTTTGACCATTTATCAAATGCAATATATCACCTACATACTTATGCTATACAATGACAAAAAGCCCCACCTATAAAAGCAGGGGTTTTACTTTTTTGACAAATCCAAAGAATGCTATGTAATTAGCTTTAACTTGGTGCAAGGAACATTTTTGCAAAGGAATTATGAAATCAAATAGACAGTTTGACTAAAATGATTTTTAAAGGATATCTACTTTGTTTCCATCAACCAAAGTTATTTTGGAGGATAATTGTTTGAAATGATCTGAAAGAAGATCATCTATAGAACAATCCTGTGAAATTTGGTTCAGATCTGACCAGCAGTTCCTAGGGAAAATATTTTTTAAGAAAAGTTAATCACTAATAGACATATGCACAATATGCTATAAGAATAGCTTCCTGGGCTTTGGCCAGTAGAGCTAAAGATGAATCTTATACAGACCAAAGGACATGAAGCAAAGAAAGTATTTTAGTCATAATAAGCATTCCACACATAGAAAATGCTTTGAGAAAAGTGTTCAACCCTGATCAGAATGCACAGTTTACAAAGATGAGTCTGAAAGGATGCTTTTCACACATTCCAGATTGACCTTAACTCTTTCTGTACAATCCTAGGATTTTATGTGCCTGTGATCCTATACTTGAAAAAACATCATGATTTCAACAAACAATTTCTTCATTTCCCACAATGTTTTCTACCCTTCAGGTTGGTTCCTTTTCAAATTGCAATAACTTTTGATTGCCATTTACAACTTCTTCCAAATTGGACCAGTCTAAATTTTTGAAAAAAAGAAGGGTTAAACTCATGTCTGACCCTTTGCTGTCTTGTGATTAATAGGACAATTATAAAGAATCTAGAATAAGGAGTGATTCCTACAAAATACATTAGAGACTATCTGATTTGCAACACGGAACATTTTATGTTTAGTACCAAAAGGGCAGTGGTTGAGATATACTCAAAACAATATAATATTCCAAGTTTTAAATGCCTTTTATATTACCAAGTTAACCCTTTCCCACCCAACAAAATTTCTGACTGGTCCAAAATTTCCAAATCCAAAAAAGTTCTAGATGACAATGTACAGTTGATAGGATTCTAAAGCCTTTGGTTTTAAGGTTAGACAACATCGTGGATAATGAAAAAAATGCTTGTAGCAAGCAATTTCTTCATTTTCAACAATGTTTCTAAATCCTTATTCTTGAGGGGCATAAAAAGGCGGTGTTTCAGACAGGTCCAAACCCAAAAAAGTTGTACATGACAATTTACAGTTGATAGGATTCTACAGCCTTTTGTTTTAAGGTTAGACAACATTGTGGATAATGAAGACAATGCTTGTAGCAAGCAATTTCTTCATTTTCCACAATGTTTCTTAATCCTTTTTCTTGAGGGGCATAAAAAAGTGTGGTTGTCCTATTTACCAAAAATGTATTGCTTTCAACAAATGGAACAATTTTTAATATTTTACAAAGTACATTTCATCACTGTCATTTACACTGAGTCTAACTTTTATATAAGTTGATGCCTTCTTTCAGGAAACAGTTTTTAAGTTTGTTTGAATTTCCATCTGGAAATGTTCCTTTGCCATGTATTGAGAGCCCACTTGATTTCTGCCTTAAGTGCAGGAAATTTGTCTATTTAGCAGATAATGCTAACATATCTATAAGCAGCTTCCTTACTTCTGAGTAAAATAGAGTGTCTTCTCATCTCATATCCTCAACTTACAGCTCAACTAAGTACATCAGCAGTGCAACAGAAGGATTGTTTTGTCAAACAAATGGCTTTGTGTGTATGTATTTTCGTTGATTTATGGTCACTACAGCAGCACATGCCCATATGAGCGACACCCTAGAAGACGGTTAGTTGCTACGGGGGATAGTGCAAGGATACAGGACGAAACTGTAACGAGTTCTTTATCATGCTTGACGAATAGCATCATCACACTTGTCACACATCTTATCCGAAAGTCAATTGTTTGTGCTAGTTGATATGGTCAGCCTAGGGCTCGAACAAGTTATCTTGAGGTTTGAAGTCAGCTGCTCTACCAACTGAGCTAATAGGGCTGACACAGTTGTTTTTATCAACTTCTTTTCCCAACAGGCTGTAAAACAATAAAAGAACACTCAAGAAAGGAATTGAGAAGATACTATATGCTGTCAAATTATGACATTTTGCCCTTGTAAGTGGCAATGGTCTTTGAAACATGCCTTTGATGGGAAGTACCTTAATCTTCATTGATTTAATTTCCATCAATTATAAAACACTACTGCTTATTGGAGCTAAAATCTTAATTTTTCATTTTATAATAGCAAGATGTGATCTGCTCTTGTCATCTTTCTATATTAAAAATGTTTATTAATGAAAGTGGAAAGCCCACCATGCAATGGTTATTTGTGGAGAGGACAAATACAAATTCAGATAATAATTCAATGTAAATTTGGTATATACATGTATAAGCATTAACAACTTACAATGAAAGTTAAAATACTTCCCTCAACTAAATTACTAGTCACAAAGTAAGTTCAATAACAGTGAAACTATAGGCGCTTGAGCATCTGATTTGCTCCATCATCCTGATATACAAATGTACAATATACTTAACACTTTCCCGAACTATTCCACCTTTTTACACCCTTCAAGAAAAGGGCTTTGAAAACATAGCGGAAAATGAAGAAACTGCTTGTATCAAGCAATATCTTCATTATCCACAATGTTTATACCCAAAAAGATTAAACAGTTCAAAACTAAAAATTGTCATTTGCAGCTTCCAGTCTAGAATTTTGTTGTGTAGGAATGGATTAAGATACAGGTAACTTGGTATTCATTTACAAAGGAGGCATTTTGGGGAAAAAAGCACTTTATTTCAATTCACTTGATGGGAGGCATCTTTCTTTCATTCAACAAATATCATCAGTGGTGCAGTTCCAATAGTTTTCATAGCATAACACTATGTGCTCTCTATTGAAATTTGGTAAATTTATATTAAGCCAATGAATTCTTAAAAAAACTGACATCACGGGTCATCAAAAGATCAATTCTGTGAAATTTAGTTGAATATGAGATGATTACTTTCAAAGTTTTCACTATATGCCATATATGGACATTAACCCAACCCATTCACCTTTTACCAGATGGCAAAAGTTTAGACTGGTTCAAATTGAAAGGAGTTGCTGATGACAAATTTAAAGCTTATGAAAATTTGGACTCTTTATACTTTTGGGGTAGAAAATATTGAGGATAATCATGAATGTTTTCCTTTTCCACAATGTTTTCAAAAGCTTTTTCTCTTGTGGGTATCTAAAAGGGTCATTGAGTGGGAATGTGTCAAATTCGTGTTCTTTGTAACAACAATTTTTTGAAGGAATCCAATAAAGAGTCACCAAAGGGGAATTCCTGTTAAAGTTAACTGAAATTCATCAAATGATCTCTAGGAAGAGGATCTTAAAACATTTTCACTATAGACCATACATATGAAATTTAGCCCCATCCATGCCATGTTCTTATTCTGATCAAATCTGTTAACATGAATATGTTAAAAATCAAAAAAGGTAAATGTCTGTGATATCTATCTATCTATTTATACTGCCTAACTCCCCTTTCGGGTATTACTGGCAGGTGACACAATCCAGATGTTTTCACGTCCCTGAAAGAGAGGCAGTGGCTGAATCCCACTGCTACCCACTTTCACAGCTGGGTTAATTGATAATTTCCGTTTATTTATCATCGCTACCGTAGCACATGCCCATATGAGCGACGCCCCCAGAAGACGGTTAGTTGTTACGGGGGATAGTGCGAGGATACAGGGCGAAACTGCTGAGAGCTCCGCCTGGTTCTTTAACGTGCTTGGTGGATAGCACCGTCACACGGGGCCTCGGTTTAATGTCTCATCCGAAAGACAACTAGTTTGTTTGTAGATATGGTCAGCCCAGGGCTCGAACCCGTGATCTTGAGGTTTGAAGTTAAGTGCTCTACCAACTGAGCTAATCCGGCTGACTCACAGCTGGGTAGACTTGGGCTAGCTATTAAGTGTCTTGTCCGTGAACACACCCCGGTGACGTTGGGGCTCGAACTCGTGACCTTCAGTTCACGAGTCAAGCACCTAAACCACTCGGCCTTCAAGGCAGTGATATTTCATTCATTCAAGTGGTATCTGAGAATAAGACTTTCAAAGTTTTCACTATATACATTAAATGGAATCTAGCTCTGACCAAAGGATTACTATATTTTCTACCATTCCAAATTCTAAAGGAATCTGACAAAGGGTCACTCAGGGCTCATTCCTGAGAAATTTGGTTGGAATCCGTCTTATAGTTTTGAGATTTTCACAATTTTAGCCATATAAAACTAGCTTCACCCATTTAAGCCATGTTTTGTTTTCATCTGATCAAAATTCTTTCAACGAATCCGGTTAAAGGGCTTCCAAGGATCATTCGTGTAAACTTTGGTTGAAACCTATCCACTGGCTTCTGATGATAATAAATTCAAAGTTTTCACACACACACACAAAATAAATAAATAAATGAGGTCCCACCGATTAAAGTCATACAAAAATGTTTTTTCCGATCAAAATTCTTCATAAAGAGATCGTACCGGTGAAATTTTATTGAAATCTGTAAGACACTTTCTGTGGAGGAGATTTCAAAAGTAAAAGTTTACTGACGGAGCGGACACAAAGCCACTCCAATAGATCGCGGGTTTTCAGATATTTGGGGCTAAAATACAAATTACAGTTTATCAATCTTACCTGATTCATTCCCAATGTCACACACGTTTCCGGCCAGTTTATCATGGTACGAAATAACCACACAATTTATAGTATGAAATGGTTAAGGTACGAAATGCTTGTCGATTAACCAATCGGAACACGATCGGTAATTCCCGAAAGCGGTCGAGAGATTTCCGAATGGTCTATTTAAGGGTTTCTTACGGTACACAGATATAGCTCAAATCCGATAATTTAATCACTATCCCATACAGTTAATCATATTTTTGTAATACTTAGACATAAACACTTCTGATTTAAAAAAACTGAAATCGTAAATTAACCAATATAAGTTCTGAATTGAAAATATCAATTCGAATCTGACTGTCCTTTCAACAACTAAATACTTCCGAGTTCATCATAAAAACACAGTTAAAATAGAGTTTTAATTGTTACCAAACTAGTTTACATCGATTTATAAGAAAAAATCATCAAAACAAAATCACGTTTTGTTTAGATACAAAATTGATTTGTGTTTTTGTAAAATGCTTATATCATTGAAAAATACAAACACTATCATACCTGACCTCGTCCCAATCTAACCACAAGTAGCGCTGCGTTGGTACGCCGCGCAATAATGAGAAAGCGCGGAAGTCGAAAGAAGAAGCGCATCCAAATCACATAATTTAAAAATAAAAAATAACGAGTTACCTATCTACCCTGTATTTTCCGCAACGAAAATTTATCGGGAAAAAATTCGCCTACCTGCCTACCCTCTTTTTTTCTAGCCCGTTAGTGGAAACTCAGCTACTTATTTTAGGCCTAATGTCTGTGTTTTTGCTACATCAATTCTAAAATAAATGGGCTTCTATCAAAACTGACGGATTGCTGGCCCCTCCAACTCAGCTTCGAAATGAAGTTCCAATCCGATATCAAACGGCGTTGGTTTGCAACGTTTATGGCCAGCAAAATGTAGCAAAAATATTATGGTCGGATGACGACCTAAACGTCGTACCTATAAATTGAATGAGCTACACAAAGAGATACAGAGAGAGGTTCAATATTATACCAACTAACCTGCATTCTGAATCCGGTCCGATATTTTCTAACGAAGCTAATCCTTTGAAGATTGCAGTAATCTCCCTGTAAAACAAAAACTATACATATCGGTTCCAAGATTTTAAGTCGTCCTCCAACCTGTTCCCACAAAACAAAACTTTAAGACTGGTCCAAATTAAAAGATGCTGCAGACGACAATTTCAAATAGATGGGATTTTATTTTTTTCTTCTTTTTGAATATAAAACATTGTGGATATTGAAACAATTGCTTGCAACAAGCAATTTGCTCATATTCCACAATGTTTTACAAAGCTTTTTTCTTAAATTGCGTAAAAAGGATGGCTTGTGGGGAAATGGATTAACAAATTTTCATGAAAATTTGATGTATGAAAACTGTCTTCTTTTTCGATAGTTATAAATGTCCTTGCGACAAATCTCTTTTGTGGTTAGTATGGTTCTACCTAATTCACTATAAGGATACTCCTAATACCCTACATTGAAATGGGGTCGAATTAGGTAGATACCAACTAAATTGAAAGCGGAAGCAATGGCGTAATTGTTACGTCATACAAACCACAAATAAGACAATGTTCGGTAAAAAGGAAAGATTTCGCATTTACCCGATGAACTCCGGTTCTATTTCGGTTATTTTACGATAAAAAAATGCGTTACGTAACGCTTGATATGTTTGCTTGTCTTATTTCATTCTTTAAAGTTATGAATAGTCACCGTCATTATAGTAGTAGATAATCCCATTTTTCTAATGTTTGAAAGCATTAAGGTAAAATATATAGAAATTGAGAGCCCAAAATCTTCCAACCATAATCTATTAAACATCAGCTTTAAACAATTCCTATTCAATCCCTGATTTTTCGTCTCTATGATGTTATAATTGAGAAATTAATATAGAAAAAGAATAACTTGCTTGTGAAGAGCAATTTCTTCTTTTTCCACAGTTTTCCATACTATTTTCTACCATACTGAAATTTAAATCTACTTTAAATTCTTGTCTACAAAAACCTCTTAATTCAGTCAGGTCCAAATTTTTTAAAACAGTAAATGGAATGAAAAGGGAAACTTCGGGTGTTGGTAGTTCTGAGGACCCATATCCGTTCAAAATGTGGGGAATTGGCATCTGCAGATAAACGATTACGATTTTATTTTTCATGAATGCTAAGGTGAAAATATTTGAAGTATGTAGTAACTCGTTGATAAAATAGTTCTTGTTATTATAAAATTAACACATCACCACTGCCAATCAAGTTTGAACTCCAACATTTCTGCTTGGAATTTTTGTTGGTTTGGTGACTTAAATATCGTAACTACAGCTTATTTAAGCTGTAGTTACGACATGTAGGTCGCAAACAAATTACATGTACTCGCCTTGTATATTTCAAAATTCTAAACTGATCCAATTTGAAAGATGTTGGAGACGACAATTATTATTGGGTGCAATTTGAAAAGTAACCAACCTACAGATTAGAAAATATTGTGGGAAAACGAGAAATTGCTTGTTACAAGCAAATTCTTATCTTCCCACAATGTTTACTCAAGAATAAAATCACAACGACGTAAAAACGAGGGATTGTGCAGGAAGGGATTTAACCCTTTCCTGTTTTTGGAAAATTTAGACTGGTCCAAATTGAGAGAGGATGCAGAAGACAATGGTAATCGGATGCAATTTGAAATGAAACCATCCTATGTGATAGAAAATATTGTGGGAAAAGGAGAAATTGCTTGTTACAAGCAATTTCTTCTTTTTCCACAATGTTTGCTCAAATATAAAATCACAGGAACGTAAAATCCCGTGTTTGTACAGGAAAGGTTTAAACATTTTCTAGGGGATTGGTTTAAAATAAAAGTACGTACCTATCTGTTAAAACGTCATCGTAAAATCTTGCGTCAACAACAGCTAACTTTTCCCCAAACGAAAAACCTTATGTTAAACGAAAAAATAAATAGCGTAAATAATTTAACGTCATTTTCGTTAATCATTCTCTTTCTTTATTGTTATTAATTCATTTATTTATCTTTTATCTTCTTTTTTGGGGGGAGGGGGTCACATTCTAAGCTCAATAAGATCAAACACTTGGTTCATACCCTATTAAAAAAAAGATAAAAAAGGAAGAACTTTGTTTGCTTCCGCGCAAAGTAGTTCCATTACAAACTATCCCAAAAAGCACTAGATTTTTAACAGACCTTTTAGTCTTTCAAATTCTAAAGTTTTAACTTGTTTCACTGAAAGTAGCTTAAAATCGTAAGAGTGACAGAGGTTGCAACTAAATCATATGTATCCCAAATTTAATATCAATTTCTAATACCATCGTATGTGCATGTATCTCGTTTTCTAACGTTATAAGATTCGAGTGAAGAGATATCGAGTTCTTTTTTTCTCTGATATCTTTTGTTAGATAATTAGAACGTTCGCCGCCATCTTTTGTTAGATAATTAGAACGTTCGCCGCCCTTGGTACGACAAGATGAAGATTAGAAGAAAATAAATGTAACAAATGGTATTTCAGCTCTGCATACAACGTACATGACAATCCGACCCATGAGGGTGGAATATATTTTGATTTCCAGTTAAATTTTAAAAATTCAGTATGACAAACAAAAATATGCTTTTGATGCACAAAACTTCCCAATTCTAGTTTATGAAACAAGATGATGTGCTTTAATTCCTTACCAGACATTACAATTTTAGACTCGTCCAAAGAGAAAGTAGTTGTCTACGATAATTGCAAGTGTATAAAATTTTAATATTCTTTGTCTTTCGAGGTAGGAAGGATTGTGGATAATAGAGAAATTGCTTGTCACTACTAATTTCTTCATTAATCTCAATCTTTTCTAAAGCTCTTTCTTGAGGACGGGGCGTAAAAATGTGAGAATTATATGGAAATGGGTTAACCAAAGTGCATACATACATTGATAAATGTTAATTGATTATTTGGGTTAGCGGAAAATATATATCGATGGCTTAGATCAAAAAACATAGTATGGCTCTATACATTATACTACGGAAAATAAAACATAACATTTTTACCTTCTGAACCTATAGTGATTATATTCGTCACTGACAGCACGACGTTCTGGTTGAAAATATGTCTTCCTTCAATAAACCAATCTAATACACCATTGTACTAAAAATAAAAGATATTTTGTGTAACATTGAAGCTAAAGTACTGTATTATAATCAAATTTTGGTTGATTGAATAGGGTTTAACGCCGCTTTTAACAGTATTTCAGTTATATCGCGGCGGCTGGAGCACCTAACAATGGATCCCTGGTATTTCTCACACCAGTACTACCACTACATCCTTTCTAGCCCCCAGCTGCTATCCCACTTAGGTTTACGATTATCCACCCATTGGTGAGAGACAAATGTCGGAAAGGATACGTGCCGCCGCCGGGGATCGAACATTAAAACCAAAGGAATAACTTGGGAATGGGGTAACGCCACTTTAAACAGTATTTCAGTCCAATCACATTGGTGGGAGACAAATGTTGCGACCGGAGATCGATGTGCTACCAACCTTGTTGTGGCTTCGGCCCCAGGGGTCAAAGCACTGGAAGGCCCGAGGACCAAAAAATCTTTTGATATTAAAATGACAAAAAACTTCAGTTTAACTAGGACAAATTGCTAGCGATGAATAATATCAAATTGCACATATGCGAAAACTAATCTTTGTCTATGCATTTTGCAAACAAAGAGAACTTTCGGGCTTATTTACAAGTGTTAAAGGTATATATCGATGTATTTTTTTTTTTTTTTTTTTTTTTTTCATGTCACAGATTTTGATTATTCTTATTACCTCTCGTTTACAATTTAATACAACATTCTGAAAAGTAGTTTTTTTTAAATCGTGGGTATTTCCCTAATAGCCTACGTAGGCTGTTAATATATTTTTAAATTTAGCCGAGACAGTTGCGACTAATATTAGGTCATTCATGCGGTGCGTATAACCGTTGGAATCCCGTATTCAGTTTGAATTTGATCGAACAACGTCATCAATTCGCCATCAACACGTCATCAGGGGTAATGTTCGCTTGCTGGTCTTAAATTCTATAAAGATCAGTCCAAAACTGTCGTAATTTTTTATACGAATATAGACACTTAAAATAGTTTTGCGCCAGCCATTTGATGTAATATAATTTAGGACAATGATTGTTTCGCTTGTCAATTTATTACCTTCCGTTGACTTTGGGTCATATGCAAAAGAAGTCATGCAGTGTCGATAACCAAATTCCATGAAATCTAAAATTAACCTGGAATTTCGCTGGACCTTTCCTATATAACCGAAAGGGGTCACTTTAATCCTATAAAATTAGCGCTAAGACAATATATGACTCAAATTTCAGGATTAAGCGTCCGTTTAAGCGTATTCTTCGGCGATTGGCAAATTTTTCTTATCTAGGTTTCAGAAACATCAATACATCTCTTTAAGATTTGTGCATCCGTATGATAGAGTACAAAAAGTGCAATCATGAATTAGAAATGAAATAACATGTCGCGGTGTGCTATCACACAGGGGTAATTCAAAACTTTACCAACCTATAGATCCAGCTGATTTTCAAATATGGTTGAGTCATCAACCATAACAGTATAAATTGACGTATGTATAGATAAACCATGTGCTTTCAGGCATGACTATTATTTCTTTCTATTAAATTCTCCGAAACACCACGTGAAAATGAACAATTGTATTTTCTTTGTTTGAAAGACATCGTTGCCATGTTTTTTTTTTTTTGTTTGTTTTTTTTGTTTGTTTGTTTGTTTGTTTTTTTTTTGTTTGTTTGTTTTTTTTGTTTGTTTGTTGTTGTGGTTTTTTTTATTGTTGTTGTTTGTTTGTTTGTTTTTACACTGTGATTAGTAATTACTTTTCATACCTCCATGAAAACAAAAAAAAAATCTCTTGATATCTTAATTGAATTACCACCGAGTTAACCATACCGCGGTTTCAAGAGTGATTGATGTTGGATATGGGAAAAATTGTTCTTGATGCCTAGCTTCCACTAGAGCGCGGACAAGATGCGGAAGGCTTGCGGTATCAAATCGTTGCATTTCGGCAAACATTCCAGGTCTAACGCGGAAAATTTTCTAATTCGCGATATACTGCGAACCTTCGCGTTGTGTCCGCATATTGTCTGCGGACATTCCTAAGAGTGTCCTAGGAATTGATCAGGAAAGCCCCTAGACAGAGAACGGACTCGACGGACAGTATCAGGTTAACGCGGATTATGTCAGGAATGGTACAGGAATGTGCTAGGACAATCAAGACGTGTTCCGGACAATAATGGGAATATGCGGACAGTATACAGAAATACTGCGAATATATAAATTCGGCGCCGAATTTTCGATTTACTCACATTCCTTCTAGCAGTCATTGACGTCATACCACTTCATATTGCTATTTTTGTTGCGAATCGAAGCTGAAAGAGATGCGCAGTTAGCATTGATTATGGCCCTCAGAAGGAGAAGGCGACGTCACAGATGGTGGGTTAGGCAATGGTTGACTATAGAACGGAGGCTTAAGTATGGTCAGTTCGAGACACTGATGCAAGAACTTCGAGATGAAGATGTCTCTTTTTTCTAGGCATTGTGTTGCGTCTTGCGTGTAAAATTGCCAAATATCTAATGATTCTTCAATGGTTTATACCTTTGTCACATGCTATTTTATTGGATAATAGTCACGTGATAGTCGGTGGTTGTAATTCCTAGCATTGTCTTAAAATGATCCGCATTAAGTCCGTATTTTCCTGAAGGTGTCGGGGAGGTTTCCGGATGCCTTCCTATTGGTTCGTGAAGCTGTCCGCAATGCGGAGGCTTCCAGAAGCGTTTGCAGAAGACGCAGAAGCTACTAGGAAAGGCGGGATGTCCTGACGACGTCGTCACGACAATGCGGACAGGTTGCGGAGAGTGTCAGGAAGTCAATTTCCGCGTCCAAATTTTGCTCGGTACCAAAATTTCGACGCGGACATTTTTACCCATCCCGAATGTGCGGAATCACTAGGAAGTGTTGCGGAAGGATACGGACAGCGGAAGGAACCTTCCAAGAACATGCGGAGTGGTTGCAGATTTGATAAAAGTGTCTTCCGGGACTTGTCCGCGCCCTAGTGGAAGGCTAGCTTGATAGAGACGCTGAAGAACGTAATTGCTGGTATACATACCCGAATATTCACGAAAGTCCACTTGGAACCATCTATTGAAACATTGTGAGAACCACTTGGGTTAGAAATCACCAGGGCTGAGTCTGTAGTGCTAGTAACTTTTACATCACCATATCGCAGTACATTGCTGGAAAAATGCAAGTAATTAGACAAATAGACATTCACGTTTGTACATTTCCCTATCAACTTGCATGTTTTCATAATTTCCTTTTCTCTCTCCTCCCCCCACCCCCACCCCCGTTAGTAATAACATTTTACAATTTGATTTGCTGCAGACTTGAGATAGAATATTTCCATTCCACCACATATTATCGGCTCATCTTATCCTTCTCTCTCCTCTCTATCTTTCTCTCTCATTAGCTCTCTCTCATTAGATCTCTCTCTCTCTCTCGCTGTGATTTTTTTTTTTTTTTTTTTTTTGAAGTCATCTTCTCAGAAACTACGGAACTAATTTCAACAAGATTTTACATAAATGCCTTTTGGAAGACTCTTAATAAGATTCCTTAAAAATGATCCGAGGATAAAGAAATATTTTACTGATTGGGCTTATTTCTAAAGAGTGATATATAGTACAGGAATTTGATCCGATGTAAACATTGTTTTATATGTGTAGGAATAATTTAAAAAATGTATTTAACTGTGGACGAAGATAATTTTGAAGAGGGACTCAATCATATCCACTCAGATGATTCGTATGTGACCTTGAGCTTGGTTCCTTATGTGATCGAAAATCACAAGCAGGCCTTCATTTTTTAAGAGATGAAGAGAATATATTTTTGTTTTCATGGAGGTATGAAACGAAAAGACTTATCATTATTCACAGTGCTTTCTATATAAAAAAGACGAATTACGTTTATTAAAAACCGTCAGTAACAACTCCTTTGAATTTAGACCAGTCTTAAATTTTGTCGTTTAGTAGTGGGTTAAGACCCTAGTAGAACTTACCACTGTGTTTTGGATGTGCATCTTGCATTCATCCAAAAGGATAGACTGAAGAAGCCCTCGTCATTAGGATTAACTGAAGAGTTGACAGATGTACAATTGGCTCCATCATGGAAGGATACGGCTTGCGCAGTTCGATCTGAATGTATTGGTAAATCTCCATCATCTATACCAAGACAGTCAACTCCCTTGTTAGTCAGAAGGTCCTCAAATTTACTCGGAAATTTATCTCTGTTTGGACAAGTTCTATTGCAATCTATTGAATTACACCCATTTGTTATTGTAATGTTTGAGTATAGCACTATATCTTTGTACACGCTCGTCGCTGACTGGAAAGTATCGGCATTTCCAATTTGGGATAAATACCAAATTGATGCGAACGTCACAATTGGGAGTAGCTTTGGAATCATTATTGTCATGACAAGTCATTAAGAATATTTTATCAAATAGGAATCATGTATACTCTGGTAGTTTTGTTTAGCTAGTCACCTGCTCTGAAAAAGATAAATAAAAGCATGTGATTGATTAATATGTCTTGTCCCCCCGGAATTAGAAAAATCTATTTGAAATTTCAAGGGCTATATTACACTAGAGTACTTAACCCTTTCCTGGTTAATCCCTGGATTTTACGTCCCTGAGTTTTTATACTAGAGAAAATATTTTGGGATAAGAAGAAATTGCTTGTAAAAAGCAATTTCTTCTTATCCCACAATATTTTCTACCCTATAGGTTGGTTACTTTTAAAATTGCACTCCCTTTTAATTGTCGTCTGCAACTTCTTTGAATTTGGACAGGTCTAAAATTTTGAAAAACAGGAAAGGGTTAACTACGCAGATGAGCTAAAGTGTTTGTATTTCCGTTTATTTTTCGCCTCTACCGTAGCACATGTCCATATGAGCGACGCCCCAGAAGACTGTTAGTTGTTACGGGGGATAGTGCAAGGGTAAAGGACGAAACTGTTGAGAGCTCCGCCTGGTACTTTAACGTGCTCAAAGGATATCGCCGTTATGCGGGGCTTATAGGTTTAACGTCTCATTCGAAAATCAATTACAGTGTAGTTTGGACAGCCCTAGGATCGAATTCGCGATCTCTGGGTTTGAAAATGATTGCTCTATCAGCTGAAAATATGTGACTGATATGAACTTTTGCCTGTGGTAACGCTTCTTTGTACCGTGAAATTAACGTCGAAGTATTAACCAATATAGGCTTCGCAGGACCATGTTGGTATTGTCTAAAGAACAAATGTGAACATGGCTTATCGGGGATTAATTGCGACACTGTTCTAAATATCTTTACAAAGTATAGAGAGCCGCCGTCATAGCGCAGTTGGTAGCGCGTCGGACTGTCAATCTAGAGGTCCCGGGTTCGATCCCCGACGGCGGCACTCATCCTTTCCGACTATTTGTCTCTCACCAATGGGTCGATAATCGTAGACCTATGTGAGATAGCAGCTGGAGGCTAGGAAGGGATGTAATGGTAGTACCGGTGTGAGAAATACCAGGATTCCATTGTTAGGTGCTCCAGCCGCCGCGATATAACTGAAAGATTGTTGAAAGCGGCGTAAAACCCCATTCAAACAAACAAACAAACAAAGTATAGACAATTGGAACAATATTCTCAATTATGTTATGTTATGTGTTCACTGTATTTTTGGTGCGGAAATGAATCACTAGATATATTCTATTTGCTTATTACTTCCTTATATAAAGTTGTCATTCTTAATTCACATAAATTTCAACGTTACCAGCCAATATTGGTGTTTATTTTCGACTATTGTCTCGTAAAACTAACTGTTTGCATGTGGTGCAGAGCTCAAATTACATTATATGACTATATATCTCAGATAGATAGAAGGGAGTTACAAATATCCAATTTAATACAGCAACATGGGTTCGAACCCGAATATTGCTTTATATTGTGTCATATGTTTTGAAGGGTCTTCTTTTCTTGTTTATTCTAATCGTTTTTGTTTTCTTTTTTAATCCTTGTCCTGCTGATCTCGGAATATTCTGATTTTAAAATAGCTGTGGCAGGTGTAAAGACTTATATCAGACTGCACATATGTGCAGTTAGATCTTAGTCTACACTACCTGCTTTTTCTTTTAAATAAGAACATTAAGTGGATCTAAAATTGTCAAAAAAAAATATTGTGAAGAAAGGATTAATATTCAGTAGGCAAAGGATACATTGTATAAATTTTGCCCCTTTTTTTTCCTAATTCGTGAACAGACATGAAATTATTAAATATATTTTTGAACGATCAATGATAAACCTTAAATAACTGAAAGATAATCTAAAGCTATGATATGTTCCGACTCGTTTATTTAAGTTTTGAAAGTATAAAGTAACTTTTGATAAAAATAGCAATTGCATTAATGAGAAACAATATGTAATAGCTACCCTGACATGGTCATTTTAAGACTTCACCACTCATACTTCAAAATGGGATCGTCTTTACCCAATCCCAAACAGTGACGCTTTTTGGCGCCCCTTAAGAAAAACAATTGGGAAAACATTGTGGAAAATGAAGAAATTGCTTGTTACAAGCAATTTCTTAATTTTCCACTATGTTTTCTATCCAGAAAGATGTAAAATTCTTAAGTTTCGTAAACTTTGAAATGTCAACTGCAACTAACTTCAATTTAAGCCAGTCAAAAACTGTGCCGTCTAGAAATGGGTCAAATGATACTCTATGCAAATTAAGCTCTTACAGACAGTTGAAAACGAATTCGATTCGGATTTGTTTAAAAAAAAATAATAACATTTTTTATGGAAGTCTCGAACCTACACTATCAACGCCTAGAGGACCTGTGTTTAACTATCTGCGATGTTGCCACAACCGACGTGGTTGGAGTCTAACAGTAACTTAGTTTAATTCAAGTCTTGAAATGTAAACAAAGAATGACGTCACTCGCCATGTTCGGTTTCATAGATAGACAAGTCATGGTGAGTGATCAGAGGTCATTTTGACTACAAGTATACTTGTACAGACAAAAACGACCTTTGATCATTCACTATAACTTTTACAACTATAGTTTTGTAAATGGTTTTCCTTTTTTTTCTGAAAGAAGGCTAGTCTGATGAAGTTAGGCACCTCGAAGGCAATTCAACCCTTTCCTTTTTTGAAAAAATTTAGACCTGTCCAAATTCAAAGGATTTTCAAACAAAAAAATTAAATGGATTTAATTTGAAAAAATAATAGTAGGATAGAAAATATTGTAGAAAAGGAAAAAATTGCTAGCTACAATCGAGTCCTTCTTTTTCTACAATATTTTCTCAATTCTAAAATCACAGGGACACGAAAACCGTGGATTGAACAGAAATGTTAAAATGACTTGGTCATTGTCCTTGATGACAAATTAGTTCGGGAAATTAATAGTATCACTTAATCTTGAGGATAAATAATTTCCCTTGGAAATGCCTTGATAAGACGTCGTGTCCCATGTAGTCTAATGGAAAGTACATTCTGATTCTTGTCAAAAGTCGGTAAGTACCGATTTCTTCGATGTAGATGATGGATAAGACGGAAAGATCAAATACCGTAGACCATTTGTTAATGAATCTGCTACTTACATAATTTTACAGCAAACAATTTCAAACGAAGTAACCGTTTCTTCGCTAGATCCTTTGCTTATAATGAAATAAACTTGTCTATGCAAATCCTGTCGTACCGGTCACTAACTGTCAAAGAAATTTAGCAAAAGTCGTAATGTGTGACACAAATTATAAGTGGGTAAGAGTAAAAGTGGTAATAACAGACACAAATTATAAGTGGGTAAGAGTAAAAAGTCGTAATTACAGACACAAAGAATAAGTGGGTAAGAGTAAAAAGGCGTAATTACAGACACAAAGAATAAGTAGGTATGAGTAAAAAGTCGTAATTACAGACACAAAGAATAAGTAGGTAAGAGTTAAAAGTCGTAAAAAAAGACACAAAGCATGAGTTGGTAAGAGTAAGTGTCGTAAAAACGGTCACAAAGAATAAGGGGGTAAGAGTACAAGTCGTTATAACAGACACAAATGATGAGTGGGTAAGAGTAAAAGTCGTAATAACAGACATAAATAATAAATGGGTAAGAGTAAAAGTCGTTATTACAGACACAAAGAATAAGTAGGTAAGAGTAAAAGTCGTTATTGCAGACACAAAAAATAGTGGGTAAGAGTAAAAGTCGTAATAACAGACACAAAGATTAAGTTGGTAAGAGTAAAAGTCGTAATTAGCGACATAAGGCGTCACAAAAAGATGTTTGTTCTGTTATAGGAGTAATTTGAGAGATCATATAACTACCTTTCGCCGAAATATGAAAAATGAGATATAATCGCGCATACACATATTTCGTGGAAGTATTAATGCTTATCGTGTAATAACGCATGTGCAACAAATAAAGACTCGGATCAGCATGTGTATCAGCCCGTTTTGATTAGAGTATTCCCAGTGCGCTCAGAAGTCCCATCCGATACTCATTTCAAACATTTACGTTTGTGGGTGATTTGAAGTTTTGTGAGTCCCTAAAAATTTTGTTTGCAATCATGCAAAAATGTTAAAGACTGCTAATTCACTTTTTGTCGTTGATGTTGTTGTTGCTGCTGTTGTCGTTGTTGTAAACACTAACTCCAATCAAACATGGTCATTTGGCAACAAGAACACCGTATTCACAGCTTTTACGGCATTTCGATCGACCATTAATGACAAACGATTTCTACAAATCCTCGATGACGTTGATTTCCTTGAATGTATACTTTAAGACTGGATAGTTTTCGCTATTCATGATATCTATATGAATTTATTTCCCACCATTGTCGCATGTTAAATGATATGAAAATAAATTGAATGAAAATATTATATATGTTTCAATAGCTTACCCAAATGTCAATCACAGGAAAATAATAAAGATAATTTTTTGTTATTCAGTGTTGAGGTACATGTACATTTATCATTTTTAACCCTTGACATGCTGAACACGGAATAAACCTGTGTTTGCAGGAGGTATAGACAAAGATCGCCCTGCACACAAGTGCAGTCTAATCTTAGTCTACATCACTTGTTTCTCCCTATTAACCCGGAATTGCTTATAAGATCAATTTTCTAAAGAAATACAATTTGTTGTGGTTTCAGCCCTTTGATAACTATGAAAATGTGCAGAGGAATATAATTCAACATTACAAGGGTTAAAAAATTGACATAAGAAGTGGGTGTAAAAAAACACTCCAAATTGTTCGATATTAGATGGTTGATAGTACACCAATGTGAATTTTTTTCCATTTTCATATAATAAGCAAATCAGCCAATATTTGTGCCTTTGTGCTTTAACAAAGTACAGATAAAAATGACACGAATATAAACAATTATCAAACAAACAGAGAATGGCACATACAAATTCTAACAGAAAAACACAAATACAGGATCAAGCAAATGAAGTGGAACCAATAAAACGCATTTTCTGTGCCGTAAAAATGACATATTATGCCATTAAAGGCTATATTTCACCGATGGCGGTATATGCTTCGCGGTCGAATTTGTGGCAAAAATTCAGTTCGTTTTATAGGTAGAATATATAATTTGTGATTAAGATCGCCATCTAAAACAGATAAATTATTTTAATGGGATCTAGATGACTTGTTTAATAATGTCTCAGCCACTCGTAAAATATCCTCTCTCTATATAAATTTTTCATTACATATAATTGTTAGGCCCGTAAAGAAAAAAAAATAAATGGTGAAAGCATATATCAAGTGCTCATCTAGAGAGGTCGATATTTCCAAAACATAATTCTGCCAATATATGGAGATCCTCGTGTGCTTGCAGTCCACAATTTATACCTTGAATGAAAGTTTATTTACAAACAAACAACTGTACTCCTAGTTAGGCTTGACTGACTACTAGAGTATTTAGAGTAAAGTCTGGTACCGCCGTCGTCTAGAACAAAATGACAGTGGTACCAGTCTACTTATAGTCTTCGTTACGTGTATCTACTCAGGTGACCTGACTGGATGTTACTTCTGGAGGTCGTTGTAGGTTAAAAGTAGTTCTTTTACAAACATAGTCCGTTGTGAAAACCGTATTTTTAAGTACACAGTAGTGATCCACATGCTCAAATGCTTATTTTTTTTTTCATGAGTTCTGCATCTATTCTATAGTTTTACGCTTGATTCTTGACTTTATATTCCAGATGTGGGCGTACCGATACTAACTGACCTTTTATGGGTGGTAAAAAGACGGTTTTCTCTACTCTGGCTAGAACAGCTAAAAACATCACCATTAATGACCTATAAATCTTTGTCTCAAAACACAGAATTGTGAATGAGGTTGAGGAACCAAAGAGGTCATATGTCATCGAATGTTTTGAAATCTGCTACAGCATCGTAAACTGTAATCATTGAAAAGTTACCTCCTGAGTGATCCATTGAACAAACTTACTCAAAATGGGTTGGATTCAGCAGAGGTCAATAAGGGGTCGAAAATGAAAATATATAGTAAAAAGAACGGTAACTCTGTGGTATTTTGCATGTGAAAAAATAGCACAATGGTTGGTTGGCGATTGAAATGTCGTAACTACAGCTTCAATAAGTCGTCGTTAAGACGTTTAAGTAACTGAATCAACAAAAAATCTTCACATAAATGTCGGTCAATATCGGAGTTCAAAGTTCACTGCCGGTATAAATGAACGATTTAATTGATCGATCGATTCGCTGATTTATAACACGATTTTTACGCATTAAAAGTCGCTTTGGTAAAGATTTCAAAACATAAAATTAAGTGTGTGCACACAATGATATCTCCGCATATTTTAAACAACCTTTTGTAAATCAGGAAGGAAAGAATCGATTAAAACATAAATTGATAAACATACCCCTAAATGTCACAAATTCTACTTCCTTGAAACAGACATATTTATAAATTGGAGAAATGCGCATTTTGTCAATTCTACGTTATTCTTAAGTCAGTTAAAAACTTTATAGTCCTTATAACAATTGACCAATCGCTAGCCCCACCCGCTTTCTCCTTTAACCGCGCCTATTGACTCCGATTTTAAACGGCGATATTTTGAAAAATATATGGAAAGCAGCATGTAACAATAACGTTGAATGATTAGTTGGCGACCAAAACGTCGTAACGGCAGGTTGAATAAGCTCTAGCTACGGCATCTAAGTCGCCAAACCAACAAAAATGTTTCACACAAGTGGAAGCCAATGTCGGAGTTCAAATCTTAATTCCGCGCTGGATGAATTATTTGATTGGTCGATATATTACCTGATTGACAGTCGCGATTGGTCAAATGGGCTAATGACCAATCGCAAATGTCAATCAAATAACCAGTTGACAAATGAAAGCGTTGATTTAGACTGGAAGTTAACTTTGAACTTCGACATTGGCTTATGGGAAGCATGTTTCTTTGTTTTGCAACATAAACATCGTAACTTCAGCATATTCAAGCTGAAGTAACGGCGTTTATGTCGACAATCAACCATTCTGCTCTTTTGTTTCGTTCCTGTCCGTAAGGTTTGCAAAATAACGCGTTTAAGCATCGAAGCGGAACTTGCTGTTGGAGTCATTAGGCGAGGCCAACGGGGTAAGTGTAGGGGGGCAGCGATTGGTCAATAAAACCGAAACAAATAAATGTCAATATTCAAGCTCTAGTTACGACGCTTAGATCGCCAACCAATCATTTTATTTTTTGTTACATGCTACTAGCTCTGAACTTTCCAAAGTAACGAAGTTTAAAATCGAAGTGGTACTTCCTATCGGAGTCAGTGGGCGTGACCAAAAGAGTAAGTAGGCGGGGCCATTGTCAATTTAATGTTCGGTCTAGATACTAAATACCTCTTCGTCATTTGTGTATGTATCGAATTGGTTTTTTCCGAGTCTTTTTTTTAAAAAAAGAAAAGGTTTTGACACATTTTGATTAAATGTTATTTATTTCGATTTAAAGATAAAAGAAACCCTGTTTTATAATAATCTAGGATAAAATACCCGATTTCATAGTATTTTATATAGATAGAGAAGTTTACTTTTGTCAGAGGGAAATCAATATCACGGTTTAACCCGTTTAAAAACGATAGAAAATTAGACTGGTCGAAGTTAAAGAAGTTCCAAGTTGTGTTTAAACTAAAACAAAATTACCAAATTGATTAGAAAATATTTTGAGAAAGGGAGAATTTACCTATGACAAGCAATCTTTCCTTTTTTCACATTGTTTTCCAATGAAGTATTTCTTCAGTGCGTGATAAGCGAAACTGAGTGGTAATGAGTTAAGGTCGTATGTTTTAACCAAATTACATACGATCGAGAGAAAAAATCATATAGATTAGCGAAAACAATTACAACCACCAAACCGCTAGACTAGAAAGACTGATCCTACGGTCGAGAAGTATCAGTAAAACAAACTTGTGAAAATAAATCGTTATCCAATGGACGGACTGCTGGTCCCGCCCTGTGACTCCAACAGGAAGTTCGACGTAGATGGATTTATTTAATTAGTTTAACGCCGCTTTTAACAGTATTTCAGTTATATCGCGGCGGCTGGAATACCTATAAATGGATTTCTGTTATTTCTCACACCAGTACTACCACCACATCCTTTCCTAGCTCCCAGCTGCTATCCCACTTAGGTTTAGGATTATCCACCAATTTGTGAGAGAAAATTTTGCCGCCGCCGGGGATCGAACCCATTACATCCCATGATTGAAAATTGGGAGTCTGATGCGCTACCGACTTCGCTATGACGGCGGTGTGAGAAATACTAAGTATCTCCTGCCGCCGCGGTATGACCGAAATACTGATAAAAGTAGCGTTTAACCTCATTTCATCAATCAAAAAGTCATATAGAACTAGGGATTAAATAAACCTTGTTATTGAACAGTTTCATTACAGTATCTTGCTTTTTTCGAGGGTATGGGTCATTAATCCATTCCCTAACAATGACGCTTTTGACGCCCCTAAAGAAAAAAGACTGGTGGAATATTATGTTAAATGGAGAAATTATTTGTCAAAACAATGTTTTCTACCAAGAAGTTGAAAGAATGTAAAATTCCATAGACTTTAAATTATCGTCTGCAACTCCTTTAAATTGGACCTGTCTAAAATTTTCTCGACTGGTAATGGATTAATTCATATAAAAATGGCAATAATTTTTATATCTAATTTTGTAGTCCTACCTACTTCAGAAAATCCAATATTTAACGAACAAAACACACATATGAAAAACTCAGGTTAATCATTACTACCTTTTAAAGTTGTAAGGAAATTTACATGAATATTGAAGTCGGTATGCAATTTAACGCTGATAAAATCACCCGACTGAATGAACCGAAACTTAATACTGCCACTACAAAACAATCTTCCGGGTTGGGATTGAGGAAATGTGCCATGTCTGATGAAGAGGGGCTCATTAGTAAATATGATACTACCGCGAGATTCCGTTATTTGACACTCAGCAAAAAAATGGCTTTTGGAAATATTATTGGAAAAGAAGAAATACATTAAACAAGCATTTTCTCTTCTTCTTCTTTTTTTTTTCAAAATGTCCCATAGTTATTTGTCACTGATTTTTCGCCTTCAGCTTCTCTCAAATCGACGGATCGTTGACGTCTATCAAAAAACCAAAACCGAAAAAAAACTCAAGATCGGAAATGAGTTTTTAACTCCGACTCCGACATTGGCCGTGAAGGATTTTTGTTAGTTTGGCATCGCGAGTACACCTGAGTTACGACGCTTAAGTCGCAAACCAACCACTTTTTCGTTTAAAATGACTTAACCCATTTGATTCTCTCTCTCTCTTTCTCTCTCCCTATTTCTCTTTACCTCTCTACCTTTATCTATCTACCCATCTATTCAGTGAACACCAGTGCTGCGCTCATCAAACATTACCACAACATATTATTTTTGATTGAGAGATAGACATGTATTTGTCTCTACCTATCAAACAGGAGAGGGACTATATCGATGGTTCAGCGCGAAACAGTTGTAACTGCCTATATGTTTATAGGCAGTTACAATTGTTTCGCGCTGAACCAACTATATAAGCTTTGCTTTCGTTCCAATCCCTTTTGCTTGTAGCCGTTGTTGAATGGATAACATATTTCATGTGTTGTAAAAATTGTTACATTTACATATATGTTTAAATTAATCAAACCACTGATTTTTACCCGTAACTGGCAAAACATTTTTTTTTCAAAATGATGCCGTTTAACCCATTACCAGAAGACAAAATTTAAGACCGGTCCAAATTCAAAGAAGCTGCAGACGACAATTCAAATTTGTTCGATTCTGGGTAGAAAACATTGTGCAAAATGAAGAAATTCCTTGCTGGTATCGTCGGTCCGTCACGAGAAAAGGGGTCACGTCGGACATTCGGAAAGTCTCTATCCTCTTTACATAATACGGAGTACTCAGTTTGACAAATGTCAACACTGTTTTTGTTTAAATTGTTGCTGATTCACTGTCAAAAAAATGATCATTTTATCATGTTATAATTGCTAAGGTAGGCATTTTTTTTTCAAAAAATGTGTTAAACCTTTCATGGTTTTCAAAATTTTAGACTTATACATTTGAAAGAAGTTGAAAACGACAACTAAAAGTGTTTGCAATTTGAAAAGTAACCAACCTACAGGGTAGAAATATTGTTGAAAAAGAAAAATTGCTTCTTAAAGCAATTTCTTCTTTTCCCACAAGGTTTTCTCGTGTAAAATTCCAGGGACGTAAAAGCCAGGGATTGAACAAGAAAAGGTTAACAAATGTCGGAGATGCTCCATTTTGGCGTGACAGAACGGAATTCGGTGTACCGATACAATTAATCACTTTAATTGTCCATATCGATAAGATCACGATTTTCCATATGGCTTGGCAACATTATTTTCCTTAATTCCTTATTTCTCCACCCCAAGGCATATCTCACTATCGTCAAATTAAGGGTGTGTCCAGATATAATATGTTAGATCAGTTTTTAATTTCATTTTTGATACTTACAAGTAACGTCTAATGAGATTAACGAAGATTCATCATAGTTTGGGGGGGGGGGAGTAAGAAAAGGATCCGATTTGACGGTGTAATACAGATTGTCAATAACTTTTTATAAAGGGAAGAAGATAAGGTTCCGATCTGACGGTTTTGGTCATATAGTCAATGACTTTTTTTTACTAGGGAGTACACCAGATTCCGATCTGACGGTATTTTTCAGATCTTCAATGCTTTTTTATGGAGGGGAATAGATAAGATTCCGAACTGACGGACTGTTGAAAAGACCGTTAATGATTTCTTATAAAGGGGTGTCGATAAGGTTCTGATCTGACGGTCTGTTGGAAAGATCGTCTATAATTTTTAAGAAAGGGAGTCGATGAGATTCCGAAATGACGGATTGTTGGAGAGATTGACAATAATTCTTTTGAAGGGGGGTAGATAAAGTTCCGAACAAACTGATTTAGAGATATCGTCAATAATCTTTATGAACGGGAGTAGATAAGATTCCAAACCTATGGTGTTGATAGATCGTCATTGATTTTTATGAAGGGGAGTTAATAAGGTTATGAACTGACTGTCTTTTAGACAGATCGGCAATGATTTACATATTGGGGCGTAGTTAAAGTTCCAAACTGACGAACTTTTGGACAGGTCGTCAATTAATTTTATGAATGGGGAGTAGATTAGGTTCCGACCTGACGGTGTTGGACAGATAGTCAATGATCTTTATGGACGGGAGTAGATAAGGTGTCGGTCTGACAGTGTTTGTCAAATCGTCAATGATTATTTTGAAGGGGAGAAGATAAGGTTCCGAACCGATTGTCTGTTAGACAGATCGTCAATGATTTTATATAGGGGAATAGATAAAGTTCCGAACTGATGGACTTTCGGACAGATGATGTGATTTTCATGAAGGGAAGTAGATTAGGTGCCGATCTGGCGGTAGTAAACAGATCGACAATGATTTTTCGGAAGGGGGGTATATAAGGTTTTGATTTGAAGGTGTTGGACATATCGTCAATAACTTTTAAGGAGGGGAGTAAACAAGGTCCCGAACTGGCGGTCTGTTTTACAAATCTTCAATGATCTGAATCCATTAACAAACAACAGAGTCTTAAACTGGTCATATTTTAAGAAGATGCATACGACAATTTTTAATAATGAAATATTATTCTCATAATAGAAATTTTGTATTTTGATATTGAAACATTATGGAAAATCGAAAACATGCTCGTTCCAAGCTTTTTTTTTATTTTTTACAATGTTTTGTTGGGCCTTTTTTTCTTGAATTTCGTCAAACTTCGGGATTATGTGGGAATGGGTGAACAGAGGAGATTAGATAGATGGAGATTGTTGGAACCATTGAGGGCCAATAAAGATAGGAAGGTAGTTTCGGCGATCAAATCGCCCTGGAAGATTGACGTAGATAGCGTCCAAGGGACGGATCGCTGGCCCCGCTCATTTGCCTCCTACAAGAAGATCATCTAAGATTTTAAACGGTCATTGCATAATCCATTGGCATGTAACAACGAAGTAAAATGATTGGTTGGCTATCTTTCGAAGCCAAAATAACGAAAATGCGTCACATAAATCTCGATTAATGTTGGAGTTCAAAGTTCACTTCCGGTACAAACGCACGTTGAGATTGGTCTATAGGCTTTTTGGTAGGCAGCAGGGGTCTGTCATTTTGTATGGAGGGGAGTAGCCGTGTATGACTTTATTTCCCTTAACCCATTCCAACTCAATCCCTCCTTTTTACGCCCTTCAAGAAAAAAGCTTTGGAAAACATTGAGGAAAATGAAGAAATTGCTTGTATCAAGCAATTTCTTCATTATCCACAATGTTTTCTATCCAAAAAGGTGAAAAAATCTAAAATTTCATCATCTTGAAATTGTCGTCTGCATCTTCTTTGAATTTGGACCAGTCTGAAATTTTATCAAGCGGGAATGGGTTAATATTAAGACGGTCCATTTTACTTATGCAGTTGACAGACAGTTCGCGAACATCAAATAAAAACATAATCGACAATTCAAATCATTCACCGAAAGTTAGCTTTGAACTCCTTCAATTAAGCGAATATTTTCTTTTCTTTATTTTTTTTGCGATTTATCCCATTTTCAAACAACAAAATTTTAGAATGGTCCTAATTGAAAAAAAGTTCAGATGACAATTTCTAGTTGATGAAAATTTAACTTTTTTGGATAGAAAACCATGCGGATCATGGGGAAAATGCTTGACACAAGCAATTTCTTTATTTTCTACAATCTTAGCCAAAGCTTTTTTCATCAAGGGCGTAAAAAGGAGGGCATGAGTTGAAATGGGTTAAATGACTATAACTAATTGAAGTTGTAGTTCATTCGTATGGGTGGCAAACCAATGATTTTACTTCTTTGTTGCATATAAATGGCCGTAAAACTTGCAAAATAACGCTAGCCAGTGGGCATATTCAGTGGAGAAAGTGGGCGGGACCAGCGATGTGTGAAGCATTTTGTTGGTTTGCCGACTTAAACGTCGTAACTACAGCTCATTCAACGATTTGTTGTTGTTTTTACACGTTACTGGCTATAGATTTGTCAAAATAACGCTGTTCAACACATTCCAACTCAATGACGCTTTTGAAGCCCCCGAAGAAAAGAGATTTTGGAAACATTGTGGAAAAATGAAGAAATGACTTGTTACAAGCAATTTCTTCTTTATCCACAATGTTTTCTATCTCAATAGTAAAAATATCCAAAATTTCATAAGCTTTTAATTGTCGTCTACAAATCCTTTCAATTTTGACGAATCTAAAAATTTACCGCTCGGCAAAGGGTTAATTTCTAATTTCAGTGGTTTCCGTGGTCGAGAGGCAGAGCGTCGGCTTCCCGATCAAGAGGTTCTGAGTTCGATTCCCGGGAGCGGCTATCGATCTTGGTTCTGTCATTGGCCCACACTTTCGGCGCGAGTACTTGTGCATTTTCCAGGAAGCAGAATCGAGAGGGATTAATCTAAGTTGGAAGAACTTGTTTCCCAAACGATGTAAAATAAAAATTTTTATACCTAAACCAAAGATTTTTCAAAATAACACCGTTAAAAATCGAAGCACGACTTTCTTGTCGGAGTCAAATGGCGAGGCCAGCGATTGATCAATTACATGTAGTTTGTTGCTTTATATGGTCAGCCCAGAGCTCGAACCCGCGATCTTGAGGTTTGAAGTCAAGTGCTTTACCAACTGAGCTAGTCGGCCTGACCAGTCTCCCAGTGATAATAAAGTGTTTTTTACATATCAGTGCGATCTGGTCGAGGTTGGAAGAAAACATTGACATGGTGTAGTTGTAATACTGTCGGGATCAGGAATGTACCAATTGAATTATTGCTGGACACGCCCACTGACTCCGCTTGATCCGCCCACTGAGCTCCAACAGGAAGTTCCACTGAGTTGAAACGAACAGTAACATTGTGTGAAAATCACGTCATATTATGGATTGGAATAACGTTATTTTACAAATGGCCTTAAATATTTCACGCAATCCTTCGGGATTTCATATGTTTAAACAATGGACCAATCGCGACTGTCAATAAAGAAACATATCGACTAATCAAATAATTCATTCAGTCCGAAATTGAGATTTAATTGTCGACTGTAATACGACATTCAAGTCGCCAACCAACGATTCTAGTTTTTGTTACATGCAACTGGCCATAAACATTGCAAAAGTTTTTTAAAATCAAAGCGGGACTTCCTGTAGGAGTCAGTGGGCGTAGCTTATGGGAAAGTGGGCGAGGACAGCGATTGGCCAATTAAAGCAGATGATCTCACACGACCTAAGTTTTGAATACTGGATTACTAAATAAGCGAATGGCAACTAGGACAAGTGTATCAGTCAGAGGTCAAGTCGTATTAGGTCCAGCTGAAGTTTATGGAACAATTGACGATCTTAACCCACTCCAACACTTTAACACATTTGACCCTTCAAGGGGAAGGCCTTTTGAAATCGTTGTGTAGGATAAAGAAATCGCTTGTTAAAAGCAATTTCTTCTTTATTCAGAATGTTTCAACCTCATAAGTACAATAAAGTAGTTAATGATTGCTATATCGTCTAGAAGACTTTGTGTACTCTGATTATAATGTAACACCTACATGGACAGCACCGTTACTGTTGAGGGCGCTGTCACTCTAGAAGGCTCGGTCTGTGAAGAAAAGCTCGGTCACTGTAGAAAGGCTCAGTCACTGCAGAAGGACGCTGTCACTCTAGAAAGCTCGGCCAGCGTAAAAAAGCACTGTCACTGTAGAAAGGCAATAAATATGATTACGTTCGATAAAAACATCAACAATGTTCATCAGCACCTCAAATGTGACCAAATGGGGATAGAACAGTAGGCCTATAGCTGTCAATATTGTCCTTTCATTAGATTCTGATTGTATTAGGGATGCAATACTATCTATTCGGTATATGGTTGCACATTCGATCTAAATCAAAAGATTTGACATTCGATTAGCCGGAACCAAGTAGTTTAATTGATACAGGAAAATAACCAGCGATTCATCAAGATGTTAAGTTGACCATGAATATTTCTTCTGTATGTCAACGATTAGCCTTGTATAATGAAGTTGAATAAAGGATGGATGAATCTTCCCTTTTGTTAGTTTTTTCAGTCACTGAAACTTAGTAACCTTTTGTCAATAATAAATTCGATTGACTAATAAAATCATTCGTTTAGACATAAAACGATATATTTTCGTTTGTGATTGACTTTAACGTCGTCATTACAGTTTTTGTTTGCTCTTGTATTTGTTTTTGTTATTGTTGTTTGTAAGTTACGATGCTTACGTCTCCCACGAGCGATTTACCTTCTGCTCTATGTCTCTAAATGCAATTTTACAATATATCGTCGTCTGATACCTTAGTCGACTTGCCATTTTAGAAACCGGACGTGGCAAGCAACCCGTTACTTGCATCTATTACTTAGAAGTTCTTGGTAATACGGAAATGAATGATTTTCAAGTGTGATTTCGCCCTTTAATTTTATAGATAAATTTCGATTACGCTTTTCTCTAGGAGGAGAACAAGAGTACCGAAAGCTTATTAGCGGTGTTTTAGTACCGTAACAACGAAATGTTATTCTTCAAACAAAAACGAACCATTTAACCAATTACCAGACGGCAAAAATTTTAGACTTGCCCAAATTGATAGAAGTTACAGACGACAATTTAAAGTTTATGAAATTTTGGATTTTTCAACTTTCTGAGTAGAAAACATTGTGGAAAATGAAGAAATTGCTTGTAACAAGCAATTTCTCCATTTTCCACAATGTTTTCCAAAGTTTTTTCTTTAGGGGCGTTTAAAGGCGTCACTGAGTGGGAATGGGTTAAAACGGCTTTAGTATTGGCCAATTGACCGGTCGCACGCCCAGCCCACTTAATTCGTTGGCAAAGCCCATTGACTCCGACAGAAAATCCCGCTTCGATTTTAAACGGCGTTATTTTGATAAACAAAAAAGAATATAGCCGCCAGTAGCATGTAACAAGAAGGAAGTTTGTTTGGTCGGTGACCTAATCGTCGTAACCACAGCTTTAACACCGTTGAAAATAGAAACGTAACTTCCTGTAGGGACAAACGGAGTACGTGGGAGGGGCCAGCGACTGGTCAATTGGTCCGATTTTCATGGAAACCCTTCTGGGGGACACCACAGGACACCACTTTATGACGTCAGAAAACCCCAATGATTTGATGACGTCACAATTATGCTTCTCGAAATAAATTGTTTTTACAAGCAGTTTTTTTATCATTTTTTACAACGTTTTCCAACCCAAAATACATATTTCAAAAATCAATCAACGAAAATAATTGTCTGCACTTTGAAAAGTCTCAAATTTTATCATCTGCTAATAGTTTGTCAGTATTTGACAATAAGAAATATAACTTATTCTTAATCTGAAAAAATAAAAACAAATCTTTTTCTGCGGGTATGTTTCCACGGAAAACGGATCATTTCTATCCTCGTCAGTCTGCACAAATAATGCTGTCAAAGTTATGTCATAATTTTACCAGTTTCAAAACGGTCTTGACTAAACTCGTTCCCTAACAACCTTCGCCCCCCCCCCCCCCATTTCGCCCATCAGGAAAAAAACTTTTGAAGACATTGTGGACATTGTTTCAAGCATTTTTCTCTATGTCCACTATCTTTTTTACCTCAATAGACAAAGAAATTTAGAATTTCATGGACCTAAAGTTATAGTCTGCATCTTCTTTCCATTGGACCAAACTAAAATTTTATCACGTTGGAATGGGTTAAACGTGTAAGCTTCCTGGTCATTTGATATCAAAATCCAACATGGATATTTGTGTTACTAGGAAACACTTACGGAAGTTTTAAAGTGACAAATTAAGAAGACACGCTTTAAATACACGTAACCATGTTACAAGATTGGATTTAAATAAAATGTATTCAGTTTCGATGTACATAATCCTATTACATTGCGTTTAAATATCAAGTTATATATAAAATATAACCTTTGTGAAAAGGGGCCGTTCGAATTACTTTCAAACGCCTGAACCGTTTTCTCTGGGTTTCCTACGGGTTTCCTGCGCAATCTGACCAATCTGACAGTAGGACTACTTTTGTGTCATCCTCGTTTATCCAGGGTTCTCTCTATTTTCTACGCTACATCGATGTAGAGATTAGAGAGACCCCCTGGATATACGAGGTTGCTTTTTTTACAATATCCATGTGGTTCATTATCAAGGCTAATCTCTTATGATACATATACAAGTAGGTTGCGATGTATGAGATCAAATTGATTGACTGGATGGGGTTTAACGCCGCTTTTAACAGTATTGTGCAGTCTGATCTTAGTCTACACCTCCTGCTTGTCTCTTCTAAGCCACGGTTGGTCATAAAATAAATTTTCAAAAAGAATATGAATCCACGTATAGTGTATCCTGTGCTTTCAGGCCTTTGCATTCCATGCAATTCTGTAGAGGCTTCAACCCATTCCCACACGTTGAAATTTTAAGACTGGTCTAAATTCAAACCAGTTGCAGACGACAATTTAAAATTGATGAAATTTTAGATTTTTTCCATTTTCTTGGTAGAAAAACATTGTGTAAAATGAAGAAATTGCTTTAAACAATGTTTTCTTAATTCCTTTTCTTGTAGGGGCGTCCAAAAGCGTCACTGTGTGGGAATGGGTTAATTCAGCATGACAAGGGTAAATTGTAGTATATCGGTCTTTTCTCCTGTTCCTGGAGAGTTTCATCTATTTGATCGTATAGTGGAGAAGTTCAATTCAAAAACTCCAAACTTCTTTAATCTTTTCTCCTGTTCCTGGAGAGTTTCATCTAGTTGATCGTATAGTGGATAGGTTCAATTCAACTTCTCCAAATTTCTTTAATCATGCGAAATTTAATACGTCTATAAATTTATCTCCTTATGATCTTACAGGGATAGCTTAAATCTTCCTAAACCTTTTCCGGCACAAACCCTGATACTTACATTCGTATGATATTATGCTTGAGAAAACCTTGTGGAAAAAGAAGAAATTGCTTGTAACAATTACTTCAATAGCTACTTAGAATAGTATCACAATTAACATTCGCAATGTATTGAGTGACTACCCAGGTTTTTTGGTGTCTTCACTTCATGCATATCCTCATTGTCGTGTTAAGATCTCGTAACTACAGTTTGATTGGATATGTAAAATGGCTGGAAATGTCACGGACATGTTTGTTTTTCCCTCAACATAGGAAACATTTACATAATACTAGCCCGAAAAGTGTCCACATGTCAAACGGGAGACAATGAAATATCTATGTTAAATGATTTATCTCCCATAGTACAGTATAACTAGAAGTGTTAACAGTAGTACAGTATAACTAGAAGTGTTAAGCTTTTGTCAAGCTCGTTACTTTAATTCAGAATTTCAAAATGTTCAATTCGAAAAATCTAAATTTGTGTTTCCTAAGAAAAATGTGCACTAAATCATAAAATTCGTTTCATATATATCCTATTTCCAATGCCTGTAGAACACATTACATTCTATATTTAAAACAAATAGGTCGTTCATAAAATCTGAAACATACAATAAAACGGATAAGTATTTCCTTGCGGTCAAAAAACAGTGTGAAAATAGTTTAAATTACTGTTATTTTCTTTACAGGAGTTCTTGCTATGTTTATTTTTTCATTTAGATTTTATAAACGACAGCAAAACAAATACACGAATTATAAATACTTTTCGTTTATTTAAATAATTTCCAATAGTTTAATATAGACTGAATGCGAGAGCAGTAATTACGAGGATCGTGTTGGTTTTTATGAAGCCGTATGTACAGGTTTATTAGTCTTTTGGAACAGAAATCCTTTGTAAATATGGACTTGCTAAGTGTATATAAAACCGCGTCCCTAGCATTAACAATTCTGTGCAGCCCCGTACATTCTGGGACGGAAGCTCAGATGAGAGCTCTGATGGACTCCAAATTAAACTCTACCACCTACTCCAGTAGAGTTCGACCGATCGCCGACACCGGGAATGTTATGAAGGTAAGTTTTAGTTTTAATTGGTTTGGTTAGGGTAATCGCTACCACCTACTCGAGTAGAGTTCGACCCATCGCAGACACCGGGAATGTTATGAAGGTCAGTTTTAGTTTTAATTGGTTTGGTTAGGATAATCTCTACCACCTACTCGAGTAGAGTTCGACCCATCGCAGACACCGGGGATGTTATGAAGGTCAGTTTAAACGTTAATGAGTTCGAATAGGGTAATCGCTAGTAGCTGATAAAATGTTAGCATGGTCCAATTCAAAGAAGTTACAGACGACAATTTTAGTTTATAAAATTTTAAATATCTTTTCTTTTGGGATAGAAAGCATTGTTGATAATGAAGAAATCGCGAGTACTAAAACTGTTTCAATTTCTCCTATGAAAAACATTTTTAAAATGGCGTCTTAGATAACGAGCATTTTTTATTTATGTATTTATATATGCATTCAATTATCTATTAGGGGTGGTCTTTAAAAGCATTTCTGAGTTTTTCAGATGTTACTATCAACAATAGGTCTGGGACTACAGTTAAGAACATCATCTCCATTTCTTTCGCGTATAGGTTTCTTCCTTTACGAAAATTTACTTAAAACAGAATGATACTATTTGTGAAATTATAGTATTTAGCTATAAGTAAACCGTGTGTTTGTTATAAGTAAACAGTGTGTTTTGCGGCGTGGGGGAACCGATTTGGTTTAGCTTTTGTTTGTTTGAATGGGGTTTTACGCAGCTTTCAACAATCTTTAAGTTATATTGCGGCGGCTGGAGCACCTAACAATGTAATCCTGGTATTTCTCACACCAGTACTACCATTACGTCCTTTCCTAGCCTCCAGCTGCTATCCCACATAGGTCTACGATTATCGACCCACTTGTGAGAGACAAATAGTCGGAAAGGATGAGACGCGCTACCAACTGCGCTATGACGGCGGCTGATTTTAGTATAGCGGTAAAGCTTCAATTTTATATACAATGCAAGGAAAATATCAGGACGAGTGTGTTTTGATTTATATATTCTTTCTTTCTTTCTTTCAGTTAAGTGTTGATATATACCTTATCGGTATTAACGACATTGACGAGGTGGAACAAAAAATGACCAGCACGGCTTATCTCCGTGTATCCTGGAACGACACATTCTTACAGTGGACCCCAGCTGACTACGGAAATATAGACAAAATGTATCTACCACAAGAACGGATTTGGAAACCGGATCTTGCCTTGTCGAACGCCTTTGATTCAATAAAAGGCTTAGGAGATAAGTTTATTTATCTAACAGTTGATTATACCGGAGTCATTACCTGGCAACCCTATCAGGTATTTGACAGCACGTGTGAACTTGATATGACATATTTTCCGTTTGACAAACAAATATGTGACCTGGAAATGGTCACGTGGTCAAGTACTAAGGATATGATAGAAATCGTTACAGGTTCTGATGGCTTTAACATTGCGGCCTACGAGAAGAATGCTAATTGGAATCTTGTTAGTGTTACAACTGTGGACACATCGTCCTCCACCACCTCTGCCATGACTTTCAGAATGAACGTGAAAAGAAAGCCACTATATTTCCTAATCAATTTCATATTTCCAATCGTTCTTCTCTCTATTCTGAACATTTTGGTATTTATTCTTCCCTGTGATTCCGGTGAGAAGACGGGGTATGCGATGGTTTTATTTCTCTCCTTTGCTATATTTCTACTAGTGGTCACCGATATCATGCCTGAAGGTATGAAGACTGTACCTGTATTGAGCACGTATCTCCTTCTGATGTGCATATTCAGTACCATCTACGTCTTCATTGTGATCATTGAATTGAGGCTTCATAACCTGGGAGAAAGCGTACAGATACCTGAATATATGAAAGCCTTTACTAATTTTGTGAATGTTGTGAAAACTAAATTGAGCTGTAATTGCCCAGTACTTTTTAAGAAGAAAAAACATGCAACTGTGTTTTCAGGGGAAGATGACGTGTGTGAAACTGCGATAGATGATAAGATCGGAGAAATGGAAAAGGACGGCCCAGAGGTTACGGAAATTGAAACGAACACCAAAGGTACAAAACTGAGCAGGCGAAGTTCGCTGGTCAAAGATCTGATTTATAATCGTAAAGTTTCACCTTCACAGGTTTTCCATATTAAACGACCTGAACACGTGGACAAACCTTACGAAGGAAAAGATCTTACACTTGAAGACGCCGATGGCGATCTATTTGATAGCAGTATTGATAACGACACTGGATCTTCTAACACAAGCAGTACAACAAAAGACGGGAAAATGGTGTTGGAAAGCGCAACATTGATTGCCTCTGAAGAAAGTAAAAATGTTTCGGGATCGCAAGACGATAAAGATGCGAACATAGAATGGTCTGATGTTACTACTGCTATGGACAATTTCTTTTTTGTGTTTTCTTTAATTTTGAATGGCTTAACCACTGTAATTTGTGTGCTGGTATCGGTTACTGGAAACATATAATATTGTAAAACACAACCCTATAGTACATAACTTTTAATTTAAAAAGACGGATCGCCACTGCAAAATTGTCTATAAGCAACTTTCTTAAACCACCGCCTTCATGCTAACTATCTTTGCCTGAAAAAAATTATAGCTATAATATGACTTGTTTTCGATGTTCGATGCGTAAGGCTTAAAATTGTGAAATTTTAAGAATTCCTATCATTATAAGCAGGCTGATCTTTGTCTATACCTCATGCAAAAACAGGAATATTCAGGGATCAGCATGACTAGGGTTAAGAACTTTCATTTAGGATCCATTCATGTAAAAGTTTATTTTTGGGATTAATTATGAATCGGTATTTCAATTTCTTTGTCCTCTGCACATTTAAAAGATCACTAAAGGCATAAACAAAGAAAGTATAATCATAGATAAGCACGACATAGGATCATGTTACAATAGCTTAAACATTGCATTGATTCTATTTTATGCAGCGGTCAATGAACACGAACCCATTCAATAAAAACAAAAGGGTTTCAATGAATTTTGTTCAGTTGATTAGTCAATGGTAGCCGTTTAACCCATTCCAACACAAGAAAATTTTAGACTGGTCCAAATTGAAAGAAGCTGCAGACGACAATTTCAAGCTGATGGAATTTCAATTTTTTTCGTCTTTTGGGATAGAAAACACTGTGGATAATGAAGAAATTGCTTGTAACAAGCAATTTCTTCATTATCAACAATGTTTTCCACAGCTTTTTTCTTGTGGGGCGTAAAAAGGAGGGCTTGAGTTGGAATGGGTTAAAGAAATCGCAACCATTTAATTTTAGTTTGAAAGACATACATTATTTTGAAGACATTTCTATAGAAGACAATCGTATGATTAAGCTTGTGTTAGATCGATTTATCCTTTATGGAATGAACAGTACAAACTATACCTTTTGTTGTCCACGAATTGAAATATTTGTCGGTCTTACACGAAAACAATCCATTATCCCTTTTCTGTTTTGAAAAAAAATATTAGACCTGTCCAAATTCAAAGGTTTTGCAGACGAAAATTTCAATTGGATTTAATTGAAAAATAAACATTCAGTACGGTAGAAAATGTGATTTATGTGATTTTTTTGTGTCGAAAGTCTATATGTTTACTAATTTAACGAGAAAAAAAACTTCAAAATTCGACATTTTCTCCGAAAAATGAAAAAAAGCCATGCCTATACTCTTGGCATACTCTCGTCAACATCTTCTTAAGCTGAATTAATTCCATGAAGATTTAAACAAATGTCAAATCAAATGAAACTTATTAAAGTCTATTGGGATTAAATTCTCCGAAAAATGAAAAAAAGCCATGCCTATACTCTTTGCATACACTCGTCAACATCTTGTTAAGCTGAATTAATCCAATGAAGATTTAAACAAATGTCAAATCAAATGAAACTAATTAAGGTCTATTGAGATTAAATTCTCATATATGGTTGGTTTGTTTGTTTGAATGGGGTTTTACGCCGCTTTCAACAATCTTTCAATTATATCGCGGCGACTGAAGCACCTAACAATGGAATCCTGGTATTTCTCACACTAGTACTACCATTACATCCTTTACTAGCCTCCAGCTGCTATCTCACGTAGGTCTACGATTATCGACCCATTGGTGAGAGACAAATAGTCGGAAAGGATGAGTGCCGCCGTCGGGGATCGAACCCGGGACCTCTAGATTGACAGTCCGACGCGCTACCAACTGCACTATGACGGCGGCTTCTCATATATGGCTTATCCAATTTCAATACTTTAACACAAGCAGACTGCAAATTAACGGATCGATGGCCTCAAAGACTGAGTTCCGAAAGGAAGCATCATTTAGACGTTAAACGGGATTGTTTTGCAAAGTTTATGGTAATTAAAATGGAATAAAAAAGTCATATGATTTGTTTGCGACCCTTACGCCGTAACTACAATTTGAACAAGCTGTAGTCACGACGTTTATGTCGCTTAACCAACTAAAACGCTTGATGTAAATGTCGGCCAACGTCGTTGTTCAAAGTTCACTTCCGATTAAAATGAATGATTCGATTTGTCGTTTGATTCTTTGATTGACAGACACGATTAGTCGACTGCCCTTTCATAACTTCTCATTACTTTGAAAAGGAATAATTTTGTTGTTGAGCCCGCTTGCGGTGATCGAAACAAAGTTGTCACTATGACATGTCGGTGTATGGGTGCGTTAGTGTATCAGTCCGTCCGAACGTGATCTGGCTGTAACTCCTACGTTTATGGATGGATTTACATGTACCAATAACTAAGTACAATTTTTAGATACCTAGAGGCTTGTGCTTGTTTAAAGCCAATTTCCTACTTTTGGGGATTGATTTCAAACAAACCTTAGGACAGTTGACGTATCTCGTATGCTAATTACCGATTCAATAGACCAATCAAACCATCCGGTGACTTAAACGTCGTAACTACAGCTTTTTCAAGCCTAAGCAACGATATTTATGTCTTCTACCAACTAATACTTTATACATTGTGTGACTATAGATCTCAATATACAAGGGCGTTACTCTCGGTGTATTCTGTAAAGTATGGTGTACAATTTTGGTCAAAATTCTAATTTAAGGCGTGTAAGCATAAAAAAACCCGCGCAAACTTAAATGCATGACGTTGATGCACCCGTAAAAAATCGTGCCTGCTCAAAAGTTGATCGTAACGCGTGCACGCTCGATTTTTGACTACGTAGACTACGGTAGTCTTCAAGAGTAAACACCTTCATTTTGTGAGTTCACTTACATTCTATCCGCTTAGACATATCTTCAAAGCGTGTACGTTCAGTTTTTGAGTGCGAACGCCTGATCTAATGTTTACACATGTTTTATATAAGCATACACGCGTGTTTAAAGCGTTCACTATATAAAGTTTACTTGTGACACATTAAGTGTACCATAGTATTGGAAATTTAATGCTTTTAGGTCACTCAAAACAATGATCACGAATTACAGCTATTAGCTTTCAAAATAGTTCTATTTTTAAACGCATCGACGTTAGACGTGGGATTGCTTATTATTTGAGCCTATGTGTGACATGTCCAACTATTTCGCATGTGCGTGACTCGCACACATAGAGCAGCCTGGACAGCCATTCGGGTCAATTAGAATATTCGCTGATTGTTTAAAGAATCTTTGGGTCAGTATCTATCTACAGAGTGCAGAGTGAAGACTCTGATCAGACTGTGCGGATGCACAGGCTGATCTGAGTCTTTACTTGTCGCACATGTGTAATGGTTGGAAATGTCACGCATGCGCTCATTTATCTTATTTTTTTTCAAAGATGTGAAAACTGTTTAGGCTTACTATGTTTTGTTACTGGGTAGTAGTTTTGCTATCATTGCACGGAGTAATTTGTCAAAGCGGGGAAGATTTACAGAATCTGAAAACAAAACTCTTCACAACAGACCAGTATAATAAAGAGGTAAGTTTATCCAAATTAGACCTTTCCCTAAATTTGTAAGACAGGCATTAGAATTATTAAAACAGGTGAATCTATATATCATTCATTATCTAGGAAAATCTGCTTAAATCACAAACACTGTTTTGGTTTATTTTCATGTTTTCAATTCTTATAAAAAAAAAACTACCTTTCTCGATCACAAAAAGAAATATAAGAATTAAGGCGAGTAATTTTTGTTTTCATTGAGATATGAACCTAAAAAACTTCAGAACTCTAATGTATGAAACTGTTTCGCAAATCCTTTTAGTGCCATTCATACCTCAATGAAAAAAAACTCACTTAATTCCTAAAATGAAAATAAGAAATATTCATTTCATTTCGTAAAAGAATTCTTACATTATAACATCTTTTCTTATGCAAGATAACTCTAAGATGCTTGAAAATACGGAGTTCTGTTTTCTTTTTTTATTTCGAAATATTCAAAGCATTAAGATTTCGATCGCGGACCGTGAAGTAGAATGAGTCGCTATGTCAAAATTAAATGAACTTGTTGCTGTTGGTATTTGTTGTTGCTGTGTTGTTGTTTGTATCTTTGATAACTATGGCCGTCACTCACAAATGACAATGTGCGATCTGAAAAAATTGTCTTCCCCAGAAAGATTTCGCAGGCTCACCAGACTCAAATTTTCCAGTGTTCAAAAACTAGAATAAAAGTTATTATCTAGACGATTCTATTTGTTCATGTTTGGAAATACCATTTTTGTAAAATCTCTGTTTTGTCTTGTTTCGTTTTCAAGTATTTGTGTCACGGAGTTCTGAGAAGGTTCCTTCTACAGGTTAGACATCTCTCTTCAGGTAAGGCCGGTAACAGATCAGTCCAATGCAGTCACTGTGTCAATCGACTTTGCTTTGACTGGCCTAAATTCCTTCAGTGATACCGAACAAAAGTTAACAACAACTGGCTATTTGACAATCAAATGGACGGACGAACTTCTAGCGTGGACACCTGCTACATATAACGGGTTGTCATCAATGCTGGTACCCCAGAATGAAGTCTGGAAACCTGATATAACACTCGATAATGGCATGGAGTCTAAAAAGGGACTTGGGCAGAGCTTCATACAGGTTAATATACAAATTACAAATAATAACCTTTGACCCTGTCCCACTTTTGGAAATTTTAGACGGGTCCGATTTGAAAGAGAATGCAGACCACAATGAAGTTGGATGCAGTTAAGTATGAAATCAAACCTTCCTATGCTGTAGAAAATATTGTGAGGAAAAATGTTACAAGCAATTTCTTCTTTTTTCACAATGTTTTCTACAGCATAACAACAAAGGGTCGTATAAAACGAGGTTTGAACAGGAAAGGGTTTATCGCGTATTTCATTCAATTACTTCCTTCAAATGGGACCAAAACGTCACTTGGAAGTCATTTTAGGACTTTTAATTTAGTTCAATTGGTACAGACGATTATTCAAAAGCAATCGCGGTTGTCAATCAAAGAATTAATCGACCAAGTGATCCATTTATTTGTACAGGAAGTAAAATTTAAACTCCAACATTGGCTGACATTTGTGCGGAGCATTTCCTTCTTTTATAGACTAAACAGTCGTAACGCTGCTTATTCAAGCTGTAGTTACAAAGCTTAGAACGTCAAAATATCGTATCACTTTTACATGTTACTAGGCATAATTTGCAAAACAAGCCGTTTAATGTTGAAATGGAGCCGCCGCCACAGCGCAGTCGGTAGCGCGACAGACTCATAATCTTCAGTCATGGGATGTCATGGGTTCGATCCCTGGCGGCGGCACTTATCCTTTCTGATATTTGTCTCTCACCAAAGGGTGGATAATTATATACATAAGAAGGATAGCAGCTGGGGGCTAGGTAAGGATTTAGTGGAAGTACTGGTATGAGAAATACCAGGAATCCATTGTTAGGTGCTCCAGCCGCCGCAACATGACTGAAATAATGTTAAAGGTGGCGTTAAACCCCATTCAATCAATCATTAATGTTGAAATGAAACTTTCGGATAAAGATTTTTTGTCGTAGCCAGCGTTCGATTGATTATATTGCTTGTACATAAAAATATTCTACTCGTTTGAAGAACAGACTCACGGAACAAGTTGTAATTGCTTTTTCTTTTTATAGTGGTTATTATTTTCTTAACCATTGACTTGCTGATCCAGGAATAGGCTTGTTTTGGCAGGAGGTAGAGACAAAGATCAGGCTGCTTATGTGTGCAGTCTGATCTAAGTCTACATCACATTTCTTTTTATTTATTTTTGTTTTACTTTTTTATTTAATCTTTTTTATATATATATATTTTTTTAACAAGCTATAGTTGTTAACAGAATATTTTTTCAAAAAAAATACTAAACCACAAAAAATGATTCCAATACTTTCAGCTCTTTGATCATAATGCAATTCTAAAACAGGATTTTATTCAGTTTGACAAGGGTTAATTTAAGAGATCACGTATCTTTGTGAAACAGTTACTGAACTATTGCCAATAGAACAATCGTTGGACCCGCAAACTGACTCCCTAAGCCAAGCCCATTAACTCCAACAGGAAGTTCCGCTTCGATTTTTAACGGCGTAATTTTGCGAAATTTGTGACCAGTAGCATGTAACAAAAAAAAAAAAATAACACGGTTGGTTGGTGACAAAAAACGTCGTAACTACACCTTGAATAAGCTGTAGGTACAACGATTAAGTCACCAAACCAACAATAAAGGTTAACAAAAATGACGGCCAATGTTGTAGTTGAAAGGCTCTGGTCCGGGCTGAAAAATTATTTGATTGGTCGGGTTATTTCTTGATTGACAGCTGCGATTGGTCAAATCGTATTTAAATATATAGTAAATGACGGATTGCTACTGACTTCAATGGACACGCCAACTAACACCAACAGAAAGTTAAACAATTGGTGTTATTTTACAAAATTTATGGCCAGTAACAGAAAATATATCTAACTTGGATATGCTGTAGTAACGGCATTTAAGCCGCTAAACCAACAAATATGCTTCACTTAACTGTCGATCAATATCGAATTTCAAAGTTTCCGGTCGAAATGAATGGATTGGTCAACTGATTCACTGATTGACAGGTCGCGGCCACAGCGCAGTCGACAGTGCGTCGGCCTATCAACCATGAGGGTCATGGGCTCGATCTTCGTTCGCTGCAAATATCCTTCCCTACGTTTGACCCCTACCAATCGTTTCTTTAGTGCGATGAGTAGATGGATGCTCGGGAGGGATGTATTGGTAGTGCTGGTGTGGGATATATCAGGAATTCTTGCTTATGAGCTCCAGCCACTGCGATATGACTAAGATGCTTTTTTAAGATAGAGTTAAACCCAATTCAAACAAAAACTGCAATCCGTCAATTAGGCCTACTTAGTCTTGATCATTCATTGTATCTTAACCCTTGTCATGCTGTATAAATCACCTTACTGAATTACTGTCATATCAAAGTGCTGAAAGCACTGATAGATCTTGTTGTTCAAAAATTAATATTTCTTTTAGAAATCAACCTCATAAACAACTCGGGAAAGGAAAAGTATGAGCAGGAGGTGTAGACTAAGATCAGCCTGCACAAACGTGCAATCTGATCTTAAGCTACACCTCCTTCCAAAACCGTAATATTCCGGGTTCAGCATGACAAGGGTTAAATCTTCGCTAGCAATTGGATTGCTCTGTTTGCGCAAATAAGACAGATGATGGGCGTCAATCTACTAGCCAAAATATATCATCTATACTACACTATCAAACTTTGTAGGTCACTGTACAGAATACTGGTCAAGTCACGTGGAGCCCATATGAGGTGTTTGAGACTGCATGTTCTGTGGACATCGTCCATTTCCCGTTTGATAAACAAACATGTGAGATTAAATTTATTTCCTGGATGTACAGCCAATCAGAAGTCGTTTTACAACACGGGACAGACGGGTTTCACCTTTCTAACTTCGAAGAGAACGGTAAATGGAAGATAGAAACTATGTCAAAGACAACAACAACTTCGTCAGGAAAGACTGTTCTCGTTTACACGCTAAATCTTCGCCGGAAATCATCTTTCTACATTCTATTTTTAGCTCTTCCGGCAATTTTGTTATCCATTCTGAATGTATTTGTATTCGTTCTTCCTGCAAGTTCTGGTGAAAAAGTCGGCTATTGCTTGGCGGTGTTTCTTTCCTATGCACTCTTTTACACCATTCTTAGCGAATCCTTGCCGAAGAATTCAGATGATATCTCGACAGTAGGGGCGTACTTGTTTTTTATGATGTTCCTGTCAACTGTCGCGTGTTTAGTGACGATAACAGAACTTCGAATTTACAACAAAACATCTAGAAAGGTATTGTTTTTATTTAGAAGAATCTTTGAATCAAATTTCTTTTTGATTTCAAAAATTGAAATATATGTATAGGTTTTAAATGCGGACCATGCTTAAGGTGATAATCCTTAGCTTTTACTTGGAAAACTGGATTGCGATTTAAAAGAGATTCAGACTTTAAACCATTCCAAAACAATGATGCTTTAAAACACACCGTGGAAAAATGAAGAAATTGCTTCTTCATTATCCACAATGTTTTCTACCCTAAAGACAAAGATATTTAACAAATGCAAATTATCGTCTGCAACTTCTTTGAATTTGGACTGGTCTATAATTTAATCGTGTGGGAATGGGTTAGTGCTTTCCGGTAGGTGGTCCGGTTTTCTCCCGTAGGTTTTGACTCGATAATTTCAGCGAAAAAATAATAAACTCCCTACTCTTGTATATTTGGTCCTGCTTTCAGTCAATGTGCGCTACTGAACGTCGCCTAGGCGAGGCAAAAGACACTGGTGACGCCATTTTGTCGCCATATAATTCATGTGCGAAATGACATGCTTTTCTTTACAAAGCATTTTTTTTTCACGTAAGCTAAATTTTTCTTTCATTCCGTGTGCAACGAAAGAATATTTTCACTAGTGACTTCGCCACACGAGAAAATATAGCTTTTGTTACTCACTTAATGAAAGTAAAATCGATCTTACCGGGGAACAGACAAATAGTACCCTATATTTTTCCTGTATGTCTATTCTCCTTTTTACTTCTCAAAGAAATATATTGTTGTTAAATAATAAAAGGCTTGTAAAAAGTAAGAATTGAATATTTCGTCATTTGCCAATAATTAAAGGTCTGGTTTGAATTGATATAATCCCCACCAAGTCACGAAAACATGCATTTTATTTAGGCTTGTTAGAATTTAAAAAGTTCATTAAACTTGATATATATGTAGTTAATTACATTTTATCGTCTTAGGGCGTTCAAAATATCGTAACTACAGCTTTTATCAACCTGTAGGTACGACATTTTGCACGCCCAACGAAACTGATAATGATCCTATAATAATAATAATAATAATAATAACAGCTTTATTTCATGAAGGTAGAACATTAAGACATTTTCAAATTAGAATACCTGAATAGTCTTTTTTACAATGTTGCCTTCGCTATTATGAAAATGATTACTGTAAATGATGAAATGATAAAAACATGCGTATAGAGTTAGATTAACAACAACAAACAAAAACATGGAGGGAAATGCTCAAAAGGATAGTAAATCTATGGACAGATACGCCTTTAGGTTAATTACTTAGGTGTCTTCTGGTGAGACTTCAGAATTGTTTCAATAGCAAATATTGTTTAAACTGTTTTTTAAAACTGGATAAAGATTTAGCATCTCTAACTGAAAAAGGAATTTCGTTCCACACACTCTGTAGTACGAAAATGAGTTTTTCTTGTACAATGTATTAAACTTTGAGTTAGTTATGTCATGATGAGTAATTGATCGTAAATTGTAGTAAGTGTTATTACTAAAAGAAATGACGTCTGCCATATACCCTGGCAAAAGGTTATTTCTACATTTATATATTAAAAGACCTGTGTGATAATTACATCGGTTATCGAAAGTTAACCAATTAAGTGTAGAAAAAAGATCAATCGAACTTGTTCTTGCTGAAAGGCTTAGTATAACACGGGCTGCTCTTTTCTGGAGCACAAACAATTTAGAGATCCTACATTTAGCACTTTTCCACCAAACTGTACAGCAAAAATCAAAAATAGGTAATATGTAAGAATTGTAAAACAATTGTTTCATTTCAAACGACAGATAAGCCGAAATTCTTTTTAGAAGAGAGATTTTACTATTCATTATAGAACTAATTTTGTCAATATGCACATTCCATGACAGGTGTTTGTCAACGTGAACACCCAAAATTTTATGGGTCTCAACAATTTCAATACCAACTATTGAATGGTTTTGTTCGTATAGGTTCCAACCCCAATCGTAAAGTTCGTGAAATTCGTACTACACCGGCGATGTCTATGCACCTGCAAATCCGACGATCATGCGGACCTTGAAAATGACATCATAGACGAGGGATGGACGAGAGTTATTTCCCCTTGGGTGGACTGCTCGTGGGCAGATTTCGTGGACGCTTTGGACTTTGTACTGTTTTGGGTGTTTTTGATTGTCACAGTTCTATGTACGCTTCTGACCTTTATTTTCTCGTCCAGCTATATTGCAATTTTCTGAGACATGCTGTATAAACTGAAAATAAATCTGTATAGTTCACCGAGTATTTGCAACTGCTTTTCAACATATTCCAGCTCTACAAACTTTTAAACTGTTCCACCTACGAGGAAGTTGCAAACGACCATTCTAAGTTGAGTGAATTTTAAGAGACATTGGGTAGAAAATAGTAACGATGATGAAGGAATTGCTTGTGACAATCAATTTCTTCATTATCCAAAATATGTTTCTATACTTTTTCCTTAAGGTGTGTAAAAGATGTGATTGTTTTGGAATGAGTTGATTAATTTCTTCCGATTTTCTGAAGGATCAATCGTATTTTTAATTGTAGATTCTGACAATGGCTAAAACTTTGATTTGTGTCACATCTTTAATGTAGATAACCTTTCTACCTTTTAATATATCTATTGCTTAGAAGACCTATCCTGATTACATTTCTAGATCTTACTAATTTCATTTGTTTGTTTTAATGAATCTGCGGTAACCTTTTTCGCATAATAAGTCATGTTTCCGAGAACTTTGACATTTGGAGCGTTTTTCTCTCGAGTCCAAATTTAAATTTACCCTTGTCTAGCGTAATGAAGCGACCAGCATGTAGCATAGGTTTGGATCAGACTCTGTAGACTGATATTTATCTATGCTGCCTTTTATAAAGGGATATAAAGGAATTCACTCTGTAGTATTGATCTTACACCTTGTCTTGGATCCAAGCTGCCTAGAAACATTTTGGTGTTTAACTAGGGCCGAATATCGATCGAAATATTAAATATTCCAACACAGCAAGTATACAAGATTTGAACAAATGTTACAGCACAATATTCCATTTGTTACCCTAAATTTTACTTGATATGTAAAAGTAAAAACTAATTGCGACAGTTACCTGTAAACCAACGGATTTTTGTTTGTTTGTTTGTTTGTTTTAAACGTAAATGTAGTTGAAAAACTTTATGGTCTTATTGACCTCAAACGCCATAGATTGCATTCAACGTTCTTCTACATCTTATCTTCGTTTCTAATCACTCCATTATGACGTCGTTTTATTTTTCATAAGTGCATGTATAGAACCGTATTTGATATTGTAAGTTCTAGAACTTTTTTTCTGAATTTCGCGATTTCGATAAGGAAAACACAACTAATATAATTCAATTGTTATTCCGTTTATCAAAAATGAGTGTCCTGGTTGACGGGGAAAAAAAAAATCATACCTCAATTACCAAAATTTTTAGCACTCATCTATCATTATCTATGCTTTCGCGCAAAATATTTCCATACAAAAAAAGGTACCAAAATTTGTAAAATACTTACTGTTTTTGCTCAATGTTATTAACTTATAAGGGATGGTGAGAATATTTTTTTGTTTTCTTGGAGGTATAAAACGAAAAACCTAATCACACTTATGTATGAATCCGCTTCGCGTATTCATACAGTGTATGTTTTTTTCTTTTGTTTGTCTTTTTCTTTTCATAACTCCTTGAAAACAAACGATTGTTCTCTCTACCTCTTATATAACCCCCCCCCACCTCCCCGACTTAAAAATCGCCCCATTACCTGTAAACCATATATGAGCAAAAATTTATGAATGTCCGGAGTTGTATGTGTTTACTTAACCCTTGTCATGCTGAATGAAATACTCTTTAGAATTGCATTAAAATCAAAGGGCTGACTGTACTGGATGTAATCATTGTGGGTTAATAATTATTGTGAAAAAGTATTTTATAAAAAAATCTGGCTTAAACGGACAGGCAGAAGGTGGAGACTAAGATCAGTCTGCACATATATGCAGGCTGATCTTTGTCTATACCTCCTGCTAAAACAGGAATATTCCGGGTTCAGCATGACAAGGGGTAAATTTGCTCTGTGCATTCTTGCAGTAAATTATTTGATTGTAAAACATTCTGCTCATGCTGGCCAAATAAGGATTTGTATTTGTATTGGTAAGGGAGGCGGACTGATAGATATCGATGGTTATGGGTTTGAGTTCGGGTCGCGCCTTTGGTTAAGTGGGTATATATTTAGGCAAGGCGTGTAGAGACCCAGTGTATTCCTGATGATGCACGGGAAGCACATTTACAAGTGAACATCGCCGGGTTATATCCATTAGCAGACGACAAAATTCTTTTTTTTTTTTTAATGTTCAGGCCAAATTGAAAGAAGTTGCAGACGACAATTACAAGATGGGGAATTTTAAAAGGAAATTTATTTCTTTTTTGTGATGGAAAACATTTTGGATAATGAAAAACTGCTTGTTATAAGCACCTTTTGGTATTCATTATCCACAATGATTTCCAAAGCTTTTTTCCTTTGGGTAGTGAAAAACGAGATTGTGTTTGAATCATGATAAAACTTCAAAGCAGGCGTTGAAGCGACCATAAGTAAGCATATAGTACGCAGTATTGATTGTAGCGTTGCTAGTCTAACAAAAGCACCAAGATTATAGTCGTGAATCGTGTCACATTTAATAATTCAAATTACAATAAAGCATAAATTAACAATTCTAATAACAAAAACAAATAAGCAATGTACAATATAGCACTAAAATTTACACTTTCAAAGTAACCAATTCCCATACAATCACGCTTTCTTACGCCCTTCAATAAAAAAATGGGGAAACATCGTGGAAAAATAAAGAAATTGATTCGAGCAATGTGTTCATTATCTAAAAAATCAAACTTTACCAATCAGAAAGATAAAGCATTTGAATTCAATACATTTGAAGCTTCTTTTAATTGGGACCAGTCTAAAATTTTGTCGTTTGGTAATTGGTTAACAAAGTATATATGGTATAGATAATTCTCGTTATCTCGACTAAGATTATCTCGAATAATCAGACATTATGGTTCCCTTTTATATTAAAGTAAAAATAAAATCGAGACTGTGCGTGACATTTAAAACTATTTCGCATGTCCGCCAAGTAAAGACTTAGATCAGTTTGAGCATCCGCATTGTATGATCAGGGTCGTTTCATTTGGTAGCTGATAAAATTGAAATACGCGTTGTTATTATATACCCATAAAAGATATGGAGTAAAACCTGGCTGTCAAATACAACTCGTCAGAAAAAAATCAATATTCGGCGTGTAGCAAAAAACCGTATGAATTCGTCGAGTACCGTTTAACACGGACTACTATTTTGTGTATTGACGTTCCGGGTTTTTCGTAAAGTTGGTTATTTCTTAGCCATTTAAGATAATTTTCTTAATGTCATTTCCTAAGAGGTATATAATAAAAGGAATATTAAAACAGTGTCTTTTTCTATTTGTTGTTATCGTGTTCTCGAATCGTGTGTAGGTATTTTTATTGGATTCGACCTTCGGTCTCATCCAATAAAAAATACCTACACACGATTCTCGAACACGATAACAACGCATAGAAAAAGACACTGTTGTAACATTCCCTATATATTTAAGCATATTAGAATAAAGTTAAGTCTCTAAAACTTGATAAAGTTGTTGTTCTAATATCGACAGACATTTTGTCGTATTTGGGAGTATATGTGACGTAACAACTGCTTTCTTCAAATTCTTGTTAAGGCATTTTGCACGCCTAACGACGATAATTATGTTCCTCTTGAATGGTTTTGTTCGCAGGTTCCAACCCCCAATCGTGAAATCCGTACTACACAGGCCACGGATATTTGCCCTGGCTTTATCTATAAAGCAGATCTACTAATATAAACAAGCGGGTTTTAAAAACTATTTTGTCACAGACTATACGAAAATGTCAAACTGATTCTAAAGGTTGGATGCAGTACGTGAAAAACAAATAATAATAAATAGACAAAACAATACAAAACAACGGAGAAAGTGCACCAATAATCCATTATGCCCGAATAATTTGAACATTAAATATCTATGACACACGGTGGGAACTGTATGATTTTTGCCCCTTGCCATCGATTCAAACAGGAATTTTCACTTCGATATTGAACGGCGTTATTTGATAAAATTTATGGCCAGTTACATGAAACAAACAATTAAAATGGTTGGATGGGGACATAAACGCCACACAGAAAAAATGTTAAATATAAATATCGGCCAATGTCTGAGTTCAAATTCTTCTTACGGTCTTTACGAAGGGTTATTTGGTCGATTGATTTTTTGATTGACAGTCACGATCCGTCATTTCATTAAAGGGAGTTTGTTTCTTACACAGATAACATTCCTGTCATAAGAAAGGGAGACAAGAGCTGCCAGTGGACAGCAACGCTCGACTTTTGTGTACGCTGGAAAGTAACAGCAGTTTAATGGCGATCTAAGGAATAATTCCCCTCCCTTAAAGTCAGAATAATGAGTTTTATTAAAATAAGGACTCTGAACACGCATGAGTATGTTGCAGAGTAATTACAATACTAGAATCAGATATTTGACAGTTACACGTAAAACTTTAACCAATAATTTCAAAGTATAAACTAGGTCATAATTACACAAAGTTGAATACCAGAGTAACAAATCTTAGCCTAGGGGATGATATGATAGTCACAAAGACATGAACAAAGTTTAAGATCATTAGTGAGAGTAGGAAGAGTTATATCGTCGGTGTTACATCAAAACCTCGTAACTACAGCTTGAAATAAGCTGTAGTTACGAGGTTTTGATGTAACACCGACGATATGACACTTGGACGTAAAACTTAAACCAAAGCATCACGGCTAAGCCGACGCCCGGATGACTGAAATAATCCCCATATTCTTCTAATAATTTAGCTAAAAACTAGCAAAGTAATTTAACTTAATCAGAATATACAGATAGGTCATCCTCTTCGCATAGCATCCTTTCAATCGTTCGTCCTTGAGTTTTATATTTAACCCATTCCCACACAGTGAAGCTTTTTGACGCCCTAAAGAAAAAAGCTTCGGAAAATATTGTTGAAAATGAAAAAGTACTTGTATAAAGCAAGTTCTTCATTATCCACAATATCCATTAAATTCAAAAAGGCGACAAACACTAAAATCCATCAACTTGAAACTGTCGTCTGCAGCTTCTTTGAATTTGGACCAGTCGAAAAAAATGTAAGAATGTTTGTGTGGTAATGGGTTAAACCCCCCCAAAAAACGTCGATATCTCGAAAGACGCAAAAGCATTGACGGGTCCCTAGCCACGCCCACTTAACTGCGATAGCATGTTTCACTTCGTTATAACACGTCCTTATTTTACAAAACTTATGACCAGTAAATATGTAACAAACAGGTAAAATTGTTGGTTTGCGACCTTAACATCGCAAGCTGTGGTTACGATATTCAATTACAAAGCCAGCAAATATACTTTACATAAATTTTGGCCAATGTTGAATTTCAAACTACACTTCCGGTTTAACTGAGTTATTTGATTAGTCGTCTGATTCTTTGTTTGTCGTGATTCATCAATTTGAGTAAACGGAAAGGCGCTTTATCGCTTAGATCAGGATTTCTGAACGCTTATTGACCAGTTAGCTTTTATTTATCTGTATAGTTATATTCCCTTCGAACTACCAACTGTTACTGACCACTGATGGATATCACCTTTCTTTCATTTATTTATTTTTTTTAATTTATTGCATGGATTGTTCTCTCTTTTTGTCTGGCTCAAATTTTCTGAACCTGTTCAAAAATAGTGAACAATGTAAATGTCACACGTGGACAAAGTTAACAAGTGAGTGCCTTTCGTTTTTTCACTGGGGTCTTCATTAATGGAGCGGACTGAGACAATGAACATCGTTGAAGATTGTGTGTTTTGGCATAACTTGTTAGGTCCAGAGGTCTGAAAGAAAAGAAAAGCGGTTTGAGTTGATTCTTATTACTGTCTATAGGAAAAAACGGGGCTTAGCGTTGTATGTATTCTATCATTATTACATAATTTAATCTTTAGTTTCGTCTATCAAAAACGGGCGTTCTGATTGGTCGAAAAAATAAATATAACTCCATGAACAAAATTTTGATCACGCAGCAATTTTGTATGCTTGCGCACAAAATAGTCCAATACAAAAAGGTATCAAAATTTGTAAAGCTTTTGGGGGTTTTTTGCTCGATGCTATTAAATTATAAGAAATGAAGAGAATATTTTTTGTTTTCATGGAGGTATAAACCGAAAAACCTAATCACACAATGTATGAATCCGATTCGCGTATTCATACAGTGTGATTAGTTTTTTTCGGTTCATACCTCCATGAAAACAAAAAATATTCTCTTCATCTCTCAAGTATAATTTGAAGTCAAGGATAGAGTGCAAGGCTGTATCAGGTGACACATTCTGGTTCATTCTAGTGCTCAGACCCTAGAAATATTATTGCTATACCTATCAATATTTCCAGTGAAATATATACCCTCCACACTGACAAAATCGGACTCGTCAGAAGAAACAAGAGGCCCATGAGGGCCTGAGACGCTCTACTGGTTATCAAGTTTCCGTTAAAGAAATCTGATAATTAAGGAAATTAATTACTCAAAGAAGAATGCATAAAGAAAAAAAAACAACAGGACTTTATCCCCTTTATTATTTTGAGCAAAGATCCTCAATGCCCCTTTTCCTGTGTTTCGTGACGGATCCACTCCATTTCCAAAGGAAGTTACCTTATGACCCTACAATCATCCTGTGAAATTTTCATCAGAATCTGACAATAATTGTGGACTTTATCACATAAACAGGATAGTTTTGAATGAAAATCAATAAGGCCCCTTTTCCTGTGATTTCTGATGGATCAATTTCATTCCAAACGGAACTTCCTTACAACCATACAATTGTCCTGTGAAATTTAAAAGACAACTTGATAATGATTGTGATCTTCATCACATATACAAGAATGTTTTGAATGATAATCTGTAAGGCCCCTTTTCCTGTGTTTCGAATGCCACAATTATTTCATGCATCTTTGAAGAGAATCCCATAAAACTATTGACTTTGTTGTGTTAACAAAGATATTAAAATCAAGTTCTCATAAAGCCCCTTTTCCCGTGATTTTATTGTTGGTTTTATCATTCTGTGAAAGTTAAAAGTGAATCCATTGAAATATGTGGACTTCATTATGTTTACTAGAATATTTGAAAAAAATCATATGGCCCTTTTTTACATGATACTTGATGGATTATACCCAGTTCTGAAGAGAACCATTTAAGAGATTGTACAATAATTCTGTGAAATCTTGAAGTGAATCCGGTGAAATCAAGGGACATCATTCTGTTAACCAGATTATTTAAGAAAAATTTTCATAAGACCACTTTTTATGTGACACTTGCCATAATCAGATCCACTGCCAAAATCATCAATTTTAATGATGATACAATCAATCTGTGTAATCTGTGGAATTTATTGTGTTAATGAGGTTATATTGAAATCTTCAAAGGGCCCCTTTTCCCATGATACTTTACAGAACAAACCAAATTTCAAAAGGAATAATTCTAATGAAGGTAAAATCATTCTTTAAAAGTTAAAGAGAATCAATGAAAACAGTGGACTGAATTGTGTCAAGAATTTCTTTAATAAAATTTTCATAAGGCCCCTTTTTCCGTGAAACTTAACAAATCAGACCCAATGTACAAAGGAACAATCCTAATAATAGTTTGAAGAAAATGATAAAGACTGAAGACTTTATTGTGATAATAATGTTTTGAAATGAAATTTTCATTACGTCCCTTTTCTTGTGTCACTTAACCGATCAGACCCACTTTACAAAGGAACAATCCAAATGATAGTACAATTCTATTAAAGTTTGAAGAGATTCTGATAAAGACTGAGGACATTCTTGTGTAAATGAGGATTTGGTAATAATTTTTCATACAGCCCCTTTTCCTATGATACTAGACAAATCAGACCCAATTTGGAAACAATCCTAATGATGGTACAAACATTCTGTGAAAGTTTGAACAGAATCCGATGAAAACTGCGGACTTTATCTTGGTGTAAAGATTTTTAAATAAAATTTTCATAAGGCTCCTTTTCCTGTGATACTTGAAGAATTAGGTCTCATGTCAGCTATAATAATCCTAATTATTGTACAATGATTCTGTGAAGGTTTGAAGAAAATCCAATGAAAGCACTGGACTTGGTTACAAGGATTATAGATAAAATTCTCAAAAGCTCCTTTTCCCATGACAATAGACAGATCAGGCCTTATTTGAAAAGAAAGAATCCCCATGATGGAAAAATTATTCTGTGAAAGTTTAAACAGAATCTGATGAAAACTGTTGACTTTATTGTGGTACAAGGATTTTAAAATTAAATTTCATAATGCTCCTTTTTCTGTGATACTTGACAGATTAGGTCTAATGTCAACATCAACAATCATTTTTATTGTACAATTATTCTGTGAATGTTTGAAGAAAATCCAATGAAAGCTCTGGACTTGGTAACAAGGATTTATAAATGAAAGTTTCATAAGGCCCCTTTCCCCGTGTTTCTTGACAGTTCAAACCCTGTTGTGAAAAGAATGATCGTTACGACCTTACAATCATTCTGTGAAAGTTCCAACAATATCTGATCAAAGCTGTGGGCTTCGTTGTGTTAGCAGAGATTTTTAATTGAATTCTCATATAGCCCCTTTTCCAATGTAACTTGATGGATCTGAACCAATTCCAAGGGAACTATACTTACAAAAGTATATTTATTCTGTTTGAGTATAAAGACAACCCCATGAAATCTGTGGACTTAAATCATTAATTAAGATTTTTTAATTGAATTTTCCTAAGGCCCCTTTTCCCATGTTTCTCGATGGATCATACCAAATTTGAAAGGAACAATCCTTATGATGGTACAATCATTCTGTAAAAGTTCCAAGTCGATCAGGTGAAATCTAGGGCCATGATGTGTTAACTAAGATTTTTTTGTCAAATTCATAGGGCCCCTTTTTCCATGAAACTTAATGGATCAAACCAACTTCCGAAAGGAACAATCCATTTAATGTAATAATCATTCTGTGAATTTTTGAAGAGAATTTTTTGAAAACTATGGACTCTATTGTGTTAACTAGGATTGTTTGAATCAAATTTTCATAAGGCCAACTTTTCCCGTGGTCCTTGACTGATCATACCCAATTTTGCAAGGAGCAATCCTTATGATGGTCAAATCATTCTATGAAAGTTTGAACAGCATCAGATGAAAACTGTAGACTCTAGAGTGTTAACAAAGATCTTTTAAAAAAAAAATATTAGGCCCCTTTTCCCATGTTTCTTGACCGATCATACCCAATCTTAAAGGAACGATCCTGATAATGGTGCAAACATTCTGTGAAAGTTTGAAGAGAGTCCGATGAAAACTGTTGAATCTAGATTATTAATGAGGATTTTTATTAAACTTTAAAAATGCCCCTTTTCGCGTGTTTCTTGACGGATCATACCCAATTTCGAAAGGAACAAATCTTGTGATAGTAAAATCATTCTGTGAAAGTTTGAAGAGAATCTGGTGAAAACTGTGGACTCTAGAGTGTTAACGAGGATTCTTTAATTAAATTTTAATTAGGCCTCTTTTCCCGAGGTTCTTGGCGTATCTGACAGAATTTCGAAAAGTACCGATCCATATGATGGTACAATCATTCTGAGAAAGTTTGAAGAGAATCCGATGAAAACTGTGGACTCTAGAGTGTTATCGAGGATTTTTAATGGTATTTTCCATAAAATTTTCATAAGGCCCCTTTTTCCCATGTTTCTCGACGGATCATACCCAATTTCAAAAGGAACGATCCTTATGATAGTACAATCATTCTGTGAAAGTTTGAAGAGAATCCGATGAAAACTGTGGACTCTAGAGTGTTAACAAGGAATGGTTTAACGGACGGACGGGCGGACGAACGCACGGACGCCGGACGGGAAAAAGCCATCGCAATAGCTCTAGTGGCCTTCGGCCAGTAGAGCTAAAAACGTATCTGACAGTGTAAAATACGGTTCCAAATAAGGCAGTCTACGATTACGTCATTTTCATGCTGTAGATGACGTCATGATGCGAATAAAAGTAATCAGAATGGTAAAGGAAATATGATATACACCTAATCGAATCTATTTAATCAGATATATAATAAAAAGAATATCATGTTACGATTGCGATTTACTTCTCGCTGAGGAGGAAATTTTGAAATTTGACTCGATCTTCGGTCTCGTGAAATATCAACATTTTCCTACGCATCTCAAAGCAATTACAAGATGATGAACGCTATTATAACATATTTTCCCTTTATGTTTCCTTCGGTCAATGTTTACCCTGTATATCAACAGAAGAAAACATTCTAGACAGAGGCTACAACATGGTTGATACAAAATGAGGTATTTACAAATTTCGCAATCCCAATCATTTTGTCATTTACAGTCCATAAAATCATTCTTTCAAGGGTAATTAACTTTTTTTTAAATGACGCCCTTTGAAGCCTCTCCAGAAAAGTAATGGGAAAATTGTGTAAAATGAAGAAATTGTTTGTTTATATTTTCTCTGAACGATACCACTGAATATGTTTCAAACGTAGAAATCGACGTATATTCAAATCGCCACGTTTGAAGGACTTGAATATTGTAAACCATGTGACGTTATTCGAATTGATCTTTCACCGTTTTTTTTTAAAAGTTCGATACTCCGTTTGGAAATAGTGACTTGATTAAACCCACATAACTTTGAGAAACTTTTATTCTTTCTATGGCTGAAGTATGTTATCGACAGGCGACCAAGACCTCGTGAAGTCCTACTTTATAAGTTGTACTTTCGTGTGTAACCCATTCCCACACAAGAAAATTTTAGACTAGTCCAAATTGAAGGAATATGCAGACGACAATTTCAATTTTGGATTTTTTCATCTTTTTGGACAGAAAACATTGTGGATAATGAAGAAATTGCTTGTTACAAGCAATTTCTTCATTTTCCACAATGTTTTCTAAAGCTTTATTCTTGAGGGGCGTAAGAAGGAGGGATTGAGTGGGAATGGGTTAAGCCGCCCTATAGCCATGTTCTTATGAGTCTCATTTTTTAAAGTCTTTGCACATTTCTCAGACTGTAAACAGATGTAATTATCCCTACCTGTTTTGGATCCGTGAAGCAACCAAACTCCCTACAAATCCAGCAGCCTTGTTCTCGTTTCCCCCAATTGTAATATTGTAAGAAATGGAATCATCAGTATCGTCGTCATCATCATCTTCACCGTTACCGATACCAAAGAAACCAAAGAAGCCTCCACCTCCATTACTTCCATAAGAAAATGTTTGGCTCTCTTCACCAACTAAAACTGTCACTCTGAAGATAATATTAGACAAGTGAAATATTTTATGTTGACTATAAGAAATTAACGGACGGCGTGTGTCAACCAAAAATCTATAGACCAATTAAATCATCAAGTTAGACAAAGTTAGGTAAATTTCGATATTTGTCGATATCTTTATGCATTTTTGTCGGTTAGACGACTTAAATATTGAGCTTTTTCAAGCTTCATTTCCGTCTGTTTCGTCTGAGATCCATGTTCGCCTATCAGTCTTTCACAAGAAGAGCACTGATACTTTGAGGCATATATGTCTCTTTCAATCCACTGTAAATCGGACCTGTAAGTTAAAAATATTTGTATATATGGCCTATATACTTCAAGCGCTACATAAAAAATATTATGTAACGATGGCTATACATCATCTTGTATTTACTATTTTTTATTAAATAAATTCGATGAAAATCTGTATTCATACATGTATCTTCCATTCTCCATTACCATTTTGATTACTTTTATTCGCATTATGACGTCAACTGTAGAATGAAATTGGCGTCATCTTAGACTGCTTATACGGAACAGTATTTGAAACTATCAGATACGGACTTTTTTTACGTGTCCGATTTTGCCTGTGTTGAATGTATATGATTACTAGAAAAACGCATAGGTATATGATAAATTATGTTATTACATGTGTACACATGAATGTTAGGCTAATTCATGAAGATTTTAAAAGAGTACACAACAAGACGGCTTAAAATGGGTTAAACTCAAAAATGATATGCAAATGACATCATTGAACAGCCTTGTCATTACAATTATTCCGATTAACATTTCAGCGATTGCTACAATGTAACAAACTGAGTACATGCCAAATGCTGCAATCAGGACAACAATATGTAAAGATTATTTTCACCATTTCTCAAGGCATCACATGAATGTAGTGACCCCAACGTTGCTTTGCATTGCCAAAAGCCGGAAATTCATTAAAGTTCTGTGTGTTTTGTTTGTTTGTTTTCTTTGTTTTGCATTGTTTTGCTTTGATGCGAGTAGGTCATGTGTGTTTTGTTTGTTTGCCTTGTTTTGACTTGTTTAGTTTTGGTGGGGCGGACTAATTACTATTTTTCTTTTTCTTTCCTTTTTTTGGAGGGGGGGGGTACTTTATACTTACTCGTCTTCTCCATCCGTTACTATAACGATAACATCGTCACCTTGCGTAAACTCTGAATCCGGTAGGTTGATTGTTTCCGTATTATCCTTCACAGTTTCTTTCATTTGTAATCCGTCATCATCTATCAGAATATGTAAATTGAATTTCTGAAACGAATTAATCAGTTAGTTAAACAACATGTCCCTGCAGAAGCAAACAATTGTTAAAGATGTCATATATGAATTTGTCTGTGACGAATTCCCGTCACATTGACGGATCGCTTGTTACGCCAACCGACTACGAACAGGAAGTTGGACCTAGATATTAAATGGTGTCATTTTTTTAATCAGCTGTAGCTACGAGGAATAAGTCGCAAAACCGACAAAAAAATGTTAAACCTTAATGTCGGGGTTTCAAAGTTCACTTTTTCGTAAAATGAATAATTTGATTCGTCAATTGATTGCTTGATTGACGGAAGAGTGTGATAATTTTCAATTTCGATATTTGACAATTATCATTTCGCTGTTTGGTATAAAAACATTGCAGCTTCATGTGCTTGAAATTATTTACAATGTTTATCTGACCAATTAATTTTATTCTGTTTGGAGCCCTTTCCTCGACCAACAATCGAAATGGCTGTTTCATGTTCTCTTCCTTAACCCTTTCCTGTTTAAACACGGGATTTTACGTTCCTGTGATTTTATACTTGAGAAAACATTGTGGAAAAAACAAGAAATTGATTGAAAAAAGCAATTTCTTCTTTTCCCACAATACTTTCTACAACATCGGATGGTTTTATTTCGAATTGCATACACTTATCATTGTCCTCTGCAACCTCTTTCAATTTGGACCAGTCTAAATTTTCAAAAAAAACAGGAAAGGGTTAATTTAAGGGCTCATTAGTCCAGTTTCTGATGGCTAAGAGTCACCTCTTATTGTGATGGTGAATCCCCACAATGTAATTATTCCAAAAACATGAATTTATCCCTTCTAAAACTCTTCGATTACGTTTTTATGTCAACGTGAGGCATATCAAAAAACTTTCATTTCAACTTGAATCGTAATCTTGCTTTTTTTTCTTCGCTAGATGTGATTTATCGGCTAAAAGTATTTTCCGTTTATTTATCGTCGCTACCGTAGCACATGCCCATATGAGCGACGCCCCCAGAAGACGGTTAGTTGTTACGGGGGATAGTGCAAGGATACAGGGCGAAACTACTGAGAGCCCCGCCTGGTTCTTTAACGTGCTCGATGGATAGCATCGTCACACGGGGCCTCGGTTTAACGTCTCATCCGAAAGACAATTAGTTAGTTAGTTGATATGGTCAGCCCAGGGCTCGAACCCGTGATCTTGAGGTTTGAAGTCAAGTGCTCTACCAACTGAGCTAATCGGGCTGACTATCGGCTAAAACGATGAACCACACACTTTTATAGGATGTTTAGAAAATGCTTTAACCCTTTCCTGTATAATCACTGGTTTTAACGTCACTGTGTTTTAATACTTGGGAAAACATTGTGAAAAAAGAAGAAATTGCTTGCAACAAGCAATTTCTTCTTTTTCCACAATATTTTCTACCCTACTGAATGATAATTTTAAAACAAATACAACTTTGAATTGTCGTCTGCAAAACCTTTGAATTTGGACCAGTCTAAAATTTCAAGAAACGGGAAAGGGTCAAATTTCAATAGATACCTGTATAGAAACAGTATGCACAATTTATATGCACTAAATGCCATAATGCACTCAGCCATCATGTTTTTTAAAGGCTTATCACGGTTCCACAAAGTATCTGAAACTCTCACAATTCCGAAGCTTTTAATGAATAACCACATAGCTTTTTCTTATCAGTGACGGCTTGTCATCATTATTTCTATGGCTATGGCTATTTTTAGACTTTTTCTTCAATATAAGCCAATGACGGCCTAGCATCACAATGAGAATTAAACTTATGACGAGTATCTATTACAATAAATGGTGACGGCTAGCTATCAGATACTAACATGCTCACCGACGACAAAAGTAAAGTTATCAAAACCTTAAATACGGACAAGATTTGGTTTTTACATGTGGATATTTACCGAGAACGGCTTTATAAAAAACATTACCTTGCCTTTACTGTACTGTAAAATATTACCCAGTGATCCATAACTGAACACAATAGATAGACTACTGGCAGTGGTAATATTCGATAACTGTATGGACTTGCTCTTGTTGGAAAATAACATACAGTCCTGAAATAAAGACACTCAAGTGATATCCCGCTTAACAAATCTGATATCGCGCTGAAACGGACAGATTCTTGTACGGGTTTATGGAGAGTAATATTGTTAGTGGAACCCTAATGGTTTCTTTTTAACCTACATGTATCAATTTTACATCGATTGAAAAACAAGTATTACGACTTTAATTTATGGGTCTTGTTTTTCCTTCCAGAGAATGTGTGAGCTAATGAACTAGCAATATCTATAGCCGTTCAGGACCTCTTAATCGCTATGTGCATGCTCTACTTCACGTCTGAGGATATGTAATGTTTTCTTTAATCACACTAAAATATGACAATGGCGTTATCGGTTACAGATACCTACAAACAAACGGGATCTTAAAGCTAAATATGAGTGTGTAAGTTAAAATACACCCGCAGTAACAGGAAAGCGGAAAACTGACAAAATATGAGATGTATACTAAATATTTTGAACCGAGGTTATAACCAATAACATGTAAAATTAGCGTCCCAATGTAGTAAGGTTTTGTTTCCAAATTGAATAAAGGTACTTCGGTTATGTGATTCCTTGGAGTAGATGCAATATTCATCTCAACGTGTGTGGAAATATTTCCATACCGAAAATGAAATCGTCAATAAAGAGTACAAAAGAATAAATGATTAAAAGCCAGTTAGCCAGGCGGTAAGAAATTTTTGCCCGAAGATTTATTATTATTTCATCGGCATTGTGTTTTCTCAAAATCCCTTAAATACCGTCGGTAATTTCCTTTTCAATTATCTTATGCCTACATTGTAAAAATTGCCCTGACAGAATTGAAATTTGACAATCGCCACTTATTGCGGTGGTCATCATAAAATGATTATTCTATAGTTCTTCTTTTTCTACCTGGATACATGAATGTATACCTTTGACTGGCATGTACCATACATGACTTGCTCGCCATCAAACATGGAATTTAAAGGAATGTTTTCATCATTAAGCTTGATACCCTGTATACATCCTCGTATAGAACTGAAAACAAAATGGGTCATTTAAATGTTTTCTATAAGAATCCTTTTAGATAATAACCAAATATAACGGTTACATTTAACACCTCGTGTTCACCAATATTTTATTATCATTTGATTGTTTTTAAAAGTTAACAATCAATTGACGGATCAAAATATGTTTTGACTCTTACACATTTCTTTAAAGGGGCCAAAACGGCCCCAGGGGAGAAATTTCTATGGGTCTAAATCTTTCAGGGTCAAAACATGAGCTCTTGAAAATATTTTAGAAAAGTCCAATATCATCTGCTCGACTCATTAATGTCAACTATAAACTGTCGTGGAAAAAGTATTGTTTTTTCATATTCTACGCCGCTTTGAACTCTCCTTCAGATATAAATGTGAAGTTCACTTATTTTGTGCTACGAAAATAGCACCACCACCATGCTGAAAATAGACTCGAGACAAAGATAAAGCCTGTCTTATGTACACGTATCACAGATTAACAACAGTTTTCGAATTTTTGAGTGCAAAGTTATCTATATTGAAGGTAATCTACAGAATTGTCTCAATGTTTTGTTTCAAATAACAAATTATATTTTGATTCAAGTTAACCCTTCCTGTTTAATACCTAGTTTTTACGTCTCTGTGAATTAATGTCTGAGAAAATATTGCAGAAAAAAAGAAATCGCTTGTATCAAGCAACTTCTACTATTTCCACAATATTTTGTTCCCTATGGGTTTGGGTTTTGTTCTAAAATTTTGCAAAAAAGAGGAAAGGGTTAAATCATAATAATCACATTTATCTTCAAATCTATCCTTTTACCTTATGTTAGAAACAGTTCCTATATGAATTCCAATATTTGCTCGGCCACTTGTTAGGAATTCCTCAGCTGTTTCAGCTTCAACAAATCCTTCTTTTCTATTATTCAGAAACACATCAAGAGAACGACCATTGCTTAAAATCTACAATCCAAAGTAATATTCATTCAATTAATTACAAAACATTGAACTATCACATCTTTTGATTGTAAACAAACAGTCAAATGTCCAGAAAGTCCAAATTTAAAGAAATCGCTGCTGGCACTCATAAAATCGATTGACCAATCAAATCATTCATTTAGATCGGAATGAATAATGACCCTATTGGAGCATTTTGTGTTGGTTTGTCGACTTAACGCCATAACTACAGCTTTTTTCAATCTGTATTTACGACGTTTATGTATCCAACCAACGATGTGTTTTTTTATATGTTTCTGTCCATAATTAATACAAACAAAGTCGTTTGATATCTCATTCTCACTGCCTTGTCGAAGCTCAGTGGGCGTGTCCAGCCTTCAGTCAATCGACCAATCGCGACAACCAATCAAAGTATCAACTGACCAATCAAATGATTTATTCAGCCCGGACCTGAACTTTCAAAAACTTCCAAAATTGGTTGCCATTTTTTGTTAAACTTTTTTTTTTGGTTTGGTGACTTAAATGTCGTAACTACAGCTTATTTAAGCTGTAGTTACGATGTTTAGGTCGCCAACCAACTGTTCTACTTATTGTAACATGCTACTGGCCATCAATTTTGTAAAATGATGCCATTAAAAAGGCGAATGTAGTTGGGGCCAGCGATTGGTCAATTTCAAGACTCTTAACCCATACCCACACAATGACGCTTTTAGACGCCCAAAGAAAAACGATTGGGAAAACATAGTGTGCAATATGAAATTGCTTGCTACAAGCAATTTCTTCATTTTCCACAATGTTTTCGACCAATATAGTTGAGAAAATTGAATGGACTTTAAATTCTTGTCTGCAACATTTTTCAAATTGGACAAGTTTGATATTTTGTCATGTGGGAATGGGTTAAATGATCTGAAATTAATACATATGTCTGTCTTGGTAACTTCTGCTTTATAATTTAAAGGTCAGATACAATTGATCAAAATGGCAAGAAGCAGTTCTATAGCATCTATTGTTTTCTGTGGTACTTACGAATACATTGTGAATAATGAAGAAACCGCTTGTAACAAGCAGTTTCTTCATAGTCCACACTTTTCCAAAGCCTTTTTCTTGAGGGGCAGAAAATTGGGATTGTCTGGGAATGGGTTTAAGATACAAGTTTCAATAATCTGAAATTCTCTCTATATTTTTTCACCTTTCAATGGTACGATTATTTCGTGCAAATACAACTTTAACAAGTTTATATTTAATGAAGTTGACATGATTGTATATTCCTCTGCTTTAAAAGCGTGGATCAAGTCTCTATTCTGTTCATTAACTTTACCTCCAATCTCTGCGCTATTCCTATAATATCGTCAACTGATACCAGGTGAGCACTGAATCTGTGATGCTTTAATGTTAAATCCAGCTTTCTCTTTTTTACAAATGCATATGCTTGAAATCTCTGAAAAAACAAGAGGACCATGATGGTTTTATATAGCTCCCCTGTGTATGATGGCTCAAGGATTTATGATATATACACATCATCAAAGGTATATTGAAGATCCCATATCATAGCGATAGTTTCCAGACTACAGTAATCTTTTGAAGTATTTTGGTAGAGAATCAATAGTCATTGATACATACCAAATATCAAAGATATACGCCTAATGGTTTAGGAGGAAAATATTTTCAAATAATTCCTTCATTATTCCAACTAAAATAAGGGATTGCACGGGAAATTGCTAATTTTCGGAGTACAGTAATTCTTTGAAGAATTTTGGTAGAGGTCAATATTATTGATACATACGAAATATTAAAGCCCTAGGCCTTCAGGTTTGAGAGTAGAAGATTTTCAAATATTCCCTTCTTTATTCCCATGTAAAATCATTGATCGCATAGAAAAGGGCTAATTTTCAGAGTACTGTAATTCTTGAAAGATTTTGAGCGCATGATACGTTATCAGCTTTTTACATATATTATGCCAGTCATATTCAAGTCAGTGTAGACTTTTACAAAGTACCGTTTTAGCTATAGCAACAAATAAACCGGGATATTTTTCAAAGACTCCAAAGGCAAATCTTTAAAAAAAAAAGAAAAGCAGGCCACCTCATACTTACATTATTTTCTGCTTTTATAGTAAAGATAGCACCGTCAGATTGTACAGTAAAATTGATCGCAAATTGTCTCATTCTAGATCTTAGCTGTCGATTGTTTAATTTATAAAACGTGTGGCTGTTACTCTCTAGTATCAAACTGTTTTCTTTCACAAGAGTTTTACTGTAATAAAAAACACATTGTAAATCAATATATCGTAATCTTTTTATTTTATGATTTGGGCAACATGGCTATTAAAAAGTTATTGTAACTACAATTTAAAAAAAAAAAAACAATATTGATATATTGTACAATATCCTTATTTCATCCTTATATGACTTAAACGGTTTGTACAATTACAATTTTAGTAAAGTTTGATTTGATCCTCAAGTAACTGGCCCCGCCCACTTACTCTGTTGAATTGTACATCGACTCAAACAGAAATTCAAACGTTCATTAAAATGGCTTTATTTTGCAAAATTTGTGGCTGGTAACATTTAACAAAAATTTAAAATGGTTGGTTGGCGACCAAAACGTTGTAACTACAGCTTAAATAAACTGCAGTTACGACGTTTCAGTCGCCAAACCAACAAAATTGCTTCACACAAATGGCGGCCAACGTCGGATCTCAAAGTTCTCGCCTGGTCTAAATAATGGCATTTCGAGGGGTAAGAGTAAAAACATAGTATGGGTCTATACATCGTATAGACCCATACTATGTTTTTGCTCTAACCCCTCGATTTGTCGACGAATTATTTGATTGACAGCCTTAATATGTCAATTGCTGATGTCGATTCACTTTAATTTGATAAGAACTAAAAATGTGTTTGTCGTATTTAACCCCATTCTTCCCATACCTACCTAAGTGATGTACAAGAACTTGGTACTCTGGATTTACTGTCCGCTTGAAGAACATTTAGAAATTGACCATTGATCCTGATATCTCCAACACACCCATTCCATTTGTCAAGATAATAATCCTCGTGCGCCCAACCCACAAACACCGAGCTGGGTGAGGAATATACGGAGGGGTAGTCATCGGCATCTACCTCTGTAAGGAAGGACTGCACCACTGAAGATCTATTGTATACGGTGAAGTTATATACGGTACCGAATCTGGAAAGAAAAGTTAACCCTTAACATGCTGAAAATGGATGTTCCTGTTTTGACAGGCGGCGTACATAAAGATCAAACTGCACTGACGTGTTGTCTGATCATAGTCTACATCACCTCTTTTGGCATTTTAAGCCGGAGTTGTTCATGAAATTAAATTTCAAGAAAAATATTGCACAACAACTGGTGCTTGAGGTGATTTCAGCACTTCAGCTTGAGAGCAAACAAAGGGAATGATTTAACTAACATGACAAAGGTTAATGGATTAAAAGCAACGATCGATTTATCCGTAAATTTGATAAAATAAGTTGAGCCAGCTTCTGGAATGATATAACGGTCAAAGGAAATAGATATATGCAAGTTTACTACTAAAGGACACATCAAATTATTGATAGCCTTCTTCAATTGCGACAATTTCTTTCAATGCTTGAATATCTTTTTTTTAGCTTTTAAATTTTCTTCCTACTATTATATTTTTACACCAACCCATTTAATTGTTAAAAAAAGTTATGGTTGATTAGAATTGTTTTCAATCAAATGCGTTGGAAGTCTTAACTTCTTTCACAATCCCTGGTTTATTTACACCTGAGAAAACATTGTGGAAAAAGCAAAATTGCCCTGTATAGGCTGGTTACTTTTCAAATTGCGTTCACTTTTTATTGTCGTCTATAATTTCTTCAAAACTGAACGAGATTAAAATGTTGAAAAACAGAAAAAGAGTAATGGATCGTATCTTAATTGAATACATGACATGGAAAATGAGCTAATGAAAAAGACAAATTTACCTGTTTAAGATAAATCTATACCAAGTATCATTGTACAGGGGAGAGTTGCCCTCTTGTTCTTCTATCTTGTACTTTCCGTCATCATACAAGGTAACTGTAGGCAGATAATCTTTCAGAGAAATGCTTATGGCACCCTGGTGTATAAAATGTAACAAAAGATTTGGTGTAAGATCTAAGTTGGACAAGAGACAAAATTCGAAACCACTTAACCCATTCCAATACAATGTCTCTTTTAAACGAGCCATAAGGAAAAAGCTGTGGAAAACATTGCGGAAAATGAAGAAATTGCTTGTCACAAGCAATTTCTTCATTTTCCCCAATTTTTTCTACCCAAAAAATGAAAAAATCTAAAATTTCATAAACTTTGAATTTTCAACTGCAACTTCTTTCAATTTGGACCAGTCTAAAAGTTTTGCCGTGTGGGAATGGATTAATGACTACCAACTAGTACGTAATTTCATAGTAAAAACATATACGAAATTCAAAATAATTAACTTCAATAACCACAAAAATACGATGTAATTATTTACAAGATCCGGGGACAATATCATACCCATTTGAAAGGTACGGCTGTAGAAAATAGTCTTACAATTTGAGACAAGTTTTTGATCGCTTGCCACACTCTCTTACCTTCAACAAGAAATTCGACCTCGATACTAAACGGTGTTTTTTTTTTTTTTTTTTGCAAACGTTTTTGGCCATTGACATGCAACAAAAAATAAAATTGTTGGATGGCGACCTAAACGACGTACTTTAATCTTAAATATGGTTTAGATGAAGCGATGATACTTACGTCGCCAAACGTACAAAAAGGCTTAAAACAGGTGTCGGAGTTCAAAGTTCGCTTTCAATCTAACTGAATGCTATGAGCAATCGAGTTGTTGTTGATGTTGTTGTTGTTGGTGGTGGTAGTGGCATTGTTGTTGAAAGTGGTAATCGGTCCAGTTCTTTGCAACGCTACTAGATTTTACAGGTAAAAGCTTACTTCGTACAGGACAGTCGGTCACCAATAAGTGTCAAGGTAACCCGTTACCACACATGAAAATTTAGACTGGTCCAAATTCAAAGAGGTTGCAGACAACAATTTCAATTGGATGAAACTTTGAAAAGTTTTGTCTTTTAGAACAGCAAACATTGTCGATAATGAAGAAATTGCTTGTCACAAGCAATTTCTTTATTTTCCACAATGTTTCCCAAAGGTTTGTACTCTAGGGGCATAAATAAGAGGGATCGTGTGGTAATGGGTTAAAAAAGACTTACCGTATTGTTTGCATGTATAACAGCAATAGCGCCATTATCAGAATTAGATTTGACCATCATTTCTACGTGTAGTTGAGACTGTTTGCTCTGATCAGGGGTAGAAACAGGCAGAGTCAGATGAGATGTCCCATCTAAATTCACTGCTACCTGAAATTTTTATCAAGATACATGGATACCCTTTCCCACATCATCCCGCTTTTGTAGTCTCTTAAGAAATAAGAGTCTTAAAAACATTGTGGAAACTGCAGAAATTGCTTGTCACAAGCAATTTTCTTGAGTTTCTACAATGTTTTCTATCAAAAAAAAAAAAGACAAAAGAAATTGAAGAGTCATTCATTCCAACTTTCAATATGGACTAGTCTAAAATATTGTGTCATCTGGTAATGTGTTAAGAAAAGAAAAAATGAAACTTGAATAACATGAATACTGTATCTAAAACTAAATAAGCGATAAGGATTAAATTGGCATACCTTAACTTAACGGTTACCTAAACTTTCATTGAAAACATAGCGCTATCTGAAACTTTATATATCAAATAGTCTATAAAAAGGTCAACATATTCAATTTGATGGTCTGTGGTTCTTCTTATTTGTTGGTGGTAGTTGTGGTGGTGGTTGTTAATGTTGTTGTAGTTGTTGTTTTTTCTTATCAGAATATTATCTTTACGCAAACTTTGTATTTTTATTTAATCTTAGAGTTGAAAGAGTTTTTGCATCGTTTTTTTTTTTTTTTTTGTCCTAATATTTGCTGAATGTGTACTTACTTTAAGTGAAGCTGCTATAAGTTTGGCTTGCCTGATTTTCTGTCTAAGTACAGAAATGTTGGCCCTCATTGAATTATCCATCATTTCTAGTTTCTTACAGAGAGCTGGATTAAGATTTTTAATATTCACAATCTCTGCTATATTGTTTTTGACCGTATTTGCTGCAATAAAAGAAATAAAAAACACTGATGCTTAAACATATATGAACATAAACAGGCTCAACTAGAATCTTCAAAAGCATAGTTATTTCCAAAGCAGCATTTAGTTACTAATGTGATACATTTGAACTTTAACCTGTGGTATGTTACCTTCTTGTGTCATGTATAACATTTTTTTATAAAGTTTCAATAATCTTGGTCAAATGGCCTATGAGCCACAGCATAGAAAGGGTTTACATTCAAAGTTCAAACTGTTACTTTGATCTTTTACATACGTGACTTAATAATGACACTTCCTTGGATCTTTGGAACGATTGTATGAAGTTTCATGGTTATAGGTTAATAGGTTTCAGAGCACGGAAATAAAAAGGTAAGGTCTACGGACAGAGTGGTGAACGGACAGACAGACTGGCATTGTGAAACCAATATACCCTATGTACTACTTGGTCGGATTAAAAAAGGTGCAAAACAAAGACAAGATAATTCCTGAGTTTAAAACCGTACATGAAAGCAATAGACATTATTTATCCATCTTAGGCAACGATTGTATTAATGTTCATGGTTAAAGGTGAATTGGTTCTAGTGTTAGAGCACGGAAACAAAAAGGTTTAAGGACAGGGTGATGAACGGACAGACAGACTGGTATGATAAAACCAATATACCCCCTGTAATACTGGGTGGGGTTAAAAAAGTGCAAAACTTTAGAGAACAGCATTCCTGAATTTAACACCGTAGAAGACATCATTGAACAGAGTGGTATATCTTTATTCTCTCTAGCTATCCAAAGGCGAATTAATAGATTAAAAACAAGTTGCTGAAGGATTGAAGTCGGTCATTAACCCTTTCGAGTACAATACCTAGTTTTTAACGTCCTTGTGATTTTATACTTGAGAAAATATCGTGGGAAAATGGAAATTGCATGTAACAAGCATTTTCCTTTTTTTCCACAATATTTTCCTCACTTTAGGTTGAATACTCTTCAAATTACATTCACATTTAATTCTCGTCTGCAACTTCTTACAAATTGGACAAGACTACGACTTTCAAGAACAGGAAAGGGTTTAGCTGCATCTAAATCTTTACTCTTTTAATCTCCGTCATTTAACAAGGGACCAGACAAACAGAGTATAGTTTGTAAAGAGAGGTATCCATTTGAGCTCTACCTAGTTCTAAAGCTTCCACGGCATTGTCGGGACCAGATGTGTCTGTTACTCGGTCTTTGTTATTCTCATATACTTCTTGCATCCTCTTTAATTTAGATTCTGCCTTCTTCACAGCTTTATCTATCTGCTCTCCAAACACTTCTTCCTAAAATTATACAAAGTAGCAGATGATAAGACTTTCCCCTTCAACTAATGTAACCGCTTGAAAGTATATGCAACCATCTTTTCGTGTTAACCCTTGTCATGTTGATCCTGTATTGGCAGGAGGTATAGACAAAGATCAGCGTGCACATAAGTGTGGTCTGGTCTTAGTCTACACCACATGTATGTGCCTTTAAGCAGCACTTGTCTGTGAAATTAATTTCTATAGGAAATAAAAGCCCCCTGTTTAAGGGCTTCCAATACTTTCAATCATTTTATTAAAAAACATTCTTTGAAACCAATCTTATTAGTTTAAGCTGTATTTCATTTTTCGTTAAAATTAAGATTTTTCTTTTATTATTAGGCGAATCTCATCTTATCCTATACCCACACATTCCCACTTTTTAACGCTCCTCGAGTAAAAAGCTTTTGAAATCATTATAGAAAGTGGAGAATTTGCTTGTTACAATCAGTTTCGTCGTTATCCAAAATGAATTCGTCGTTATCCAAAATGTATACCATCTAAAAAGATAAGGTTTTTGATTTTTAACTGACCAGTCTAAAATTTTGACGTCTAATGTCGTTATCTATGATGCCTTCTAACCAAAATGATAAAAATATCAAACATTTGTCGTCTGGTAAAAAGTTATTGAATCTTATGCATAAGGTCCTTGACTTAAATGATCCAAAGTGACAGTTTTTAACTGCATCCTTCCATTCTTTCAAGTTATTTACATTTGATTGATAATCTACTAAATCTCGCTGATTCATTGATTAATTGCTCAAATGATCGATTGGTTAGTAAATTATTGATTGATTTATTTATCGATAGATTAAGTTGGGTTTTTTTTGTGTGTGGGGGGGTTGTTGTTGTTGTTGTTTTTATTCATATTTCGAAGGTTCAGGGCTGCATAACTCGTGGCGATTTGATAATACATTTATGTCAATTCTTCTTCTGAAAATTAATTGTATAAACGAATCTGGTTTAACCCTTTCCTGTCCAATTCCTGGTTTTTAGTCCCTGTGTTTTCATACTTGAGAAAACATTTTTTACATTTTTTTTCTACCCTACAGAATGATTTTTTTTTTTCAAATAAATCAATTTTGAATTGTCGTCTGCAAAACCTTTGAGTTCGGACAGGTCTAAAATTTTGAAAAACAGGAAAGGGTTGAAAGATAAAGAAGTGGCTTAGACTTAGACCAAAATGCATATTTTACAGGCTTATCTTTACATATGTCTCTTGCCAAAACAGTTATACTCATATTTCTTAACCCATTCCAACACAAGAAAATTTTAGACTGGTCCAAATTGAAAGAAGCTGCAGACGACAATTTAAGTTTGATGGAATTTTAAATTTGCCAGTATTTTGGGGTAGAAAACATTGTGGATAATGAAGAAATTGCTTGATACAAGCAATTTCTTCATTTTCCACAATGTTTTCCAAAGCTTTTTTCTTGAGGGGCGTAAAAAGTAGGGCTTGAGTTGGAATGGGTTAAACAACAGCGACCACTTACCTTAAATTTCACGTCTTTTGAGATGTCTACTACTTGTTCGTGTACTGTCCTAAACTCTGCAGACTTTGCCTTCCATTTATGTGTAAACCCCCTAATTTGCATTGTGTTATTTTTAAAACGGCTCAGTTTAGTTTGTACTTCACTAAGGTTTTTCTTCAGCTCTAAAATCATAAACAATATATAAAACTGTAATTCATTTGAATAATGATACGCCCATATTGAATAAATACATACATCATTCCTCCTACACGTAAATGTTGATGCATAATACGCATTGAGCAATCGCAACTGTCAATCCAGGAATTAACCGACCAATCAAATCATTCATTCATTCAGCCAGGAATTGAGCTTTTAACTCCAATTTTGGCCGTTATTTTTGTGAAACATTTTTCTTGGCTTGGCGGCTAAAACGTCGTAACTACAGCTATCCAAACTGTAGTTACGACATTCAGGTTGCGAAACAATTCTCTTATTTTTTGTTAAATGCTACGGGCGATTAATTTTGAAAAATAAACCCGTTTAAAATCGAAGCGGAAAATCCTGTCGGAGTCGGGTGGATGGGGCCTAAGGTGTAATTGGGCGGGACCAGCGATTGGGAGAGCGAAGTAAGAATTCCGCGCAATTCGATTCCGTAACTGACGGATCGTATCTATAAATCAAAATGTCAATCGACCATTCAAATCCTTCATTTAGACCGGAATTAAAGAATGGACTCCGACAAATAAGTTGGGTAGTTTGTTAGTTTGGCGACTTAAACGTCACATCCAGCTGTACCTATGACGTTTAGGTCACCAACCAACCACTTTCCCTTTTTTCTTTTTGGTTTTGTTACATGTAACTAGCCACAGAGTTTCACGCTGTTTAATATCTAAGCCGACTTTCGTGTAGGAGTTCAGAGGGCGGGGCCGGCGATCCGTTAATTTGGAGGGCGAAGAAAGAAATTCTTCATTGCGCAGTACAGTTTCGGTACTGTCCGTTCGCAATTTAGGTATAAGGAATAACCCTCTCCTGTTTTGCAGAAATTTTAGACCCGCGCAAATTCAAAGAATGTGAAAATGAAAATTTAAAGTAGATTTAATTTGAAAAATAACCATTTAGCAGGGAAGAAAATATTGAGGAAAAAGAAGAAATTGCTTGTTATAAGCAATTTCTTCTTTTTCTACAATGTTTTCTAAATCATAAAAACAGAGGGACGTAAAAACCAGGCATTGAACAGGAAAGGGATAACAGAAAACCGTCCATTGTCACTGCGCTAAGTCGGAATGGTGGACAAGCAGGGTAAGCAAGAGGTATTTATTCTTTTTTAACTTTAAGAATTAAATACTTTCCAGAAATGTTATAGGAAAGGAAAATGAAAAGCCGTCCAAAGGGTCGGTAAGATTAATGATAAAAACAATCTGGCAAATCTTGGTAAGTATTGGGCGAAAAAGTGGCCCCTATCGCGTAAACACTATTTTTCTACGATTTGACCCAGGGTCCGACTTCTTGCACCTACTATACCCTATCTCATGGCTGCCAGGAAATATATAAACATTCTGACAAAGTAAGGCGGCATTTTCGGCCAACATGGACGACAGACATTTAAGTATCATTAAAGCCCAACCTGAGCGTTGCAGACTTCTTGTACCCACTATACCCTATCTCATGGCTGCCAGGAAATATATAAACTTTCAGACAAAGTAAGGTGGCATTTTCGGCCAACATAGACGACAGACATTTAAGTATCATTAAAGCCCACCCTGAGCATTGCCGACTTCTTGCACCAACTATACCCTATTTCATGGCTTCCAGGAAATATATAAACTTTCAGACAAAGTAAGGTGGCATTTTCGGCCAACATGGACGACAGCCATTTAAGTATCACAAAAATCCACCCTGAGCCTTGCTTAGGCGAGCTAAAAATCGGTTTGAAATATGGTCTTACCTTCAAGAGATTGTAAACGGGTTTGTGCCCTTTTTAACAAATCTTTATTCACTCCAGACCTATTCTTCAGATGCTGTTGAATCAATTCAGCTGTAAGAAAAGAAAGAGAAGAGTGAAACCAGTGCCTTTTATTTGATACTTAGTCAACATATTTCATGTAACCCTTTCCCAAAAAGCCCTACCTTTTACGCCCCTCAAGATAACAGCTTTGGAAAACATTACGGAAATGAAGAAATTTCTTGTATCAAGCAATTTCTTCACTGTCCGCTATGTTTACTATCTAGGAAAACGGAAAATTAAGAAATTCAATCAACTTGAAATAGTCGTCTGCAGCTTCTTTCAATTTAGATCAGTCTGATATTTTATTTTGTGGGAATATGTTTCAGAATGATAACAATTTTATATGATAATTACCAGTAATCTGCATGTTAAAACAATGTCATTTTATAAAACAAAAATCTTAAAGTTCCCTGTATTAACCCTTGTCATGCTGAACCCGGAATATTCCGGTTTTGGCAGGAGGTGTATACTAAGATCAGACTGCACTTGGCAGGCTGATCTTAGTCTACACCTCCTGCATGTAATTTTATTGCCCGAATCGTTGATGAAGTTGATTTCTAAAAGAAATATTGATTTTTGAACAACAAGTTCTATCAGTGCTTTCAGCGCTTTGATTTGACAGCAATTCAGTAAGGTTATTTATACAGCATGACAAAGGTTAAGAATGAAATTTAACAAACCTGTATAATTGATGGATCGCTAACCACGCCCACTTACTCCGACAGAACGTTCGTCTTACATATAAAAAGGGGGGAGATTACATAATGCACGGTATGAAACCGTAAAAAGTGAAATGGTTAGTTGGTGACGTTCAAATCATAACTTAAGCCTGAATAAGCTATAGTTACGACATTTAAGTAGCTAAACAAACAAAAATGCTTCATAGTTCACTACGGGTCTAAATGAATGATTTTATTGATTCTTTAATTTTTTGATCGATACCAGCGATTCTTCAATTGTTCAAGCATATTTTTTTCACTGAGGATCACTATTGATGACAAATTATGAAAAACATATATTTGGAGCAGTTTTCGAGAAAGGGATCTTATTTTAGACCGTAGATTACAACCATTTTTTATAATTGTTTTGACCTACACCTAAATATGAATAAGGCATTTTTTTCTTTATTCTGTCCCATTCTTTTTCTATGAAAATATGGAAAATATAGTATATTCACGTGTCGTTCCTCAATGAAAAAAAAAAACGTGTTGCTAATAGCGAAATATACAGTCCTTCATGATTCAGCAGAGAAAAATTCAAAAGCTTACTCAGGGTGATATTAGATAGTTCAACCCCAGCACTACTTGTGTCTCTTTTGCGCCTGTTATTCGACCCACCAAACATTTGGTCCTGTATAAGACCAAACGGATCATCTAACCACCACCAACCACCATCTTCCTCCTCCTTTTCTTCCTCCTCCTTTTCTTCCTCAACAGGTGGAGGTGTCTTCTCAGGCGCTTCCGTTGTGGTCGTTTGCGTCGTTTTAATTGTAGATAGTGATGTTTTCTTCGTGTGTTTCAAATCTTCATAAAGGTCCTCGTCATCAGTGTTAGACAGGGTTACCACTGTTTTCTGTGTTGGCTCTATTGGTGTTTTGGTGTTAAGTGTGTCGTTAGACTCTATTTTAGTAATATTCATATCAGTAGTATCATCCGTGGAGAGTTCGAGTTCATCACCAGATGATTCTTCTGTAGGTGACAAAGTAATCATGTAAAGGAACAGAATTTCGCAAATTAAGATATATTGCAATATTTAATAATCTAATTGTTAGTTTCGTCTATCAAAAACGAGCGATCTAATTGGTCGAAAAATTTTATTCATAACTCCATGAACAAAATTTTGAGTACGCAGCCATTTGAATGCTTCCGCACAAAATAGTTCACTACAAAAAGGTATCAAAATTTGTTAAGTTGTTGCATTTTTCGCTCGATGCTATTACATTATAAGAAATGAAGAGAATAGTTTTTGTTTTCATGGAGGTATGAACCGAAAAACCTAATCACACAATGTATGAATCCGCTACGCGTATTAATACAGTGTGATTAGGTTTTTCGGTTCATACCTCCATGAAAACAAAAAATATTCTCTTCATCTCTTAAATGTAACTAACTAATGTGATTAACGCACCGTTTGAAAACTAGCAACCTAGCAAACTAGGAAAATGCATAGATATCAATCTACCCTATGCATGCAAAAATTGAACGCTGACATAGATTCGGCTTGTGAGTTAGACAGTCATTCATTTTGGCGACTTTTCAATAGGAGGAGGCAACCGAACAATGCAAACGCTACGAGCGAGCTTAAATTTGGTAACAATATTTATCGTGATACAGAGCAGATATGTAAGGCCTGGGGTATTCATTTTGCATTATTATATTCTGATATAGATGATGGCGAGTATGATCCGCGCCATTTTGATAGGGTGTCTAAAAAGGTTAAATTGCTGAAAGAGTCAGCGATCGTTGGAGATGGCGACCATATTTCTCAAAATGAAGTTACAACTGCATTAAATTCTTTAAAATCTGGCAAAGCCTGTGGTTACGATCGTATTACTAACGAACATTTAGTTTACGGAGGTCTTGTTTTAAAGCATTATTTAACGTTTTTCTTTGACCTTATGTTCTGCCATGCCTATGTTCCTTCTTCCTTAAAGCTTAGCACCATCATCACCCTTTATAAGGGCGGTAGGAAACCAAAGAATGATCCGAATAGTTATAGAGCTATAACGCTTTCGTCGTCCGTGTTAAAGTTATACGAAAAGATTTTACTTGTCCGACTTCAGTCATCTTTAAATACACCTGTTCACGCTCTGCAGGGTGGCTTTCAGACCTAAAAGAGCAGTGTTCTGACTTCTTTTTTTTTTGAGAGAGAGGGTGCGAATTTCTGTAATGAGACGAATTCTAAATTGTTTGTATGCTTTCTGGATGCACGACAAGCGTTTGATCGCGTTTGGCACGATGGCTTGTTTTTTCAACTTAATGAGCTTGACGTAGCGCTGAAATTACTTCATATTGTAATTGCTATGCACACTCATATGTATAGCTGTGTAATCTACTCTTGTTTTCAATCCCAATGGTTTCAAGTTTTGCAAGGACAGACAAGGTGGGGTCTGGTCCCCATTCTTGTATCTCGTGTATATTAACTCACTTATTGAAAAACTGTCTTCAAGTAAATTAGGTTTGCAAATAGAAGGTATAGATTTTTGTGCACCGTCATTTGCAGACGACATGACTCTCCTTGCGCTTTCGCGTAAATCGCTTCAAGACATGATTGACATTTGCTATGAGTATGCTTGCAAATGGCGCTATCAATATAACTCACAGAAAACAGTGATAGTTACGTTTAACGAGTCTAAAAATTCGTTTAATAATCGTTGTAAGACCTGGTCTTTGGGGCATACACCTATTACGGAAAAAGAAGAATATAACCATCTGGATATTTTGTGTTTGAAACGGAAAAGATCGTCTGATAATATCAAATGTTTAGATCGTAAACTTAGAAGCACTTTTTTGGGGGCTTGTCAAAGACGGAATACACAGGAACGGCCTAAACCCTCTCACAAGCCACCGTATATGCAAATCCATTGTACTTCCTCGAGCGTTTTTCGGGTCTGAATTATATAATTCATTTTCAGAAAGCGATTTACTTGTACTTGAAAGATCGCACAGGCTCTGTCTTGAGCACATTCAAGGTCTACACATACGATCTCGGACCGATATTGTGCTTGGAATGTTAGGATCTTATCCTATTACCGCTGAGATTGACCAGAGAAAATTGTTGTTCTTTGGACAACTCTGTCGCTTAAACACACTTTGTTCTGTAAAACAACTTTTTTTGTTACGACTCTTCTCATATATTAATGGTATTTCACGTATAGGCTTTATTCCAGATATTGCAGCCTTGTTACATAAGTATAACTTGTATAACTTTCTTGATCGTTTCGTTGATACTGGTACTGGTATCCAGAAAAAAGTTTTTGGAAAAAAACTAGCTCGTTAGCTTTGGTCAATCATTTCATTAGAGAATGGGATTTAAGAACTTCAAATTACCAATTTATCTTATATCGTGAGATACATAAAGGGTTTTGGGAATTTCCTCTTTGGCACTTTGCTGCACGGAACCCGCACATTCTATATGCCTGATATTATACGGCTCAGTTGATAGTCTATCTCTCTAACTTTGATTCTGTATGTAATAGATGTGGCAAAGACAACATACAAGTTTGCCTTACGCAACATATTTTGATTGATTGCCCTGTAGTATATAGTTATTATCTTAATTTCTTCAGGATCATACATGACAAATATTGTAAGTTCTTAATGCATTATATTCAAAGGAAGATGTGCAGTATCTGCGAGCTCTCTTTGGTATTAATGTATTTTTTGAAATCTATTGATTTATAATAGCTGTAAAGAGAATTTTTATTGCTCAGCTCTACAATTCTTCCATGTGATATGGTCATTCTATCACAAGCCATTTAAAGAGGCATAAATTTTTGCAGCCTCAAGTGTTTCTTTCTACCTTATACATGTTTTCTGTTTCGTTTCGTGAAAGCATATATGTGTGGTATAAGAAAATGTGAATTAAATAAATAGTTACAGATTTCAGAGAGCTATTGGCGTGAATTGTGCTTTCGCAGGGTTCTGTATTAAAAACAGCACCCGTTTACCTAACTTTTTTGTCCTCCGAAATTAATCTTCATGTATATGTTTGTTGATTGTGTACTTGTCCATTTCCTATCTTTATTATTCATTTACATGTTGTAAAAATAAATCTTAACTATTGGAGGAATTAAAAAAAATGTGAAAATTCTAATAATGGTTTTCTCGGTCCGCCGTCATTTTACCAGAAAAATGACGTCAGCTGACAATATCTGTACCTGTTAAGAATATATCCTTTACGGTTTTTGTTGATGCTTTATTCTGGTAAATACGAATTTGTCTACATGCAATGAAAGTATCTTTTAAGTTAAATTAGTAGGTATATAGTAAATACATGTATAACTTACCTATGAGTTCATCTCCACTAGAAAAATATATTTCTTCGCTGTCGTCTTCAGTTTCTGTGTCTAGATCTATTTCTGTTTCATCACTCTTTCTGGGCCCACTAATTTCATCTGTTGAACCATTTCTAACACTAGCTGTACTAGAACTATCCTTGTCTGTGGTAACACTGACACTATCCACCACTTTATCTTCACTTTTTGTTGGAAGAACTGTGGTGGTTTGATCTGATTTGGAAGTTGTAGCATTTGTTTTCATCCAAACAATGACAAATGTTTCAGGATGTTTTCGTTCATAAGTTTATGATGTGTTAACATAAATACAATACATTAATGTACAGACATACCAATTTAATGAATACATTCATGAATTTGGGTAATCAATTTATAACTTATTATATTATATATATATTTATGATTTAATGTAAATTTGTATAAATATGAATTTGAATATTTTTTTGTTTATTGATTATTTAATGATGAACATAATAATTTTATGAGTTTTCGTGGAGCTGTGAAACAAACGGCCAAATCACACTGTGTGAAGCTTCGGAAACTAAAACTGTCGACTTCTCTTTAATAATTGATAATTAAAGATATCGAATAAACAAAAAGAAAAAAGAAGGAAAGTTTAGGGAACAAAATGAAAGATACTTTTGTTCCATAGTTGATGTCGTCTTGAGTATAGAAAACCAATTCCAATATGAATTCAAATATTTGTTTGTTAAGTCAATATTCCCGACTGTGAAAGACCTTGTTAAGATAAAATATATTGTCTTCTGAAATTTACCCCTTGTCATGCTAACACGACCTCGTTTTCTCCAAGGAGATATAGACTAAGATCAGTCTGCACATATGTCCAGTTGATCTTAGCCTTCACCACCTGTTTGTCGTTTTAAGCCAGAGTTGTTTATGAAAATAATTAACAAAAGAAGTCCGTCATTTGTACCTTTAATCAAAGTTTTAGTCAAAAGTTTGCTGTCATTTTTTCATTTAACCCATTACCAGACGGGAAAAAAATGACTGTTCCAATTTGAAAGAAATTGCATAAATCTTTCAAATATATGCCTAATGTGGTTAAAGAAAAACATTGTGGGAAAGGAGAAATAGCTTGTTTTAAGCAATTTCTTCTTTTCTCACAAAGTTTTTCATTTTTCTTAAGATTGTCAAAAAGCTTGAAATCTATATTTATAATGAATACCACTACACACGCAAGCTTCATTTCCCATTCTTATGCACAGTTTTGGCTAAAATACTGAAACTGAGAAAAAGCATCAGTTCTGTAAACGCCCACATCGACCTAACCAAAAAAAAGGCCCTCCTTTTTACGCCCTTAACCCATTTCCAGTTGACAAACTTTAAGACTAGTCCAAATTGGGAGGAGTTGCAGATGACAGTTAAAAGCTTATGAAACTATGTATTTTTTTTTTTTTTTTTTTTTTCTTTATCATTATTATTATTTTTTCAATTTTGGGTGAGAAAACATTGTGGATAACGAAGAGCCATTTCTTCATTTTCCACAATGTTTTACAAGGCCTTTTTCTTCAGTGGCGTCTAAAAGCGTCATTGACTGAGAATAGGTAAATAAGCTTAATAAACTTTGGAAAACATTGTGGATAATGCATAAATTGCTTGTCGCCATTGTGGATAATGTGAGTTTGGAAAACATTGTTGATAATGCAGAAATTGCTTGTCGCCATTGTGGATAACACAGAAATTGCTTGCGACAAGCAATTTCTCCATTATCCACAATGTTTTCTACCCCGAAGGTCAAATAAACTATAATTTGTCGTCTGCAACTTCTATCAAATCGGACTAATCTAACTTTGTGTTATTTGGGAATATGTTAAAAAGTACTAGAGTATAAATCGAATTGTGTAAACATTTGAGAAATACTAGTTATTACCTGTATCGGTATTTTTCAAATCTTCACCTTCGTCCTCTGTGTCATCCGAACCTATACCAGACGCCTCTAGTTTGTCGATTTCTTCTGTATCCAGTTCCTCCACCTTTGGAATACAAACTTCGTACATATCTGTACATACATCTGTCTTTATACCTATCATTTCCGTATTCAGTCGCTGGAAGGAAATTTTAATGATACGTGTTTAGATCTACTAAGACATAAGGGCTTTTTGAATATACTAATTTTAGTTTGAGATTTGTCATAGATTTGTCATAGAACTTTGTTGAGTTAACAAAGTTCTAGTCTACAACAAACATGAGATTTTTTATCAATATCAGCAATAAATCAAATAAAAATTATAATCAATTTAGAAGGATATTGTTTTATTCGTCACAATGACCAACTAGTAATTGACTGACCGATTTATTGGGATTTAACGCCACTTTCAACAAGATTGTAGTTATATCGCGGCAACAGGTCACCTAGCCATATGTTCCTGTCATTTTTCACGTCAGTGGGACGGCTTTACGTATCATTCGTACTTTGGCACATGGGCAAGGCACTTCAAAAGCCATCAGTAGACTATCGAGGGGTAAATTGGATAGCAGCGGGTTGAAAACCAAGGTCACCCTCTTAAGTGTGAAACTATGTTAAATATTGGCTCGTCATCATCCAGTTGACCGATCGCGACTTACAATCAATGAATCAATTGACCAATCAGGTCGTTCAATCAGACCGGAAGTGAACTTTAAACTCTAACATTGTTTGGCGTGTATTTTGTGCTTTTTTGTTGGTTTGGAGACCAACATGTCGTAACTCCAGCTCATTCTTGCCAAAAAAGAACGTTTCGCTTATTAATACACCTACCTGAAGCTTTTCTCTAATGTTTCTAACGTCTCGTTCAAATTTAGTTTCTAGGGTACCATTATTTAGCTTGGCTATCACTAAATCTGCTTGTTGGAGAAGCGGTTTGAATTTCCTGAAAAGAACAAGGAAAATGATGTTGTTAGAGGGGGAACAAAACCTTGCACCTACAACTTGAGTAAGCATATTTGTTTATTTTAGTGTTAAATCGTTTTATCAATCATTCAGTTAGTATGTAAAGAGCTTTATTTTATATTTTCACGAGTGGAGGAGCCACGACAGAAAATAAGATCCAAGCCTTTTGATTGATTGATTTTTTGTCATACTTCCTTAAACAAAGCTTTGAGCACTCAATTATTTTGTATGCTTGCGCACAAAATAGATCCATACATTTCTACTCAAAACTGATAAATGTTTACTTTGTTTTAATTTTACATCAATTTATAAGGAATGGATGAGAATACTTTTCGTTTTTATAGACGATATCATACTGTCTGATTAGGTTTTAAATCATTCACACTATTTATGAAACCACTTCACGTTTTCGTCCAGTGTAAATAATTTCTTAGGTCCCTCAATGAAAACAAAATTATTCTCTTCGTGACTTAATTTGAAAAATAATCATTCGCTAGGGTAGAAAGTATTGTGGAAAAAGAAAAAATGCCTTCAACATGCAATTTCTTCTTTTTCCACAATATTTTCTCAATTATAAATCATAGGGACGTAAAAGCCAGGGATTAAACAGAAAAGGGTTAAATAACATGTTTATATACCCGATGAAATTTTTACTTCATTGTCAGTATGTTTCAAGAAAGAAACAATAAGTACAGCTTTATTAACTGAGTTATAATCATTTTGGTATACAACAATCATATAATTTTAAATCAAACGATCAAAGTTTGAAATAACTATTATTGCAAATTCAACTGACTGTGTAGTAAAAAGGATGGTACGGATTGTAATATGAATATTATTGCAAACGAATAACACTTTTTATGGTCTACAAAAAGTATTTAGAATTGAGGAAAAGACACATTAAGAAATGATTTTATAGTTAGCATTCTTTATACAAATTTAAAACTCGTCTAACATCAAACTCTATAATCAATATTATTCAAACATCTGAATATATTTATTTCACAATCAAAATGAAGAATTAAAAGGAATTATTGATAGTCCTTTTTAGGAATCACTATACTACGTAACTATTGCTTTATCTATCGATATTTGTAAACATATGCATGCTTTGTACGATGTATTGTATTATGTAACTAGAAACACGGTTGGTGTTTAACCCATTCCCACACAATTCCTCCTTTCTACGCCACTCAAGCAAAAAGCTTTGGAAAACATTGTGGAAAATGAAGAAATTGCTTGTATCAAGCAATTTCTTCATTATCTACATTGTTTTCTATCCCAAGAGACGAAAAGATCTAAAATTCCATCAGCTTGAAATTGTCGTTTACATATTTTTTTTCAATTTGGACCAGTCTAAAATTTTGTTGAGTTGAAATGGGTTAAAGCTTTTTTGAAAATTAAGGAAAATGGAGATATTCCACTTACATGAGTATCATGGCAGCCGTATTGAAGAGTTTGTTGGCATAAAGTTTCGCCCTGTCTGCAGACGCCCACCATTCCATGTGTAACATATCGAAATCGGTGCTAGTGTTTCTGTGCCTCGATACTCTAGCATTCTTGATCTCTTTCGCTTTCAAATGATTATTCTGATAAAAACAAGAATTAGCTACATTCAGTCTCTAATTTTTTTGACGTTGAGAGCAAGTTCTTCGAAACAGATGACAGATTTAATTGGATAGGTGAATAGTGTAGAATAATTTCTCTTAGGTAAACATGCACCATTCAGTTTAATTAAAATATCGATAAAAATTATATTTTCTTTGGCAAACCTCTTTTGGGCTGACTTTGCCAGCATTTTGTCAGCATTTATGTGAAAAAGGCGATTATTTCACATACAGTGAAGCAATAATTAAATTCTCTTGTTAGCAATTGAAAAGATATGTAGGTAATACATTTTTTCAGAAGTATATATTCCTTGAAAATGGATTTTATAACTGTGAATTGGAGCTCGGTAGATAAAGGGAATCCTTACATGAAGAACAACCATAATTTTTAGTGCGTTATTTTTTGTGTTGGTACAAAGTCTATAATTGGGTCGCACACTGTCAACATATTTATGTAATAAGAAGATGGTATGACATTAAAAGAAGCAAGTCGTTAGCAGGCAACCTTACCGAAAAAAAAGCTGCAGTTATAACATCTAAGTCGCCGGTCAACAAAATATATCTTATTTCAATGGCAATTTCAATGTCGGAGTTCACATTCCACTTCCAGTAAAATTGAACGATGTTTTGATTCACAGAGGCGATCCGTGAATTAGGTTTGTATTTCTTTTTTTAAATCTTCAATTTAAATATCAAGCAAGTTGGACAGTGAATGACTTACGGAATACTGTTGGTTAACGACTTCTATGATTTCCTTCGCATCTTGAATAAGGTTTCTGGCAATTCGCATATCTCGATAAGAAGACTCTTTGGAATGCTAGTAATAAACAAACAAAATGTTCAACGAAACTTGCATTCAATTTTGAGTTTTGAAAAGAAAATCTATTACATTCAGTTAATTTTTGCTTATTCACGGCTCTTAAGAAAAGATGTTGAGAAAATAATGTGAAAAAATGAAGAAATTGCTTGTTAGAAGCAATTTCTTAATTTTTTCACATTGTTTTCTCACAGAAAGACACGGTTATCTAATCAAAGTACTGAAGGTACTGTAAGCTAGCAAAGCAGAGTTTTGTTAAGTAATCTTCTTTGCCAAAGGTTATAATGATAAAATAACTATGCTAAAGTAACACAGGAGTTAACCCATTACAATTTGACAAAGTCTAAGACTGGTTCAAATTGACAGAAGTTGGGAGAAGTACGTGAAATTTAGGGGGAAAATTCCTTGTTGGTTAGAAAACGTTGTAGACAATGAAGAAACTGATTGTCACAAGCAATTTCTACTTTGTCCACAATGTTTTCCACAGCTTTTTTGGGGGGGTGTCCTTAAAAAGTGGAATTGTGTGGGAATAGCATGCTTTTGAAAGAGTTCTCTACAATCTGAATAGAGTTTGCAATATTCCTGAAATATATAAGAATTACTTTTCATGGATTAGACATTCAATGGAATTAGTGGTTAAGCCTCCTGTGGCAGTTTGCACTTGTTGAACTTTGAGAAGACCTCACAAGTTTGCCTGTTAACTTAAGCTATTAAAGCTGACGCTTTGCTAACTAAAAATCAATCAAATTCAAATTGTCTTCTAGAAATTTTCTCAAATTGATCCACTCTAAAATTGTGTTGTCTGCCAATGAGAAAGGACATAGGGAGGCGTGGGGTAAAAAAATAATCCTTTCCTGTACTAAATCGGGATTTTCGTCACTGTGATTTCATAGTTGAGAAGAAATTGTGGTTAAAGAAGAACTTGCTTGTAAAAGGAATATCTCCTTTTCCCACAACATATATTCTACCACATAAGGTATTTTCATTTCAAATTTCATCTAATTTTCATTGTTGTCTGCAATCTCTTTTAATTTGGACGAGTCTAAAATTTCATAACCCGGGAATGGGTTAATAAACGTGGTTCACAATCGATATTAAATACATCTACTTATCTTTGTTGGCTGTTAAAGTGTTTGGTAGTGGATAAATCTTCTATATGTCGTTAAAGGGACATAATTTGTTCAAAAATACATTCAGACTTATCTCCTTTTTTTGGTATAGATTCCTTTTTGACAATGAACGCATAATCCAAATTTCAAGTAAATGTGTTCAGTAATACCAGGGCTATTAGAAAACGTCTAAACTTTCGGACGACGACGCAGACGCCGACGGATATGAAGACCTGGTTATAGCATTAGCTGAACCCGCCCACTGACTCCTTTGGCCCCGGCCATTGACTCGGACAGGAATTTCCAGTTCGATTTTTAACGGCGTCAATTGAAAAATGTATGGCTCGTAGCATGTCACAAATAGGTAGAATCGTTGTTTGGCCATTTAAACGTCGTAACTACAGCTTGATTAAGCTATAGTTACGACGTTTAAGTCGTCAAACCAACAAAAATGATTCACCAAAACGGCTGCCAGAGTTGAGTTCAAAGTGAACTTCCAGTCTAAATATATGATTTCATTGGTCGCCAAAACAACAAAAATGATTCGACAAAATGGTTGCCAGTGTTGGAGTTCGAACTGAACTTCCAGTCTAAATGGTCGATTGATTATTTGATTGACAGTCACGATTTGTCAATTATCCACTTGTAAAGAAATTTACCCGGTTTCGATGTCCCCTATTCATCGCGTCCCTCATGGCTCTGGAGTAGTGAAGAGTTTCGATGGTCTGGTTGACTCGCCGAGATAGATCGTATAATGCCCGTGTTGGAAGCTTCTCTGATATCTTTCTGGTCAGTTCGATGTAATCATACCTTAAGGTACTTCTCTGTCTGGAATTCAAACCACATAAGTTATAGAAAACTTAAGAAAAAAAGACCCTTATAGAGTAGAATATATGTTTATTGGACACTATGATCGTGTTTTTGTCATTTTCCAGAATTTAAAAAAAACTTCTAACTATCTAGCTATTTTTACAGTAAACTTACTGGGAAATACAATACAGAACTGGCCATTTACCTATCAACATATGTTAAAACTGTTCGAATTCATTTAACTTAAAAAAGGAATTCACTTTTTTATACGTAAAATTGCAAAAATTTGACATTACCCTTTTCTGGTTTTCGTAAGTGGTGCAGTTTAGTTATATATCCTATAATCACATGATTGTGCAACCATATCATCGCTAAGTCAGATAGTATTATGTCACACAACGATCTCTTCGTTGAGATATATAAAAATTGAATAGATGCAGTTAATCTTGTAAATATCAGTATCTGGAGACACTGGGACCTTTGCGTCATATTTCCAACCAATTGCGCGAAGCATAGGCATTGAGAAACCTGGACAGCCACTCTGGGCATTGAGAACCTTCGCTGCTTGTCTATAGAACCTTTAGTCAGTCTAACTAATAAAGCGCGTAGTGAAGCCTCAGATCAGCCTGTGCGCATGCACAGGCTGAACTGAGTCTACGCTTAGCGCACACAATCAATGTTATGGTTCGGAATGTGACGTAAAGGCTCATTTATACCTTTGAAGTTTCCTAATCTTCCTTTTTAAGATCTGTGCCGATCTCATTTCGTCTCTAGCATACTGGTATTTAGATCGCAGGTCAATGTTTCTCGGGCCATTTCGATCTCTAAAGGGCACCATGGTTAACGCCTGTATGTCGCCAAATCTCTTTCGCTGGTGAGCTCGCATATACAGTTCTTTTGTGTGTAAAGATGCGTCCATAACAGCGTCTAAAAGTTATAATGAAAAGTGAACATTGTTATAAAAGTAAGGCAGGGTCTGATATGGTTGTGATGGTAAAACAGGGTCTTATATGGTTGTGGTTGTTGTTGTTATAATTTAATTTTTAGTTTCGACTATCTATCACAAAACGAACGTTATGATTAGTCTAAAAAAATCTCAAAATTTTGAGTACGCTGCAATTTTCTGTGCACAAAATACTTCGATATAAAAGGTATCTACATTTGTAAAATATTTCTTCTTATTTTCGCTTGATGTCATTTAAGAAATGAATATAATGTTTTTCGTTTTCATGGAGCTAAAAAACGAAAGAAGGGGGCCAAACTGACCCAAAATCGCTCACCTGAGAACGATATGAACAAAGCCATACCTGCCACGCAGATGATTTTTAGAAAATACATCCATGATTTTTGTAAGTCTGATAAGCCCGGCCCTGCCACTCCAACATTTCTTTTGCAAATCAAAATTTCACGAACAAGTTTTGAAAAGGGTTACCTAAGGTAATTCCCTGTCAAATATGGTTCAAATTGGCCAAATGGTTTAGGGAATTATTTTTGAAGAATTACTGTGTGATTTTTCTAAGTCAGATAAGCCCGGATCTGCCCCGCCCACATTTTTTCGTGAATCAAAATTTTACGAAGTTTTGAAAAGGGTCTCCCGAGGAACATTCCTGTCTAATTTAGTCAAAATTGGCCCTGTAGATTAGGAGGAGAATATGTTTAACGACAAACGACGGACGAAGCACGACGGAGGACGGACGACAGACAATGAGTGACCCTAAAAGCTCCCCCTGAACACGTTGTGCTCAGGTGAGCTAAAAACTAATCACACCTATGTATGAATTCGCTTAGCGTATTCATTCATAAGTGTGATTAGTCTTTTCGTTTCAAACCTCCATGAAAACAAAAATTATTCTCTTCATCTCATAAATAATTATTGATATTATCATCATCATCATCATAAATATTATTATTGTTGTTGTTGTTGTTGTTGTTGTTCAGTACAACTCTGTATGATTGTTCTTCAACCAGGGTACAGGAAAAGAAAATGAAACAAATAGAGAAAACGGTAGTATTATTTCCTAAAATAAATTCTCCAAATAAGATGTTGCATGACCAATTGCATATATTGGATTGGAATTGTGCATGTTAAATGCAACCGTCTGTTAAAGAACTGCTTTGCGGCAAAATGTAGGCATTTGACTTTTTATGATTCTGTCTTTAAGGATGTCTAAATCTTTAAACCATTAAATTTCTGTGAGAAAACAATGTGGAAATTGGGAACATTGCTTGTTTCAAGCAATTTCTGCATATTCCTCAATGTTTTCCAAAGCATTTTCCTTCATCAAAAAGCGTCATTGTGTGGTAACGGGTTAAGTGGTACAGTCTACGCATGATTAGGACCATGAAAGATTCGTGTTTTAATAGTTATATTTATACAACTAAAACCCATTACCAAACGACAAAATTTAAAGTTGTTCATTTTCCAAAATATTTTAGCAATTGTTTTGCTTGGGGCGTCAGAAACAAAAGCGTCACTGTATGGTAATGGGTTAAAATGTGTTGGTTTTTTATGTTTTTTTTTGTTGTTGTTGTTGTTGTTGTTTTGTGGGTTTTTTTTCGAATATCTTAAGTATGATTTTATTGAACCTACTTAAGCACGGATAATATTCCAGAAGGCCAATTATGCATCACAAATATTGCTTTAACCCTTGTTTTTACGTCCCTGTTATTTTATGATTGGGGAAAAATGTAGAGAAAGAAGAAATTGCTTGTTACAAGCAATTTCTTCTTTTTCTGCAATATTTGCTACCCTTCTGAATGGTTATTTTTCAAATTAAAACCAATTTGAATTTCGTCTGCAACACCTTTCAATCTTGTAAAACAGGAAAGGGTTAAACAAGAACGAACTTGAAACTTACCATAAACATTGTCGTTTTCCTTTGCAATGTTCATTAGTTCTTCACGAACACCTGTCATAATACTCCATCTTGTCACGTTAAACGTGTGTTTATAGTCGAAATCAATCTGCAAGAGAGTTTGTGTCAATTCCGGTTTTATAATCAATATTACATAATTTACGGAACGTAGCTGTCAGTCAGAGAATCAATCGACCAATCAATTCATTCATTTAGACCGGAAGTGAACTTTGATCTCTTACATATAGCGAGATTTATGTGAAACAGTTTCTGAGCTTGGTGATTTATACGTGGTAACTACAGCTTATTCAAGCTGTAGTTACGACGCTTACGTTTCCAACCCACTATTTTACTTTTTAATGGTTACTCATTCTAAATTTAGCAACTAATATTGTTTTATATCTACGGTCATCAATCAAACAGTTTACTTTTTGGATACATTTTAACCCTTTCCTGTTTATGAAATTTTAGACTGGTCCAAAATCAAAGGTTTTGCAGACGACAATACAAAGTTGAATATTTTTTTAAAATGATCTTTCAGTAGGGTAGAAAATATTGAGGAAAAAGAAGAAATTGCTTGTTACAAGCAATTCCTTCTTTTTCCACAATGTTTTTCCAAGTATAAAACCAAGTGACGTAAAAAGGAAAGGGTTAATAACCATAAATCTTCCAAAATAACGCCGTTTAATATCGAAGATTATCTTCTATTGGATTCAGTGGGAATTGCAAGCTCAGGACGGGATCAGGGATCTTTCAATTATCAGCTACACGTACGTAAATAAAGATTTCGAATTTGCTGTTTCATAAATTTCCTCAAATTGAAAAAAAATTAAAGACATGGACTTAATCAAGTTCTTTTTTTAATGTGAGCTTTATCCAATGCAATATGTAAAAGTTGTTGTTTTTTTTTTTTTGTTTTTTTTTTTTCTATACATGTATATCGAGGGCTTACAGCAAAAACATAGTATGGCTCTATACAATGTATAGAGCCATACTATGTTTTTTGCTGTAAGCCCTCGATATCATGAATATACAATATCATAAAGAGCCAACGTAAGTTATTTTTAGCTGTTTTGCAGGATAGTGTGTTCATAATAGTGTTACATTGATGTTGGTGATGTAAGGGAATCTACAGTCTTTCTTGCTCGCGAGACCACCCCTATTAAACCCCTACTTCCATTTAGCGACCACAGTCAAAATCCTGTTTATCAAAATCAAAAAATCTCTAAAAGAAGTGGTCGTTTTTGCTAAAAACAGTTCACTTCTAAATCCAATGTTGTCCGAACTCATTAGAATCATTTCAGTCAGACGATTCTGATAGATCCTTAACCCATTCCCACACAACAAAATTTTAGACTGGTCCAAATTGATAGAAGCTGCAGACGACAATTTAAAGTTGATGGAATTTCGAATTTCTTTGTCTTTTTGAATAGAAAACATTGTGGATAATGAAGAAATTGCTTGATACAAGCAATTTCTTCATTTTCCACAATATTTTCCAAAGTATTGTTCTTGAGGGGCGTAAAAAGGAGGGCTTGAGTTGGAATGGGTTAAAACATAGAATTTAGCGAAGATACTGTATAAAATTCGATCAGTCCTTTGTATTTCCCAAATGTGTATCAAGCGGCCATGCTCTTAAGCCAGAACTTTTGGTCGACCTGTGAGTGGTCGCTTAAAACAAGATTTACTGTACTAGAATACTTTACCAGGTATATAGAGTGTTGCATTTGATGTAATATTTTCCTAAATGACGTAATGATGTCGCTGACTGGAGCTTCTACAGTGGGGTGAAGTCGCCGTTCCTAAAACAAAACACGAAATATCATAGATTACAATGAATAAACAACTATGTTAATTAACCCTTGTCATGCTGTACAAATCACCTTACTGAATTGCTGTCAAATCAAAGGGCTGAAAGCACTGATAGAACTTGTTGTTAAAAAAATCATCATTTCTATTAGAAATCAACTTCATAAACAACTATTGGAGGAAGAGTACAAGCAGGGGGTTTAGACTAAGGTCAGACTGCACATAAGTGCAGTCTGATCTTAGTCTACACCTCCTGCAAAACCGGAATATTCCGGGTTCAGCATGACAAGGGTTAAATTGATATGTTTTAACTTTCTTACTTTTGAGACGAAATAAAAACGCATTTTTAAAGAAGGTTTGATGGATCCTAACTGTCTTTTAAAAGACCAATTTACGAATCAAAAATTCATTTGAATCGAAGGCGAATGTTGACCCCCGAAATTCAAAACAAGCAGTTTTTGTTATTTTAATAATTTAATTCTCAGTTTCGTCTATCAAAATCGGGCGTTCTGATTGGTCGAAAAAATTATTCATAACTCCATGAACAAAATTTTGAGCACGCAGCGATTTTGTATGCTTCCGCACAAAATAGTCCCCCACAAATAGGTATCAAAATTTGTAAAACTTTTGGGGTTTTTTGCTCGATGTTATTAAATTATAAGAAATGAAGAGAACATTTTTTGTTTTCATTGAGGTATGAACCGAAAAACCTAATCACACACTAATCACACACTATTCATACAGTGTGGTTAAGTTTTTCGGTTCATACCTCCATGAAAACAAAAAATATTCTCTTCATCTCTTAAGACAATTCGCTCTACGTACATGGTATCCAAGCTGCAGTTACAGTGTGAAGGTAATAAACCAACGATTTAATTTATGTTAGTTTGGATTTTTTTACATCCCTTGATAACATATGTCGTTTGATATGTAATTGCCGTGTTGGAGGCGAATTGACGGATCGCTGGCCATGCCCACTGTCTCAGATGGCCACGCCCACTGTCTCAGATGGCCACGCCCACTGTCTAAGATGGCCACGCCCACTGACTATGACAGAAAGTTCACTTCGATATTAAACGACGTTCAGTATTCAAACGATCGTCGTTAATACAAGAAGCGTTGGTTGGCAACTTAAACGTCGTAACTGCAGCTTGAAAAACTGTAGTTACCACGTTGAAGTCGCTAGGCCAACAAATATTCTTCATATTAATGTCCCCTATTGTTGAAGATCAAAGTTCAATTGCAGTCTATATTTGATTGACAACCGCGAATTGTCAGGTGGTTGGCTTGGCATCAGTCTTTACATTGCCAAACACATATAAGATTTATCAAAATTGTTTTGTTGCTTTCCTCTGACCATCTGCCGCGAATTGATTTTTACAGCTCCCTGACTACTTTTTGAAACCGTTTATTATGTTGTCCTTAATGTTAACAAAAATGGCCATAGATCCCTCACCTGAGAATTATTCTAACTAAGCCCTACCTGCCACACAGATGATTTTTAAAGAATAATTCCATGATTTCTCTAAGTCTGATAATCCCGGCCTTGTCGTCAACATTTTTTCGCAAATCAAAATTTCACGAACAAGTTTTGAAAAGGGTCTCCTAATGAAGATTCCTGCTAAGTTTAGTCCAAATCGGCCCTGTGGTTTTGGAGGAGAAGAGTTTTTTAAGAACCATTCCAATATTTCTCTAACTCAGATAAGTCCGACCCTGCCACGCCCACATTTTTACAGAAAAGCAAAAATGTTACAAAATAAGTTTTGAAAGGGTCAAATAAGGAAAAATCCTGGCAATTTTGTCTAAATCGGCCAAGTAGTTTAGGAGGAGAAGATGTTTAAAGAAAATGTTGAAAAGTACATCTTATTGAAGCTGTAGTCACAAGGTTTGGGTTGCGAACCAACTATTTTTCTGCTTCTCTGTATGTTTCTGCCCATATATTTTGTAAGATAAAGCCGTTTATTCCAGCCGGACCTAAGTGGGCGGGGCCAGCGATCTATCACTTGCCCCCCCCCCCCCTATTTGTCACAATTTAGATGAGAAAGAGATAGCACGGTATCATTTGGTTCTGATGACATTTCAGTAAATGTTATTTTCACACAGCTGTCATAACGAGTTTGACCTTTGTTTTTTGTTGTTAAATAACAAATTCAACAGAATGTCACTTTATCATGTCTATAGGGTTAATTTAGGCTACACCAACGACATGGGGAGTCCAATTAATAAACACGTGACTCTTCACACGGGAAGGGGGCTATCTTGCACGGATTAATTGATTGGGTGATTGAATTAGGTTTAACGCCACTTTTAATAGTATTTCAGTCATATTGCGGCGGCTGGAGCACCTAAAAATGGATTCCTGGTACATGTATTCCCAACGCCAGTACTACCAATACATCCTTTCCGAGCATCCAGCTGCTCGTCCCACTTAGTTTTACGATTATCTAGGAATTAATGGAAGACAAATATCAGAAAGGATATTTGGCGCGACCGGGGATCGAGCTCGGTACCACATGAATGAGAGTCCGACGCACTACCAATTGCGATATGGTCGCGGCCCAGTAACGGGTTAAATAGAACGAGCTTGGATGTAAATTTTCGAATGTCAAGATTCCTTCGTTATTATATTTCAAACTTTTATAATAAGTTTTGATTGACCTCTGGTGGATGAGATCCACCAAGAAAATATTCATTTTCAACGAATTCAATGGTTGTTAAATGAGCGATCTAGACTATCAAAGAATCAAACGACCAATCAAATTATTCATTTACACCGAAAGTGAAGTTTTAACTCCGAAAATGGCCGACGGTTATGTGAAGCATTGGTTTGGCGACTTAAACATCGTAACTACATCTTATTCAAGCCTTTCTTTTAGATTTTTGTAGCCAAAAATTTGAAAATAAATCTTCGTTTGATATCGAAGTGGAACATTCTGTTGGAACTCAGTGGGCGTGGTCGGCGATCCGTCAATCTCCGAGTGACGGATCACAAAGACAAAAATGATTTCGTACTTAAAACATTTTGTTCAAATACGTGGATAAATTTTCGACATAAAATTAGGGGAATGTAGTCCGAAGGATTCTAATTGTAATATACAGAATCCTCACTGATTTAGTGTCGTTAATAACTAAATTGATCTTCTTGAGTCAAAGTTAATTTAATAGTAAATATCACAAGCTTTCAGCGGCACATTCGCCTTCCTCAGGTGTAATCCTATGAATCTATGATTCATAGGATTACACCTGAGGATAGATTCATAGGATTACACCTGAGGAAGGCGGCTGTGCCGCTGAAAGCTTGTGATATTTACTGTTAAATTGATTTAGTGTCGAATAAATATGACGTAAGCTTTCATTGCTTCTTTTCAATATGTAAAGGTAAGAGCAGGGGTCGACACTAACAGTGTCTCGGTATTCCGAGGATCCCTGAAAATTGAAAGGGACCCCAGCAATCTCAGGCTAGTGATTCCGCAGAATCCTTCAATATTTCTCCATCAAAATAGGTCTTAATGTATCAACTGATGCTCCTGATTTTTTGTTTGTTTGCTTGTTATTGTAGAAAACATTTCGGATAATGAAGAAATTGCTTTTAACAAGCAATTTCTTCATTTTCCACAATGTTTTCCGAGACTTGTTTTCAAGTTGGGATTAGAAAGGCAGGGTTGCGTGTGAATGATTTAATGTTTATCAAGGAGGGATCCTTGATTATCTGGAGGAAACCCTGAGTAATAGGCAGGGATTCCTCTGGGGTCCAATTGAAGCACAGTTAGTGTCGACCCCTGAAGAGCCAGACACTTAGCTACATTTTAACTTATAACATAATTATAACATCCTCTTAATTCATATACGAATTTGTTGACAGTTTGTGACCCCCATCATAGCATTTGCACCAACAAATATTTCTCCTGGAAGGTCATTGTTGTCTTCCCTTTCTCAAATGAACTTTCAGTTTAAAAATCATTTCTATAGGATCAAGACTTTATAAGGGTACATTAACTTAGTCACAATATTTTGCTTCCAACAAAATAGCACTGAATATTTCATTCTGTTTAAAAGAAATAGTTTGCCCTAAAAATGATAGTAAGAATCAATGTCAAATGAAAAGGTTTTCCATCTGAAAATGGCACGTTTTTGCTATACTGAACGGTGCGTGTTTACGATATTGGGAACTACATATGGTAATTGTTCTACGATGTTTGACCCTCCCAATTAATTATGTCGTCTGCGTAGAAGAAATCGGCTCTCATTTATTCTTGATAAATAGGTTAATAAGAGGCAGAATATAGCTAATTTGCAGATAACTTACAAGAACCGTAAAACATAGATCAGAATATGTGTGTGTGTGTCAGCAGTAACAAGCATGCATGGTGAGATAGGTTTGGCCGGTCAACCTTGTACATTTCGCAAAGGACGTAAACCTACCAATCTCCGACCAGAGATCTTACAATTTCTAATTATCCATTACCAGTTGACAAAATTTTAAACTGGTCCAAAGTCTAAAAAGTTACAGACGCTTGTTTTATAGTTCGCGAAATCCTAAAAATCTTTAACTTTTGGGGTAGAATTCATGGTGGATAATGAAGAAATTGCTTGTTACAAGCTATTTCTTCATTTCCCTCATTTTTTCTCGAGGTGCGTAAAAAGGGGGATAGTGTGGAAATGGCTAAAGATAATGTTTTGGCATTTTTGATAATTTATCAGATAGTCGGGTCGTCACGTTTGTACTAAAGCTAAAGTTGAAGTTCAGCTTTTCTCTTCTGCAAGGTGCACAACTATCTACCAACATACAAGAGTTAGCTTCTGCTGTATGGGTTTATCTGAATGAAAGACATGCATTGGATATGAAAAATGACCATAAGCCGTAGTAATATGCATCTTTCGTCCCGATATATATGAAACTCTGTTTCAAGTGAAGTTAAACCAAATAAAATAAATACTCAAATATGTATCTATACTTACCAATCGTTTGACGTCTGGAACTTGTACAAGATTTGGTCGTAACCATCTGTCATCATTCACTGCTCCTGGGGTTGGTGCCAATTCCTTCTTCTTTTTATGTTTCCCTTTTCTTTGTCGTCGATTCTTCCGCTTCGATTTCTTTCTGTTCTTTTCCAATGCTTCTTTATTTGAATATATTTTACCATGATCATGGTTGTCGTCGTGTGTTTCATCTTGTTCTTTATCACTGCTACCTTGAGCAATGTTTTCATTAGCTTCCTTCTTCATGACGTTCTTTGATCTGTCTGGAAGAACTGTCCCATCTCGTCTTGTTTCAGGTTGTGTGGTTGTTATTTTTTTCAACTCTACTGTAGATTTTATATCGTCTCTGTTGTCATCTTGTTTTGAAACACGATTATTACTTTTACTACTATCGGCAATCGAGTATTCACTATCAATGCGGCCTTTGCTTTGATGATTAAGCTTTACATGTGTTGCCAGATCCATCTGAGAATGTTTGTTATCAGGACTTTTCAAATTTCGAATTTTAGTACTCTCTCCAAATGTGGGAATACTTTTTGTTTTTACTTTAGAGTGTTTTATTTTTTTAGACTTGGATTTATCACTGTTGCTAATCGTATTGATGTCATCGTTTAATTTAGTTACCGCCGTTGTACTATGCTTCTTCGTATTATCATCATGTACAATGCCTACTAAAACTCTAGAATCACTCACCGTATCTTTCTTTTGGATTGTGGCCTGATTTTCATTCCATTTTGCTAAATCTTCATCTTCTATATTAGTTCTGTCAACCGATCTGTCCGCCTGAATTTTTTCAATGATTTGTTTCTCGTTCTGACTCTTTTTATTTGATATTTCCTTTTCTTTTGTTGCTTCACTGTTTTTAATTCTATAAGAGCCGAAAGTTTTATTGTCCATCGACACAGGTTTGTTATCTACGATACTTTTTTCACTGAAGCCTTGTTTGGGGTATCCAGTTATATGTTGATCATTTCTAGACGTATAAGATTTGTGTCTTTGGCTAGTTCTATTCTGACCACTTTTTGTTTGCCGGTCGTTAATTCTTATCTTTACCCCACCGATGCTTATAAATGGTTTTCTCGTTCTATGCACGATCCTTTCTCGTTTTCCTTTGTGCCGATTTCTACGATGGCGACCATTTCTTCTCTGTAAAATTCAGAGTAACTTTATGATGTAGTATGTATTCAAGCAACCTATCTAGTATCTAGATTTAAAAATACCATGTGACGAAATGACACGAATGGTAAAATTTTGATTTGGACATTACGGAATACCATTTAGACAATCGCATTGTTTTGTGTAAAATTAGAACAAAAGGCACAAGAGTGCGATAACGAGAATGGGAGAGAACGACGACGAGAACGCGCGAGTGCGACGACGAGAACGCGATATTATCTCGCACTCTCACTGTCGTATTCTCGTAATCTCATCATCGTACTCTCGTGCCTAGTGTTCCGGTTTTACCCAGAAAAAACGCGATAGCCCTAACGGTATTCCGTTGGACAAAAAATAAGATCCTGATGTTCTGCAAACTAATGTCGTTTGATACCTTAGAGGAACAGCAATGTTGGAAGTATGCGGGCGGGGCTAACGATCCGTCAATCGACTATTTTGTGTTTACAGTATGATCCATTTTTTTATTTGTGGAAGAAATTTCCTGAGTTTTCAAGTTACAACAGAACAATAGAAAAATGCAATGTTCGTGGATTGTGGATATGACAACGCGTTTTTAAAAAAAAAAATATACCATTCTATGACTTTGCGATAATTCAAAAGATCTATGTGGAACAAAATAAAATAGAAAAAATGTTAAAATAATACACATTCTAAGCTAACTTGCCGCCGCCATAGCGCAGTCGGTAGCGCGCCAGACTCCTAATCTTCAATCACGGGTGTCATGGGTTCGATCCCCGGCGGCGGCAAATATTCTTTCCGACAATTGTCTCTCACCAATGGGTGGATAATCGTAAACCTACGTGGGATAGCAGCTGGAGGCTAGGAAAGGATGTAGTGGTAGTACTGGTGTGAGAAATACCAGGAATCCATTGTAAGGTGCTCCAGCCGCCGCGATATGACTGAAAAACTGTTAAAAGCGGCGTTAAACCCCAATCAATCATTCAATCAATGTAAGCTAACTTACCCCCCCCACCCACCCAAATGTTATTCATATGGAATCATATTCACCTTATTCATATCCTTTTCTAGCTTTTCATGACCATCTATTTTGCTGGCTATTCTGATTTCCTTCCCTGGTAGCGTCTTTTTATCTGTTTGTATCTTTTCCTCGCAGTCTAAAAATAAAGAAGATAAATGGGTTAACAGTGAATTTGGGTGGTTTGTTATACCTTTCCCACGCAATCCCTCCTTTTACGTCCCTCTATAAAAATGCTTTGGATACATTGTGGAACATGAAGAATTTGATTGTATCAAGCCATTTCTCCATTATCCACAATTTGGACCAGTCTAAAATTTTATCGTGTGGGAACGGGTTAAACCTTTGATAGACAACAAGCTTGTTAAAAATTGAACCTGGTTTGCGCTATTTAGACGCTTGTTGGACGCGCACTCGCCGCACTGTATTGTTAAAACGTTTGACTCATTCCCACACATACACGCTTTTTTTCACTTCCCTCAATAAAAAGGGTTCGATAACATTTTTACAAACAATTTCTTCATTATTCTCAATATTAACTACCCCAAATGACAATTTTAACAACGTTAAATTTTCGTCTGCAATTACATTCAATTTGGACCAGACTCAATTTTAGTCGTCTGGTTATTGGTCGAGTTTATTGGGTAAGTGGGCAAAACGCACAAGGTGTGGTCAGATACCCACTACTGATATCTCGACCTGCAGGAATTTCTGTGTACCGTATAAGCATTCAACTCGTCGAGTATTATCAAAGCATTACTGTTACTAGTGCAAGGATACAGGACGAAACTGCTGAAAGCTCCGACTGGTTCTTTAACGTGATCGATAGATAGCATCGTCACACGGGGCCTCGGTTTTACGTCACATCCGAATGACAATTAGTTTGTCAGTTGATATGGTCAACCCAGGGCTCGAAACCGTGATCTTGAGGTTTGAAGTCAAGAGCTCTACCAAATGAGCTAGTCGGGCTGACCGTAAAAATTTGGATATTCATGAGCCTTTTATGTGATTGACCAATCACAGGCCCCGCCATTCGCCAGGCCCATCGCTCCAACAGGAAGACCCGCTTCGTTTTTCTACGACTTTATTTTGCAAAATTCCATGCCAAGTAGCATGTAACAAAAGGGTAGAATAGTTGTTGGGCGACCTAAACGTTGTAACTACAGCTTGAAAAATTGTAGTCATTACGTTTAAGTCGCCAAACGAACAAAAAAGGTTAACAAAAATGGCGGCCGATATCGGTGCTCAAAACTCATTTCTGGACTCAATGAATGATTTGATTGGTCGACTGGTTATTTGATTGACAGGCGCGATTGGTCAATTTCAGAGTACAAGTGATTTTTGTGTCAATCATTCCCATGGCATACCAAGTACAGTAGTTGCTTGAAAATCTTAGCTTTGAAGCATATAAACACCTGGAATGGAATCATAAACGATCGTATTTTTTTTTCACCCTTGGAGGGACCGATTGATTGATTGACTGGGGTCCAACTCCGCTTTTAGCCGCCGTCATAGCGCGGTTGGTAGCTCGTCGGACTTTCAATCTAGAGGTCCCGGGTTCGATCCCCGACGGCGGCACTCATCCTTTCCGACTATTTGTCTCCCACCAATGGGTCGAAGATCGTAGACCTACGTGGGATAGCAGCTGGAGGCTAGGGAAGGATGTGATGGCGGTACTGGTGTGAGAAATACCAGGAATCCATTGTTAGGTGCTCCAGCCGCTGCGCTATAACTGAAAGAGTGTTGAAAGCGGCGTAAAACCCCATTCAAACCAACAAACTAACGCCGCTTTTAACAGTATTTCAGTCATATTGATGAAGTACCTAACAATGGATTCCAGGTTTTTCTCACAAAATTACTACCACTTACTCCTTTCCGAAGCTGCAGCTATTCACCCATTGGTTTGGAGACAAATGTCGGAAAGTATATTCGCCGCGGCTGGGGATCGAACCTTGGACCCCTTGACCAGGAGTCCTACGCGCTACCACTGCGCTATGGTCACGATTTGGACGGAGCTGAGCCTAGTAAACCAAGCTCGTAAACAAAGCATACCTGGCCCGTAAAGGATCTATGGCTTTTGTGGATCTCTCACAGAAGAGATACTGAAACCTCTGCTTAAACTGTTTATAGACGTCTATTCCACTACTATAAGAATAGGTCATAAAACGCTATAAAAAGCGTTGCCGAACATAAAACAAAGATAAATTTGAAAATTATTTCATGTTTATTTTTGTTTTCTGTTCGGTAAAGCTTTTCGTAGCGGGTTCGTGACCTATTCTGAAATTATTTATAGAGGGATCTGTGAAGATTTTTCTACGCATATTTCAGGATTTCTTTTGGTTAGATATTTTTTCCAACGAGAGCCGTAGAGCCTTAAAGAAAAGAAATCGATGGTTCAGCGCGAAACAGTTGTAACTGCCTATATGTTTATAGGCAGTTACAACTGTTTCGCGCTGAACCATCGAAATGCAAATTGATAAATCTATCCAAATCGACTAATCACGATTACCAATGAAGAATAATCGATGTGTCAATCAAATTATCCATTTATACAGGAAAGGAACTTTGAGCTCCGATATGATATTAAGCGGCATTCATGCAATGAATTTTGTCGGTTTGTCGACTTTAAACGTCGTAACTACAGCTTATTCAAATTGTAGTTACATTTAGGTAATAAACCAACAATATTTTTTTTTTTTTTTTTTTGTAACATGCGACTAACCATCAATTTTACAAAATAACGCCGTCTAAATTCGAGGCGAAACTTCCTGTATGGGCGGAGTGGTCGGGACCAGCGATCCATAAATTGACAACTTATGTGTAAGAGACATCCTCGGATACCCTGGGGTCTCCTTATTTGCTACGCTACATCGATGTAGCGTAGCAAATAAGGAGACCCCGGGGTATCCGACGATGTGTGAGAGATAGTTGCAAGCATTAAACGGGATTCTCAAAATATTCCTATAAACTTAAACCTTGAAGAAATCGAAATTCATTGTCCTCCAAAGACTCGAAAATTAATTCCACTATCTGCTTATGAAAGGGTCATTATACACGTAATTTAAAGAATAAGCCAGAATAATTATATCTACCTTGAATTGAAATTGAATCGCTGGGATTGCAAACAGATTGTATGTAATAATGCATCGGAATGAAAATTGATATTATTATTACAATAATTAGAACGTAAGGTCAATCTAAAATAGTTTTGATTGACACGAAGACGCATTCGTTCCCTATTCTGTCTCAAATTACACGCATGACGAGACAACATATTTTATCGAGATACGTTTCCATTTTATATCGACTGCTTTGCATTAACTTTAACCATTTTCTGTACAATCCCCGATTTTTGAGCCCTTGTGATATTATACTTGATATTTTATCATATTATACTTGAGAAAATATGATGGAAAAGGAAGAAATTGCTTGTAACAAGCAATTTATTCTTTTTCCACATTACTTTTTTCTATCTAGATTTACTTTATGATGTCTTCTACTATCCCTTTGAATTTGGACAATCTTAAGATTTTGAAAAACACTTTAGGATTACACAAGAGTCGCCTTCTCTATGTATAGGGCCAATTGAAAATTATTTAAAATCTGGTAGCCTAGAATATTACCCGAAATCATGATATAAATTCCAAACTTCATATTTCAAACTTCTTACACTTGAACATTCACAAGAGCAGTATGATATAATACAGATAGATTATGAAGTTTAAAGTGTGAAGTTTGAAGTGTGAAGTTCGAAGTCTGAAGTTTGAATTATGAAGTCTACAGTCAGATGTAGGACGCTTGAAGTTTGTATTGTGACGTGCATGTATGACTTCATACTTCAAATTATTACAATTGAAGCTTAAAATATAATATGTACGAAGCCTGAAATAAGAAGTTTGAATCGGTATTTCGTACTCCAGTATCCCGGTTTTATAAACTAGTTCGAGAACGTTGTACATGCATACTTTCCTTTCTGTAACTGACTCCACTTGTCACCTGGAATGTGCTCCAACAGACAGTTGGGCTTCGATCTATAACGGCGTTATTTTGCAAAATTGATAGTCAGTAACATACAACGAAAATGTAAAATGGCTGGTCGAAAATACAGCTTTAGCTCGCTAAACCATCAAAAACGCTTCGAATAAATTTAGGCAAATGTTGGAGTGCAATGTTCACTTCTTGCCGAAATGAATAATTGTTTAAATTGGTTCATGGGTTCTTTGATTGACACCTGCGATATATGAAATAATTTTCTCGTTGATCAGATGAGCTTCATTTATTGATTTCTGATAGTGTCTGAGTAATGGTTAACTCATTACCCGAGAACGAAATCTTAAAATGGTCCAAATTAACAGAAAGTGTAGAGGACATTTCGAAGTGTCTTGAAATTGGAAAATACATGTATAAGATTCACATAAGGTTATTTGTTAATAATTTAATCTGTAGTTTCGTCTAACAAAAACGGGCGTTCTGATTGGTCGAAATAAAAATATTCATAGCTCCGTGAACAAAATTTTGAGCACGCAGTCATTTTTTTATGCTTTCGCACAAAATAGTCCCATACAAAATGGTGTCAAAATTTGTAAAGTTGTTGCTTCTTTCGCTAGGTGCATTTAAGTCATAAGAAATGAAGAGAATATTTTTTTGTTTTCATGGAGGTATGAACCGAAAAACCTAATTACACTTATGTATGAATCCGCTTCGCGTATTCATACAGTTTTTCGGTTCATACCTCCATGAAAACAAAAACTATTCCCTTCATTTCTTAATTGAAAAGGGTATTTTGATGCTGGACACTAATATCTTTCTTACATAATCACTTATGTTTACGTCGCTGTGATTTTATTCCTGGGAAAACAATGTGGGAAAAGAAGAAACTGGTTGTAACAAGCAATTTCTATTTTTTCAACAGTGTTTTGTAGCCTGTAATTTGGCTTCTTTACAATTGCACTCACTTTTAATTGTATTCCGTAACTACCTTTAGATTTCAACAGCCTAAACTTTTGAAAAACGGAAAAGGGTTCATGAAAGAGTCGCTTTAAAAATGACAAAATATGAATGCTCTTTAAAGTTTGTTATAGACCTTTGGGACGACCCACATACATCAACAATAACACCTTCTAAAGTAGGTTAACTGAATCGACAGCTAACATGCATGTTAAATAGATAACTCATAATAATTTATTACGCATTAAGTATGCAAAACTACATTTTGCGATTTCGATTGAATCTCGGGGGATAGGACAAAGTATCATGGTATTTTGGCTCTTTACCTCGTTATCTTCCGATAGGTGGCATTTTTTAAATACTGACCTATCTAATTTGAGCATTCTGGGTAGCGTCATTCGTGACAACTCAGCTGATTCCGTCGAACTACATTCAAAATGTCAGCCCCCATGAAATGCACGCTTCTAATTCTTGGCGCTTCTTCTTGGAGCACAGATAAGGCATAAATACTTTCGCGATGTAAAATAATTATTTTCCTAATTAATTTTGGGCGACACTTAAGTTTGAATTCGCCACTAATGTAGTTTTTATTGCAATTCTCCACTTGCTACTTTTTGGCAATATAATATGAATTTATGCGTACGACGTAGTAATATTTATCCCAATCTGGATAAGTGATACGGTCCCGAAGACAGATCAATCTTCGGAGAATATGACATGCGCAGACAACGCTCTTTACATCAAACGATATTGTGGTACATGTAAACATGTTACGGTTTCTTAGAAAAAATATGAAAGGTAAATGACGTAACACGGCTGTTAAAAAAATATCAACAGTCTAGGCCGGAAGTGAACTTTGAACTCCAACATTGGTTTACATTTGTGTCAAGTAGTTTTGTTGGTTTGGCTACTTAAACGTCGTAACTAAAGCTTATTCAAGCTGTAGTTACGACGTTTTGGTCGCCAATCAACTTTTACATAATGCTGACCATAAACTTTGTAAAATTGCACCGTTTAAGAACAAAGTGGTAATTCCAGGCATTTATGTAAACATTCGTTTAGTTTGGTGGAAGTTTGAAGTTAAGACGTTTACGTAGTTAATCAACTGTGGTGGTACTTGTGAGAGAAATACCAGGAATCCATTGTTAGGTGCTCCAGCCTCAGCGATATGACTGAAATACTGTTAAAAGTGGCGTTAAACCCCATTAAATCAATCAATCAATCAATCAATACTTATATACCGTATATTTTACAAAATAAGCCGTTTAGTTCCTAAGTTGGACTTCCTCTAAGAGCTAAGTTGGCGGGACCAGCCAGCCGCCGATGGGGGCGGTTTCAAGACAGTTTTTTACCAGCCGGTTTCTTCGAATATACGCCTTGATTCACTTCGCCTCGACGTTACCACGATGGTATCCAGTGTTCTCAATTTTAGTCTGTTTTTACCTTGAATACTTATTTTTACTGCCGTTTTATTATTTCTTTGTGCCATTAAATGAACTTGTTTCTATCATATATTACACTTTTCATAGTTTTTACAATGGAACAGAACATATCCTCAATTTTGTCCAGGTACAATAAGGTACAATAAAGAAATTTTATTAATAGTATAGTGAAAAAAGATTTAAATACTTCCGGTAGGACGAATAGTTTACTAAGACAAAATTCTTTAGATTTTTCGAGGGATAAATGCGCTCTTAAGATCGTGCGAAAGAGCATAGATGCTTTTCATGTTAAATCTGACCATTTAATGAAAATATCGATGCACGTTAGGCAAATATGGCATTACGACGATAATATGTTGACGGGTGACCAAAAAATACAGCTTCATCTCATTTCCAGATGGTAGAAGTTTAGACTGGTCCAAATTGAAAGGAGTTGCAGACGTCAATTTAAAGACTACAAAACTTTTGATTCTTTTTTTTTTTTTTTTTTTTACATTTGGGGTAGAAAACAATGTGGACAATGAAGAAATTGCTTTGACAAGCAATTTCTTCATTTTCCTCAATGTTTTCAAAAGCTTTTTTTTTTTTTTTTTTTCGTGGACGTCTAAAAGCGTCACTGAGTGGTTGACACTGAAGCTGGAGTTACAATGTGTATGTCGCCCATGAGCGCACGAGACGTTTGAACTATTGTGTAAAGATTTGTAAGGGCAAAATAAATGAAAAACGCAATTAGGTTTTGCTGACTAGCTGTATCCCCTTCTCTCCCGACCTTGTTCGAAACGAAAAAAACAAACAGGCAGTGATATTTTATGTATCATAGTTTTTAAAGAAAAAACTGCCCTGTAATTTGATGTACGAACGAATACCTTTTCAAAATATTATTTAATTTGTTGACACCATTTAAAGGTGTTTTGGGTCATTATTGGGACATCTGACGGATCGCGGTGTCGTACTACGTTTTCCTACACTGTTAACGGCTAACAAAGTGCGCCGTTTTGTTAAATAATGCTCCAATGATATACGTCCGAGGTCTTTCCCAAAGTTAACGGAAATTTCCGAGTGTGTTCCGACTAATTTGCGTCACCTAAGACACTGGTGACGTCACCAAGTTTGCCATGTAGTTCACATGCGAGATGGCGCGCTGTAGAGATTTTCTTCGGAATATGATTTTTCCCTCTCTTTTAAAGACATAGAATTGCTTGTTTTTCATGTAAGATTAATATATTTTTCATTTCAAAAGTAAAAAAAGCTATATTTTTACGCGTGACTCCGCCACAAGTGAAAAAAGATAGCTTTAGATGTTCACTCATGAAAGATAAATCGATCTTACATCTTACACTCACACACAAAAAAAAAATCTCCCGTGTGTCTGACGCCAGATGCTTGATAATGTGTTGATTAGTTGGTATTAGCGATGAACATAACCGTTTCCAAACCATAGATATGTTTATGCAGTGCACATTAATATGCGTTTCACATTGCTTACAGTCTATAAAACGTGTATGATTTCTGCAGGGTTTAATGAACACAAAAGTAGACACGTATGCTCCCCTAAAGAACTAGACTGGCTGCAGTCGTTTTTGTTAGGACCTTTCGTGTATAACATATTTTCCTCAAGTATGTTTATTTAATCCAAGTTTATAGTTGTGCCTAGTGCTGAACAAAAACCTCCTTCTTGGAGTCAGGGGACTTAATTGACATACTTGTCCAGCTATCGAATTATTTAATTCCCGTTAAGAAGAGCCTGGTAGCCAGACTACTAAAGGACGTACAACCTCCATCTTTAAATATATTATAACGTCGGCACCATGTTTGTTCCTAGGTAAAAGGTTAAAGACAAAATGAATGGGAGTCCGCTGAGAAAAAGCGCGAAAGATACCTGGATGAAACATGGAATGGAAATTGAATTGGGTGAATGTTTGTGAACTGGTTTCGCAGCTGATAAAAGAACCCAATAAATTAAAGAACCACTAAAATGGATTCCCGGAGAGCTGCCTGGGTTATCTACGTCTCTAAAAGGGCCTTTGGTTATCTGTGCAACAGTTCAACGGGGATTAATTGACCAATCGCGGCTGTCAATCAAGCAATACATAGACCAAACAAACATTCATTCAACCCGGAATTGAGCCCCAAGCTCTGACATAGGCAGTCATTTTTGTTGGTTTGACGAGTTAAACGTCGTTTAGACAGCCAACCAACCATTCTTTTTTAAATGCTAATAGCCATAAAATTTGCAAAATAACGTCGTTTGAAATCAAAGCGGAACTTCCTGCCTGAGTCACTGGGCGTGGCCAAAGAAGTAATTGGGAGGGACCAGCCGATTGGTAAATTGTAACCAGTTTACAAACAAAAACTTTTAGAATCATGGCATTGGCGTCTGTCAGCCCGATAAGCTCAGTTGGTAGAGCACTTGACTTAAAACCTCAAGATCATGGGTTCGAGCCCTGGGCTGACCATATCTTCTAACAAACTAATCGTCTTTCGGATGAGACGTTAAAACCGAGGCCCCGTGTGACGATGCTATCCATCGAGCACGTTAAAGAACCAGGCGGGGCTCTCAGTAGTTTCGTCCTGTATCCTTGCACTATCCCCCGTAACAACTAACCGTCTTCTGGGGGCGTCGCTCATATGGGCATGTGCTACGGTAGCGACGATAAATAAACGGAAATACACACACACACATTGGCGTCTGTGTTGTTTTAAGCAATTAGCGTCTCTCGGTAAATTATTACACGTTCTCGGTATATCTACATTACGTGACGTAGACGCAAGTCTCTTTTCCTCAGTTTACATTTTATCGCCGTTGGATTATACCTTTTGAATGTATAAACATTTAAAAGAATAAAAGAAAGTTGTTGCTTACTTGTTCTGTCAAACAACATTTGCAAACTGTAACTCTATCAGGGACTATTCTTAAATTCTGGGGAAAGTCATTGCAAAACTAGATCTGATCATGCACAGGTCAATCAGTTTTGGTATTTTCTGTCTCTTTTCTGTTTCTCTATTATAAAAAACGGAGGAAAATAAAAATGGAAATGAACAGTTAAGGTTTAATGCATTAATAATGCAACTTTCAACAATATTGTAGAAATATAGCGGTGGCCTGTGCACCATGATTTTCTGTCATTCACACATCACACCAGAACAGCCACAACATTCTATCTGAACCACCAGTTGCTCGCCCTAATGTCGTGCTCCCCTTATCACTCGCACATTGAGACAAATAACGTACATCGAAACTTTTGTCAAATGCAAGAGAGAAAGTCGGACAAGTCGAGATTCGAACACACGACCCTAGCACTTACAGAGCAACGCGTCACCGACTGGCCGGGCCCAGCCCTTGTGCTCCCGCCGTCATAGCGCATCAGATTCCTAATCTTCAATCATGAGGTGTCATGGGTTCGATCCCGGCGGCGGCACATTTCCTTTCCGATATTTGTCTCTCACCAATGGATACATAATCGTGAACCGAAGTAGGATAGCAGCTGGAGGCTAGGAAAGGATGCAGCGGTATTACTTGTGTGAGAAATAGCAAGAATCCATTGTTAGATGCTCTAGCTGCCGCGATATGACTGAAATACTGTTAAAAGTGACGTTAAACTCCATTCAGTAAATCAAGCAGCCCTTGTGTAATGTTTTCATGACTAAGGCCTCTTTTGGTACGTCCCCTACTTTAAATGTTTGCAAAACATTTACGTTCCCTATTTACATATTTCAACACATCGCACTAGGGCACACTATCGTACGATTGATGACGCAATACTGGGGTGATTTTTCAATCTTTCTCCATGTATTGAAAACGGATAAAAACGATTTGAGATGTGTATAGTTGTTGCTTCGTTTCAAAACATCCCATGCCAAGGCAGATTGAGTTTCAAATATGACTTTTAATTTGTTTGAATGGGGTTTTACGCCGCTTTCAACAATCCTTCAGTTATATCGCGGCGGCTGGAGCACCTAACAATGGATTCCTGGTATTTCTCACACCGGTACCGCCATCACACCCTTCTCCTAGCCTCCAGCTGCTATCTCACATAGGTCTACGATTATTGACCCATTGGTGGGAGACAAATAGTCGGAAAGGATGAGTGCTGCCGTCGGGGATCGAACCCGGGACCTTTAGATTGACAGTCCGACGCGCTAGCAACTGCGCTATGACTGCGGTTTTAAACAAGTAGATAGAAAATGATAATCAGATTCAGGTTAGGTCAGTTGACGGATCACTGGGCTAGCCCACTGACTCCGACAGGAAGTTCCACTTCAGTATCAAACGGAATTATTTTTTCAAACTTTACGGCCGGTAACATCTAACGAAGTAAAATTGTTGGTTGGCGACCTAAACATCGTAAATACAGCTTAATTTTCTGTATCTACGACGTTTAGGTTGCTATATTAATAAAATGCTTCACACAAATGTCGGCCAAAATTGGGGTTAAAGTTCACTTCAGGTCTAAATGAATTACGTGTATTTGTTTAGTCGATCGATTTTTGATTGACATTCGCGATCGATCATTTGAGTCTGTGCTTGACATTTCCAACAATTTCACATGTGCGTGAAGGGCACACACTTAGCAGCCTGGACGGTCACACATTATATCAAGAATTTGTGTTGGTCGTCTACAACAAACTTCGAGTCAGCAGGTTACTACAGAGCGCATGGTGCCGACTCTTATCAGACTCTGCGTGTGCAAAGTCTGATCTGAGTCTTTACTTAGCGCGCATGTGAAATGTTGGAAATTTCACGTAAGAATCATTTCTTGTGTGTATGTGTATGTATGTGTGCGTGTGTTTGTATGTATATGTTCGTGTAAGTATGTGATTTTTAATCAAATTCTTACATTTTTATGGAATCTGAATATGTCTTTTCAAGAAACTCTCTTTCCAAAGACAATAAAAATTCGAATAACTCCTTAAAAATGTAAAGAACAGAGTCCTTATTTTCACAATAGCGGCGATCGTTTAAAAGATTTGTATCTAATATTAAAAACAACATTTGTTCATGGTCTCGTCGCTTTCCAAAAGATAGGACGAAGAATATCCTACCATATGATCCTTATTATAGATATTCGAACTCACGTTAAAAAGAATTAAAACCGAATTGAAAAGGGAATTAATTAGCTTATTTTGATTATGTCCAAACAAGATAAGATATTATTGTTTGTCCAGAGATTTGTGTACTGCGTTTTACGCAACGCATATATCGACTACGTATTCAGTACGAATCCCCTTATAGGTGATATCATACGAAAAATTCATTGAGATGAAGAGAATATTTTTTGTTTTCATGGAGGTATGAACCGAAAAAACTAATCACAATGTATGAATACGCATACCTCAATGAAAACAAAAAACATTCTCTTCATTTCTTATATTTGAATAGCATCGAGCAAAAAAACCAAAATTGTACAAATTTTGATACCTTTTGGTATGGAACTATTTTATGCGGAAGCATACAAAATGGTTGCGTGATCAAAATTTTGTTCATGAAGGTATGAATTAAATTTTTAGACCAATCAGAACGCTCGTTTTTGATAGACGTGACTAAAAATTAAATTATTTGATTTTGTTATAATATTCTCCAATTGATAGATCGCTGGTCACGCCCACCGTCTCCGACATGAAGTTCGACTGTGATTTAAAAGACCAGTAATATGTAACAAAAAGGATATTGGTTGTTTGGGGATCAAAACTACCAATCTAACTTGAATAAACTGTAGTTTACGATGTTCAAATCTCCAAGCTAACAAAAATGCGTCACATTAATGTCGGTCAATATTACTTCACAAAAATATCAACCTGTGGCAGAGATCAAAGGTCACTTCCGGTCTAAATGTATGAGCTGGTTGGTCTAACGACTTTTCGCCGTTATATTCCGATAGGTGGCATTTTTCAAATACTGAAGCATTCTGCGTAGTGTTATTCGTGACAATTCGGCCGATTCCGTCGAACTACATTCAAAATGTCAGCGCCCCTGAAATGCACGCTTCGAATTTTTGATGTCTCTTCTTGGAGCACGGGTAAGACATGAGTGCTTTCGTAATTCAAAATAATTAATTTTCTAATTAATTTTGGGCGACAGTCAAGTTTGATTTCACCACTATTGTATGTTTTATTGCAATTATCCACTTGCTACTTTTTGGCGATATAAAATGGAGTTATGCGTACGACGTAGTAATATTTATCCCAATCTGGATAAGTGATACGGTCCCGAAGATAGGTCAATATTCGGAGAATGTGATATGCGCAGAAAACGGACGTTTCGCTTGTCCATCGAATTTATACTTGTTAAGAAATCAAATCCTATGTGCGCGAACAAAAATGTCGTAAATACATCTTTATTCAAGTTGTATTTACGAAATTTTGATCACTTATCGCCGTTATACAGACTAGAACTAGAATGGCTGATAATCTTGCTCGACTGTGTACAGCGAAGCCAAACAATGACGAAATGCTGCGTAAATGCGTATAGACATTAGGCCTACTACGTTTTGTCGTGTATTTTCGTCTAAATTATCATTGGTAATTGCTCAATCTACTATCTCCCATTCCGATCTTAAACCAGGACATGGTGACGACAATTACATACAAAGGATCAATTACGCTAAATGAATGTCTGTTATTCCATTCATTACTCGTTGCGTCATCAAATCTTTACAAAATAAGCCCTTTCCCGTATAATCCTTGATTTTTACATCTACACTGGAGAAACCATTGTGGAAAAGAAGAAATTACTTGTAACAAGCAAATTTCTTGTTTTCTCACAATATTTTCTTTCGTGTAGCATGGTTACTTTTTTCATTGTTCCTACTTAAGAATGTCGACTGCTACCCCTTTGAAACAGAAATTGCGTCGTTGGACGTGCAAAATGTCCTAACGATGTACTCAGTCTGTAGTTAGGACATTGTGTACGCCCAAAGAGTACGATTTTAACGATTTAACAAGAGCCATGCCGGACATGGATATCCCTCGCCGTAAAAGCTTGATAGTAAACTGAAGCCAGTTAGATATAGGCTTCTTGTGCACAGGGCAGCCGCCGTCATAGCGCAGTCGGTAGCGCGCCAGACTCCTAATCTTCAATCATGGGTGTCATGGGTTCGATCCCCGGCGGCGGCAAATATTCTTTCCGACAATTGTCTCTCACCAATGGGTGGATAATCGTAAACCTAAGTGAGATAGAAGCTGGAGGCTAGGAAAGGATGTAGTGGTAGTACTGGTGTGAGAAATACCAGGAATCCATTGTTAGGTGCTTCAGCCGCCGCGATATGACTGAAATACTGTTAAAAGCGGCGTTAAACCCCATTCAATCAATCAATCTTGTGCACAGCATTTATTTTTTGTCAATGAGTTCGATAATAACTATAATACTTTTAGAGATGTGCTCTGAACAAAATCTAAGTCTTAAAAACAACAAAGGGCAATAACTCCAAAATTATGCAAGCAAGAGTTGCGTTTCTTGTGCACTGCACTTCTCACTCATGAGATCTATCCAGTTTCAAGCTGATAGCATTTATACTTTCGGAGATATGCCCCGGACAAAATCTTAGTTTTAAAATAAAAAAGGGCAATAACTCCAAAATCATTCAAGCAAGAGTTGTGGTTCTTGTACACTGCACTTCTCTTTAATGAGATATATCCACGTATGAAGTTTCAAATTGATAACTGTTATACTTTCAGAGATATGTCCCGGACAAAATCTTAGTCTTTAAAATAACAAATGGTGATAACTCCAAAATTACGCTAACAAGAGTTGTGGTACTTGTGCACTGCACTTCTCCTCAATGAGATCTATCCACATATGAAGTTTCAAGTTGATAACATTTATACTTTAGGACATATGCTCCGGACGAGCTTAGTGACGGAATGACGGACGGAGACCATAACTATATTCCCTTCGCCGAAACGGCGGGGGATAAAAAGGAAATGATTCAAGATTACTATAAAACTAGTCGAAGACAATCTGAGTTTTTGGAAATTGTATAAACTTTGGTAGATTGAAATGTTGGTTTAACCCTTTCCCATACAACAAAATTTTAGACTGCTCCAATTTGAAAGAGGCTACAGACGAAATTTCAAAGTGCCTTTAAATTGAAAAATAACCATTATAAAGGGTAGAAAACATTGTAGGGAAAGAAGAAATTGCTTGTAACAAGCAATTTCTTCTTTCCCTGTAATGTTTCCCCAATACAAAACCTATGGTTCGTGAAAACAAGTGATTGTACGGGAAAGGGTTAAACAAGGGCATGCACCGACCTTGTTCAAACTACACAATGTTATCTATGATACAGCTTAGTGCATGACACCGGCTTCAATACCGTGTGCCTTGTCAACTTAAAATTAGATCAATTATCTGAGACGAATATTATTTTTGCTAGGTTTTGAAAACTGTAATATTTGCGGTTAATCATAAAATATTTTTACAGAAATATAGATCAGTCGCACAACTTCAAATGATATGTAAGCCATCACCAGGCGACGGTCAAACTGAAAGAAGATACAGCCCGCAATTTACAGTTGATGAAATGTTTAAAATCTTTGCCTTTTGGTGTAAGAGAACATTGTGGAAAATGAAGAAATTACTTGAAGCATTTTTCTTCACTTTCCAAAAATGTTGCCTCTATTAGGGGCGTAAAAGACGGAAATGTGTGGGTATAGGTTGAAGCCAAATAAATATCGTAAATATGAGTAGTATGAATAAATAATAGATTATCATTCCGTCTATCAAATTCCTGAACTCTGATTGGCTAAAAATAACTCGTTTCCTGACTTCGTGGAAAATGGTATGTTTACCGAAGTATTCTGCTTGTTTGCGTACAAAGTTGGTTCATGAAAAATGTTCCAAACTGGTATTTTTCTTATATTTTTATGCTTTTGAAAATACAATTTAATAAAATAAAGCGAATCGTGTTTGTTTTCATTCGGGTAGGAAAGGAAATTACCTAAAACACTTTGTATGAAGTATGAAAATGAAAATAAAACATATTTTCTTATTCTTTTAAATAAATTACAGTTAAAAATATAGGCCGGACTTTGTGCTATTCTTTCTTTGAACCTAGATTGTAAGACCCAAATTGAGGCGAGTAACAGACGAAAAGGGTGACATTATATTTGATAGTTTAAATAGACGTAAGTAGATTGATCAAGTAATACAATGGTAAATATATTTCAAAATAAATCGTCCACATAAAATAATGTTATGATATTGACTCAGAGATTTTATTCATCATAACAAAGGGGGGAGAAACACACTATGGGTTAGTAAAATTTTAAAACATGTGATAGTTAATATAGACGTAAGTAGATTGATCAAGTAATTTCATGGTAAATGTTTTTCAGGATAAATCGACCACATAAAATAATGTTATGATATTGGTTCAAAGACTTTTTTCATTATAACAAACGTTCGCTTTATAACTCAGATTTCCAATTAACCCCTCCCCTCACAGTGACGCTTTCTGACGCCCCTCGGGAAAAACAATTGGGAAAACATTGTGTAAAATGAAGAAATTGCTTGTAACAATCAATTTCTTCATTTCACACAATGTTTTCTATCGAGACAGTTTAGGAAAACTAAAATTTCATAAACTTTAAAATGAAGTCTACAACTCCTTTCAATTTTGACCAGTCTAAAATTTTGCCGTCTTGTAACAGGTTAAAAGGTGTGATTGTTAAGGCGTTACATGTAAGTATCCATAACGTGGTTATCAAACAGATGTTCAAAAATCGAATTGTAGCAATTTAGAAGCGCGAATTGTTCGGAATTGATTGATTGATTGATTGATTGATTGATTGGTGGCTCATCGACAGCTGCAGTCAATTAGTGCGCAAGAAAACATACAAAACAAAACGAAGACAACTACAAGACATGTAAAATGATAAATGAGGAATGAAATAAAAAAATAAATGAAGACCCTTTAGTCGCCTCTTGTGACATGCCAATCGTCACGTTTGTTCCACCAGATTTGATAGGGGTAGGCCTGCACATGTTTATACCCCCGTTAACCACACGGGTCTCACACAGACTAGTCCTTTTCTTTCCAAAGCTTATTTACATCAAGATAAAAGATATTTAAGTTTTCAAACAAGCTACAATCCAAGGTTACGAGTTAGTCTCTGATTTAAATCGCCTCCTACGACAGGACAGAGAGAAAGGCCGAGGTACTATTCTCGAAAAAGTCCCGGACACCATCGGTGCACAATGGTGGTTTGATTTGAGAGACTAGGGCCATGTGAGGTTAAAAAACATCGTGAGAAAAGAAGAAATTGTTTGATACCAGCAGTTTTTCTTTTCTCATAATGTTTTCTAACGCTGTATTTCTTCGGCTTGTAACATTGTTGGGTTGTGTGGTAATTGAGTCTGCACGTGGCATTTCCAACTAATGGGCGTAACCAGCTTTTGAAATTTAGACGCATGCAGTGATTGACCATCCGAGAGTATAAATCGGGGAGAGAGTGGTATAAAAGAAATAATCATTTCCCCTTCCTATTGAAAGCCCAATAAGCTCAGTTGGTAGTACACTTGACTACAAACCTAAAGATCACGGGTTCGATCCCTGAGCTGACCATGATTCTTTCAGTTTGTCTGTAAAAATTTGATAATCTAATGAGAGATCTCGATAATCCATAGGAAAGCATTTATCCTTTCCTGTTCAATCCCTGGTTTTCACGTCCCCGTGATTTTATATTTTAGGAAACATCGTAGAAAAGGAAGAAATCGCTTGTAAAAAGCAATTTCTTCTTTTTTCCACAGTATGTTCTATCCTGCTGAATGTGTTTTTTTTTTTTTTTTTTTTTTTTCAAATTGAATCCTCTTTACAGTTTCGTCATCAAAACCTTTGAATTTGGACAGTTCTATAATTTTGCAAAAAAAAAAAAAAAAAAAAAAAAAACAGAAAAGGGTTAAGGAAGCAACGAAGATCAAATCGACAGAATTGCAATTTGAACAATTCAGTAGTTACAAAGTATCGCCTAAAACATCAATACTACGTGATTAAATGTTATGTACGAACAAAGATATGATCACTTATAAATTTATGGATCGTAAAATAATGGTTTACGTAAGTATAAAGTAGACCTATTATCCGTTGTATATAACAGGAATTACTGATAATGATTTGATCATCGATTAGAGACAAAAATGTCGTAACTACAGCTCGAAAAAGGTGTTGGTTACCACGTTTTGGTCGTCCATCGACGTTATGTTCTGTCAATAATAGATGAAATACGTTTGCCGTCTTGTTGAAATCAGTAGTGCCGCTGTTATAGAGCAGTGGTATCGCGTAGGACTCCCAGATTGGACAAGCAAATTTTCCAATATACGCAGGCCTCATTTAGCCAGCAAAGCGGCAACTTAAGTTAACAGACAATTTTTGAGGTCGTCTCAGAGTTCAACGCGTGCAAACTGCCACTGTAGGCTTAACCACTAAACCCAATGAATGCCTACACCATAAAAAATAGTTCTTGTGTATTTCAAGAATATTACGAACTCTATTTTAATTGTATTGACCGCTTTCAATTCCCAGTCAATTCCGCTTTTTAAGCATCTCAGGAAAAATGCTTTGGAAAACATTCTGATCATTGAAGAAATTGCTTGTAACAAGCAATTTCTTCAATGTCCACAATGTTTTCTACCAAATTCCACCATCTTGAAATTGTCGTCTCCCACTTCTTTCAAATTGAACCAAAGATGATTACTTTACAAAACCATGCTTGTGAGCTTACAGTACTTTCAGCACTTTGATTACTGACAAGACGATAATTTCACCATCTACACTGCACTGATTTTACATTGTCACACTCAAATCCAAACAGTGAAGTGCAAAAAAAAACCACATTTGAAATACCCTTTTCATTTACATTGTATTCCTACGCTATTGGCTGATGCGTTTTACTTTCTGGTACCACGTTTTTGAATGTCTGTCTTTTCAAAGTCTTCTTGGCGAAAGGCTTCTTGTTTTATGTCCTATTTTCCATTTGTCTAAAAGTTGAGTCTAAGAACAATTACGTGATAAGAGAAATTGGTCATTCGGGTTTATTGTAGTGAACCTATTACCAGATGACAAATTTTCAGGGCGGTCCTAACTGACAAAAGTTGCAGATGACATTTCAGACTACGTCAAAAATTAGACAATAAGCGAAAAATAGGGTGGAGAACATTATGAAAAAATGAAAAATTGCTTCGGGCAATCCTCATTCATTCAACATTATATTAACCCAATTCTACATGGTAAAATCATAGACAGGTCCAAATTCAAATTGAAAGAAGTTGCAGACGACAATTGAAAGTTAATGAAACTGTACATTTTTTTTTTTTTTTTTTTGGGGGGGGGGGGGGGTTGTGGTTAGAGCAATTGTCGAAAATAAAGAAATAGCATGTAATAAGCAATCAATTTATTTTTACACAATATTTTCCAAACCTTCTTCTCTTGAGGGGCATCAGAAAGTGTCCTTGTGTGGGAATGGGTAATCACTATTGTTATGATTTAATTGATGGATGGCTACAATATCGTAGCTATAGCTTATTTAAAGCGCTATTCATTTTTTTAAGCCAATCGACAGTTTGATAATTTCAGAGAGGCGCATACCGCAGAAGCATACCACAGATCAAAGATTAAGAGAGGCGCATACCGCAGATCGAGGATTAAGAGAGATGCATACCGCTGATCAAAGATTAAGAGAGGTGCAAACTGCAGATTGAAGATTCAGAAAGGCGCAAACTGCAGATTGAAGATTCAGAAAGGCGCAAACTGCAGATTGAAGATTCAGAAAGGCGCAAACTGCAGATTGAAGATTCAGAAAGGCGCAAACTGCAGATTGAAGATTCAGAAAGGCGCAAACTGCAGATTGAAGATTCAGAAAGGCGCAAACTGCAGACCGAAGATTAAGAGAGGCGCAAACTGCAGATTTAAGATTCAGAAAGGCGCAAACTGCAGACCGAAGATTAAGAGAGGCGCAAAATGCAGATTGAAGATTAAACAGAACAGAACAGAACAACTCTTTTATTCACCCAGGTACAAGTTTGTACAACATGGGGTTATGACATACAAGATACATGTTACAATTTCATTTTCCGGATGAGGTGGAAAGCAGTAAAAAATCGAGCGAGCGAGAGAGAGAGAGAGAGAGAGAGAGAGAGAGAGAGAGTGAGAGAGAAGAAGAAGAAGAAGAAGAGAGAGATGAGGTTATTATTATAGGGGAGAGACTGGGCTGAAAACTCGATATGCACCCGCAGATTACCGTTACACGACTTTCACGTGCAAGCGCACTTGTAACCCGTGCCAATATCATCTGTTAGGGTCACTGTTTATTGTGCTTAAATGTGATCTAAATTGGATTATTTCTTTTCACTACTATTATGCATATGCATTTTAACGTAAGTTTTTGACAATAATCATGATCATTACAGAGAATAACATGTTTAAAAGATGATAATAAATTTATGAGAAATAAATTGTCTGGAAATAAAAGAGGCGCATACTGCAGATCGAAGATTATTTGAGGCGCGTACTTCATACCGAAGATATACGTTTCATGCTACATTATATTTTGAATTTTAATAAGGTCGTCTTGTCCCAATCGACTTGGTTAACTTTCTCGAACAAGGGTAAATATTTAAAGAAGGGATCGTAAGATCAAGAGGGAAAGTTATTCGTTTAGACGCTTTACACTAATGGTATACTTTTTGTCCCGACACATTGATACCTGGTGTATATTTTAATGCAGAAATACTCACATACATTTTAATATTGAGAAATTTCAATTTCGTGAAAACGAATCGTCTGCTAGTTGATGTATAGGGATTAGCCTTTACCAGACGGCAACCCAATACAAGAAGCAAAAGACCAATAAGACGACAATTTGAAGTTCATGGAATCTTAAAGATAATTGGGTTCATAGATAGAAAACATTGTGGAAAATAAATAAATTGGTTTTTACGAGCAATTTCTTCAATTTCCACATTGTTTTTCCTAAACTATTTATTTGTATGTCGTAAAAATCGGCATTTTTGTAGGGACTGGTTTACGCCACTTTATAATGACTATTTAAGTCATATCTCGGCAACTAGTTAACCTAACCATCGGTTCCTGGTAGTTTTCATACCATTACTTAAACAAAATCCGAAGTAATTTTCACTTTAAAGATTTATAAATGAACATGTTTGTGTGTTAATTTGTAATTGTGAAAACATTGTAGAAAAAGAAGAAATTGCTTGTAACAAGCAATTTCCTCTTTTTCTACAATATTTTCTACCCTACTGAATGATTACTTTTCAAATCAAACCCACTTTACATCTCTGCCTGCAAAACCTCTGGATTCGGACAGGTCTAAAATTTTGCAAAACGGGTTAGGGTTAAGCAAAATGCAGTGAAAATATCATATTTCTGTAATATTCTAAGTTCAAAAGATTTGCTTTTTTATAGGTTACCCTCTTTCCGAGGTTTTGTTCCGTTGTTAATTTTCGACTGACCTACGAGGAGACTAGTCGAAAAATAACATCGACACTAAACCCCGGGTAGAGGATGATCACAAATAGGCGATCAAAACCTCCTATCTACTCATTGAATAGCCATATATTGTGCATTTTAGTGACCAACGTTTGTCGTTCTGGCAGTAATAAGGAATCAATTCGATACACATGCAACGAGTCAGTTTCGTTTGTTTGAATGGGTCTAATACTACTTTTAACGGCATTCCAGTCATATCGCGGCGGCTGGAGCATCTAACCACAGATTCCTGGTATTTCTCACACACATACTTACACCACATCCTTTCCGAGCCCCCGGCTGCTCACCCACTTCGATTGACGATTTTCCACTCATTTGTAGGAGACAAATTTCGGAAAAGATATTTGCCGCGACCTGGGATCGAACCCGGAACCCGTGATAATGAGTCCGACGCGCGACAAATGCGCAATAACTGGGACCGCAACGAGTACTTGTTTTGACGACCCCCTCCCGACCCTTCTGCGTGGAGAATCGTATATAAAGGAAAGGAAAAAAATCTAAAATGACTTTATTCTAATCAAACAGGATTTTGTTTGTATGACTGTTTGTTTGATTGCTTATTTTTTTGTGTGAAATCTGAGACTTTTTAAAATTTTATCAGTATTATTCTAAGTTTTTATAAAGGGACTCTTGAAGAAGTAAAGGGTCACGCGACATACCTGCACACTCTATAGGGTCCCTTTCATTGGTTGATTGGCTGTCCTCACGACCATGTGGTCCTGGTCGGGTCGAAATATCCTTCACCGTGTCGTCCAAAGTTCGAGACCACACCGTGCCGAGCACAACAATCACTATCAATAGTTTCCACATTCTCCCGGTAAAATCCCGACAAACGTAATTTTTCACGTTTCACTCCATATTAGGACATACACAGTGAATTAAGTTTGTTAACAACCTGACTACTAAAATTAAAATGTCTGTTACGTTGTTTAACATAACTCAACATGGGCCATTCATAAAGTTTCAAACGCATACCCTTATCTTTAAACAGTACACTTTTTATCAATCTGTAAATAAAAGCGGGTACAATTCAGGACATCCGAAAGTCATAATTACGTGAGTTGAAAGTACATTGAATTAACCCAGATAAGACAAGAAAATAGTCAACGATATCTATAATGACTTTAACCCTTGTCATGCTGAACCCGACATATTCCTGTTTTGGTAGGAGGTATAGACAAAGATCAGCCTGCACAAATGTGCGGTCTGATTTTCGTCTACACTTTCTGCTTGTCCCTTTTAAGTCAGACTTTTTTGAGATCATTATTCAAAAAAACTATTAACCAACAAATTTTGCATCCAGTGCTTGCAGCCCTTTGAATATAAGGCAATTCTGTCGAGGATTTTTTTCAGCATGACAAGGGTTAAATTACACAAACACACACACAAATGTACATCCACGTTTGTATGTTTCTGAAATCCGCGCTTTTGTGGATTCAATTAAGCATAAGCGGACAGGGATAAGGCAACACTGGTTAACCCATTCCCCCACAATCCTCCCCGTTTTACACCCCTCAAGTAAAAAGCTGAAGAAAAGATTCTGGAAAGAGAAGAAACTAATAATAAAAGCAATTTTTTTCATTATCCAAATTTTTTCTGTTAAAAAAAGCAATTAAATAAATAAATAAAATTTTATCAACTTGAAATAGTTGTCTGCAACTACTCTCAATTTGGACCAGTCTAAAATTTTGTATTTTAGGTATAGGATAAGTGCGTACAATTTACGGATCGCTGGATACGCCCACTGAGATCCGAGAGGAAGTTCCACTTTGATAATAACGGCGTCATTTCTCATAACTTATGGCCTGTAACATGAAACAAAAAATAAAATGTTGGCTGACGACCTAGTCGTCGTAATTACGACCTGAATAAACCGTAGTTACGACGTTTAAGTTGCCACACCGACAAACATGTTTCACATTAATGTCGTCCTATGTCGGCGATCAAACTTCAATTCCGGTCTAAATCCATTATTTTATTGGTCAATTGAATCTTTGATTGGCCATCTCCATTCGTCAAGTATACTTGCGACGGTATATACTGACCCTACTTCGGCGATGATTTTGTGAGATTTTCAATTAAACGGAGACGACCGATGAAAATTAATATATTTCTGATAAATACTGTTGGAATTACTCACTGCGAGGCAACCACGATTTCCTGAGTTTCTTTTGCTCCTAAATGCCATTCACATTGACAAATCAGCGTACCAACACCTCAGATAAATCTCCAGCTCATGGCCTTTCTAAACATTGCAATGCAATTGACCAATCGCTGACCACTCGCTGTCCCCTCCCACTTACTCCGTTTGCCCCGCCCATTGACTCCGACAGGAAAATCCCTTTTGATTTTAAACGGAGTTATTTTGCAAATTTTATTACCAGTAGTATGTAATAAAAAAGTAAAATGGTTGGTTGGCGACCTAAACGTCGTAACTACAGCTTGAATAACCTGTAGTTTCGACGTTTTAGTCTCCAAACTAACATAAATATTTCCCACAAATGGAGGCCAATATCGGGGTTGAATGCTCGATTCCGGGCTGAAAAAAAATGATTTGATTCTTCGATTGATTCCTTGATTGACAGTCGCGATTGCTCATTTGTCAGAGGGGGGGGGGGGGATCAAATATTCCCTCAGCACTCCGTTAGATCAAATTATAGATCCACAAGAACGGGTAAGTCTCGAGAAACAGTCATAGCTTATCATCTTAACCCTATCCTGTTCAATCCCTTGTTTTTACGACCCTGTAATTTTATACATAAGAAAATATTGTGGGGAAAAAAGAAATTGTTTGTTACAAGAAATTTCTTCTTTTCCCACAATATTTTATACCCTATAGGTAAGTAAATTTTCAAATTGCACTGACTTTTAATTGTCGTCAGCAAATGCTTTCAAATTGGACCAATGTAAAATTTTGAAAGCGGGAAAGGGTTGATTGCATCGCTCACTAAAACCTGTACATCTATACAAACTGCGCTTGATTTTACATGTTTGTTCATACCAAGAAACCTGATCCACGAGCGTGTTTCAAATTACATCGTATTCGACAAAAGACAACCATGCTGTCATTGATCGTATATAATTGTGCAATGGGACAAGTGACAGAAAACGGGTCTTATATGTAAGTAATTCTATTTCCAGATTAAACAAGCAATGGCATATTATCTATTCACCTTCGTTTCGTGATAAACCACGAGACATAATTACCGGAAAGACGTTGTCAATACCATGACTGGTTACTAATTGACCAATCGCGGCCGTCAATCAAGGAATCAACCAACCAATCAAATAATTTATTCAGCCCGGAGCAGAGCTTATCAACTCCAACATTGGCCGCCATTTTGTTTATCTTTGTTGTTGGTTTGGCGACTTAAACGTCATAACTACAGCTTATTCAAGCTGTAGTTACGACGTTTAGGTAACAAACCAACCATTTTACTTTTTTGTTCCATGCTACAGGTATTTTGCAAAATAACGCCGTTAAAAATCGAAGCGGAACTTCTTGTCGGAGTTAATGGGCGGTGCTTCTGGAGTCAGTGGGCGGGGCCGTTGATTTGTAAATGACCACTCGCTGGTCCGACCCACTTACTCTGTTTGTCCAACCATTGACTACGACAGGAAGTTCTACTTCTATTTTAAACAGAATTATTTTGAAAAATGTGTGGCTAGTAGCATGTAATAAAAACCTATTATGGTTGTTGTCGACCTAAATGACGTAAACACAGCTTGAATAAGCTGTAGTTACGACGTTTAAGTCGCCAAACCAACAAAAATATTTAACATGAATGACGGCCAATGTCTGACTCCAAAGTTGAATTCCAGTATAAATGAACGATTACATTGGTCGACTGATTATTTGATATAGAGCCACGATTGGTCAATTAAATGATAGAATCAGGGTCTTAATAGCAAAGTTTTCAACGTCTAGAGAAAAAAAGTGAGATAAGATTGTAGGCTACTCAAATTAGCCCAAGCTCTGATTCTTTTCTTAAAATTTGCTTTCTCTCGCCCAGTCGCTCAGTCGTCGTTAAAGGATACCTGTTTTACATATCGTCGTTAGGCGAGAAAAAAATGTCGTAAATACAGCTGTATTCAAACTGTAGTTATGGCAGTTTGCTCTCCCAACGACGATGATGATGGATTTCGTAAAACCATTCATTCGACTGATTCATCCAGAGTACCAGCAAACGCCCAATTACCTGTTATCCAATCAATTCGTTTGAGAGGCAGACGACATTTTTCACTCTAGCTGCTTTCTGTATAATATATAATTTCTCTATCAGTCACAACTCGTCATGCATAAACCCTTTCCTATTTTTTAAATTTGAAACTTGTACAAATTCAAAGAAATTGCAAATTCTTTGTCACGAAAAGTGAGTGCGGTTTAAAAAAGTAATCAACCTACAGAGTAGGAAATCTTGTGGCAATTGAATAAATTTCTTTTCCCGCAATGTTTTTTCAAGTAAAATAAAAAGGGACGTAAAAAACAGGGACTGTACGAGAAAGGGACAATTAGCTCACCTTTTGCGCAAATATTTCAAGTTACATTAATCACACTGCGTAGACTGAGATGGTCGTAAGTTCTCTTTTTTGAATGAATTCTTTACAATGAAATTGCCATTCTACCTTACCGTATATCCAGCTAAAAGATCGCAACTCCCAATAAAAAAATCGATTGACCAATCCAATCTTTCATTAAGGTCGGTAGTGAATGTTGACCCCCGACATTTATGTAATACCTTTTAGTTTGGTTTTCGACTTCAACGTCGTAACTACAGCTTATTCAGGCTGAAGACACCACGTTTAGGTCAAGAACCAACTTACTGTTTTTGTTTGATGTCCCTGACCATATACATGTATTATTCAAACTAATTTCGTTTGAAATCTTCGTCGAAACTCCTTGGCGGAGGTCATTTTGGCGTTTGTAGCGATCCAGAAAGCTAGAAATACAGACCAAGATGAACCTGTGGATTTTTTGTTTCACTCGGCGCTCTATAATCTTATTTACTACTTATTTTAAACGAAAAGAACCTCGTGGGTGTAACTAATATTATAGATGAGTCCCTTTTTGACTACCTCGATGGCCAAGTGGTATAGGTACTTGACTCACGGTTTGAAGGTCACGGGTTCGAGCCCCACCGTCGCTTGGGTGTGTTTAAGGGCAAGACACTTGATAGCCAGCATCAGTCTACCAAGCAGTAAACTTTGGTTGGCAGTGGGTTTAAGCCACTGCCTCTCTTTCAGGGATATGAAAGTTTCTGGACTGTGGGCATTCGAGGGCGACTCTATAAGCTTAAGGCTTTCTCGTAATCGAACTAAAATGAATTAGGATCAACTAAATTCATAGTAAAGACTCTGGTCAGATTTTACGAGCTGTGCAGGCTGATCTGCTCGAAGCCCTTTGCTTTCGACAGATAATCTGAATCTAGAATGATCATTTTGTCCAACAATAAATAATTTGACATTTGGTTTCGTCTATCAAAAACGAGCGTTCTGATTGGTCGAAAAAAATTATTCTTAACCCCATTAACAAAATTTTGATCACGCAGCGATTTTGTATGCTTCCGCACAAAATAGTCCCATTCAAAAAGGTATCAAAATTTGTAAAGCTTTTGGTTTTTTCGCTCGATGCTATCAAATTATAAGAAATGAAGAGAATATTTTTTGTTTTCATGGAGGTATGAACCAAAAAACCTAATCACACAATGTATGAATCCGCTTCGCGGATTCATACAGTGTGATTAGGTTTTTCGGTTCGCAGCCTCCATGAAAACAAAATATATTCTCTTCATCTCTTTAATCGATACATGCATTTATTTTTTCAAATGCGACTTCTGACTGACCTCTGACCTTTAATAACTTGTAGAAACGATAAATAGATGTCTGATTTCCGTCACAAACATCTTATATGGATGGTAAAACAAAAACGGGGAGAGCGGGAAATAAATATTTTTATCAACGTTTCTAGATTTCCTTCAATGTGGGACCGTGTGATTAAACCTTCGGATAGAAACTGTTCACTTTCCTTATTAATGCTAAATGTGTTACACTGCACAAGAATCTCATTTTAAAGTTTACTCTCATTGATTATTGGGATTATTATACGCATGCCTTCACATTCAATTAAACAAGTCAATAGAATAATTGAACGTCCCTCTGCGTCAAATACACATCTTTTTCTCGGATACATTAACAATTCGTAATTTGAAGATTTTTTCTATCGGTGATGATTTAATTTTTGGTTTCTCTTATCAAAAACGAGCGGTCTGATTGGCAAAAAAAAAAGATTATTCATACTTACATTAACAAAATTTTGAGCACGGAACTCTTTTGATTGCTTCGACAGAAAAATGATTTCCTTTTTCCTTTATTGCACAATGTCATTTAAGAAAAAAGAAGAGAATATTTCTTCTTTTCATGAAGTAATGAATCGTAAAACAAAATGATAACTGAATTATGACATATTGCAATTACATTGCATACAAATTATCAGTAAAGGACAAGCAGTCTTGGTAAATTACCATTTAAGTTCTTTCGATTTCATTAAATGAGAAAATGCTACATTGTAGTTTGCTAGTATGTATGCGCGTTGTACTGGTGCATTTTCCCGGAAGCCGAATCGAGAGGGATTAATCTAAGTTGAAAGAACTTGTTTCCCAATCGATGTAAAATAAATAGGTTTAAACCAAACCATGCGCGTTGTGTGTGCGCGTGTGTGTGTATATTTTGTGGTGTGTGTGCGCGCGTGATTGAATGCGTATTGAATGATTTAGGATTAGAAGGTCGCATTGAAAATAAGCCTTGTTTGCCTTAACATAGATAAAGTTACATAGATATTGTTATCATTATCTGTGGCCAAGTTGTGACAAAGTTCAGTTGCGAAAAATGAACGATGGAGAGATAGAGAGACATTATCACACCAATAACAAATGAAAATGTCATTACACTGTGAACAAATGAAAATGTAGTTATACCAGAGAAAAAATGAAAATGTCGTTACACCAGAGAACAAATGAAAATGTTGTTACACCAGAGAACAAATGAAAATGTCGTTACACCTGTGAACAAATGAAAATGTCGTTACACCAGAGAACAAATGAAAATGTCGTTACACAAGTGAACAAATGAAAATGTCGTTACACAAGTGAACAAATGAAAATGTCGTTACACCAGTGAACAAATGAAAATGTCGTTTCACCAGTGAACAAATGAAAATGTCGTTACATCAGTGAACAAATGAAAATGTAATTTCACCAGAGAACAAATGAAAAGGTCGTCACACTGTTTTAGCGCGTGTAGTATTTATGTCCCTGTATACTTATTGAACGACCCTCAAAACGCATTCGTTTTCAAGGTATGTTCGATTTATCTATAAACAAACATGAAGATATTTGTATTTCATACCTTTAAAAGAAGAAATGTAGCAATAGGAAGTGAAAACATTTAGCTTTAATGGTTTTCTTTTCTAGCCTTATATGTATTTTAAAGTGCTCGAAGTGAACTGCGATAAATATTTGAGAAAACGGTTAATTCTTCGATATTCTTCAACTAGAAATTCGCATCTCTATTCTTTGGACAAACAAAACACTTTTTATGCTACATGTCGTCGTTGGGCGGGCAAAATTTCGTAACTTCAGCTTTATTCAAGCTGTAATTACGAAATCTTACGCGTCCAACGATGATTATATTCCTTTCATCATTTGTCTGACTAAGTGGGACAGCAGCAGGAGGCTAGGAAAGGATGTAGTATTAGTACTTGTGTGAGAAATACCAGGAAACCATTGTTAGGTGCTTAAGCCGCCGCGATATAACTGAAATACTGTTAAAAGATGCGTTAAACCCAATTCAATCAATCAGTCAATAATTTGTCTGGAAAAAAAACACCACTTATTTAACCTCGGACCACAAAGGCTACGGTACATATAACACGAAATATGCAATTGTTATGAGTTCGATCAGCAATTCATTTATAGGCCATCGATCTACATCTGACGAGATTGTCTATTTCCATATATAGAAATGAGATATTATTACCGAGAAATGGGCGAATCTGTCGGCAACTAGTCTATGAATTTACGGTAATTGATCTGTGATTAGCCAACGTCTTTGCGACGATCGACTGGAGATTTGTTGAAACCGTTTAGTGATTGGGCGAACGGAATTGTGCGAAAGTTGCACGCACCATTTTCACACGGGATTTTTAAGCAACATTTTTCCGAAATGACTGCACCGAAACAGCGAAGATGTTGCGAATTATGGACGAATAATATGCATTATTCACCGGTAAGATGTAGTACGACAACGAGTAAATGCAGATTGGTCATAAACTTTATCGAGCAATAATTTATGTTTCGTCTATCAATATATACAAGCGTTTTGATTGGCTATGATTCTTTTTATACTTCCTTAAACAAAGGTTTGGGCATGCAACTACTAAGTGTTTGGGTTAAGACCACAGTTAAGACAAAACAGTTTCTTCATTTCTTAAATTGCATAATTGTGTCTGGGTGTCATACAGAAACATTTCTCATTTACTGGAGTTCTCGTTAGTGTGTTCTTACGTGCGAAACAATCAGCGATAGAGTTGAATGTCATCTTGGATTTTAAGATATCATTTGAGATTCGTGACAACATAAACAACACAATTTCTGATCAAATTGTTTGAAACTTAACTCTTATACCTATTGAATATGAATCTTTTTGAGGTGCTTTCCACTTATTTAACAGTTTCAATGCTGCGCAAAATGAATGCGCAAAACGTAAATTCCGAAAACGTCATTTAGGGCATTAAGAGCATTTATTTTTATTAAAATACCCGAGGGTAAATGCTTTAACCTATACGACACCATCTTGCATTTTGACGAGCCGACAAGTAATTTCTAGTTTTCTCGCCCTATTTCCTACCCTATGTGGTATTCTGTTCAATTTAACCTCAATTTGATTTCTCGCCTGCAACTTCATTGTAGTTGGCCTTTTAATATTTAGTTCACGAATATAGTTTTGGAAAAGAATGTTTTCTGTTCATGAAAAGATCATAGGATGTGAGAGTCTAACCTCAGCTATGGTATGTTCATTGCAGGCGATTATTTTTTGTAGAAATGGGTAGAATTTTTCATAAACAATTATTGAGATTTGTCCCTTTAAATATAATTGTAGACCTTTCTTTCATTGGTTAACCCATTCCCGTAGGATCCCCGGTTTTTTATCCCTGTGTCTTTTTACGTGAGAAAACATTGTGGGGAAAAAGAAATTGACTGTCACAATCAATTTCTTCTTTTTCCAAGGATTGTTTCTTCCCTACTGAATGATTGTACATCTATTTCAAATAAATTCAATTTTAAATTGTCGTCTGCAAATCCTTTGAACTTGGACAGGCCTAAAATGTAGAAAATCTTAAAAGGTCAACATGTATTTCGAGATTCGGAGAATACCTATTGTAATACAAGAGATGTTACAAAATGTAAGTCTAGACGCGAAGTACACTATATAAACTTTTCGTTTCAGGCTGCCGGGCGGCTGGGCTGCCGGTCAAATCATTGGTTTTATCAAGTTTTAGTTTCAGGCTGCTAGGCTACTAAGAAGATATTTGATTTCTAGACTGCCAGACTGCTACTTTGCTGGTTTCACCCAGTTTTAGTTCTAGGCTTCTAGGTTACTAGGTTGCCAGGCTGCCAACTTCAGGCTGCCAGGCTGTTAGGGTACCAACTTCAGGCTATCGGACTGTTAGGCTGCCAGCTTCAGGGAGATCCTTGAACCCCCACTTTACAACGCTATAACATTTAATCCATAAAAGATAAGCAATTATCTCCGTGCGGAGGGTATGCAACAGTGAAAATTGACTGATCCCTCTTGCCAACAAAAATCAATTGCCTATTTTAATTTTTCATTTAGACCGAAAGTGAATTTTGAACTCAAGCATGGGCTGCCATTAAAATGAAGCAATTTTGTCGGCTATGGCGACTCAACCTTTGTAACTCTTGCATATTCAAACTGTAGTTACGAGGTTTAAGTCACAAAACAACTATTTATCGATCTATTTCATGCCTATGGCCATATATTTTGAAATTTAATCTCGTTTGATATCCCAGTCGAATTTCCTTGAAGGAGTTCAGAGGTCGTGACAAGCGATCCGACGATTACGAGAGCGACATGGAATACGTAAGTGTTTTGAGGAATTGACCAATCGCGTCTATTAATCAAGGAATAAACCGACCAATCAAATAATTTATTCAGCCCGGATTTGAGCTTACCAACTCCAACATTGGCCACCATTTCTGTTTACCTTTACTGTTGGTTTTGCGACTTAAACGACGTAACTACAACTTATTCAAGCTGTAACTACGACGTTTAGGTCGCCAACCAACCATTTTACTTTTTTGTTGCACGCTACTGGCCATAAATTTTGCAAAATAACGTTGTTAAAATTCGAAGCGGAACTTCCTGTCGAAGTTAATTGACGAGCCTGCGTAGTCAGCGGGCGTGGCCAGCGATTGGTCAATTGGCGTACAGCTACTCATAACCTTATACATGGCAGAGCGACTGAGTTTATAAACGATATGCTTGAATAAGCTGTAGTTACGATGTTTATGTCGACAACCATCGAAAATACTTAACATAAATGTCTGAGTTGAAAGTCCACTTCAAGTCAAAATGGTCAATCGATCATTTTATTGACGGCCGCTATCCGTCAATTACTCTAGGTTTCTCAATTTGTCGTAAATAGATTGCGTCTTCCCTCCAGTCTATATCAGTTTTGGGTTTTTTGCTGTAAAGGTAGGGGGAATGGTTTATCGTGTTATCAACTATCGTGTGTATATGTAAATCCTTATAAATCATTTCATAAAGTGTACTATTTTAAAAGTAAATAGCCTCATTTCGTTCATACGAATTTTGAAATGTCATACCCATTCAAAATGACAACTAGGCGTGGGAGTTGACCTTTTTAATTGAAAAATTCCCATGTCTTTTCAATGGCTTTTTGATATAAAATGAAGAAATTTCTCCCTTTCCTTCAATGTTTTCTGACTTACAACGTACTTATTTTTTTATTAACATCAATATTTGGTTATCGTTTCTCGTCCTCTTTATATCTAGACGGTTCTAAATATTACGAAAAGCTGTGCAAAATCTATTGCCATGCTATCCCGCTTTTTAACGACCTTCTACAAAAAAAATCTTAATTTCACCAACTAGAAATTACCGTCTGCAATTTCTTCCAATTTGGACCAGTCCTAAAATTGTCGTCCGGTGATGGGTTCATGGATAGTTTTCTTGATTTAGAATGGTCATTCTATCTAGATCAACGCATCGATTTTTCCTACATCAAGTCTGTCTATTAGTTTATAGAATTGTACCTTTATTCGTGACAGGCGACTTTTACAGTTTTAAGAAAACGGATTTGTGGTTTTACCTATTTAAATGTTATAAATATTGCGGTTTGCAAGGATTTCAACCAAGTAATATTTCACGTTGACCCTTGTAGTGCTGAATAAAATCCTTTTCTCAATTTGCATTAAAACCAAAGGCTTGAAAGCACCAGAATCAAAATTCATTTAGAAAAAATTCATAAACGGCTCTTCCTTGTAGGAGACAAACAGGAGGTGTAGGCTAAGATCAGACTGCACTTATGTGCAGGTTGATCTTTGTCTATGTCCCCTATCCAAACATGACAAGGGTTAAGACTCACGATTGCAATAATACAACACAAAGAAACATGTTACACCATGTAATATAGACAGTTCATTGAAATGACGACGTAACAACTAGTTATTGCAGGCTGTAGGCAAACGAAAAAATAAAGTTAATTTCTGCAATCAGTCTTCAAAGATAAAGTTTGCTTAACAACTTGGTTCACTTCTTAAACCAAAATCATCGATTCGCGTGTAGGATATTAACAGATAGCTCGAATGCAGCAACGACACTATGGTTCGAACCAAATTTACACACCTTGTAGAAAAAGGCAACATAGAGCTGTCATTTCTCATTAGAATTTCGAAAGCGCCGGCGGGATTCGAAAATGGGAACCTCCGATCCAGACTATGGCATCTAATCACTGGCCAACAGATTCCACAGTTATAGAATAGAGCCGACTGATGTACCCTCTATAGTTCACAATATCGATTTCAACTGTTGATAACTGGCGGAATCGAAATATCGATTCACCAACAAAATTCATTTTGACCAGGAGTGAATAGTGACTTACGACAAATATGTTAACCATTTGTGTTGGTTTGGCGACTTAAGCACCGTAACTATAGTTTATTAAAGCTGCAGTTACTATATTCGGGGCACCCATCAACGATTTGCTAGTTTTGCAAGTGAAAACCGTTCTTTATCTCGGTCAAACAGTTATGTTGAAGTTCATTGAGCTTGGTCAACGATTCATTGCAATTAAAATCTTTCATGCTCCGATCCAAAATATTTTCTCGGGGATGGAAGTTGGTATAACCTAAATTGTACTACTCTTGTAATCGTGACGGTCAATTTAGTAACTACAGCTTTGAATTGCCGGCCAATTACTAACGACGTGATCCGTTGATTTTCTGCTTTCTATAATCTGAACACCATATTTTACCGAGATTCCAAGGGAGAGGGGGGACCATCGGTCCTCTTTCTTATATTTAAAGACATAAACTACTAGATGTTCTTACGCGCAATAGTGTATAACAATTTGTCTATGTCAATAGGGTCACTAGCTATGCCAAGAGATAGCTATTCAATCACTCCAACAGGAAAGTATATCTGAGTTACCTGGCATTGAAGTATGAGGCCACAAACGATTTTTGGCGTAGAAAAATACTTCTGTATGCAACCTCATGATATTAACTACAGCTTCAAAAAAGCTTTAGATACGACGTTTTAGCTGTCATCCGATGGCAATATGCTGAAGGTGAATGTTGAAGATAGAACTGCAGGTCTAGACTGAATGATTCCATAGGTCAATCCATTTTATGATTCTTATTATTCACAGTGGCGTTCCATCAATATATGACAGCCCCGCCGACTTGATTGATTGATTGAATGGGATATTAACGCCGCTTTTAACAGTATTTCAGTCATTTCGCGGCGGCTGGAGCACCTAACAATGGATTCCTGGTATTGCTCACACCAGCACTACCAATTCATCCTTTACTAGCCTCCAGCTGCTATCCCACTTAGGTTTACGATTATCCACCCATTGGTGAGAGACAAATGTCGGAAAGAATATGTGCCGCCGCCGGTGATCGAACCCAGGCGGCGGCACATCTTCTTTCCGACTTTTGTCTCTCACCAATGGCTGGCCGACTTGAATGAGCTGTAAGTACAATGCTTGAGTCACCAAATTAACAAATTATTGTTGACACAAATGTTGGGGCTTATTATTTACTTTCACCCTGAATAAAGTACTTGACTGGTCAAATCGATATCTGACCAATAGTGACGATCCGTCAAATTGACCAATCGAGACTGGCAATCAAGGAATTAACCGACCAATCAAATCCGTCATTCAGCCCGGGCTTGGGCACTCAACTCCAACATAGTTTTGTTAACGTGTTTTTGTTGGTTTGGCGACATAAAGATATTAACTACAGCTTTTCAAGCAGTAGTCGCGACGTTTAAGTCACCATCCAGTCATATTCTATTTAGTTACATGATTCTGGCTATTATTTTTGCAAAATAATGCCGTAAAAAATCGAAGCGGAACTTCATGTTGGAGTTAACCCTTTCCTGGTTAATCCCTGGTTTTTACGTCCTTGTGATTTTATGATTGTGAAAACATTGCGGAAAAGAAGAAGTTGCTTGTGACAAGCAATTTCTTCTTTTTCCACAATGTTTTCCACCCTACCAAATGGTTATTTTTCGAATAAGATCAACTTTAAATTTTCATCTGCAAAACCTTTGAATTTGTACAAGTCTCAAATTTCGCAAAACAGGAAAGTGTTAATTGACCGCGCCTTGGAGTCAGTGGGTGGCGTCAGCAAATGGTCATTTAACCCATTACGGACTAAGCATATTTTTTGTGTGTGTTCACGACTCAGGGGATATTTGTTATCAGCCAATCATGAATCTCAGTTAATTTGTTAAAACATTAATTTATCATCCCTCTTATCCCTCTTCCTATGTTGTTGGTATTTATCAAAAATGACAGTTATTCTAATAATGTTCCTCAGGGAACTGTTTAAACACTATACAAAATCATACAAAATACATGATTTTGTATAATGACAGTAATTGTTTGCGGCAGAGATTCACGAATTTGAAAAAATCTCTAGTTAATTCTTTTAGCGCAAATTTTTGATATGATGAATAAAGCCATAAAAAATACACGACACGACACAATATAAGACATGTGAGTGTAAAATCAATTTGCAAACACTTTTCTTAACCCACTACCACACAATCCCGCATTTTATCGCCCCACATTAAATTGTGAGAATAGAATAAATTGCTAATTACAAGCCAGTTCTTCTTTTCTTACAATGTTTATATATACCCTTTGTAGTCCTGAATTTTCCGAATTAAACCAACTACGTTTTAGAGTGTGCAACATTTTTCACTTTGAACAATTCTAAAATATGGGTTGGGGGAGGTTGGGGATCGGGGGTCGGGGGATTGAGTAAATTGTTGGGGTATTATGTAAAATGAGTAAACACTCTGGCCACACTTCAGGTTCAAACTGCTTTTAACACTTTCAACTTTTCTGGTACTGCAAAATTACAATAACGGGCTTATATATTTCTTTATTAGCGTGAAGAGGTTTAAAATTAGAAGTTATAATGGAACAGTTTTTTTACATAAATAAAAAACAAAGAGTTGTCCAAAATTTTCAACTACTGTCAGTTTTAAAATACATACATGTGCTTATATTCTGTATCCTACTCATTTTAATGTTGTCAGGGGATGTGCATCCAAATCCAGGTCCTTATACTCATGAAAGTTCATTTCCTTTTCATACCAACGAAATATAAAGCTTCCTTAATTATCCTAATCATTTATCAACAATACACTATAATGTACAAAGTGTGAGGCACAAGGTCGATGTATTGTATACTGAATTTTCTCAATTTGACATTATATCATTTTCTGAGACCTGGCTTGAAAAAGAATACCCATCGAGAAATCTGCACTTTCAAAACTTTTATATCCCTTAACGGAAAGATCGAGAAAACGAATCTTATGGCGGAATAATGATTTATATAAAAAGTATTTTATCGCATATTAGAAGACGTTACTTTGAAATAAATTCATTAGAATGTGTCTGGGTACAGATAAAGCTTTGTAATAATAGAAATATACTATATGGAGTTTTTTACCGACCACCAAATTCACCCTTGACATACAATGCTTTAATCGAAGATTCCATTTCTCTTGCTTTTGACACGAATATATCGGATATTATCGGATATTATTATTACGGGTGATTTCAATTGGAATCAGTTGAATTTTAGTCATTTTAATAAAGTGAATTCCCTTTGTTCTCAGTTTGGATTAATACAGTGTATCAGTGAACTTACTTATTTTACAGAAAATTCCTCATCATTAATCGATCTTGTACTTGTAACGAATAAAGACTCTGTTTTAGTGTCAGGTGTTGGCGAGCCCTGTCTCGAAAGTCAGGTTAGGTACCATTTTCCAGTATTTGCTGTTCTCAACTTCATCAAACCTAGACATAAGTCATTTAAAAGAACCATTTGGAAATATGAAGAGGGAGATTACGACGGACTTAGATTAGCGCTTAGCAACGTTGATTGGAATAGCTTAGTTAATGATGATCTTGATATATATGTTAATAATTTTACAGCTAAATTATTACAAAATGCAGCATTATTTATACCGAATAAAGTAATAAATGTTAGACCTTTTGAGCCCCCATGGTTAACCAATGAAATCAAACAAAAAATTAGACAAAGAAAGAGATTATATAGAAAGGCAAAACAAACCAATAATCCATGCAATTGGATACGATTTAAACGTTTGAGAAATGAGATTGTTAACCTAATACCTCAAAAAAAGGATGATTACTTTGAAAATTTGGCATCTAATATAAAATCTGGATTTTTAACATCTAGGGATTGGTGGAAAACAATTAAACAATTAATGCATACGCCTAGGACATTTAATTCTGAGATACCCCCTCTGTTTGATGAAAACAATGAAAAGATAATATCAGATGAAACTGAAAATGCTACCTTGCTTAACACTTTCTTTGTCAGTCAGTCACATGTCGATGACTCCAATACATCATTACCAGAAGATCACGATCGGTCTCATGAACTTTCACTTGACTTTATTGAAATACATCCAGAAGAAGTGTATAATGTTTTGAAAGACTTAGATACTGGAAAGGCCTCTGGCCCAGATGGAATAAGCAAAAGGGTACTACGTGAAGGAGCCTTACAGCTTGCTTTACCGCTCTGTGATATATTTAATTCATCTTTACGTCAATGTAGGTTACCATCTGCGTGGAAAATCTCAAATGTATGTCACATCTTTAAAACAGATGACCCATCACTTCCATCGAATTACAGACCAGTTTCTCTTCTGATTACAACAGAAAAGGTTTTTGAAAAAGTAATTTACAATCATGTGTTTTTATATCTTTCAATGAGTAATTTCCTTACTCCGTTCCAGTCTAGACTCTTACCTGGTGACTCTGATAATATTTGTAAAGCTTTAGATAGTGGACGCGAGTTTCGAATGATTTTCTTTGATATTAGTAAAGCTTTCGATAAAGTTTGGCATAGAGGTCTTTTATTCAAGCTGCATCGTGCAGGAATAAATGGGCTATTATTAGATTGGTTAAAAGACTATCTTTCGAAACGATATCAAAGAGTGGTTATTAATGGAAATTCTTCTGATTTGTGTTTATTGAAAGCTGGTGTCCCCCAAGGGTCTATATTTGGTCCTCTACTTTTCTTAGTTTATATTAACGACATAGTCGATAGCTTGGGATCTAAAATAAACCCTTTTGCTGATGACACTAGCTTTTCCCTAGAAATTGATAATCCTGATATCTGCGGAGCACAGTTACAATCTGATATAGATAAAATAGATGAATGGGCCAAACAGTGGATCGTCAAATTTAACCCCTCAAAATCCGACTGTATAGTTGTCACTCGAAAATAATAGAAGCTCACTCACCCAAACCTTTTTATGCCCAATACAATAATACCAACTGTTCAAAACCATAAACATTTAGGTTTATTTATTTCTGAAGATGGTACGTAGGAAAACCATATAATTAATTCAATAGCAAAAGCTTGGGGTAGAACTAATATGATGCGTACTCTCAAGTTAAGTTTAGACAGAAGAACTCTAAAAATGATCTGTTTTTCATTCATCCGCCCAATAATCGAATACGCTGACGTTATTTGGGATAATTGTACACTGCAACTTAAGGGTCAACTCGATAAGATCCAATTCGAAGCCGCAAGAATCGTAACTGGCTGCACAAAACCGGTATCACTTCTTGATCTATCTGCTGAATCAGGTTGGGAATTACTTCAAGAGAGAAGACATATACACAAACTCATTCTTTACTTCAAAATGGTAAACGGCCTCTGTACGAAAACCCTACGTTCATTAGTACCTCAAAGTATAGGAAGCACAACCTCATACAGCTTACGTGGATCTCAGAATCATAGAATGCCTAACTGTAGAACTGAGCTTTACAAAAGATCATTTCTTCCTTCAGTCATTGAAGATTGGAACAAGTTACCAATTGAAATAAGAGAACAAAATTCATTATCCTGCTTCAAGAATCATTTAAATAGGAACAAACCAGTCCCTAATAAGTTGTACTTTGTAGGAGAAAGGAAGCTTCAGGTTATACATACTAGAATCAGAAACAAATGTAGCTCTCTCAATCACCATCTTTTCAGTAAAAATATAGTAGCGTCTCCTCTTTGTACTTGTGGTGGGATCGAGACGAGTGAGCATTTTCTTCTTGAGTGTTCAAATTATGATACTATTAGAAACAGACTCCTTAGCTCATTAACACATATTGGTAATATTGTAATCAATACTTTGTTGTATGGAAAAGAAAATCTGTCATATAAAGACAACGAAAATATAATGCTAGAAGTCCAAAGATATATCAAAGAGTGCAGGCGTTTCTAAAAAGTCCTTCTTTGTTAAAAACCCTATGCATATCTCGAAAAAGATACCTGTAATAAGCATATGTCTTACAGACAATTCTCATAATAAACATTGAAGAACACCATTCAAAAATCCCCCCTTTCTGTAAAGTACTTCTATCTTTCAAAAACGCTTTCTTCTAACAATCATATGTATATAATGCATGTTGTCATTTATTTAAAATTCAAGTAACCTATTAGACATGTCGGTTAGTTACGCTATTGAATCACAAATAGGGAGAAGAAAATTATAAGCTTATGCTTTCGTTCTAATCCTTTTTGCTTGATTTACATTTATCTGTGTCATACTCATGTGTATATGTTTATAATGAAATTCATGCAATTAGAATATGTTTAAACTAATGAGTAAACTATAATTAGAAATGTAAATCTATTATTAGTGTTTTATGGTACGTCGGTGCTGCTATAGACAAAGATCAATGAAAGAGAAAAAAGTGCTAGTATCTTTTAACCCTATCTTGTTTTAAATTTATTTTAGACCTGTCATAATTCATAGGTATTGCAGACGAAAAATTAAAGTGGATTTAATCTGAAAAAGAATCATTCAGCAGGTTAGAAAATGTAGTGGAAAAAGAATACATTGCTTGTAACGAGCAATTTCCTATTTTTCCACCATACTTTATCAATTATAAAATCACAGAAACGTTATAAGAGGGATTGAACAGGAAGGGTTTAATGCTGCTCTTGGACAGATTTTGAAAGAACATTTTTGACTCTCAATTTTCAAATTCCTAACTGTAATGCTTTTCAAACATTTTTAGGAGGCGGTTAAGCTTATTTTGTAATGAAAATGACTGTTTATTGCTATAAAAAAAGAGAGAAAAGAAACAAAAAAATCGCATTACGTGACGCATAAAATTTCAGAGAAGTACAACCCGAATGGAACCTGAATTAATCGGATAAATACTTTCTCTGTCAATTGCACCGGAAATTGCCTTATTTTCAGTTTCCATGACGTATCAGTTACGTCACTAGCTTACACTAGCAATGCAGTCGTAATCGGCAAAAGACTCAAACCGAAATTCCCAAGAATCAAAGTATGGCAACGGAAATAGATAGGGAATATTACCACAGTGTCTTTTTCTATGCGTTGTTATCGTGTTCGAGAATCGTGTGTAGGTATTTTTTATTGGATGAGACCGAATGTCGAATCCAATAAAAAAAATACCTACACACGATTCGAGAACACGATAACAACAAATAGAAAAACACACTGTTGTAAAATTCCTTTTATTATATACCTTTAAGGAAATGACATTAAGAAAATTCTCTTAAATGGCTAAGAAATAACCAACTTTCCGAAAAACCCGGAACGTCAATACACATGTTTAACGGTACTCGACGAATACGGTTTTTATCTACACGCCGAATATTGATTTTTTTTTCTGTCGAGTTGTATTTCACAGCCAGGTTTTACTCCATATCTTTTATAGGTATATAATAAAACACATTATTATATACCTATAAAAGATATGGAGTAAAACCTGGCTGTCAAATACAACTCGACAGAAAAAAATCAATATTCGGCATGTAGCAAAAAACCGTATTCGTCGAGTACCGTTAAACACTGACTTCTTTTTTGTGTATTGACGTTCCGGGTTTTGGTTATTTCTTAGCCATTTAACAGAATTTTCTTAATGTCATTTCCTAAGAGGTATATAATAAAAGGAATATTACAACAGTGTGTTTTTCTATGCGTTGTTATCATGTTCTCGAATCGTGTGTAGGTATTTTTATTGGATTCGACCTTCGGTCTCATCCAATAAAAAATACCTACACACGATTCTCGAACACGATAACAACGCATAGAAAAAGACACTGTGGTAATATTCCCTATTTATATGAACTTTCTATTGAACTGATTAGATTTATCACGAAGAAAGAATATTTATCACGGAAATGAAACTTCAAGGTATTAGAAAAGCAGATCATTTTCCTATATCAATTTTTCATAAAAATCTGTTCAAGAGACGCTTTAAACCGTAGCATTGAGAATTCGAGAAGTTCCGAAGAAAACCTATTCGAGAATAAGCATAGAAGGGAGTCCCTTTTGACTTTGGTTTAATGATGTGTTAACTCTGATTGATAAAAAAGGTGATCGGAAGTCACTGCTCAGAGGATCCCTCTATTCTAGTTCCGAACCTATCGAACTACATGTACATGTATATTCCGCCTTTCGAAATTTTAAATGATTATCAGTTTGCCCTTTAAAGCCAATGTAAGTAAACAATGTGAACAGCTTTCCTAAAAATTCAAGTATGGTGAGTTTGAATTACCATAAAACGATTCCTCGTTGGGAAGTCTCTGTGGAATTACATGTAGGAAAACACTATAAGAAAAAGAAAGAGAATCTGCTTGTAAATAACAGTTTCTGTTTTCCGCACAACGTATTATATCTTAATTTGTGCTTAATTTTCAATTTGAATGCATTTCGAAACGTCGTCTGTAACCTCTTTTTATTTGGAAAAATCTAAAACTTTATGAGCAGGTAATGGCTTAATCCACAAGAAGGGAAACAACCTTAAATGAATTTTATATTTTTGGTATGGATTCCCTCCCCTCCAGGGAGGTATTCCGCCTTTTCAACATTTAATAGAACAAATCGAGATTAATTTCTATCGTACTGTGTGTGTCATTTATATGCTTTGTTCAAACCATTACCAAATAGATTTTCAGGTTGACGCATTGCAATAAACAGGATATTGGAAATCATTTTGCGAAAAGAGAAAACATGCATGAAAGCTATATCTTCTTTTCTCAAATTGTCTTCTACATTACAATGTATTTGTGACTTATTTCATTTATAAAATATTTTTCCCAAGTCTAACAAGCTTTAAAATGTCGTCTTTAATTCATCCTAATTTCGCTTAGACTGAAATAATTATGTCTTATAAAAACTGACACGTTTATAGTCATTATATCTATTTATCATTCATACCATTTAAATACTGCCAACAATAGTGTCAATTGACTGAGCGCGACAGTCAATCAAATAATCAATCGACCTTTCAAATTACTTATATAGACCGAAAGTGAAGTTTGAACTACGACATTTAGGTGAAGCATTTGTGTTTGTTTGTCGACTTAAATGCCGTAATCCACATTTTTGTTTGTGTGTGTATAACATGCTACTGGCCACAAATTTTTGCAAGATAACGCCTTTTAATAACTTAGTGGAACATTCTGTCGGAGCTAAGTGGACGTGGCCAGCAATCCGTCAAAAATATTACTGGGTATCTACATCAAGAGTGTGTGTCTGTGTGCGTGTGTGTGTGTGTCTGTGTGTGCGCGCGAGTGTGTGTCTGTGTGTGATATTAAGAACATCGATTTAGTATTATTCTTCAACAATACTGACAGTATATGCCCGATAAGTGGACAACCGAATTTACTTTCACATTTTACTTTCCATCTCAAAAGCTTGAAAAAGATGTAGTTACGGCGTTTAAGTCGGGATATTATATTTATTGCAATATTCTTATTTTACAAAAATGTGACCTTATATTTTAACTATTGACACCTGGTATTTCTCACTCAAGCACTACCATAACATCCTTTCCGAGCCTCCACCTGCTCATCCCATTTAGATTTTCGATCATCCACCAATTGATGGGAGGCACATATTGGAAAGGATGTTTGCCGCGGGTGGCGGTTGAATCCCGGGACACCTTGACTATAAGTCATTTGCGTAACCACTGCGCTATTGCGGCGGCCCCGAAATTAATTAGTTAAATATGTTGTCTGTAGATTGCCTTGAAAATTGCCTCATTTGTGGATTCAACTACGTCATTAGCTTCCGCTAGCAGTACAGTCGTTATCGACATCACCCGAACACTAACGTCACTCTCTTGTGCTCCAGTTGGTTACCTATTTAGTGGATCGTGAGAGTAACGAACGACAACTCTGCTTGGAGATTGGACTAACGTCTTATCAGATAAATTCCGATGTTTCAAAGTGGAGCATAGGGAATATTTCACAGTATATTAAATTTAAAAAGAATTTCGTAGATTTAACACGAGGAATCGACATCAATAACTATTAGAAAAGTAGATTCCTATACCAAATTTTCATGAAAATCTGTTCAAGTTCCACCTTAAAATGGATGACTTCTATTTCAAACAAATGTATCACAAAAGATATCACGTACTTGTATAATACTTTTTTAACCATTTTAATCATGTGTAAAAATTACAATCCCATATATGTGAAAACGGACGTTCCGTTGTAGGAAGCAGAACAGCCCTACAAAGTGAAAATAATGCATTGTGCCTGCAGTTATAAAGCGCACGGAATAAGATTATGTGAGTTAATTGCTAATAGTTGAAAATTGAACGATTTAAACCGCCTCAGTTGGACGCTACGCACCCTCCTTTCGGCTGTTTAAATCTTTTAATTTTCACTTTAAATATTACGAAGACGCAAGTCGGTCTTTGACAGTTGACACGTTATCTCCCTTGAATTGTAATTGTACTTATTGTCAGTCGATAAGCTATGAAATCAAAACACGAATGACACGCACAGCATGAATTGTTTCAAATACATAAAAGTGAATTGTTTCAAATACATAAAAGTGTAAGCGCGAGAATATACTATTAACCCATTCCCACAAAAAGAAGTTTGAATACGTCAAGATTTGGAGAAGTATCAGACGGCAATTTTAAGTTGATGAGATCTTTAAAATGTTTGTCTTTTTGATTGGAAATATAGTGGATAATGATAAAATTGCTTGTTACTAGTCCAAATTCAAAGAAGTTGCAGACGACAATTTTAAATTGATGAAATCCTTAAAATAATTGTCTTTTCGGGATAGAAAACATAGTGGTTAATGATGAAATTGCTTGTAACACAATGCTTTTCAAAATCTCATATTGAGGGGCGTTTAAAGCATAATTGTGTGGGAATGGTTTAACATCAGATGCATCATTAAAATGCGTTTCCTAGTTTATTCAAATAACCTCATGAGCCATACTGGAATTGAGCTATCGCGGTGACAATAAAAATTCAAAGTACTGAAAGTACCGTAAGCTAGCAAAGCATGGTTTTGTTAGGTATTCTTCTTTGGCATAATAAATAAACGAGGTTAAAGTAACCAAGGATTTCTACACAACCCCCCCCCCTTTTTATTCCCCCTTAAGAAAATAGTTTTTAAAAACAATGTGGAAAATGAAGAAATTGTTTTCTACCCAAAGAGATAAATATCAGAATTTTCAACAATTTGAAATTGCCGTCTACAACTTCTTTGAAGAATTTGATCAGAGTCATTTTGAACATGATCTGCTCAGGTTAGCTAAAATACCTAGGAGATGGCCTTGCAGACAGAGTTTGCATTATTCCTGAAATACATAAGAAATACTTTTTACGGCGTTTGGATTCAAAAGATTTAGTTGTTAAGCCTCAAGTGGCAGTTTGCACTCATTCAACTCTGAGAAGACCTCAAATTTTGTCTATTAACTTAAGCTATCAAAGCTGTCGCTTTGCTAACTAAAAACCAGTTGACCAATCAACTTGAAATGAGTAATAAACTCCAACATCGGCCGCCATTTTTGTTAAGATTCTTTATTGGTTTGGCGACGTAAACATCGTAACTACGCTTATTTTTTTAGGACGTCAAACAAAATTTCGACTATTTTGCTACATGACCGGGGGAATTTTTCTTCAAAATAACGCCGTTTAAAATCGAAACTGACCTTTCTTTCTGAGTTAATGAGCGGGGCCAACGGAGTAAGTAGGGTGGGCCAGCGATAGGTCAATTATAAATACGAAATACTCTACTATTCATTTGAATAACGTTTCGGTTATTTTAACCCTTTCCTGTTTTGCAAAATTTTAGACCTTTCCAATTTCAAAGGTTTTGCAGACGAAAAATTAAAGTGGAATTAATTTGAAAAATTACCATTCAGTATGGTAGAAAATATTGTGGAAAAAGAAGAAATTGCTTGTTAAAAGCAGTTTCTTCTTTTCCCACTATGTTTTCTCAAGTATAAAATCACAGGGACGTAAAAACCAGGGACTGAACAAGAAAGGGTTATTGGACGGATCGTGAGTGTCAATCAAAAACGATAGACTTGTCAAATCTGGAGCGGAAGTGAACCTCGAACTCTAAATTGGTCGATATTTGAAGTATTTTTGTTGATTTGGCGAATTAACCTATTTCCATACAAACCCGCATTTTGAGCACCCGAGTTAAAGGGTTTGGAAAATAGTGTGGACAATGAGGACATTTCTTGTTGCAAATAACTTCTCCATTGTCCACAATGTTTTCTACCCCAAACGACAAAGAACTTTTACCACCTTAAATTCTCTTCTGCACATTTCAGTTTGGACAAGTCTAAATATTTATCATATGGTAATGGGTTAAACGTCGTAGCTACATTATATTCAAGCTGTCGCAAACCAGTCATTTTACTTTTTTTTGCTAGCCATAATTTTGCATATCCCTTCCCTGTTCAATTCCTGGTATTTATGCCCCTTTATAGTGAAGAAATTATTTTTATAAAAAGACGAAATTGCTTGAAACAAGTAATTTCCTCTTTTTTCAAACTTATTTCTACCCTACCGAAGGATTATTTTGCAAATTAGATCCTCTTTTAATTGCTACCTACAAAACCTTTTAATTTGGACAGTTCATAAATTTTACAAAACAGGAAAGGTACAATAACGCCATTTAATATCACGGTGAAATTTTCCTGTCGTATCTCTGTAAGCGTGGCTAAAGACCCTGTCATCGTCATCCAAAACTCTGACATTTTGTAGTATCTCTGGTATAACTGAGGATATTCAACTATATTTTAATTGTTAGCTTCGTCTGTCAAAAACGAGCGTTCTGATTGACCGGGAAAAGAAATCATAGCTCCATGAACAAAATTTTCAGCAGGCAGTTATTTTGTATGATTGGGCACAAAGTAGGTCCATACAAAAATGTCAAAATTGGCAAAAAACTTGCTTTTTTGTGCTCGATGTTGTTAAATAATAATACATGAAGAGAATTTTTCTGTTTTTATGGAGGTATGAAACGAAAAACCACATCACACACTGTATGAATCCGCTTTACGTATTCATACAAAGTTATTAGTCTTTTCGTTTCATATCTCCATGAAAACAAAAATATTCACTTTAACTCTTAATAAAAAGTAATGTATAGAAAACTAACGAAGGGGCAATTCATACAGTTCAGTAGGTAACTCTAAATGCGATTTCGAAAGAATTATGCCCCTTTTCGATTAGGTTTTGTGTATCAAGATGCACCGCTGGATAGCCGAGCGTGCTGACGCATGAGGTTCTGCTGTTGCTACTGCTATCATTGTTATCACATTTGACCAATTGTGCCTGTCAATCAGATAACTAGTCGACCAATTATATCATACATTGAGACAAGAAATGAGTTTTGATCTCCAATATTGGCCGCCATTTTAGTTTACCTTTTTTGTTGGTTTGGTGGCTTAAACGTCGTAACTATAGCCTTTTCAAACTGTATTAACGACGTTTAGGTTGTCAACCAAATATTCTATAATTTTCTCACATGCTACTTGCCATAACTTTTTCAAAACAACGCCGTTTAAAATTGAAGCGGGACTTCCTGTCGGAGTCGATAGGCGTGGCTAATGGAGTAAATGGGCGGGGCCAGCGATTGGTCAATCATCATTTCTGTTAAGAGAAGTCTAAAGAGGTCTGTTCATCTTTTTGTCATGGCGCGGGTTCTCTTTCCATGCAAAGGTAAGCTGTAACTTTGATGATGGAATTAACCTTTGGAGAATATTTATCGAACTACGCAATAACCGAAATTGATACAGCGTTCGGTTTACCTTTATTTCCTAGACCATATTTTTTTCATCGAGAAAATCAATACGCCAGTTTTCGACTTGTTCAATGTTGAGTCAATTGTTGTGCATAAAAATGTAAAATTCAAAGGTGATTGGATTGATTTAACTGTTGAGGAAAGCCATTTTCGGTAAAAATATGAATTGATTTCATTTTTTGACACAATCTGTGTTTGCGTAGATATAATGGCGTATTGGGAAGCATGCAGATGGCGAGTGAATCGTAGTCCATCTATCGTGAGTGGCCTGTCCACCATGAAGGAACCCTCACGGTATTTCGTAAAACAAATACTCTAGAAAGATATCTAATCCTGAAGAAGTCAACGAAAGTCGTATTCCCAAAATAAATATCGACGGTGTTCTACGAAAACCTCGTAACTACAGCTTAAGAACTACAGAATAAGCTGTAGATTCGAGGTTTTCGTAGAACACCGACGATATATTTTAACATAGAATGATAATTGTAGAGGAGAAACACCATAGGATTTCTGTCAACCAAATACTTGTAAAAAAGATTTGATACAGCAGAGGTCAACAAAAGGTGGTATTTCGAAAATGATTATATTGTAGGTAGAATAGTCATTCTGGATTTTAAAAAACACTACACAAAGAGAAAAGTTTCTACCCTGATCATCCTGCACTCTTCGCAAGAGGTCCTTTTTCGAAAGACGGGGCACAATTTCTTCAATCACCATTGTTTCTTTTTTCCACTTGTAACATATTTGAAATTCACGCGGAACGATTCTGTTCAAGTAAAACAAATAACACTTTGAAAGTTGTAATTTGAATTTGAAATAAAAAGACAATAAACAATTTTCTTCGTGTAAAAGGAAGAAAATAGTATCACTTTAAAGAACTGTTTTTCGGTTTTATACATGCATTGCGAAACTTTGAAGCTGAGATAAGAATATTAAAAAAGGCTTTTTATTAAATGCATTTGGTCAATATTTATAACAACGTTTGACTGAATCATGTTATACAAACGCAGTCAAACAGACACACACGAACAATTAGGCGAAAGCGCGAAAAAAATCGACACCGGTAAGACAGCGCAGATTGTGCAGCCTTTCCAATATCGATACTTTTCGCTCTTTAACGAATTTCTTGAATCCGGCCCCTGGTTGACCTCTGCTCGATCAAATTTTTTTTAAGTGTTTGTTTTACGCAACACCCAAGAAGGCCCTTTTTGCCAGGCAGGTCATATATACCATTATTGACTGCGTAGAACTAGAAATGTTGTTTGATTAGAAAAATAATAAAGGTAAAGTGACTGAAAAAGTGCCAAATTCTCCAACCACGTGAGTTTGACAGCTGTAAGGCGGTTGGGGTATAAATAGAAAAGTCGCGTGGCGGATGTAAACAAAGGAAAAACTGAAGGCTAGTGCAGCATGCAGGGTTAAGTGCGTAATTTGATTAAATTTGCGTTCTTTGAATAGTTCTATAAGTATTTGTACAAGGAATACTGACGGAAACACTCAGGTATGTATTTTGAAAATTAGAAAATATTTATTTCATTCGCTGAGGTAACGCCCAAAACAACAAGAAAGTGTTGTGTTTTTTTTTTTGTTGTTGTTTTTTTTTTGTTGTTGTTGTTGTGTGTTTTTTTTGTTATTTGTTTCCTTGTTTGTTTTTTGTTGTTTTGTTTTGTTTTGTTTTGTCTGGGTTTGTCAACTAAAATGAAGCACTTATATCTTAAACCTTTCAAGATCAATCCCTGGTTTTACGTCCCTGAGAATGTATAATTGAGAAAATATTGTAGAAAAAGAAGAAATTGCTCGTCACAAGCAATTTCTTCTTTTTCCACAATATGTTTACTCTATCGAATGGAAATTTTTCAAATAAAATCCAAATTGAATTTTCGGCCGCCGCCATAGCGCAGTCGGTAGCGCGCCAGACTCCTAATCTTCAATCATGGGTGTCATGGGTTCGATCCCCGGCGGCGGCAAATATTCTTTCCGACAATTGTCTCTCACCAATGGGTGGATAATCGTAAACCTAAGTGAGATAGCAGCTGGAGGCTAGGAAAGGATGTAGTGGTAGTACTGGTGTGAGAAATACCAGAAATCCATTGTTAGGTGCTCCAGCCGCCGCGATATGACTAAAATACTGTTAAAAGCGGCGTTCAATCAATCAATCAACGAAATTGAATTTTCGTCTGCAAAACCTTTGAAACTTGACAGGTCTAAAATTATGCAAATAGGGAAGGGTTAAACTTTGGTTACGATATTTAACTGGTTTTGCATTACATGGCTTTTGGTAATTGGTAATATCAGTCAAAGGTTGCGAGTTCGAAAATCGGAGTGATTAAAATGCCATTGAAAGCGTTGCCAATAACTCTTTTTATCAGTTCAAAGGTGGTTATCTCGATCTTATTAGAAGGCAATAAAATATAATAAATAAGAAAAATATATATTTTCATTTATCATAAATGTATTGTGATTTGAAAATTGAATGGTATAAAAGTATTGGAACATTTATTTTTCATCACTTTTTTATTATTTTTTCTTAAAATTTAAACTACCTCTATTCTAGACTGGTACCACTGTCGACTTTAGGTTAATAAAGGCTTTATTAAAGTCGACGGCGGTACCGGTCTACCTCTGTTCGAAATAGAGGTACTCAATGAACCTACGGTAACAAATCAAAGTACTGCTAGTACTGTGATAATTCCACAGAGTGAATGAGCATTGCTGTTATTATTCGAGTTTGACGAAGGCAACATTCTTTTTTATCTATTAATTTTTATTTTCATTATATAATATTTACTTTTTCTAATAAAAAAAAAAAAATACCCAAACGATGTCCGCATTTAATTCAACATTTTTGGGGCCAGTCCAAATCTGATCAAGCCATCTATGATATCGGTGGATCTAGTTCCGAGAAAGGCCATTGCCCTCAGCGGGTTACAAACGAGCTGGGGGAATCGAGTCCATGATGATAGGCATTGTTATTTGCTGCTTCACATCTACTGAAGCTGACTATACATCAAGTGTGAACAGTATGTCGTCGGTAGTCTTTGAGTGAAAGTGAACGTATGTATGAGTTAAGATTTCATTTAACAGACAGCGGCTGTCAATCAACGCATCTATCGACCAATCAAATCATTCATTTAAACCGGAGATGACCTTTGAATTCCGACTTTGGCCGACTTTTGTGTGAAACATTTGTGTAGGTTGGTGACTTAAACGTCTTAACTACAGCTTATCTAAACTGTAGTTACATCATTTAGTTCACCAACTAACTATCTTACTTTTTTGTTACTAACCATAAAATTTCGCAAAATAACGCCGTTTAATTTGAAGTGGTACTTCTTGTTGTAATTCAGTGGGCGTGGCCAGCAGTCTGTTGACTGACAGACAAACAAACGAATGTTAACCCTTTCCTGTTTTGCAAAATTTTAGACCCGTCCAAATTCAAAGGTTTTGCAGACTAAAATTAAAAGTTGATTTTATTGGAAAACTAACAATTCAGTGGGGAAGAAAATATTGTGGAAAAAGAAGAAATTGCTTGTTACAAGCAATTTCTTCTTTTTTACAATGTTTTCTCAATTATCAAATCACAGGGACGTAAAAACTAGGGATTAACCAGGAAAGGGTTAATCCATACACTCGACTCTTCCGACCTTTCGATGCGGTCCTTCTTATGCTTTCTCGCCAGTTTGATAAAACAGTCGCTAGTTAGGACATTCTGCAGGCACTTATGAAGCGATCAGTTATATGTACAGATAAATGGTTGAATTGTGCCACTCTTCTTTTGTCATATTAAAATATAATCACTAGATGTTTGTACCGATAATCAAAATTAATAAAAAAAAATGAAAAACATGCTGAAAAAGAAAGGTAGTAAAAGAGAGCCAGTCAGACAGAGACTTATGGGTTTTTGTTATAGTTGTTTAGATTTTTGTTGTTGTTGTTGAAAATAATCATAAATCATATCAGTTTTAATTGACCAATCGCATCTATCATTCGAATAACCAGTCGACCAATGAAATTATTCTTTGAGGCCAGAAATGAGTTTTGAACTCCGACATTGGCCGCAATTTTTGTTGTTATTTTGGTGTTGTTGTTGTTGATGTATGTAAGTTTAAGTAATTTACTGAATGTTGTTTCTTTATATGCCCTTGAAGTTCATTATTTTGAAACTTTAAGCGCGGTTGATTGTCGTCTGCTAATGGAGTTCAACCCATTCCCACACAAATGAAACTTCTTAACGCCCCCAACAAAAAAAAAAAAAAAAAAAAAAAAATGAAAAACATTATGGAAAGTGTAGAAATTACTTGTGAAAGCAATTTCTTCATTACTCACATTTTTTCAAACCCAAAAGAGTAAAATAATTCCAAAATTTTTTTAATTAAAATTTATCGATTGCAGCATCATTGAATTTGGACCAGTCTAAAAGTATGTTGTCTGGTAATGGGTTTAAGCCTTTTTGAACGATCTATCAGTTGCATTCACGGAGAAGTTAACCTTTTCATGTTCTTTCTTCCTGGATCCATTTAAGAATAAAAGCCATACTTGAAATTGGTCGTCCATTGAGAAGTGCAGCAAACTTAAGCATTGCTTCAAGCAAAAAGCCTTTATTATCTGAATGGCTTGTATCGATTAAGGGATCCAACGAGAATAGTTTGAAAAACCTCATAAATGTTATGTAACAGACCAAATTTCATATCGCCAAGTCTTCAATTTCAATTTTTATGCAGTGAACATAATATCAGACCTTAAACCCAATACTGGTTCTATCTTTTTTCTTTTAAAAAAAAATAGATTGCGTAGGAATTTCAATCCAGTACACTTCAAAGGCGGCATAAGATGAACTCATGTATATTTGCAGTGGGGTAAAATTGCCGACAAACCATTCAGACGATCTGTCTTACCAATTTCCATTTAATCCTGCTTTAGAAAGTTCAAAATCAAAAAGCTTTGGAAAATTCTTAAAAGCGATTTTTTACGGTATTAACATTGTTATCTACCTCAAAAGACAAAGATTGTTAAAAATTCATCAACTTAAAAATGCTGTCTGTCTCTTCTTTGAATTAAGACAAGGTCTAATATTTTGTCGTCTGGTAGAAGGTTAAGCAAATTATATGATCAGGTAGAACCCGCGCTGTAAACGTGTTCTGACTAGAGTCGATATCTATCGCACTTGTCAGATGGTCCTTTTTCGTGTGAAAGACCGCAATCTTACATCTCCGATGATATCCTACTAAAGACAACGATCTAGTAATAAACAAAAGTAAATGACACGCCTTCATTAATGCCTTATTTACCCATTTGCAGACGGCAAAATCTTAGAATGGTCCAAATTGAAAGGAGATGCAGACGATAATTTAAAGTCTACGAAAATTTAGATTTTTTTTCAATTTATTGGGTGAAAATATTGTTTGAAATGAAGAAATTGCTTGTTACAAGCAATTTCTTCATTTAACACAATGTTTTCCAAAGGGCGTCATAAAGCGTCATTGTGTGGGAATGGGTAAATAGGTCTTTCGTTATATGTTTGGCATCTAATTGTTCTATTTGTTGTTTTTCTGATTACTGCGTCATCGCATCCCATTAATTAATAACTACGCCGGTATGTTTCTGAATCAGGAAATATACATGTTGACTGATGTCACAGTATTCTTGGCGTTTAAGATATATTTCTATTGTTATTATGTAAAGAAATAATTTCATTTTTAAAAGTTTTTTTAAGTTGTTGTTGTTGTTTTGTTTTCTTACAAATTGAATTTGTTACGAAGTGTCTTCCATTAAAACTATGTTAAAGCGAGAGTTATTTCTGATTGATAACAATATTGTTTTCTGTATAGGCTTTTCGTTCAAAAGCTGTAACTTATCAGCCCTATGCAAGTACATTCTATCACTATGACATGGCATCGTGCAGACGTACTTTCTCGCTTTCATTCAGCAGAGGTCTCAACGATAGACCGGTCTTTAGTACTAACAAAATACATAAATCCATACAGGCTAGAGGCTATACCTCTTACTTTCAAGAACTTAATTTAAACCGGTCGGTTAGTTATCGCCATAGTAAAGGGTTGTTATCTACGTAGTATGTTTATTTCCAGGCAAAATGCCATCAAACAGAGGAAGCAGTACTGCAGTAGATATTCTACCTGCCCGTACTGTGAGTCAGTCTCTATCTCCACACAGCTCGCCTCCCTCACACGGGCTGAACGGAAATGCCGTCTACAGAATAAACAGTGAGAAAAAGATGGCGGCAAATATGGGCCCTACAACCCCCGACCCCCTAACACAGAGGGCAGTTTTGGAGGGGATGTTTGAAAGGAGACTTGTTGAGGGGGAGTTTTGGTATGTAATAGTAGCGGAATGGTTGGAACAGCTGAAAAAATATCTAGGAATTCCGAGTTCGAGGAAAATGTATCATCAACGCGTACATCCTGGACCAATCATTACGCGTAGGGATTACGCACATACGGTTGAGGTGTTGCATGAAGACGTTTGGAAGCTTGTGTCTCAGTGGTATGGAATTTCGGAAGGACATAAGCCAATGAAACTTGTGGTGTATAACTATTCGAGAGCTCCGGAGATTGAGCATAATTTGAATAACTGCAAACTTATGTTGACGAATTCCGCACCGGAAGATTTTCACAACGTCAAATTTAGTAAGATGGAAAAAGTCGGGCATGTTGAATGGAAATTGCGTCATCTGTATAACGTTGCGATGACGTGTAAATCTCGTTTGTGGGCGAAACCGGATACGGATGCTACCTGGCGGCCATTACTCGTCAGAGACAAAGCTATCGGTAAAGTTTTAGAGATTGATTCGGATTTCACGAGACCCCATTTCGCTCTGGAAATATATGACAAGTGTGGTACGTGGAAGAATGAACCTGAAGGGGAAATAGCGACTCAGGACACTCCGATAGGTGTTCTTTACGATCATGACTTATTTGAAGACGTAACAAGTACATGGGAACTGGACATTCATGACCAGATAGACCACATCGGTCGGGATTTTATGGAAAGACTTCACATTAACTTTAATGGGTTCATTCAAAAGGCGAAAGATTATGTGGAAGAAAGGGACAGCATTCTCAGGGAACGTGAAAGAAAGGTACAGTAAATACGATTTAACGGCTTGTAGATTTTCCGGTTAATTATTTCGACTTAAAATTCTTTAAACATATTACCTGATGACAAAATTTTAGACTGGTTCAAATTGAATAAGGGTGCGGGGTGTATTAATTTTTCAAATAAGCATAGAACTTTGAGATAAAAGCTTGTTGTTATTTTACAATTATCTTTTTCTTTATTTCTTTATTTTGCGATATTTTCTTTACTATAAATAATTGGAGGGGCTGAAAGGTCAGAATCGGGTGGTACAGTGTAAAGGCAACCCAGCATTCTCTAAATACTTATCTTCCCATATCAAAACAAGAGGGCCAGTGGCCCTGGCGCTCACCTGAGATAAGGTTCTTTTTCTTCAAGGCCTAATATTACCTGGGTCTGGACAAGACCCCTTTAAAATGTAACTAAAAACAACCTATTTTGCCATGGCAACCAATGTTTCTAACATATTTTAAATCTTTACAGAATTTCAAAAAGGACCAACCTAAGGTTAATCCTGCCAATTTCAGCTGACATTAGTCAAGTGGTTTGTAAGCAGTTGCCTTCTTAATTTCTATATGGGCCCCATCATCCTTGAGCTCTCCCACTAGGGCCCCCGGGGTAATGATTTTAGATCATTGAACTGATTCTTCGTGCAAAATATCAAGATTTTACGACTTCTGGGTCGGGAGGAGATTTTTTAAGTTCTTTTTTAAATAGCAATCAGAGTTTTCAACGAATTTCAATTCATTTTTTTTAAAATTAGGAATATCGTTTAAAAAAAACTTCTTTATTTCTATATAAGCCCCACCCCTTAGGGATCCGAATGTAATGATTTAAGTAATTCTGAAAGTGGTCAATATACTTATGCTTCATGCAAAATATCAAGGGTGTACACCTTCTCGGTCAGGAGGAGATAATTTTTGCATATATATATTTTTTTAATTTCAATTTTGTTGCTAAGGCAACCAGAGATTTCAACATATTTAAATTCTTTTATCAATTTTTAAAGGGGACCGGCTAAGGAACACATTTGGCTGAAAAAAAGTAGTTTGGGAGATGTCGTTTTGAAAATCCTTCTTTACTTCTACATTAGCCACCAGGGGGAATTTAGCAATTGTAAAAGAGGACAATGTACTGATGCTTCCTACGATATATCAAGGCTCTACGCCTTATTGGTCAAGGGGATAATATCGTTAAAGATTTTCGACGAATTAACTTGAGAACAGTATTACTTCTTTTACGCAAATACCCTTTAATTGGTCATCGTTTTCATTTGGTATAATATAGAACTAGCAGAAGATATGTTACAAACGAATTTTGGATAAAAGGGCGAACAAAAACCCAGTAATTGTTAAGCTACAGGGAAGCATACATAAAGCTTTCGTCGCAATCGAACTAAAATAAACTAGTACAAACCAATTCGTCGAAAATAGATCTTCATATATAGGCCCGTAGGAAGCATTTCAAAATTAAGGAACATTCCAAGGAGGTGGTGGTAGTGGCGGGTTCAATGCGAACTTCAGTTTTGGAAGAATCCCCTAAAATTATTGAGTGCCTCACAAGTTCCCCCTCTTCCTACTGGCCTTATATTTATTCTATAATATCTTGTTATTTTTGTACGAAATTAGGTGGAAAGCAAAGAAGCTCACATAGATAGAGTGAGGGTAGAATTAGAGGAAGAACGTCAGAGACTCGAGGCGGAGACCGAGGCTTACGCAAGGCGACGTAAAATTTACGAGGACAAGGAACTTGATTTGGATATAACGTATGAACATAAGAATAAAGAGTTAGAGAAAGAGATGACAAAACGTCGTCATGAAATGGATGTTGAACATGCTAGCTTTGTGAAAGCCAAGGAGAACTTTGACCTAGAATTAAAGGTAAGTTTTGTCGCTTATTTGCTTGCAGATAGCGGTGGTCAATCGAACGAATAAACCAGCAAATCAAATCGTGAACTTTGAATCCGTTGATGTTCGAGAATAACGCGAAGCATTTTTGTTGGTTTAACCCATTCCCACACAATCCTTCTTTTTACGTCCTTTAAGAAAAAAGCGTTGGAAAGCATTGTGAAAAATTAAGAAATTGCTTGTAGCAAGCAATTTCTTCATTATCCACATTGTTTTCTATCCAAAAAGAGGAAAAAATAAAAATTCCATCAACTTCGAATTGTCGTCTGCAGTTTCTTTCAATTTGGACCAGTCTTATAAACGTCGTACCTACAGCTTTTTCAAGCTGTAGTTACCACTTTATGTCGCTAACCAGCTATTTTACTTTTGTGTTACATGTTATTGGCCTAAAAATTGCAAAAAAAGGTGATCAATATCTAAGTATAGCTTCCTGTTTGAGCCAAGGAAAGGTAGCTTCCGATTCGTCAATCGGGAGAGGCATTTGAATAAGAAATCTATCATTATTGAAAAGTATTACATCGATACTTTTAGTAAGTTTAGATTAGTTAAATATGACCGGTTTATTTATTTAAGGCTAGTCCTCAAGTCTCGAACATTAGGCCTAGGTCTAAGTTTATTCGTCTGAAAAAAAAAATAAGGGAGGAAATTCTGCGAAATTTACAATTTTGATTTTGATACTTTTTTTTAAAATACATATTCAGCATGTTTTTCAGAAGTTGCTTTATTCTTACGTCAAAGGGTGAGTACCAATCGAGCGTAGAGCTATCAAAAAAGTTTTATGGAGTTATGTCCTCTATACGTCCATCCGTGCAAAAATGCTCGATAGTACTTGTAGGATTACAACAACAGGAATAATACTCGGGTTGCTTTTTTGTCTCATTCCATGAAGAAATTTCGAGCCAAAGAAAAACTCGTTTATCTGCATGGTCGAGGCATATCGGGGTTCAGAGGGCGTAACCAGCGATCCAACCAACTATTTTACTTTTTTGTTACATGTTAATGACCATATATTTTGTAAATTAACGCCATTCAATGTCGAAGTGAAATTTCCTGGTTGGGCTCGGTGGGCGGAACCAGCAATCCGTTATTTTTTTACTGTGTCACAAAAACCATACTAAACTTTCTAGTTCCCGATTTTATCCTGTCCTCTTCCTAAAATCACCCTTTTGAGTTTTGAGTCACTCTTATTATATATACTTATTTCAGCGAATGTCCGAGACTTACAAAATTCAAGAAAACAAAATAAAACTGGACATCGGCGGCCAACTATTTACAACATCCATGCTTACGCTGACAAAAGATCCCGATTCCATGCTGGCAGCCATGTTTAGTGGTCGCCACAAATTACGCCAAGAAGGAGATGGTAGCTACTTCATAGATCGTGACGGCGCCCACTTCCGATACATTCTGAATTACCTCCGTGATGGTTGCATTAAAGAAGGCACGATGCCAAATAACGAGGTTTTGTGGGGAGAACTTTTGAACGAGGCTGAATATTTTCAATTGACTGGTCTCGCTGATTATCTTAAGACTCTAACATCGAGAAATAACTCGCGATCTTGTTCAAGATCAAGCAGCACGGTCGAAAACGAGGAAGCATAGACTAGAACTAGATATATCTAAGATTTCAGGTTTTCTGACTTTCAACTAGTGTAACTGGTATGATTACGAAGGTTCAGCTATAGAAAAGTTTAAGATTTTGTTACAAGCAAAAATAAACCATTCACGCATAGCAACTTGATCCCACACTTGTACGCACTGAAGAAAATAGATCCGAAAAAATATTGTGGGAAAAGAAGAAATTGCATGTCTCCTTTTCTTATAATGTTTATCCACAGTGACACTATTAATTCAATATGCATATTTTGAGTTCTCGTCTGCCACCTCTTTCAATTTGGACCAGCTTGATATTTAATAAACTGGTAATTGGTAAATGTTCGGTTACTTGGGGTTATTAAATAAGAGCAATCTATAGTGTTAGATTTTGCTTGAGTCACATCCTCTGCCATGCGACCATCTTTTAACCCATTCCCACACAGTGAAATTTTAGACTGGCCCAAATTAAAAGGAGTTGCAGACGACAATTTAAAGTTTATCAAATTTTGGATTTTATCAATTTTCTGTGAAGAAAACATTGTGGTAAATGAAGAAATTGCTTGTGACAAGCAATTTCTTCATTTTCAGCAATGTTTTCCAAAGCTACTTTTCTTGGGGGCGTCTAAAAGCGTCACTGAGTGGGAATGGGTTAAACTAATTCCTACACAATTCCTCCTTTTTAAGTCGCTGGTGAAAAAAGCTCTGGAAAGCATCGTGAAAATAAACAAATATCTTGTAACAAGCAATGTCTTCATTTTCCACAATGTTTCCTTCCGTGATAGTAAAAAAAATCTAATAAACTTTGAAATTGTCGTCAGCAACTTCTTTGAATTTCGACCAGTCCACATGTTGTCATTTGGTAATGGGCTAAAAGACCATAATGCTGACAGACGGACGGATGCCAGACGATGACTGATGACAATAGCTCACCCAGAGCTCTTCGTGCTCAGTTGAGCTAAAAAGATAATGAGAACCTTAACTAAAATTTGATAAGCGAATCTCTCCTTGTTACTGACTCGCTCTGTTAACTTCAATAAAATGCTGATGAGGAAATTTAATCAAAAGTTCATAAAGATGTGAAAAATCAGTAGATTATCATTTAACCTTTTCCTGTTTTATCCCTTTTTACACCCCTGTGATTTTATAAAAAAGAAAGCATTGTAAAACAAGGTGCCAAATTGTCACAAGATACGCCCGTCACACTGCTTAATATTAACTGGGGGTTTGAATAGAACTGAGGTTATTTTGAATGATTTTTTTTTTGTCAAACAAAGTATGAAAAACAACAAAGGGCAATAACTCAAAATATACGCTAGGTAGAGTTATGATTCTTGAACACTGCACTCCAAGTTGGTGTGCACTATCCATCCATGAAGTTTCATGATTCTAGCTATAATACTTTTAGAGATATACTCCTGACAAGTTTCAAGTATGAAAAACAACAAAGGGCAATAACTCAAAAAATAGGCTAGGTAGAGTTATGGTTCTTGTACAATGCACTCCAACTTGGTGAGCTCTATCCATCCATTAAAATTCATGATTCTATCTATTATACTTTTAGAGATATACTCTGGACAAGATTCAAGTATGAAAAACAACAAAGGGCAATAACTCAAAAAATAGGCCAGGTAGAGTTATGGTTCTTGTGCACTGCACTCCCCCTTGGTGAGATCTATACACCCATGAAGTTTCATGATCCTAGCTAAAATACTTTTAGAGATACTCTCCAGACAAGATTCAAGTATGAAAAACAACAAAGGGAAATAACTCAAAAAATAGGCTAGGTAGAGTTATGGTTCTTGTACACTGCACTCCAACTTGGTAAGCTCTATCCATCCATGAAATTTAATGGTTCTAGCTATCATAATTTAAGAGATATACTCCGGATAAGATTCATGTATGAAAACGAACAAAGGGCAATAACTCAAAAAATAGGCTAGGTAGAGTTATGATTCTTGTACACTGCACTCCCACTTGGTGAGCTCTATCCATCCAAGAAATTTCATGGTTCTAGCTATTATACTTTTAGAGATATACTCCGGACAAGATTCAAGTATGAAAAACAACAAAGGGAAATAATTCAAAAAATAGGCTAGGTAGAGTTATGGTTCTTGTACAATGCACTCCAACTTGGTGAGCTCTATCCATCCAAGAAATTTCATGGTTCTAGCTATTATACTTTTAGAGATATACTCCGGGCAATATTCAAGTATGAAAAACAACAAAGGGTAATAACTCAAAAAATAGGCCAGGTAGAGTTATGGTTCTTGTGCACTGCACTCCCCCTTGGTGAGATCTATACACCCATGAAGTTTCATGATCCTAGCTATAATACTTTTAGAGATATACTCCGGGCAATATTCAAGTATGAAAAACAACAAAGGGCAATAACTCAAAAAATAGGCCAGGTAGAGTTATGGTTCTTGTGCACTGCACTCCCCCTTGGTGAGATCTATACACCCATGAAGTTTCATGATCCTAGCTATAATACTTTTAGAGATATACTCCGGGCAATATTCAAGTATGAAAAACAACAAAGGGAAATAACTCAAAAAATAGGCCAGGTAGAGTTATGGTTATTGCGCACTGCACTCCGTATTGATGAGAAGAATATAACTGCCAAGTTTAAAGTCAATTGGACTTACGGTGACAGAGTTATGCTCCGGACAAAGAAGTGGACACCGCCCAGACACCACGGACACCACGGGTGATCCCATAATACGTCCCGTCTTCGACAGGCGTATAAAAAGATGAAGTTGCTTGTACAAGTCATTTGTTCTTTTTCAACAATATTTTCTACTCTACTGAATGGTTATTTTCAGTAACCCACTTTACATTTTCGTCTGCAAAACCTTTGATTTTGAAGAGATTTAAAATTTTGCTACATAGTAAAAGGGTTAAATAAGACACGAGTTCAAAGTTTTTTAAAAAAAACCTAGTTAAGTTCACAAGGTCATTGAGACATGGGTGTTGGTCTAAACTAGAAGCCTATCCCTCGGTGAATGTTACCGTACAATATAAACCATCTAGAGTAAGTATTGATAGAAATAAAACTTTGACCAAATGCAGCCACCAACACAGAGGCTGAGGCCAACACTGACATCCGACGATATGATTATAGCTCTTACGTCACTTTCGTCCGGGCGAGCCAAAAAAGTGAAAATTTCTTTAAACCCTTATCCTTGTTTTGATAATGAGCCTATCAATGAAGTTTAAATCAAATACATCTAGTAGTTGAGAAAGTGTATAGAAAAAAAATTCACCAAAGGGTCATAACTCTTTGAGAGGTCAGTAAACTCGATAAGGTATGCACATCACGTTATTCTAAATCTATCTTTGGAGTTTAAATCAAACCCATCTTGTAGTCGTAGACCTGAATTTGGTAAGGAAGTGTAATGCCTCTAGCTGCTGCAACATACTAAGTTTAAAGTTTCTGTGATACAAAGTTGTTGAGAATAATATGATGAAACATTGGCACTAGTTGTAATAAGAATAAATGGCAGTATTATGTACAATTACTAGATGGTTGTCCCAGAACACATGCTGTCGAGCGGCAAAGGTTTGACCATCAACTTGACCTTGACCATCAATTTTAGATTTTGACCTTGAGCTTTGACCTTGAACTTGAGGCTGTCCAAAATATTGTTTCAAATGGCACATCTACTCATGATGGAGAATATTTGTGCCAATTCATTTTGAAATCCATCCATAATTGTAAGAGAAATGCTCTTGAGTGTTTGACCTTGAGCTGTGACCTTGACATAAGAACTATCCCAAAAATTCTTTCAAATGGCAAATCTAATCATGATGGAGAATAATTGTACCAAGTTATTTTGAAATCCATCCACAAATGTAGGAGTCATTGTCTGGACAAACAAAATTTTAGTGTTTGACCTTGAGCTGTGACCTTGGCATTAGAACTATTCCAAAAATTCTTTCAAATGGCAAATCTACTCATGATGGAGAATAATTGTGCCAAGTTATTTTGAAATCCATCCTTAAATGTAGGAGTAATTGTCCAGACAAATTTGGACGGGCGGATGGACTAACGCACTAATTCACATACACCAAATTTTCATAGTGACAACTATGTCTTGCTCACCGAAAGCAGGCTCGACAATTAACCAACCTGTAAAACATGAAGTAGATACTAGGTCGGATTAGATTCAGTATGAGTTTGGGACCTCTAGCTGACATACCATATCAATTTACAAGCCTCTGTGATTCATAGTGACTAACGCAGTTTAACATATCTTAATAAACATAAATACAAATATATATAAAATATAGAACAAGTTTGTAGATCCTGCGGAAATGTTACAAGGCTTGTGTCAACAAGTGTAATTCAGAGTCAAATGACTCCTTAACCAAAAAAATTTAAGGGCCAAAATGGCAAAGGAGAAAATAATTTGTATAAATTTGAAATTTTAAGTATAGGCATACCTTTTCTTTTTCATGTTGTTTCACTTATTATAAACCTTGTAAATTGTATATAGTTTTCACTAGTGCATTAGATGCACCACTGAAAAATTTGAGATATATAATATCCTGTTTCGACCATTAAAAATTTAATCAGGGGATCATCGGGGTCATGATCCCTTGAATGAAATTTCAAGGGCCAAAACAGGACTTTTTCAGATTTTTAGAGTTAAAACCCTTGTTTACTAGTCAAACACGAGCCCTGTGTTAAGAATAAATAACAATAGGTCTCTTTCAACATTAGTATTTATTCAAATAATCCATTTTTCTCATGTCTATCCAATGTTTACACCAAAATAGCCTTAAGACAAGTATCTCCAATATTATAAACATATTTCACCATCTTTGTTTTTATAAAAAAAACAACAGAACACATGTCTAAAAATGTTTACATTTTACCAAGATCATAATAAAAATCTTGATTCTGTCCCCATTGCCAACGATTTACAAAATCTTTTTCTAACCTCTATTACTACTACTTAATCCATTCCCTCACAATTCCGCTTTTTAAAGCATCTCAAGAAAAAAAATAACGAAAAAAAAATTGCGGATAATTAAGAAATCGCTTGTTTGGGGCAATTTCTGTATTATCCACCATGTTTTCTACCCAAAACAAAATTTAAACAAATAAAAAATTGCCTACAACTTCTTTGAATCTCGACTAGTCTAAAACTTTGTTATTTGGTAACAATATCCAAAAATCCAATAATATAGGTAAACATTGGAATTGACTTGTCCAGACCATTCAAATGAGTTTCCCAAACGGTGTTTTGATGAGAAATAATAATTTTAGACATGAATTACACTCGTCTTAGCCAGACTTCTGTATACAGTTTAACTTAACTACTGTATGCCTGTTTTTCTTCAAATTGGTAAATGAAAAGTTTACTATATTCTTTCATCAAGGTCTGTTGCCAGTAATGCACTTGAAATCATAACTAAAACGACAGCTTAACATCACTTTTTATCCGAGTCCTTCTTTTCGTCCTTTTTAGCTGAATCTTTTAATGAAGACATGGCATTTTGTATAGCTTCACTATTTGGGTCCACACCAGGTAGGTTTTCTAACACTTGTTGAAGGAATTCTGGATCATTCATCACTTCAGAATAATCTTCATCAGCCTGAAAGAACATCAATAACTTAAATCATGTGATGGTCAGACCTCTTACGAGAATTGATTGATTGAATGGGGTTTAACGCCGCTTTTAACAGTATTTCAGTCATATCGCGGCGGCTGGAGCACCTAACAATGGATTCCTGGTATTTCTCACACCAGTACTACCACTACATCCTTTCCTAGCCTCCAGCTGCTATCCCACTTAGGTTTACGATTATCAACCCATTGGTGAGAGACAATTGTCGGAAAGAATATTTGCCGCCGCCGGGGATCGAACCCATGACAACCCATGATTGAAGATTAGGAGTCTGGCGCGCTACCGACTGCGCTATGACGGCGGCCACCTCTTACGAGAAAAGGGATCTTCCAGAAGCTGGGTGAAATATATATTTAAAAAAAAAAACAAAAAAAAAACAGATCAAGCGGAGATCAATAAGAAATTTAGGTACAATGACCGCTCTGGATAAAAACAAGAGCATGGCATGCAGATACCAATGCTTGGCTGTTCAAGTGTTTGATATTTGGTAAAATGTCTGAGTAAAAAAACAAGGGTCATAATTCATTCTGAGATGCATTTAGAGTTATCTCCCATTCTGAGTTTCAAGGGAATGTGTCCAGTAATACAAAATGTCTAAATTTTTGGAAGACAACAACGCTGAAACAGACAAATGTGAAACTGCAATTTGGTTGAAATGCATGTTTTTTATGAGAAGATTTTCAAAGTTTTCACCATGAATTTATTGAAAGGAGTCCAAGCCCTAAAAGCCATACATTTTATTTCTAATCTGATCAAAATTCTTTGAAGAAATCTAATAAAGGGTCACCAAAGGATTATTCTTGTGAAATTTTGTTTAACCCTTTCCTGTACAAGCACGGGATTTTACGTTGATGCAATTTTACTATTGAGAAAATATTGTGGAAAAAGAAGAAATTGCTTGTAACAAGCAATTTCTCCCTTTTCCACAATATTTTCTACCACATTGGATGATATCATTTCAAAAATACATCCAACCTTTATTATCGTCTACAATATCTTAAATTTGGACCAGTCTAATATTTCAAAAAATGGGAAAGGGTTAAGTTTATGAGATTTCTAAAGTAACCATTTTTAGACAGACGGAAAGACATGGGATGACACTTAATAATAATAGCTTGCTATTTCCGCTAGAGAAGCATAAAAAGAGAACCAGCAATTATGAATCATTGCTTAAAGAGTCAAATTATTGCCCCAAAGAAATGAGTTTAATCATAACCCTGTAGACAGTTGGATAATTGTAAACCTGAATGAGATGAGCAGCTGGTAGTCCTGGAGAAAGAAATTCCAGGAATCTATAATTGGGTGCTCCAGCCACCGCGATATGACAGAAATACTGTTAAAAGTAGCAGTAAACCCCATTCAATCAATAAAAGCAAAAGCTTGAACAGTTACAAATACAACATCGTGCAAAGACTTCCATGTAAATCTTTAACCAAAAATTTTTGTTTTGAAAAGGGGATAAATTTTACTATAATTAAAGTCAGCATAATGATTCATAAGTGGGTGGAATGATAACCTTAAAGATCTGTGCCAAGTTTCATAGCAAAAGCCAGATAACTTAAAAAGATGCAACATTATGCAGACATACACATAAGACTTTACCAAATCTGAAAGTTGAAAAAAATCTAATTCAACTTAATTGAAGGTCAGAATCTTTGCCATGGATTTTGGTAGTATTTAATCTCAAATCAAGGACTTCTGCAAATTTTCATTGTTACTGCATCTGTAGAAGCAGTGGTATCATACTTCCTTGTAAAACTTTATCCAAATCATTGCAGATGTTCAGTGTGGGAGTGTGTTCATTAGTATAGAATGAACTTTAGATATTAAACATATATATGTAGAGTCTCAAGAGAATGTGTTAATACTAGAGTTACTAGATCTCAAACTTTTAGGACAAGGATGACGCTCATGCAGATGCGGACTACCTTGCCATAGCAATACGTGAGGTTTTTTCAGAAAACAGCAGAGCTAAAAATGTAACCAGTATCAAGAATCATTTGATCCCAATATAAATCAGTTATGGAACTGAGAAAAGAGTGCTTTGCAGAGTGGCGTATACATGCCATAAGGGGTATGTCTGTAATTTTTATCTATTTTGCAAAGTCAAGGGCAGGTAATTCCGAAACTACTTCAAGCATCAAAATAATTTTTGTCTCACGCACAACCGGGCGCCATAGCAATTCCTTGTGGCAAATTTTAGCTTGTTCCAACTGAAATATTAGGAGATGCACATACACAAAAATGCTAATAGACAGATTAAGGGAGCCATAACATAATATGAACTTTCTGGTGTATAAAAAGCTAACTTAAGGAATTTGCTTGTTCAAAGCAATCTATTCATTTCAAAAGAAAGAAACAAAAGAAGATATTTAAATTCTTTAACTCTAAATTGTCCACTGCAACTTCATTGAATTTGGAGCAGTATAAAATTTTCTCCTTTGGTCATGGGTTAATCATTTACCTTATCTTTCTCTGGTTTATCTACAGAAGTTCCTTCGTCTGTCTCCATAGGGGCTGGAGTGTTGGCACTGGAATTGTCAGCTGTAATAGTAAATGCAATTTATTTCCTGTTTTGTGCAAACATTGGCTCAGAATAACTCTAATTATCAAAAACATTGGCTAAGAATAACTTTAATTATCAACCCTAATCTAAACCTTTTTTCTCAAGCAGTGTCAAAAAGTTGGAATGTGTTGGAATGGATTAAAGCCATTTTATACAATTTTTCAATATCACAGGGAAGTTCATTTATTCATGTGCTTCCAGGTAATAAAGAGTACTAGGCTGAGGTTTTGAATGACTTTCCCAAGGACATACCCATGTGGTAGGCAGGGCTCTCCTCTTAAGCAACGCAGGAACTCCTTATCTGTCAGGGTCAAAAAAAATTTGATGCAGGCAGATTTTCTGTATGTTAAAAGGGCATTTCATCTTTAGTAAACATTCATTTTTACTTATAAAACGTTTATTAATTTCAACAAGTTCATACAAAAAAAAAAGGAATTTGCAAGTTTTTAAGTGTTTTTCAGGCCCTCAAACCATAAATTTGAGTGCTATTAAGCTTTAATTCGAAGCCCAAATAGTGGGTTTCTAACACTCAACGATGAAGTTGTTATGCTTAAGTACCCTATATACTCTCCCCTACTTCATAGAAGGGGTGAAGGGGGGAATAATAACTTCTTTCAGGGAACATTATTACCTGAATTCACCATTGACATTTGTACAGCGTAAGCAATCTGGTCCTCCTCTGACATACTAGCAAAATCTGGAACACTTGGTGTTTGTTCAGTTGATGGTTGACCCATTGACATAGAGATTGCCTGTTCAAGCATAGCTTCATCTGTTGTAGTGTCAGTGCCCGCTGTACCACCAGCTTCATCAGCTGACTCTGTCTTCACTTTACGAGCTTCCTCTTCCTGTCTTGCTCTTTGTTCTTCCATTGATACTCGGAGAGCTAAAGCCAGTTCAGGATCTTCGTTTGGATCAACTCCGAACTCAAATCCAGTGGTCTGCATAGCCACTCCAGCTCCATCCTCCCCAACAATAACCGGAGAGTTGACTAGAGCTTCAGAAAGGAGAGGTCCAGGGGGAACTGTGACAAGGTGAGAACTGAAAATACATTAGATACTGACCCCTTCAAACATTTCCCTCTTTTTAATGTCCCTCAAAAAGTTTTATAAAACTTTGTCAAGAGAGATAATTAAAGGGCAATTTTCGGGACAACTCCGTATATCGCTAGGGGCACATTGGTTGTTCTTTAACCCATTAGCAAAAGAGCCGTCAGAGACTGATAATGCTCCCCAAATAAAGCCCCATCACAAAAGTATGAAATAAACGGGGAAAGGGGAACGACAAACATTCCTCAATTGTGTAGATTTAGCACTGAAATCCCCTATTTTTTTTAAAAACCCATTCCCACACAATGACACTTGGATGCCCCCCTCTAACCCCAGACAAAAAGCTTTGAAAATTATTGTGAACTAGAGGAGCTTGAGCACATGTATTGCTCCACAGGCCTGATTGTAGTAATTAAGCAAATGATGTTTTCAGGAATCCTATTCACCATGTGTGGCAAATAAATCTTGTCAATGAATGCTTTTAATATTTCACCCTTGTCATTATTTCACAAAAGTCAATTCATTTACCAAGTCAGATAAAAAAGGTTCACATTTTTTTTTTTTTAAAATCACAATATCATATATGGACCTAGGCCACAACCATAAAAGCCATATTTTCAATGAATCAAAATTAGTTGATGGGATCTGACAAAGAGTCACTAGAGCATCATTCCAGGGAAATTTGGTTGAAATCCATCCACTAGTTTCTAAGAAAAAAAATTTCAAAGCCTTCACCATATGTGGTATTTAGTCCCACTCATTAAAGCCATGTTTATCATCTGATTAAAATTCTTTGAAGGGATCTGGTAAAGGGTCACAAAATGATCACTAAGTTAAAATCAAGGCACTGGTTTCTGAGAAGATTTTTAAAAGTTTCACCATATATGGAAATAAGCCCAGCTCATTAAAGCCATGTTTTTCATCTGATCAAAATTCTTTGAAGAATCTGATAAAGCGCCAAAAAATGATCATTCCTGTAAAATAAGGTTTTAATCCATGCACTTGTTTCTGAAGAGAAGATTTTTAAAGGTTTCATTATGATTTGAAATTAGCCCTGCCCATTTAAGACATTTCTTTTATTAAATCAAAAATCTTTGAAGGAATCTGATAAAGGGTCATCCAAGGATCATTCCTGTAAAATTTGGTTGAAATCCATCAATTGGTTTCTGAGAAGAAGAATTTTAAAGATATTACCATATATGGAAATTAGCACACCCATTAAAGCCATGTTTTTCATTGAGTCAAATCTTTGAAGGAATCTGATAAAGGGTCAACCAATGATCATTCCTGTAAAACTTGGTTGAAATCCATCCACTGGTTTCTGATTTTCAAAGGTTTCACCATCTATGGAAATAAGCCCCACCCATTTAACCCATTCCAACTCAATCCCTCCTTTTCACGCCCTTCAAGAAAAAAGCTTTGGAAAGCATTGTGGATAATGAAGAAATTGCTTGTATCAAGCAATTTCTTCATTATCCACAATGTTTTCTATCCAAAAAGGTGAAAAAATTTAAAATTCATTCAACTTGAAATTGTCGTCTGCATCTTCTTTCAATTTGGACCAGTCTAAAATTTTGCCAAGTGGGAATGGGTTAAGCCATGTTTTAATTCTGATCAAAATTTTTTGAAGGAATCTGATAAAAGGCCATCCAAGGATCACAGTTGAATTCTGTTCAGTACTTTCTAAGGAGAAGATTTTCAAAGTAAAAGTTTACAGACTGACAGATGGATGGACAGGCTGCAGGAATTACCGACACAACGCCAAAACTATATTAAGCGGGCTTTCAGCTAGTGGAGCTAAAAATGAAGAAATTGCTTGTTACATTCATGAACTTAAAATTGTTGTCCGCAACTTCTCTCAAATTGGACAAGTCTAAAAATTGTTGTGTGGTAATGAGTTAAATTGTTGAATAAATACTGAACAAATCATGCTTTGTGATGACTCTCCACAGATAAAACATGTAACAAGCAATTACTTCTTTTCCCGAAATTTGCTACCCTTACAAATATTGATAGTTAAACTTTAAACAGCTCTTATTTGACAAATCCAGTTTCTTTCAATTTCGAAGAAAATTGACATTTTGTATATGGTTAATAAATACAAAGACAGCCAAAAGGTTTTCATAAAAAACAAGGGGAGACTAAAAACTCTGTGGCCTAGGGCAGAAACAAACCTCTTATAAACATATCAATTGAGGTCTATATAGATCAAGAACTATAATCACTTTGCAATGACAATACAATTTTTTTCTGTCGTTCAACAGAAGTGATTGTCAACCCTTCCCACTTTGTAATTCTAAACAAATGCATGATGTTAGTCATTGTGTTATTATTCAATACCATGGCGTCAAAATCTTAATGTGTAAAAAAAAATTCACATGGACAAGGTAACAACACCTTTGCACCTGAATGGCTCCACTGGCCTGAAGTAAAAGTGAATTAGTTTCCATAAACAATGGAAGCAACTCATTTTAGAAAGAATTACTATCTTGCAAATTACTTTAAGGGTGGCAACTTTCTTCTGCGTAACAAATATTCTCAGTAAAATAGATCAATTATTTTCCTTTATTCACTATTTGATCTCTTCCAAAAAAGAGCCCAATCCTCCAAATCATTACTATCAAAACTTTCAACAATACTTCATGTATTTTGGTAAAGAGTTTTAATTATATACCTTATGTGGAAATAAGCTCAACCCAGAAAGCAATGGTTTTTAACCAATTTTAATTCATCAAAGGATTATTCCTTTAAAATCCGGTTGAAATCAATAAACTAATCTCTGAGAAGATCTTCAGATTTACACCATATACGGAAATTAGCCCTGCCTATCAAACATCCAATCCAACACAATGACGCTTTCTAATGCCCCCTTGTTACAAGCAACTTCTTCATTTTTCACAATATTTCTAGCGAAAATGAAACCCTCGCCAATAAAACCCGATTTACAGTAAATGAATAGATTTTTCAAAGGGCACATCTACTTATGACACACAATTGGTTGATTCATTGAATGGGGCTTAACGCGGCTTTTAACAGTTTTTCAGTCATATCGCGGCGGCAGGAGCACCTAACAATGGATTGATGGTATTTCTCACACCAGTACTACAACTACACCTCTTCCAAACCTCTGGCTGCTATCCCACTTAGGTTCACGATTATCCACCCATTGGTGAGAGACAAATGTCGGAAAGAATATGTGCCACCGCCGGGGATCAAACCCATGACACCTTAGTTATTTTGAATTCAATCAACAATTCATGAAGCTATGCTCTAGATATGACTTTTTTTAATGTTGACCTTAACATGTGACCATGACCTTATCCAAATGGCACATCTTCAAACGACTCAGAACAAATGTACCAAGTTATATTGAAACCCTTTCATAATTGAAGGAGCTATACTCTGGACATTCTAAAATTTAACTTTCAACCTTGGGATGTGACCTTGGAGCTATCTGAAAATTTGTTTCAAACAGCGCATATATTCATGCTAGAGAATAATTGACTAAAATTATTTTTAAATGCACCCATAATTGAAGGAGCTATACTCTAGAAATGCTTAATTTCAACGTTTGGCCTTGAGCTGTGACCTTGACCTTGGAGCTACTTTATTTTCAAATGGTTGATTGATAGAATGGGGTTTAACTCCGCTTTAAACAGTATTTCAGTCATGAAGCGGGAGCTCCAAACAATGGATTCCTAGTATTTCTTAAACTAGTACTACCAATACATCCTTTCCTAGCCTCCAGCTGCTATCCCACTTAGGTATACGATTATCAACCCATAAGTGAGAGACAAATGTCGGAAAAAAATTGTGCCACCGTATTTTCTAATGGTACATCTATTCATGATAGAGAACAAATGTGCCCAATTGTTATAAATCCATCCATAGTTGAAGAAGCTATGCTGTGAACAAGGTCAATTTTGACCTTTGACCTTGAACTGTGACCTTGATCTTGGAGCCATTTGATTTTTTTTCCCCAAAAGGTACATCTATTCCTGATAGAGAACAATTGTTATTTTGAAATCCATCTATATTTAAAGGATCTATGCTGTGAACAAGGCCAATTTTGACCTTTGACCTTAAACTGTAACCTTGATCTTGGAGCTATCAGGTTTATTTGTCTTTTTTCTCCAAAAGGTACATCTATTCATGATAAAGACCAATTGATTTATTTGAAATCCACCTGTAATTTATTAGAGCTATGCAGTGAACAAGGTAAATTTTAACATTTGACCTAGAACTGTGACATTATCCTTAGATCTATAAAAAAAACGGGAACAGGATCTCTGCACAATATCATAAGGAATTCACATGTGACGTTTCATCCAATTCAGCCCAAGGGTAGTGGAGATATTTGAGCGGACAGACAGATGGATGAACAGACAAAGCGACTTCCATATGCTCACCCTTTGGGAAGCTTTAAAAAATCCACAGTTTCATTCAATTTAATCCAATAATCTGATTAAGACCTACAAAAGGATCATTCCTGTTTAATTTTATCAAAAATTCATGAAACGGTTTAACTGTACACCATATATGGGATTGACCCCCCCCAACAGCCATGATTTCCATCCCATCAATTTCTGTGAAGGAATCTGATAAAGGGTCACCAAGGATTATTATTGAAATTTTTTGTTGAAACCTGTGCAGTACTTTCTGAGGAGTATAATTTAAAGTAAATGTAAACGCATTCATGGATGCATACAAACATGATGGGCACAATGTCATGACAATAGCCTACTGGCTTTCAGCAAGAAAACCTAAAAGTGGGCCCAAGAAATTTTCTTCAAGATTCTTTTGGGTTTTAATTCAAGTTATTAAAGTTATTATTAAACCTTTCATATCTTACCTTGTGCCATCTTTACCATTGATAGTATTTACAAACTCTGTCAGTTTTTCTGTATTTATACTCTGAAAAGAAACAAAACATTTAAATTCAACGCAAACAAAGGTTACTTTTTAAATTGAAAGAGTAGGAAGATCTTTTTGAAGCCTCTTGAATATCAAAATTTGATTCATCTCAGACATTCACACATGTTCAATCTGCCTCCACATACATTTTACACCAATCTACCCATTGCCAGAATATGACCCGGTACTCTTCTTTTGGCATATTTTGCAGACACTGTCAGACCGCACTGCCTATACCATAACATGACACAAAATGGTGTCAAGCCAACATTTCCTTTAGTCTTAGGAACAAGCAAAACTTACAGAGGGACCGGTCGGGGCTATTTATACTTTCACCTGCTATAGATGCTGCCTTATAAAGGGGGTATGATAAACTTGTTGATATAAGGTCACATGATCATGTAACTAACTTTATAATGTCACTTGTTCCAATCAGACCCACTTTACACCAGCAGGTACTTTTATAAATCTTGCTTTTAAACATCTCCAGCTATAATTTCGATCCAAATGAATACATACTCTACTCTCAACTTTCATCCGTCAAATTATAAATTGGTGATGGAGGGATGATATAATGCAGGACACAGTTAGTGTTAATTACATGAAAGTGTACACACATTTTCAGAATGGCAGATCTGATAAATTTTCTTATTGTAGTTAGCATGAATATTATTATAATGAGGAGACTTTAAGAGTACCACAACATTGTAGGAGAAAAGCTATGAACAAAATTGTGTCTAATTGAAAGGCAGACAGATAGCCATGATATTTTCAGCTCATTGTGAAGGGTATAAAAATCCTGTTCATTAACTTTTTTTTGTATCACTACCACAATCATATTGTGCCATTTAAAACTCATTTAAATGAGATACAAAGTGTATGAATGATACCAGGCTTTAAAATTCCATCTCTAAGCTGTTGCATATCATATTTTATTTACATTGCTACATTCCATTTTGGCAATGAAAATAAAACTGGATATATCATGGATCAATTAACCCATTCCAACACAATGACGCTTTTTGACACCAATCAAAAAAACAATTGGGAAAAGATTGTGTAAAATGAAGAAATTGCTTGCAACAAGCAATTCCTTCATTTTCCACAATTTAATCTACTCAGAAAGTTGAAAACATATAAAATTTCATAAACTCGAAATCGTCGTCTACAACTCCTTTCAATTTGGACCAGTCTAAAATTTTGTCATCTGGTAATAGGTTAAGAGACAGAAATAAAATATTACATATTGGGTTGTACACCATGATATAAATGATGTACGCACAGCCAACATGATCTGTCTGGTACACAGACAGGGACAAAACAGCCTTTTGGTCAGTCCATGAGGTTGCTGTCTTATAAAGGTTTTACAATATCAAACTCCACAAGAAATCTTACCTCTTCACCAAAGTTTATGACATCCACATTCACTTTCTCTTTTTTCAACTTCTTTGCTAATTTCACAATCTAGAAATCAGAGAAATATTAAGATGAATTCATAGTCTATTTTCAAACTAATCTATTTAAGAGATGAAGAGAATATTTTTTGTTTTCATGGAGGTATGAACCGAAAAACCTGATCACACTGTATGAATACGCGAATACATTGTGTGATTAGGGTTTTCGGTTCATTCCTCCACGAAAACAAAAAATATTCTCTTCATTTCTTATAATTTAATAGCATCAAGCGAAAAAAGCAAAAACTTTACCCATTATGATACCTTTTTGTATGGGACTATTTGTGCGGAAGCATACATAATCACTGCGTGCTCAAAATTTTGTTCATCGGGTTATGAATAATTTTTTTCGACCAATCAGAACGCTCGTTTTTGATAGACGAAACTAAAGATTAAATCATAATCAAACCACAACACAAATAATGGCTCCATGGCCATGCCCACTGACTACTGATACGGCAGTTTACATAATTTATGGACCTTAGGATGAAACAAAGAGACCTAACCATCAATTCTACAGCTTAATTTGGACCAGTCTATATTTTGTCAAATTGGAATGGGTTAATCAGATAGCCAAGAGCCAACCTGGTACAATTGCATGTACCCATTTTCATTTAAAAAACCTATATGGTATAGGAGTGAAATTAAGCCATGTGATAAAATTTAATATTACACAGGGGATATACCATTTGTGTAATAAAGATGCGAAAGACCAAAGCATATGGTTACATCAATAAATTCCAATAGGTTATATTATGAATAGAATCTCAAACCTGTGTTAATAACAAGATGTGTTTGTAAAACACAATGCCCCATGCAACAGGACTAAACCATTGACCTTGGTTTGTGACCTTGACCTTATCACATGACCTTGATCTTGACATGAGGAGATCGGTATTATGAAGATGTATCAACATGCCAAATATGAGCATTGTATCTTGAATAGGCTGGTAGTAATTGGCAATGTTACAGGGCTCTGCAGAGTGGGCGACTCAGGCGAAAAAGTCGCCTGGTTTCATAAAACTTCGCCTGAAAATTTTGGCAAACAGATTTAAAGGCTGCTACGATCTTTTCCTGGGATTCTTGTTATGATACATTCTATCCAAAAACTAAATTTCACTTACTTGTGTTGGTAATAATTCTTTTAAATAACAAGTAATCCTATAAAATGGAGCAAATTATCCTGTGTTAACTTTAAACATCTGCATGTACAGAGTCTGTTTTTTTTGTACTGAGCAGTAACCCATACCCTTTACACACTATTACTGACTTAAACACAGAGGACCTTTTTTACCAGTTAATGACAATTTTTATCCATTTATATGTTATCAGGTAAAGTGGACAGACTTTAACTCATTACCACACAATCCCCCATTTTGACATCTTGAAATGTTTTTATGGGAAACTGTGGAAAAAGGAGGAAATGATTGCAGCAAGCAATTTATCCTTTCCCCACAAGTTTCTACCATCTTTGGCACCTTCTTTCTTATTCAAGCTCACTTTGAAATGTCTTATTTAGCTTCTTTCAATTTATACTAGTCTTAATCTTTTTTTCTGGTAATGGTTTGATTAAATACATGTTGTTACAATAAAATCTTTTCTCATTTTCTGCTTCAAATACCAAACACTACTCATTTCATTCAGATGGCCTATCAGAACGCTCGTTTTTGATAGACGAAACTAAAGATTAAATCATAATCAAACCACAACACAAATAATGGCTCCATGGCCATGCCCACTGACTACTGATACGGCAGTTTACATAATTTATGGACCTTAGGATGAAACAAAGAGACCTAACCATCAATTCTACAGCTTAATTTGGACCAGTCTATATTTTGTCAAATTGGAATGGGTTAATCAGATAGCCAAGAGCCAACCTGGTACAATTGCATGTACCCATTTTCATTTAAAAAACCTATATGGTATAGGAGTGAAATTAAGCCATGTGATAAAATTTAATATTACACAGGGGATATACCATTTGTGTAATAAAGATGCGAAAGACCAAAGCATATGGTTACATCAATAAATTCCAATAGGTTATATTATGAATAGAATCTCAAACCTGTGTTAATAACAAGATGTGTTTGTAAAACACAATGCCCCATGCAACAGGACTAAACCATTGACCTTGGTTTGTGACCTTGACCTTATCACATGACCTTGATCTTGACATGAGGAGATCGGTATTATGAAGATGTATCAACATGCCAAATATGAGCATTGTATCTTGAATAGGCTGGTAGTAATTGGCAATGTTACAGGGCTCTGCAGAGTGGGCGACTCAGGCGAAAAAGTCGCCTGGTTTCATAAAACTTCGCCTGATCTGCTGATCAAAGCGAAGTCGAAGTCGCCTGGAATTTTCGGGAAGTTGCCTGGATACGATAGGTGATAACCAAAGCCAGCCCAGTGGCTATAAAAGTAGGGGACAGTGTGCAATTATACAACTATCGGTCGGAAGCCCTTTGATCGTAATTCAAGCGTGTATCAATAGTCGCGAAGCCAGCAGATTATCAGAAAGAGGGGTATGTTCTGGCAGCTAATAGTCAACATGCTTGCTTCATTCACACCTACGCTGATTTGTTTCGGCAATGCTTTGTATACTATCGGCACCAGAAATTTTTATTTAAAATCCTTTCCCTTCTTAAGTTTTAATTATTTCTGTAAATTAAGTTATCATCAGTCTACAAGATTTGTTGTTTACTTTCACATAATGAGAATAGTGGCCGACATTTACGGACGCCGTGTCATTTACCAGAAGTCAAAATTTTGTTAAAAAATTGAAATCTTGTTGAAAAATTATTCTGCAGAAAATCTACGAAGAGTAGATTCATTTTTCATTAGAATCCTTCAATTTGAATTATCTGCTTTAATTGTAACAAGCGAAGAAAATTTTGGCAAACAGATTTAAAGGCTGCTACGATCTTTTCCTGGGATTCTTGTTATGATACATTCTATCCAAAAACTAAATTTCACTTACTTGTGTTGGTAATAATTCTTTTAAATAACAAGTAATCCTATAAAATGGAGCAAATTATCCTGTGTTAACTTTAAACATCTGCATGTACAGAGTCTGTTTTTTTTGTACTGAGCAGTAACCCATACCCTTTACACACTATTACTGACTTAAACACAGAGGACCTTTTTTACCAGTTAATGACAATTTTTATCCATTTATATGTTATCAGGTAAAGTGGACAGACTTTAACTCATTACCACACAATCCCCCATTTTGACATCTTGAAATGTTTTTATGGGAAACTGTGGAAAAAGGAGGAAATGATTGCAGCAAGCAATTTATCCTTTCCCCACAAGTTTCTACCATCTTTGGCACCTTCTTTCTTATTCAAGCTCACTTTGAAATGTCTTATTTAGCTTCTTTCAATTTATACTAGTCTTAATCTTTTTTTCTGGTAATGGTTTGATTAAATACATGTTGTTACAATAAAATCTTTTCTCATTTTCTGCTTCAAATACCAAACACTACTCATTTCATTCAGATGGCCTATACACTATTTGCATCTTTTTTTATTAGTTGACTTTTTTTTATCATATATGAATCTATTATGAAATATTAAAAAAAAAAAAAATAAGAATCAAACTCTTGAATTCTCAAACCTAAAAAAAGAAAAATACAAAAGTATTTGTTCACCGGAATAAGATCTTTATTTAGGACTGAAAGAATAAGCAGTATTTTCTATGTTTATTGCATATGACATAATATAAAATGCTACTTCTTGGTTGTAAAGCTATTTCATTTTCTGATAGAAATGAGGAATACGCACAAAAACTTAATTTTTATCGCGATCCACTTCTCCTGAAAGTCTCACCACTTCTCCCCATTTTGAAAAACTTCTCCAAATTCTCAGACTAGTGAGAAGTGACTTCTCCCTAAATTATGGGAGTCTGCAGAGCCCTGTGTTAAGTTTTTTGGTTAAGTTTTGCAGACAGACAGACCACCAGACGGAAAGACTGAATGACGGACAGACAGACGGTAAAATAATATGCCCTCGATCTTTTGATGCAGGCGCATAAAAAACTTAAATCTCTAACTTGTCATCTAAATTGGATAAAAGAGACTCATGTTCAGACATAATGGGAATAAATACCAATCAATATTTTTCCTCTTTGCCCAAATATACTTACAGGATGGGTGGTCATAAAACAAGTCATATATAAACAGAGGCTTTTTACCATTTCCCACACAATAAAATTTGGGGCTGGTCCAAATTAAAAGAAGTTGCAGATGCCATTTCTCAGTTAATAAAATTTTGGAATTCTTTGCCTTTTGGTTTAGAAAAAAATGTGGATAATGATGAAAATTGCTTGTAACAAGCAATTTCTTCGTTGTCTGCAATGTTTTACCAAGGACTTATTCTCAGGGAGGGGCCGACTAGAATCGTCATTTTTGTGTAGGGTTAAAGTTCCCTCTCATAGTAGTATAGATTGCTATAGTCATAGTCAGCAAATATCTGTAACTTAGAACTTAGATATCACTAATGTTAAAGTTTGTCATGCAAATGCAAAAGATGCCAAGGTGATGACAATAACTCAACTTTTTGCACCAAAACAGAACAGACGGAATAAAAATCAGCATCATATCAAACCTTGTTGTTGTATTTTTCCCCACAGTCATTTCCAAATTTTCATAGACAGAGTGATAACAGATCAATTTTCAAGTAAGTTGGCATTAAACACTCTAGATCCATTCCTTCTCAATCCTGTTTTTTATGACCATCCAGAAGAGAGTTTTTGAAAACAAAGCGGAAAATGAAGAAATTGGAGGCAATGCAAAGAAAAATCACTGAAATGACCAAACTGAAAGATGATGCAGACAACAACTTCAAGTGGATTTTTTTAGGATAGAAAACAGTGTGGAGACTGTAGAAATTGTATGTTACAAGCAATTTCTTCATTGTCAATAATAATTTCCAAAGCTTCTTTCCTAGTGGGCGTAAAAAGGCGGATTATGTGTAAATGCATTCTGTTGTTTACAATCCATAATGTTCAGTTGAAAGATTGATGTTGTGGTCAACAGAAACAGATTACCCTTTGTATTTGGTCAACCTAAATCATTTACTTACTTCTTTTTCTTCATCTTCTATGGGACTTCCAACAAACACAACAATTCTCATTCTATGGTTCTTCCCTTGTCTGTGCTTCAGGGCCAGCTTTGAGAGAAAGAAAATACCATGGAGTCATCCAAAACAAGAAACCTTTGAGTCAAAACTTTCCTAGTATATCCCAGCTTGAACTTTCAAATAAATTTCAAGTAAATTACAATGTAAATGAAATTCTCCCTAACTGATAAATTTTCAGTAAGCCTTACAAATTGATTGATTGGTGTTTTATGGGACATCTAAATAAATTTAAGGATAATTTAACATAAAATTATCCTTAAATGGCTCTAGAGACCTTTAGAATTGAATAGAAAGGTGAGAAGTGACTTCTCTTTAGCCTGAGAATGGGGAGAAGTTTTTACTAGAATTGGGAGAAGTGGAGAGACTTTCAAGAGAAGTTGAATTGACTTGAAAAGCAAGATTTTTGGCCATTTTCTTTATTTCTACAGGAAAATCATTTATTTACAAGCAGTTGCATATTATTCTTATATATCTTATATAACATAATAAGCATAAAAACTACTGATCATCCTTTTAGTTTCTATTGCAGAGATCTTTTCCATGTAATAAATATCTAAAGTTTTTTCAATCTTCTTTCATCAGACTTGAGAATTAACGTATTGTCTGGTTGTTGTTTTTTAGATTGATATATATCCTCAAAGATCAGAAATGATTATATGTGGTCACAATAACTAAAAGCACCAGTGCCCCAATTTAAAGCAAAAAGTAAGATAATTGTTTCTTTCTTATTTAAAGTCTTCAGCAGCTTGTTCTGAATTGATCATAAAAAGGTTTATTCAGAATGAGTTACAGTTGTATTGAGTAAAGGGTAAAGGTTACAGTTGAGCACCTATCATCATAAATAGGATTCTAATGACAATCCACAATAGATTTTTGAAAAGAAACAAAAATTTAACCAATCCTGAATAAATCCAGCTAGAAAACTGTGATAAAGAACTGTGGAAAATGAAGAAATGTATCGTAACAAGCAATTTTTTCATTTCCAACAATGTTTTCTATACTTAACCCTTTCCCGTACAATCCTTTGTTTTTACCTCCATGTGATTTTATACTTGGGAAATTATTGTGGGAAAAGAAAAAATTGCTTGTAACAAGCAATTTCTTCTTTTCCCCCAATATTTTCTACCCTACCGAATGGGAATTTTTCACAATAAATCCACAAGAAATTTTAGTCTGCAAAAGCTTTGAATTTGGACGAGTCTAAAATTTTGATAAACAGGAAAGGTTAAGTATTTACTTTTCAAATTTCAGAAACTTAGAATTGTTGTCTGAAAATTAGACCTATCCCAAATTTTGTCTTCTGGTTTTTGGCAAAGTTATGTTTCAATTTTACCAAGAGCTCTCGTACAGCTCTGTCAAAGTACTTACATGTGCCACTTTTACTGCAGTACAGAAAGTGATGTTTCCTTTTGGTTGAACCTGGTGTAGTTTACTCAAAATCCTTCCAACATCAGATGTGAGGGTTGTCAAAACCTCAACACTGGAAATAGAATCAAAGTACTGAAAAGTACTGTAAGCTAGCAAAGCATTGTTTGTTCAATACTCTTCTTTGTCAATGTATCATGATAAAGAAACTATGTTAAAGTAACCAAAGAGTTAACCTATTCCCACACATTCCCTCCTTTTTCACTCATAAGGAAAACTCCATTTTCCACGTTTTTTCTACAGAAAGAGATAAATATTTTAGAATTTACAACAATTTGAAATTGCCATGTGCAACTTCTTTGAAGATCGAAGTGCCTATGTGAGCTAAAATACCTAGGAGATGAACTTGCATGCAGAGTTTGCAATATTCCTGAAATACATAAGAACTACTTTGTATGGCGTAGGCATTTAACAGATTTAGTGATTAAGCCTCAAGTGGCAGTTTGCACTCATTTAACTTTCAGACAACCTCAGAATTTTGTCTACTCCCCTTTTGGATGAGAAATTGTATTAACAGATTCAGATTGTCATCACTATCTTCAGGGAAAAAGACTATTAATTTCAACATCGGGGCCCAGCCCGCCTAAATTCAATATTTGATATTAGAGGTATAGGCATTTTCTCAAAATGTCTAGGGGCCCAGCCCAAAATCTAGGAGCCATGGGCGACTGGGCCCCTGCTAGTCTTTTTCCCTGATCTTTCAAGTAGAGACTTTAGCTTTTGTCTCTTAATTACTGTAGGAAACCAGGATTATAGAATTCCCATGCCCAACATGTAAAACCTTGGCATTTCTACTTACAGACTAGTAAATTTTTCAAGACCATTTATCCAGTGGACAAGCTAATACTACAGCAAATCAAGGAATGATAAAAAAAAAGATCTCAATGATAACTCACTATCATATTGGAAAACTATCATAATGATTATATTGAAAGTTGGAAAATATTGTTGGTTCCAGCATTTTCTTAACACCCTTGTCATACTGGACCTGGAATATTCCGGTTTTAGTAGGAGGTATAGACAAAGATCAGACTGCACATAAAAAGCCTAGTCTACATCTCCTGTCAGTCCTTTTGAAACCAGAGTTGTCTATGTATTTAATTTTCAAAAGAAGTATTGATAACTGAACAACAAGGAATACCAGTGCTTCAGCCCCTTGATTTATATACAATTCTGAAAAGCATTTTATTCAGCATGACAAGGGTTAATTAACAACAATTTTTTCTAAACATAAATCTCTTTTTCATTGACAAGTTCATTTTGATTTTCAACAAGTAGAAATTAATGTTTCACTTGTCCAGGGACAAGGGGAGAAAATTATAATTCCACACTTACTTTGACATGACAATGAGCCCAACATTGTTCTCTGGATTAGATCTCGTCTTTGAATGGCAGACAAGATTTACAGCATCTTGTTGAGCTTGAAGTCTTGTTGGGATGAAGTCTCCATTTCTCATGTAATCACTATTATCAACACTGAAATATAGTAACAATACATCTAAATAAGAAAAGAAAAATATTGTCTTAGTCAGGAGAAGAAATATTATCAAGCAATTCCTCCATTTTCTGTTTCCTACGTTATTTGGCACTTATTTTTTAATTTTAAGGCAATCTGAAATGTTGTATGTAAACCTCTTTCAATTTGGATTTGTTGATAGGTAATGAGTTAAAATACTTACTGTACAATAGGACTAGCTCTTGATGCCATCTTAAACAAGAGTTACCCATGCAGATGCAAATGCTTGACATTGCATAAAACTTTAAGTAAATAAGATGTGTTTGTGAACACAATGCCCCTGCAACAGTACTGAATATTTGACTTGGTATGTGACCTTGTCCTTATCAAATCACCTTGACCTTGACATGAGGAGATGCGTATTATAGAAATGGAATACTATTAGGCCTATATGCTCATGAAATCGATTAGATTATCAATCGAAATTGAAAGGTTCAAATCGGATTAAATTACTCAAACGGTCGTGATTATTTTTTTGGAAAGATCGAACAATTGAAATAATATGGGCCAGTCAATTGAGGATCAGTCTGCTCGCTAATTTTGATATTGCGTAAAACACTATATTTCAATGAAATTCCTATCTAGAATCTAGTCAGAATTAGTCATTAAGCGAGTTTGTTTACTCATTTCTCAACTCTAAATCTACGAAAACGAAAATAGATTACTTTCCGAGAACAGTAATTTGGATCGTCATACTCGATTAAACTTTATTGATAAAGTTTGAATATCATATGCATAAAATTCAATCACTGAATAAGAGCAATCTAACAAAACTAGGAATTTTAGTGACTTCGAAGTTATCTACAAAACACCTGTTAATTTGCGACGCAGCGTGTGAATGTTTATCTGATTTTGACACTTGAATAGATAATCCGAAAACAATTATGCGCCGTGATAATTACTGATCCGTGAAAATTGCCATGGGCCCGAAAATTGACCATAAACTCAGGTTATTTCAAAGAATAGGACACAATTTTGGTTGCCGTTGACCGCGTTTTTAGAGGTGCTTGTTGAATACAGGAAAAATTTAGTGTAAATTAGATCTTGGGGGACATTGAACAGGCCGTTCAAGACAGGTGCACGCTGAAAGGAGGTGACCGGATGACCAGGTTTGACTGTACCAAAAATTAGCATTGTAACTTAATTAGGGATGAAGTTATAGGAAATGTTTAGTTGGCAGGTTAAGTTTTTAAGTAACATTTTAGGGAAAAGGGTTAAAATTTTGACCTTTACCTTGATGAAATGATCTTCCCCAGTTGCGCCTTGTTGAGACCTATCTACATACCAAATATTAGAATTTTAACTTAATCAGGGTTGAAGTTATAGGAAAATGTTTAGTTGGCAAGTTATGTTTTGCAGACAGACAAACAGACGGACAGACGGACACGGTAAAACAATATGCCCCTGATCTATCGATGCAGGGGCTTAAAAATTTCCTGATCCTTTTCAGAAATATGGGGAATTTCTGGTGAAGAATGGGGGAAAAGCACATCCCCAAACTCTAATTCATGCAATTGCATAGAAGGATATTTAGCTTTGAAAATTTTTTGGGTACAAATGACCAGAAAAAAAATAAACTGTCTGCTTTTCAAATGGTGAAAACTTGACAAGCTGAACAGGGTTCAACATAAACCTTTTTACCAGTGGTCTAGTTACTCCTATTTTTTCTAGACCACAAGTAAAATCTACAAGAAAGAAAATGGGTTTCAATGGAGTACTTTCTTTTGATATTTACAAACAAGCTAGGAGACAAAACACAAATACATATTGTAATAATCATGTGAAACAGACCACAATTGTTTACACTTCATAAGAATTTATAACATTTGTTAAAAGAAAAAAAAACAATCTAGTTTCAATAATCATAACCGGCTTGTATCACTTAGAAAATATATGCCAGCTTGTATCACTTAGAAAATATATGCCAAAGACTGTTTTTTCTTAACCATGAAAATTTTATCTTTTCATTTGGAATGGAGTGATCTCTTTCTTTAATTTTTCTCATAACTTTGCTTTGATTTGTTATAAATGCCCTGAGTGAATCACTCTGGGAAATGCAACAAGGAGGAAAGAGGATGGGTGTCATTAGCTGCGATATCGTAGCCCTCTTTCTGATAATCTGCTGGCGAGGGCTACGACTCCCACCTTCTTTGCGCTTTGTTGCAAGTCCTAATATTGTATGTTTTGTGATAAGCAACTCTCTATGGATGAATTACTTACATACGTTAATATTATGGACAAATTCTATCAAAATAATAAGAATATCGATTGTATCAATCGTTTAATACCGGTTTCTTTCCAGTTCATAAAATATTTCCTTAGTTTGGCGGCCATGACATTTGATTGGTCATGTGATTTATTATTACGTCACATTGCTCATTATTGTCATGCTGTCACAACAGGTGCTCGTAAAAAGTTATAGTATCCGTTTTTACCTACCATTGATAAAATTTTATCTTCAAAGATACTGAATCTTCAATATCTTTATTTTATCTATCAAATTCAATTAACTCTTGAATTACTTTCATACAACAGGGTTTTCATTAGTACCCAAAAGTCAAGAGTCATTGACCCTTGGGTCAAAATTTTCAAGAGTCAAAATTGAAATTCAAAGAGTCAAAATGCATATACCCCCCCCCCCCCCCCCCCGCAAATAGTGATTCAGAAAATAATAATAATAGAGAGAAAATATATTTTAAATTTGTTGTATTTTTTTTTGCAATGGTTAGATTGGATTTTTTTTCCAATCTGACAGTATTATATTTCAATACAAGATAAATTTAAGGGTAAAATTATATATTAATGCATATATTATAAGTTTGAATCAGTTTTAGTAAATCTCATGAATACTAAATGGATCAAATTATTCCTATTTTTCATAAAATAAAGTGCCGACTTTATCCGCGAAAACCAATGACATTTCTTTAGCAGCATTTTCTTGGTTTCATTTCTCTTCTTGGTTATATTTTGTGAGGTTTGTGATAAAAGTATTAACAAATAAGTAAATTTCAGTAGCATTAGAACTCCGATAAGAGGTTTCAGCATTAATTTCACAGGTTTGAAGTACCTGTCAATTACGATCGTCGATGCATGTCCATCACTCGAGAGTGTTAATTACCAATCAAGCTTGGCGTTATCAATGATGAGGTGTATATTTTGATAATCTATTAACCATTTTCCAATGATTTGGCACACAAATGTTGACCCTTGACGCATGGCTACTAATTTTCGAGAGTCAAAATGACGCACAGTGATAAATTTTCGAGCGTCAAAATTGCTTCTTTTTGAATTTCTGTGTGTCAAAACCCGAGGTCTCGGGTCAAAGGAAAACCCTGATACAACTTTTTTTCTTATTTTCTATCAGAACTGTCCTGTTTTCAAAAAATACTATGTGTTCCAAATATGGTGACCTGAATTCTCATTTGCTATCGTTTTAGCGGGAAACCCAAGATCTCAAGAGATCTCGCTGTCAAACAGCAAAACTGGCTGACATTTGATTCAAAATGGCCGAAAAACTTCTAGTTTCCGAGGGTGCAGGGAATTGAGAGATAAATACATAAAATATCCGACTTTCTTTAGATTTACTTTTTTTTACATGGATAGATAAATGGTTAAGGTCCATTTTGGTATTAAACTTTAGTTTGTACCATTTACCCAACTAACAATAATTGATCTCAAAGTGCCCCGCAGCAGATTATCAGAAAGCGGGGCACGATATTGCAGTTAGGGTGTCATAGCCCTTGGCAACAGATTATCAGAAAGAGGGCTACATTATCGCAGCTAAAGGACAACATAATTAAATGGCTTAATCAGTTTGATGCTTTTCCTGTCTATAGGTTTAACTCATAATTATATAATGGTAATGATTTACACATTTTTTAAAGAACCATTACAAAATTGCTTCAACAAAGCTATAAAGACAGTACTAGCCCTTTGAGTTTTTGGTATTCTATACAACTCAATCAGGTGTTTTCAAATGTTAATTTCTCAACATAAACTGAAGGGCAGAGCGTCATCTTGGGTCAATTATTTTCCCTTTTTTCTTACCCCACCCATTTAAAAAGAAAGTGTTTTGGCTGTGTCATGATGCAGTCAGTCTTTCTTTAACTTCAACATCGTATGCTTTCCGGTAAACACCTAAACTGATAAATGAAGGCATTCTGCCATTTGTCTTGATTGTAGAAATTCATTTAGAAAATGTCAACAACAACAAGAATCTATAAAATGAGAGATAAATTGACTTTTTACCAAACAATTGTACTTTCCAGCACCATCTTGTTTCCTATTAACCGGAAAGGAATATTCTGAGTTTTGATTGGACGAAATGCACTTTTAGGCTTGGAGGTGTCACTCTGCAGCCGATTTCTGATTATTGTTGGAAAGCGCACTTAGAGCGGATGTTGGAAGAGAGATGGGAGAAAAGAGAAACAAATTATCAAATACAAACGAACAGACGAACAAAACAAATTAGAGGATAACCATAAAACATTGAAATATCAGTCATATCGCTGCGGCTGGAGTACCAACCTTGGATTCCTGGTATTTCTCACACCATTACTACTACCCACTTTCCGAGCCTCCAGCTACTCATCTCACTTAGGTCTACGATAATCCACTCATTGGTTCGGGACTAATGTCGGAAAGTATATTCGCTGCGGTCGGGGACCACATGACTAGAAGGTTAACGCGCTGCCACGGAGCAATGACCACGACCCTCTACTTCATATAGGAACAAATTTGAAAAAGGACCCAGTGCAACTTTTTCATCAGAAAGTGGGGTGGATCAAGGAGGTAAATTATGTCCTCTGCCATTCAATCTTTTCATTTAATTATATATTTATTCGAATATCTAAACCACACAACGAAAACGGATCCAGTGGTCAAAACCACTCACGCACTAATGTTCCTCTATACGTTGACGACGCAGTATTATTGTCTGAAAGTCAGCAAGGACTACAAAATCGTATGCACAGATAATTCTGATACTTTGACTCATCGAGACTTGAAGTCAACAGAAACACATCTAAAGTTTTAGTTTTTAATTCACATTGTAAAACAAATAATACAACCATTGTAGCTGTTTCTCAATGAACTTTTTTTTATGTATAACAATGAAATCTAATAGAAATTTCAATGTAGAAATTAATACCTTAACCTATTCCCACACCATGACGCTTTTAAACGCCCCTCTAAATGAAAGCATTAGAAAACATTGTGGAAAATGAAGAAATTGCTTGCTACAAGCAATTTCTTCATTATCCACAATGTTTTCTACCCCAAAAGACAAAGAAATTTTGAATTTCATCAACCTGAAATTGTCGTCTGCACATTCTTTCATTTTGGACCAGTCTAAGATTTTCTCATGTGGGATGGGTTAATAGATAAAGCAAGAAAGGTTTACTTCAAAATCAAAGGAATTTTCGTATAAGTAACCTTTGTAGACTCCTAGAAAAAAAAAATCGACCCATTGTTTCAAAATCCCAAATATTGTAGTGAGATTTTGGCGCAGACATTTATTTCAAGGATTAATCTAATCTACTTGAAAGGTTCCATACGAAATTTATTAAAGAAATTCTTGTTGAACACTGAAAATTCGTCAATGAAACATGTAGTGCAGAAATAGATAGACTGTCTTTGAAAGGGAAAAAAATAAGTATTTAGTATTTCATTCTTTCTGATTTAAAAAACAAAAACAAACATGTTTATAAACAGTCAAAACTACTAGCACCTGGTCCAATCAGTTTGAGAGAGTCTTAAACTCACTAGGGTTTAGCTATTTGATCAACAATATGCACACGATTGAAGTAAATTTAAATCAGATAAAACAAAGTATCAATGATATTTGTATTCAAGAACACATTGAAAACGAACATGACTTTTTACTTAATTAAACCCACAATAGTCAATCAAAGCGCTGAAAGCCTGAGATATGTATACAGGAGATATATAATCTGGGATGAAAAAGTTTGATGGTCGGATTATCGGAGGTGCCACTTTCTACCCAAATCTACTGTCAATTATGCGCAGATCTGCCAATTTGTGCGCTAGGGGACACAACCTGTCCGAAATAATTTTCATCCCGTTGAGGTATTGTAACAATATATTTATATGTATATATCGTTACACATTTTTTCACCCGATAAAAATGCTTTGAAGGGATCTGATAAAGGCCACTCAAGGATCCTTCCTGTGAATTTTGGTTGAGTTTGGTTGAATTATGTTCAGTAATTTTTGAGAAGAAAACTTTTAAAGTAAAAGTTGACGGACGGACGGACGACGGACACCACATCATGACAAATGCTCGTTGGCTTTCAGCCAGTGGAGCTAACGAGAGAGAGCTAGAGAGTGAGAGAGATGAGGGAATGGAGCGTGTAGCCAGGTTCGAACTAGGAGGCTCTTGCGTGCGATGTGAGTATTCTACAACACATACCAATTTCGTAATGTAAATATGTGCTTTATAATCTCAAGATAAAGAGAGCGAGAGAGGGCGGGTGGTCGTTTACCAGGTTGACATGATTACGCACACCTCTCAAAAGCGGTATGTAGACGTTGCATCCTTTGGGTAGAATTCGGAGGTAAAAATATATAGACACAAAGTCCGAGCACGACCAAACTGTTTTTCTGACAGTGCGAATATGATCCTATGAATGGCCAATTAATTTGTTAAACAAAACATTCCAATCGTGCATAAAACCGACAGCTTCGCTTATCAGCTTTATACAGCAACTTCGTCTAACCGGACCGATTTAACATTTTTACTCTAGAATTAGTAATATTATTTTGGTATGAAACAAACACCTTATTTTTTCTTAATAATATGATATGATTATATATGTTTAATTATTTCCAATATATTATATATCTCCTTTCTTTCCATTCACTCGTAAAGTTTTGATAAGTTTGCCAAATTCAGAACACTCACACGAAAGTACTGTACATCAAGCCGACAGCTTTGAATGAGTCATAACTCGCCTTCGTCCTTCTCGCCTAAATTGGGCGTATTAACTTATGGTCAGATCCGATCTACTTTTTAAGCGACAGAAGATCACATTGATTGCGCTAGATGTTTTTACATTATATTTTCACATTAAAGTCTGCGTGGGTTTGAATTTTTAGCATGTAAACTTTAGCGTCAGATTGCTTACGCAATCTCAGACTAAAAACGAACTAATTTTGACAGAAAGATAAACTCATTACATAAAAATTAATAAAATGAACAAAGTTCAAAAATCAAATGCTATTTTAAAAAGTATCACTACTCAAAATTTGAAAAGGACCACTTGATTTTCCTAAAATTAATTTTGTCTAGTTTAATATATTGAACTGTTTTTGATATCTTAAGATGTCTTTGAATCAGTTTTCTAATAAATTGGACGAGTGGCAATACTGCACTTTAAAATTGTCTTTGTGGGATATTTGAAAATCCGTATAATGTCGGTATTTTCTAAAAGTGGTTAATTTTCACTATACATACAGTATTGAGTTTCATTACCTTTTATAGTGTCCACAAATATTATTTACGTCCTGAAATCACATGGGCATGCTGCGAATCAACTGATTAATCATAAATAGTGGACTTATGTTCCATTCTTCTTGTAATGCTGTACGAAGCTATGCAGAAGCATAGGTCGACAGGAAATCGACCCCTGAAGCATGTCACACACACGTAACGCAATAGGATTAATTTTCGGGATCTCGCTGGTCACAGCAATACCTGGATTGTTTCACTTGCGAAGTATTGGGTAGCCGAGCCGCCGTCATGGCGTAGTCGGTAGCGCATCAGACGCCTTTTCAATCACGGGATGTCATTGGTTCGGTCTCCGGCGGCGGCACATTTCCCTTCCAACATTTGAGTGGGAGAGCAGCTGGAGACTAGGAAATGTGTAGTGGTAGTATTCGTGCGAGAAATACCAGGAATACATTGTTAGGTGCTCCAGCCTCCGCGATGTGACTAAAAAACTGTTAAATGCGGCGACAAACCCCATTTAATCAATCCATTAGAAGGATGGTTCTTTTCCAAATTAGATCTGATAAGTCAAGTATCATTGGAAAATAGACCTTTTGAAATAACCCAATAAAATCCACAGTTTTCATTGGATTCTCTTTAAACTTTCACAGAATTATAGTGTCCTTAGTGTTAATTCTTTTGAAAAAAGGCGAGGCCAATAAAGCATCGTGGAAAGGGGCCTTATGAAAACTTGTATTTAAATAACCTTGTTAACACAATGAAGTCCACAGATTTTTTTTATCGGATTCTCTTCAAAGATGCATGTAATAATTGTATTATCGGGACAATTGGCAAAGAAGCCTTTCAGATTATCACTCAAAACATTCTCGTTTATGCGATGAAGTCCACAATTATTATCGGATTGTCTTTAACAATTTCACAGGGTGATTGTAAGGTTATAAAGAACGTACGTTTCGGAAATCAAATGGGTTTATTAGAAAACACCGGGAAGGGGGCTTTTATGGAAAGAAAATTCTTGTTTACGTGATCAAGTCCACAATTATTATTGGAATCTGTTTCAAATTTCACAGGATGAATGCAGGGTCACAATAGAATTTCCCTTTGGTAAAGGAGTGGATCCGTCATGACAAATGAAAAGGGGCCTTAAGGATTGTTGCTCAAAATAATAAATGGGATAAACTTGATAGCCAGTAGAGCGTCTCACGCCATCATTGGCATCTTGCTTATAATAAGTACAGACCAAAATAAACGGATATACAGGAAATTTTATCCAATATGTACCCTTTATGTTATAGATACTTACTGTAATACCAGTTCAATAGTTCAAAATTACTTAATAATTGCATATAAAAAACATCGAAACGCCTAATGTAAATATTCGGCATTTTAGTATTTTTTTGTTGGATGGGATATAAGCGACAAAATGATCAACACTCTTACATATATACATTTATTACCATTTAAATCCTGAATGTAGTTCATATGGTCGATTAAATTATTGGCGTTTTACGGCGCATCGACAGCTGTGGTCATTTAGCGCGCAAGAAATTTAAGAATAGTTTAACGCAATACAAACAGAAAAATACATTCTTTAGTCGCCTCGCAAAATTACGACATGTTAGTTGACGTGTTATTTCTGCAGGAAGAAATGGCAGATTTGACTTGGGTAGGCCTGCAGTGGTTTATTCTTATACCCCGTTTAACCACACAAGGTTTCAAGCACCACTAGTGCTCTTCATGTCAACGCTTATCTGCATCGAGATTAAAAAATATAAGATTTGTACACAACCCAATAAAGAAAATAGTACCAGGGCTCTTCATCGATGTCCCTGAAGGAGAAAAGACCTATGTACTATTAAAACTATGTTCGACTAACCATGGAAGTATCCTCTCTAAACTATATACTCCTGCTGACATCCAAGCACCAGTGAAAGTACAGCGAAGATCAGAAACGTTTGTCGCTGGAGATTTTCATAAAACAAGTAGTGTTACTATCTCTCCAATTTGGGGAAAGACTCCTCTTAAGTCAACTTGGCAATAATGTATAGAATGGTCAACCACCACGATGTCATACCAAACACATACCTATTACCGACAGTGGTAACTTTAAGAAGCAATAACCAACGATTTCTACCACCATTCGCAGATTCCGTCTTCCCTTCGGTTATAGTATAGCCCATACATATTTGGAATAATCTTCCACACATCAAGCAGACACTTCAAAGGCCGTAAACAAATACATCTATCTTAAGTTACATAGGACATTTCAACATTTATAAAATCTTAGATTTCTTCAACTTTTTTGGTAGAAGAAAATGCGAAAAAGAAGTCATTGCTTGTTACAATCAATTTCTTCATTTTACACCATTTTTCCAGTTTTTTTTTTTTTTTTTTTTTTTTTTTTTTTGAGGCGTCCAAAAGCGTCATTGTGTGGCAATGGGTTAATTGTACATAGAATAGTTGATGTTTATTCCGCACCTGTAAATATTTGTCGTTTTTGCACCACAGTTCGATAACAATCCGCGATGGTGGCCTGAACTCAATGGGAAGAAAAAGAAAGTTTCAGTCTATTAAATCTTACTTTGGGAGATAAGAATAGCCTAGTAACTGTAAACAACATGACTTCTGCTTGGATAGAACTTTTGAGAAATTCGCAAAAAACTTGCATGATTCAAGATGGTATACAAGTCTTGGTTTTGATATGAAAATAATACAAATGTGAAGAAGGGGTTTATATCTAAAATTTGTATTACTGGAAAGAACATGTACACTATATAGATTAACTTATTGGATGCAGTTGATCATCCAAAAGCGGCGGCACATATCCTTTCCGACAATTGTCTCTCACCAATGGGCGGATGATCGTAAACCTAAGTGGGATAGCAGCTGGAGGCTAGGAAAGGATGTAATGGTAGTACAGGTGTGAGGAATACCAGGGAACTATTGGTAGATGCTCCAGCTGCCGCAATATGATTAAAATACTGTTAAAAGTGGCGTTACACCAAAATCAGAAACAGAATATAGAATATTGATCTGAGTCATTGATTTCTTTTAGTCAAACAGTTATTAAGAATAGTGAACAGATTTTGAGATTACCTGTCTATATTTGATTTGATAATTTGTTGTGGTGAATTAAACTGACTTTACAGGGTTTTTATTTTCTCCCTGAAAGCCTCACAAACAGATTGTACTAGAAAAATCCCCATAAGATTTAACACCCCACAGATGCCCTATAGAATTTGTACACATCCTATGAGTATAGGAGCAATAATCATGTATTGTTCTTAGTTTATAGGATTGGACTTAACATTTTCTGTTTTTATTGCATTTTGCATACTATTAGTCTTTTTATGTTTATATTCACTACTACCTGACCAGTAGCTGCAATATTGTAGCCCTCTTTGTACTAATCCGAAGGTGAGGACTACAAGACCCATCCTCTTTGCTCCTTGTTGCATATACTAATATTGAAAGTTTTAGGATGATTTATACTGATCAATTTCATACATGTATGTGTTAACCCTTGTCATGCTGTATAAATTACCTTACTGAAATGCTGGCAAATCAAAGGGCTGAAAGCACTGATAGAACTTGTTAAAAAATCAATATTTCTTTTAGAAATCAACTTCATAAACAATTCTGGCAGGAAAAGTACAAACAGGAGGTGTAGACTAAGATCAGTCTGCACATAAGTGCAGTCTGATCTTAGTCTACACCTCCTGCTAAAACCGGAATATTCCGGGTTCAGCATGACAAGGGTTAATGTTATTGAAAAAAAAATAAGTCACAGATTTGATATAAATAACTTTGCAGATCCTTTTTTTTCTTCTTTTGTGGCATCTCATTTCAATGAATCTAACCATAATATTGACAATTTCACTTTCATGCCCATTGATATTATAGAAAATGATATGGATAGACTTTGCAAAGAAACCTTTTGGATACACAAGCTTAAAACCATGATCCCCAATGGCTTAAATATTAGCTGTTATATGAAACATTAAAGTATATGAGTTGTTTTGAAGCGCTAATCGTTTTTTCCTATTTATCATTTTTTTAAATAACACATTTTAATATATGATTTTAAGTATATTAATTATCCGATAAGCGCTTTTATGTATCTCATTCTGCTTGGTTTTGTGTGCAATATAGATCCATATTAGGTTGCACATCTGTGCACTTATTTCTGATTTGTATTTCATCCTTACCTGTTTAACTCAATGTGTTATGAAATAAATATTAAAATTTCTAGATGGGTCCACAAAACATTTAATTGCTGCTGAATCATCGAATTCCAGTCTGAATGGGTGCTGTAGTTTAGATGTTTTTATGGCAACTTAGGGTTTTTTGTAAATATTACCAATTATTACAAAACCACATGCTCTAACAAGGCGTGATTTATTTTTCCGCTATTTTAACATAGCGTTAATGACATCAGGTTTGTTAATTTGTTTTCATTATTATGTACTTTGAAGAAGGCGTATGCCAAAACGTTAGTAATTAAAATAATAATACTAAATATAAGTGTTGTTGTAGTTATTTTGAGAATCATTAATATTATTGACAAATTCTTTTAAATAAATCAGAATATCAGTTATATCAATCTTATAATACCGGTATCGTTTCAGTTTATTAAAGATCCCTAAGTTTGGCAGCCATGACATTTGGTTGATCATGTGATCTACTATCATGTTAGGTTGTTTACAACTGTCATACTGTCAAAACAGGTGCTTGTAATAAATCATAGTATGCTTCTACAAGGCTTTTTTAACAGGTACCCCTTTTTAACAAGGTCCTTGCTAACAGATTATCAGAAAGAGAGCTATGATTCCGCAGCTACATGACCAGAGGTGCTTGACAGAGGCTCTACCATTTAAGTGGATTGCCTTAAATCTAAAAAGAATGGGGGGGGATGATTTGTAGAAAGAAATTTGTGTGTGTATTTGTTTGAAGATAATTGAAATGATAGGGTATAGTCATGTACCTCTGGACAATTAGCTGTGATTATAAACATCATTAACAATCCTAAAAGACACAATCCATCTCAAAAATTGTAAAGTAAGAAGAAAAACAAATGTTAAGTCTTCCCAAATGAACCATAGATGAATGGATAATATTTCCCAAATACTCATTGGGTGTGTGTACATCCCATGGGGGTGTTGTTGAGGCTTTAAATCAGAAAGAGCTTGTTTTAATGTGACTGTCACATACACTGGCATAGTATACAAAGTCACAAAATAATGTGAATCTTAGATATTTATGATTTTATTTTATCTTCATATTTTAACTTGAAATTTCCATTTCAATTAGTTTTGTTGTTTTTCACTTTTATTGTTTATAATAGAGAATTGAGAATCCATTTCAGTCATTTGATTAGTAAAAGTGTGAAAATAGAAGGTTCAAAGAATAACGGTACATAGACATGAAAATATAACTCATTGAAGTCGTTATCATGATAAGTTGCAAGTGTGGATACATTTTAATGTTTGGGGTTATTCTTCACATTGTGAAATTGAAAAAGATTGGAAAAGAATTAAGAAATTTATCAAAAATAAAAGAAATGCGGAATTATCACGGGACAGTATGCCAATTCCTGTAGTGCATCTAATTATGACAGTCTAAGTTTTATTATAACTGTTTCTTCCAAGTGAAAGTAAATAGAGACAACTTGCTCTTGAATAACCAGAATCTTTTAAGAAAGAAATATCCCAGGACTCTTTGTAAGTCCCACTGTCATTACACTACAAGTATGTTTCTATTATTGAATTAATTTGTGAATGTAAAACTGATAGTTATAGTTTACACAGATGATTTTGAAAAAAAAGTTTCCCTTGATTTAAAAAAAACAAAACTAGATCTGCCTATTAATTATGTTCAAATGAATAGAAAACTTGATGATAAAGTGGCATAAAATGACCCTTGGACACTCTTATCACAGGGTTCGCGCTGTCGGTTGCCGTTAGCTGCAATATCACCAGCATATTATCAGAAAGAGGACTACGATATCGCAGTTAGTCGCAATTGTCGACCATAAAAATGAAAAGTTTTGTTGATACATACCGTATTTTCCCTTTATGTTCGGACAGAAAAAATAATTATATTTTTTGGTGTCCGAAAATTAAAAAAAAATATTGTATTAAGTGTCCGAAAACTTAGGAAAATGTTGGTTACAAAAATCTTTTCCGAAAAAAAAGGGTTATGAAAGACGAAACAGTTGACAGTCACATGAAAGTCAGGTGGTGGCAATTGTTGTTGATTAGTAATTAATTCTGGTTGTATTTAAATCAAATAAACGTTACCTTTCAATCACAATTATTAAAATTAATACTCTTATCCGCAAACTGTTATCATTAAATTTAAAATGGATTGATATACATGTAGCAAACTGCATGCCTTTAACCCTTGGCATACTGTATAAATTACCTTACTGAATTGCTGTCAAGTCAAAGGGCTGAGAGCACTGATAGATCTTTTTGTTCAAAAATCAATATTTCTTTTAGAAATCAACCTCAAACAACTTGCGATGGAAAAGTATGAGCAGGAGGTGTAGCTAAGATCAGCCTGCAAAACGTGCATTATTTTTTTTAACTGAAGTTGTTTAGAAATTGAGTTATTCTGAACAGATATAGCCAATCGTCGAGGTTTTGTTTGTTAAATTCAGAGGTTATTTAAGTTATTGAAAGTAATTGTCATATACATGTATATCTTGATATGTTTGTTTCCATGTGCTTCGGATATTAGCTCTGTTTGATTATACTGTTTTCATTAAACTGGATTTATCTTAGTCGTTGGAATATATTTAGTTTGTTGGAATTAACTTGTTGGATTTTTATTCATCTTAGATAAACAAAGTGGAAAGAGTGTGTTGTTAACTAAAAGAAAAAAGGACATGGTACATTTACTTTGACTAATCTCCGGAAATCAAGTCCGAGGGACAAGTCTGTATATTTGTTCAAAGACTTGAATATTGTGTCAATAAAGTCATCAAGTCTGAAACAAGACCAACACATTACCAAATTTAATTACAGTTCTGTTTGGCAGCAAATCAGATGAACAAAATGCGCTTATTGGTTCGTATTGATTTTGTGTTTTGGGCGTAACTTAGTATTAGGGATGGACGAATGGAAATTCTTAGATGACAGCTATCAGTTTATATATAAGTAGACCTCCATTATCATGCATTCTTTAAGAAAAGTGTAATAAAACTGGTCTTCATTTGCCTTTTCCTAATGAATACAATCACAAAATTCGGGCATATTTCCGTATATTTCTGCTGACAGTTTCAGTCAACTGAGTGAATTAGGTGTTCAGGTGCTGCTAGCTATCTATTTGTAAACAATTCATTTAACTCTATATTTTAAAGGATAAGCACCATATAGGGTAGTATACACTATGAGAAAAGGAAAAGTTGCCTGCAGTGTCTCAATAAAGGTGGTTGTCAGAAATAAAACCAAGCAATGATTTTGTGAACTAGAACAATAAAAGCTGAGAAGTTGTTCACTTCTTATTATTTCACTGTATATCTTTTTTCAGTAGACTCATTTGAAACTGGTTAAATTACAGGAAGAAGAAAACTTCATTTTACATTGGTAGATGGGCGAGAGCTTGCAGAAGAATATGACATGAAAACGAATGAATTGGTGGGTAAGTGAACCCTTTACCAGAAAACAAAATATGAGACATATACAAAATGTTGCTAGCAATTTCTTCATTTTACACAATATTTTCCCAAATGGTTTTCTTAAGGGGCATCAAAAGGTTCATTGTGTGGGAATGGGTTAATTAATAAAAATATGGAGCAAATCTGAATGGGTAGAAAAGCAAGAAAGAGAAACAATTTCTATTTTCCTACAGTACTGTCTGAAATTTATTTCATCATTTTTTTAAAGCTTTATTTTCCATGTTCATAGGTATGTGAGGGTCGTAGGCATCCCTCTACACACCATACAATTGGTAAGTTAGTAAAGTTGTTAGTGACATAACTAATCATGAATATGGCACAATTATTATTATTGTATTATTAACCACTCTTGCCATGTTGTTAACTTTTGTTTGTAATATGTTACTGTGATGTTGTATGATGTCAGGTCAACGACCAAGATATTATGATGACAGCTTTGTCAAGCAGTAATTACAATAGTTTGGTAGCCCAATGACAGTAAATCTATTTAACCCTTTCCTGTTTTGCAAAATTTTAGACCTGTCCAAATTCAAAGGTTTTGCAGATAAAAATTGAAAGTGGATTTGATTTGAAAAATAACCATGCAGTAGGGTAGAAATTTAGTGGAAAAGGAAGAAATTGTTTGTTGCAAGCAATTTCTTCTTTTTCACAATGTTTTCTCAAGCATAAAAGTGCAGGGACGTAAAAACCAGGGATTGTACAGGAAAGGGTTAAACATTTAGTTCTAAGCTCGGCTGTTTTCAGAGAAAACTGAGGTATTGTCATCACCTGAGCATCGTTTGCGTTGGTGTTGGTGTGACAAACTTTAACCTTTGTCATATCTCTGTTGTTATTGAAGATATCCTCATGAAACTTGGCATGTGTATTGACCATCACAAGAGCTATCCAGACTTTCAAGGGGGATAACTCTAAAAAAGGGTTTTGTAAGAGTAATGCCCCTTTTTCGACTTAGAATTTTTGTAGAATTTTTGCATTATCCAGCACCTGCAGCCCAGCTTTGGCACCCATGGGTGGTGCTCTTGTTTTATCTCTTATGGTTATTTCAACAACAGTACTAATCTAGAAAAGTGATTGTAATGAAATATATGATATGTGATGAAATATATTTCTTCAGGTTGATTATGGTGAATTTGGTGATCAATATTTGATTAAACTTTATTAATCTATTACCACCCATTCCCTCCTTTTTACGACCCCTCCTACCCCAAAAAGGGTTTTGGAAAAAATTGTGGAAAATGAAGAAATTGCTTGATTCAAGCAATTTCTTCATTTCCCACAATGTTTTCTATCCCAAAAGACGAAAAAAAATCAAATTCTATCAACTTGAAATTGTTGTCTGCAGCTTCTTTCAATTTGGACCAGTCTAAAATTTTGTTGTGTGGGAATGGGTTAAATTTGTTTTGAATACCTATCCTAATAGTATTTAAGTCAAGTTTGAGTATCAGTCTGAAAGTCAGATAAAAAAGTAGGTCACCATGTTATATTTAGAAAATAATTGGTTTATACTTGCTTGACCCATTCCCACACAGCAAAATTTTAGACCTGTCCAAATTGAGAGGAGTTGCAGACGACATTTTAAAGTTTATGAAATTTTAGATTTTTTCAACTTTCTTGGTAGAAAACATTGTGTAAAATGAAGAAATTGCTTGTCACAAGCAATTTCTTCATTTCACACTATGTTTTCCCAGTTTTTTTCTTGAAGGGCCTCTAAAAGCGTCACTGTGAGGGAATGGGTTAAGGTCATATCCTATCTCAAGTATCATGACAGTTCACCTCTTTTGAAATCATAACACTAAATGAGGAAATCAACCCACTTCCAGACTAAATTTTTTAAAAACTAGACCAAATTGAAAAATTTTGGAGACAACCATGCAAAGTATATCAAACCTGTAAAAAAAAAGGTAAATACTATTTGTAGAAATCATTGTGGAAAAGGAAGAAATTGTTTGTTACAAGAAATTTCCCTTTTTTCAACAATGTTTTCCATAGTTTTTTTTCTTCAGTGTGGAAATATGTGATAACAGTTTGATATGGTTTTTCGTCCTTACCCAGTACCAAAATTCAAGTTTCCATGATGGTGAATATGTAAGGATCCCTGAATATTCCTGTATTTGCAGGAGGTATAGACAAAGATAAGCCTGCACATAAGTGCTGCCTGATCTTAGTCTACACCTCCTGTTTGTACTTTTTCTGCAACAATTGTTTATGAAATTTATTTCAAAAAGAAATATTGATGATTGAACAACAAGTACTGCCAGTGCTTTCAGCCCTTTGATTTTAGCACAATTCTGAAATGGATTTTATTCTTCATGACAAAGGTTAATCCTATTGAGTGATAGTATAGTTGTTTTTTCTTTTTCAGTGAGAAAATGGAGAAAGAAGGGAACTTTAGGAGGTGTAGGAAGCTGGGAATATGAGGTTGGAGAATACTTGGCTCCAGTTCGTGCTCTAGAGACTGAAGGAATGGTGGAGAGTAACACCAATGTATGTAGGAGCCATTATCAGCCTATAAATATGTAATATTTCACTGTATTTTTCGTAGAATTTATGTAAGGAAAGTTCAAAATTCTTTTCCTCTAGAACCACAAAACCTGGAGCTTAGATATTCTGCAGTGCCTAGTAGACCACTGAAGAGTTTGCTGAAATCATGACCCATGGGGGGTCAACTAGCCGCGGTCGAGGGGTCACTTGTGCCGTCAAAGGGGTCATTTAACTCACTTCCTTTTATTTCAAAGTTATAAAGAAAAAACATCTTTTAATTTCTTGTTTCATGAGCAACCAACATCTTTATAAGCTGATGGCTTTCATAGTAAATGATAACTTCCTTAACAACCACTGACTTCCTTAGCAACCAGTGACTTCTATATTAGCTAGAGACTTTTCACAACTGGGGGCTCAAATCCCACACTGGGGAAAAAGAATCTTTCATGTGACTAAGCCATGCAGCTACTAAAAATGTTTTATTGTTTAGTTACAATTATTTTTGTCTTTTGGATTAACAAACATTGCTGATAATTACTTCATTTTCCACAATGTTTTCTAAAGCTTATTTCCTAAGGGGCGTAAAAAAGAGGGATTGAAAAGTCTGCAGGCTTTAATTTTAAACCAGGTTATATTGCAAAATTTATGGCCAGTAGTATGTAACAAATAAATACAATGGATGAATTGCGACCTAAATGGCCTAACTTGAAAAAGCTGTAGTAACGACTTTTAAGTCCTCAAACCATCAAAAAAGCTTAACACAAAAAGCGGCTAATGTTGCAGTTCAAAATTCACACATGGTCAAAATGAACTTCATTCATCAACTGACAATTTGATTGACAGCCTCTTTTGGTCAATCGTCCCTTTGTTCTAGACTGATCAAATTTGAATTAACCCTTTCCTGTTTTATGAAATTTTAGACCGATCCAATTTGAAAGAGGTTGCAGACAACGATGAAAAATGCATGCAATTTGAAATCTGACCATACTATGTGGTAGAAAATATTGTGGGAAAAGGAGAAATTGCTTGTTACAAGCAATTTCTCCTTTTTCCGCAATGTTTTTCCAAGTATAAAATCACAGGAACGAAAAATCCTGGGCTTGTCCAGGAAAGGGTTAATCTAATTTCAGCCAGTTTTGTTCTAGACTGATCAAATTTGAATTAATCTAATATCAGCCAGTTTTGTTCTAGACTGATCAAATTTGAATTAATCTAATTTCAGCCAGTTTTGTTCTAGACTGATCAAATTTGAATTAATCTAATTTCAGCCAGTTTTTGTCAGGAAAGACACAAAGACAGCATTCCAGTGGCGAATACGCAACCTTTCCTATCCAATAGAGACCTACAGTGTAACATGTGACACAGAACAAAATATCATCATTAGAACTACAAACAAAAAGTAAGAAGTGTGTCATGTTTTAGCTCCATCCTGGCTATTTTTAAGGCATTGTCTGTGTTGTGTGTCCATGCTTGAATGGGTCTCTGTAAACTTTTTCCTTTAAAGTCTGCTCCTCGGAAACTTCAGGATGAATTAATCCAAAATTTTAAAGGAATTATCCTTTGCTTACCTTTTACCAGGATCCTTTAAAAAATGATCCAATGAAAAGATGGCTTAAATTGGCGGGCAAATTTCCATATATGGTGAAAACTTTGAAAGTCTTCTCAGAATGTAATGGATTGATTTCAATAAACATTGACAGAATGATCCTTAGGAGACCCCTTGTCAGGTTCCTTCTGATGATTTTTATCAGATATAGTGATATAGTTACATATATGAGAATTTTGAAACCCATCTTCATATGGATTTGAACAAAATTTTACATGAATTTTCCTTGGGTGATCCTTTATCAGATTATCATTACCCCCAATATGGAGTAGAAGGGGTATATTGGTATTACCATGTCTTGCTGTCGGTTTGCAGACTTTCTCAATTTTAGCTTACATACGCATGATGTCCTCAAATGAGGTGTTGTGTTCTTTATACAACATCTCCTCCCAAATCACAGGGCCAATTTGATCCAAATTTGGTAGAAATGTTCCTAAGGTGGCCTTGTATAAAATAATTGAAATGGGGTTTATACAGAAATAAAGAAGGATTTTTTAAACAACATCTCCTCCCCAACCATTATGCCAATTTGAACCGAATTTGGCAGAAATGTTCTTTATGAGGTCCCCTTAAAAAAAGTTAAAAGAACTGAAATCCGTTGAAAACTCTGGTTGCCATGGCAACAGAGGTGAAAATTAAAAAAAAAACTTTAAAACATCATTACCCTCTTGACCCAGAAGGGGAGCATTAATATTTTGCTTGAAACATCAGTATTGACCTCTTTCAAAATTGCTAAAATTATGACCCTCAGGTTTCCAGGGCCGCCCTCATAGCCCAGTTGTTAGCACATGAGACTGTCCATCTAGAGGTCCCAGGTTCGATCCTCGACGGCGGCACTCATCCTTTCCGACTATTTGTCTCTCACCAATGGACCTATGTGGGATAGCAGCTTGAGGCTAGAAAGGGATGTAATGGTATTACTGGTGTGAGAAATACACTGCAGCTCCACTATAATGCTGTTGGTCGGGTCCAAGAAATGAAACAGCTGAAGAAGTGGAGTTATTATGCTATAACGCTGCCCCCCCCCCCGCCCCCGTAACTAAAATTTTCAACCGTCGGAATCGGAAATAAACACCCGATAATTCGTGATAAAATTCTTGTAACAAGTTTAATTCTATACAAGTTACTAGTCGGGAAATGAAAAACAACAACTGTAGTTACGAGATTTTAGCAGAAACCGCTGAAATTCAGCGTGCCGAGGATTAAATTCTAACCTTACCTTCCCGGTCAATCAGGATTGAATAATCTGTAAATTTCTACAGGTCTACAAATTGTGGTTCTTTTTCTCCCAATATTAAGAAGCTAGAACTTTAACCCAAGACATGTTTTATTATTATGATAGTCGCCGGCATTAATCTAATTGAATTTAGTTTTACACGGCCGTAAATATTTCCATCCATAGACAAAAGGGATAAAATCTAAGTGTCTCGCATAGCGACGTCTCCTTGGAGACCAACGAGTTGTTGAACACCTGGGTTTACAGAAGCGTTGAGAAAATGTTGCGCGGATCGACCTCCGAACCTCTTTCGCGGTAATGGACTTGGTCTGATTTCTTTACCATTGTTAAAAATACGGTAACAATAAATCGAGAAAACTCTATCTGAACCTAGTCATTTACGAATCGGGAATTTAAACTGACCAGTTGCACGTATACAAACTGGATTAAACTTTGTAGCGGCTAACTTTTAATCGTAAAAATGAAGGTCATTTTAATCGAAAAATATCCGAGACGGCGGAATGTCTCGTTTCTTAACAACAAGAGTAAAAAATTCGGTCAGCAAGAATTCTCACGGGGTACGCGTCTGGCACGTGACAACTCCGAAAACTCCTCCATAAATAGCTGAACATCTGGCGGTGGCGCCTTTGATCACCTATCCTCCCTCAGAATAAAATAAACTGTACCCGAAAAACCTTTACTTCAAATTTGTTGACGAGCTTTTTGCCGTGTGTTTGATCAAACAGAATGGCATTAAATTTTCGGATTATTGAAAGAAATGCGGAAAAATAACGGTATTTTATTTTGATCTACTTATAGATCTATTATCTATCCCGTTTCGGATGAGAATCTTCCGATATTGTGACATTTACAATTAAAACTCACATATTTTCTGTATTTAGCGAAAACGTCGCAACTACGACTGGTTGTTTTCAAAGCACATTGTAACGTTTTTATCTTGAAGCCACTATCCTCTACGAGTTCCGGATACCAGCAAACTATGAAGTGAAATAAAAAGAAGGCTTCAGACAATTTGGCTTAGTTCACGGTCGCGCATTTTTTAAGAACGCGTCCTACCGGGGACTGAAGAAAATTAAGAACGCCGAGAGAGAAACAGTGTGTAATTTTAATCGCACCACCTTCAAGGTTTGTAACTGAAGGATACCGAGGTGCGTGCCTATTCTCTATTGATTTAAAAAATATTAATGACCTAAGGCATTGATCATCTCAATGTCAAACAGTAAGACCAAACAATCAAACCTATTTTGTAAATTGAAACACTACGCGTGTCATCAAAACAAAGCAATTACCTCTGAACTAATGCATTAATGGCCAGGACCGTCCACGTAAGGTGTTAAAATCTTACCTGGCTTCGGGTAATTATCGATTTTTATGTGCAACCCTTTTCCTCGAGCGGGCCGAAGACGGGATGAAAAAATCGCGGGCAAATCAGCATTAACGTTGTATCTCAGCATCTGCAACCCAAAATCCCCCCCCCCCTCACAAATTTTGGGAGCCAAGTGGACCCCGCGTTATAATGGAGTCAGCGCTGTGCCGGGTAGCGTTATAGAGGAGTTGCAGTGTACCAGGATTTCATTGTTAGGTGCTCCAGCCACCGCGTTTTAATTGAAAGATTGTTGAAAGCAGCGTAAAACCCCATTCAAACAACAAAAAAAAAAAGAGTAAGGTTTCTAGGAGTGGAGCCCAAGCAGGGATTGGGTTCATATAGAAAAAAAGAAGGATTTTTGAATCAATATCACCTCCCAAACCATTAGGCCAATTTGAACCAAAATTTTGCAGAAATGTTCCTTCAGAGGTCCTCTTAAAAATAGCTAAATGAATGGAAATCCGTTGAAAAGTCTGGTTGCCATGGCAACAAAACTGAAATTTTTAAGTATTCTTTCAAAAATCTCCATCTCCTGATCCAGAGGGTGCAGGGCCTTGATATTTAACATGAAACATCAGTATAATCACCTCTTTCAAAATTGCTAAAATCATGACCCTTGGGTCCCAAGGGTTTGAGCTCCAGGGGATAGGGTTTATATAGAAACAAAGAAGGATTTTTAAAAGACATCTCCAAAACCAAATTTGTTAGAAATATTCCTTAGCCCATTACCAGAAAGCAAAATATTAAGACTGGTCCAAATTGAAGGGAGTTGCAGACGACAATAATTATCATGAGTTTATGATTTTTTTTGATTTTTTCAACTTTCTGGGTAGCATTGTATAAAATGAAGAAATTGCTTGAACTTGATTTCCACCTAGATAGTTGAAAAAATCTAGAATTTCATAAACTTATAACTGTTGTCTGCAACTTTGAATTTGGACTGATGAAAAATTTTATCATGTCGGAATGGGTGAAAGAAAATAGCAGTTGTTAGAAATCAAGAGAGCAATTAAAGACCATCATGCATACTTTTTTAATTATCATTACATCTGTAAATTTTTTATGAAAATCTGATGTTATGCTCCATTGAAATTGGTGACAGGTTTCAATTAAAACTGAAAGCTAAGTTAATTAGCTTTTTGGGCTCAAATCCTGACGCTGTGTGTTCAAATGCCAGCTAGACCAACATTCTCTACGACTTATGACAAAAAAGATGACATGTATCATTTTTCTCTCACCAATTGACAAATGATAAGTAGTGAGCTAATATGGGATATGCAGCTGGTGGCTCAAATATTCCTAGAATGCCAATTTTGCACTTCTTTGAAAAATGACAAGGAGCCATTGTTAGGTACACCAGCTGCTGTGATATAACTAAGATACATGTACTGTTGAAAGTTATATTAAAACCAAGTCAATCTATCTCTTTCGACTGCTTTTTATACGCCCGTCGAAGACGGGACGTATTATGGGATCATCTGTGGTGTCCGAGCGTCCGGTTGTCCGGGCGTCCGGTTGTCCGGCGGTGTCCACTTCTTTGTCCCGAGCATAACTCTGTCACCTTAAGTCCGATTGACTTTAAACTTGGCAGTTATATTCTTCTCATCAATACGGAGTGCAGTGCTCAATAACCATAACTCTACCTGGCCTATTTTTTGAGTTATTGCCCTTTGTTGTCTTTCATACTTGAATCTTGTCCGGAGTATATCTCTAAAAGTATTATAGCTAGGATCATGAAATTTCATGGGTGTATAGATCGCACCAAGGGGGAGCACAGTGCACAAGAGCTATTACTCTACCTGGCCTATTTTTTGAGTTATTGCCCTTTGTTGTTTTTCATCCTTGAATCATGTCCGGAGTATAACTCTAAAAGAATAATAGCTAGAATCATGAAATTTCATGGATGAATAGATCTCACCAAGGGGGAGTGCTGTGCACAATAACCATAACTTAACCTGGCCTATTTTTTGAGTTATTGCCCTTTGTTGTTTTTCATACTTGAATCTTGTCTGGAGTATATCTCTAAAAGTATAATAGCTAGAATCATGAAATTTCATGGATGAATAGAGCTCACCAAGTAGGAGTGCAGTGTACAAGAACCATAAATCTACCTAGCCTATTTTTTGAGTTATTGCCCTTTGTTGTTTTTCATACTTGAACCTTGTCCTGAGTATATCTCTAAAAGTATAATAGCTAGAATCATGAAATTTCATGGATGGATAGAGCTCACCAAGTGGGAGTGCAGTGTACAAGAACCATAACTCTACCTATCCTATTTTTTGAGTTATTGCCCCTTGTTGTTTTTCATACTTGAATCTTGTCCGGAGTATATCTCTAAAAGTATTATAGCTAGGATCATGAACTTCATGGGTGTATAGATCTCACCAAGGGGGAGTGCAGTGCACAAGAACCATAACTCTACCTAGCCTAATTTTTGAGTTAATGCCCTTTGTTGTCTTTCATACTTGAATCTTGTCCGGAGTATATCTCTGAAAGTATTATAGCTAGAATCATGAAATTTCATGGATGGGTAGAGCTCACCAAGTGGAAGTGCAGTGTACAAGAACCATAACTTTACCTTGCCTTTTTTTGAGTTATTGCCCTTTGTTGTTTTTCATACTTGAATCTTGTCCGGAGTATATCTCTAAAAGTATAATAGCTAGAATCATGAAATTTCATGGATGGATAGAGCTCACCAAGTGGGAGTGCAGTGTACAAGAACCATAACTCTACCTAGCCTATTTTTTGAGTTATTGCCCCTTGTTGTTTTTCATACTTGAATCTTGTCCTGAGTATATCTCTAAAAGTATTATAGCTAGGATCATGAACTTCATGGGTGTATAGATCTTACTAAGGGGGAGTGCAGTGTACAAGAACCATAACTCTACCTATCCTATTTTTTGAGTTATTGCCCTTTGTTGTTTTTCATACTTGAATCTTGTCCGGAGTATATCTCTAAAAGTATAATAGCTAGAATCATGAAACTTCATGGATGGATAGATTTTCACCAAGTGGGAGTGCAATGTACAAGAACCATGACTCTACCTAGCGTATATTTTGAGTTATTGTCCTTTGTTGTTTTTCATACTTTGTTTGACAAGAAATATTCATTCAAAATAACCTCAGTTCTATTCAAACCCCCAGTTTATATTAAGCAGTGTGATGGGCGTATCTTGTGACAATTTGGCACCTTGTTATATTTGTTTCTTGAATTTCAGATACTATAAAAAGTTTCGAATACCAGATTTAGAGAGATGCAATATTCCTATAGACCAGACTAAACTTAGTATAGCACATGCTAATAACACATTGATAGTTACGGTAAGTAAATGATCTATAGAGATGTTTGCATAGACCATTTCGGTTGTAGTATAGCAAATGCAAACAGTACATTGATAGTACTAAAATAATTTTTACAGATGTTATATTTTTTAGCCCATTCCCTCACAATCTCACTTTTTTACCCAACCTTACAAAGAAGCTTTGGAAGACAATGTGTGACTTGCAATTTCCTCAGTGTCCACTATGTTTTCTATCCTTTAAGGCAAATGTTTTGTAAATTCTACCAACTTAAAAACTGTCATCTGCATCATCTTTCAATTTGGCCTAGTGTAAATTTTTGTCGTTTGGGAATAGGTTAGGACCAGACCAGTCGTCCACAATAACTTCCAACTCCATCTTGACCCTAACCTGTTGACCAATCTAGATGAAACTTATTGGCATGGATATTGGTAAGGTGAAGCTCTACCAAATTGAAATCATCCCTCAATTGTGGATGACACGCCAACAAAATAGGGAAAATAAATTTTGTGTCTCCTCTTAACCCTTTCCCGTTTTCTGAAATTTTCGACTGGTCCAAATTCAAAGGTTTTGCAGACGACTACTTAAAGTTGATTTTATATGAAAAATAATCATTCAGTAGGGGAGAAAATATTGTGGAAAAAGAAGAAATTGCTTGTGACAAGCAATTTCTTCTTTTTCCACAATGTTTTCTCAAGTATGAAAACACAGGGATGTAAAAAAACAGGGATTAAACAGGAAAGGGTTAACCTGTTCATTCCCAAACAATACCACTTTTTTATGAACCTGAAGAAAAAAGCTTTAGAAGACAAAGCATTTTCAAATACCTCTAATTTTGAATTGTTGTCTACAACTTCTTTCAATTTGGATCAGTCTAAAATATTTTGTTTGGGAATTGGTTAAACAATAAAGGACCATCATGGTCCTCTTATTCTCTTTAATCTGCCTGAAAGATATTTTTATAGAAAACATTGCCTAAATGGAGAAACTACTTGAGCCATACATGCTTTTTTTATGCCCCCACATCGAAAGATCGGGGGTATATTGTTTTACTGTTGTCCGTCTGTCTGTCTGCAAAACTTAACCAAAAAACTTAACATTGCCAAATACAACCAGCCTATTCAAGATACAATGCTCATATTTGGCATGATGATACATCTCCATAATACGCATCTCCTTACGTCAAGGTCAAGGTCATGGGAGAAGGTCAAGGTCACATACCAAGGTAAAAAAAAAACAAAAAAAAAACGTCATGTACAAGTCAATAGCACTTTTCATAGTGAAGTCCTGTTGTGGGGGCATTGTGTTTCACAAACACATCTTGTTTAACATTTGTATTATTTGATTTTTTTTTTTAATTACATAAGGCCTTTGAAATGTAGACTACAACTCTTAAATACAGCCCTGCCTTAGTATTTGTTCTCTAGTAGCGAACTATAGTCTACAAAATAAATATGATTTTCTCTCAACTTTTTTATGTAACATGTTATTGTTTAAAATATTACCAGATGACAAAATTTTAGACAGTTCAAAGCTAAAAGAAGTTTTCAGATGATAATTATTGATTTGTGAAATTTGTAGCATATTTCTTTTTTGGCATAGAAACATAGTGGATAATTAAATATTGCTTGTGAAAAAGCTGGATCGAATGTGAATGGGCTAACAGTTATTTTAGATGAGTATTAGATTTCCTTTACAACTCTCTACATGTGTTGTTTGATAGCATTCTGCCTGACATGTCAAATGTTTATTTTTCCAGTATAAGAAACCTCAGTCAATATTGGACATGGAAAAATCTCTACAAGTTGAGTTCAGTAAATTAAAAGCAAGTCGAGATGGGGATGTAGACTGTACACCAAGTTGATGAAGACATTAACATGCTGTGGGGCCCCAATACAACAATATGATAGAAACATTGGCAGGAGATAGATGGAATACAGGGCAGGACAGATTATCTGACAATCACATTCTGGTCTTTGAACCTTGTGACAATTTAACAGACTACAAAATTTTAAACTAGTCCAAATTGAAAGAAATTGCAGACAATAATTCTAAGGTGGTGAAATTATAGATATCTTTGCATTTTTCAGTAGAAAACATTGTGGATATTGAAGAAATGGCTTGGAACAAGCAATTTCTTCATTTTTCACAATGTTTTGCAAAGCATTTTTTCTTTAGGGCATACAAAGCAGGATTGTGTGGGAATGGAATATTTATTAAATGCTGCTGTTTGTTGATATGTATAGTTTTTTTACATTCTATAATAAAATCTGCTGTTACTTTAGAAGTGAAAAGTTTCTGATTATATAACATCTTCTTTTTCTCCTTTTTCATGATACTTTCCAGAATAAATAACTTCTGTGAAAAATCAGAGGTGTATCAGTGGAATTGTTTGCAACATGAAAATCTTGCAGTCATTTCTGCATGAGTATTTTATCACAAAGTAATTGAAGATCTTACATTGTCAAAAGATAGTAGATTGTCGTTCCATTAAGTAAAAAGACATAAGTCCATTACCAGATCACAAAATTTCAGACTCCTCAAAATTCAAAGAATTTGTAGACAACTAATTTTAGTTGATGAAATTTTAAAAATATTTTCTTTTTTCAGTTGAAAAAAATTGTGAAAAATGACAAAATAACATGTATATTGTAATAATCATTTTTTTTCATTTTCCACAATATTTTCCAAAGTGTTTTATATTATTTAAGGGGTTGGGGTAAGAATTCAGGATTGTGTTGGAATGGTTTAATGCTTTCTGTTAACAATGTTTTAACCCATTTCAAATACACCTTTTGACAGCCCCCCAAAGAGCAAGAATATCTGATTAAAACTATGGACTCTATCGCGTTAACAAGCAAAAAAAGTTAAGACACGCTTATGTATTAAAAGAAGGAAAAAGGGATTGCTAAAGCATTTCTGGCTTTTGACCAGTAGTGATTAAAACATCAAGGATTTGGTTACTGTTCAAAATCTTTAACAAAAATACTGCTGTATCATCATTCCATGATCCTAATTCATGACAATGTCTTTTAACCTAATCCCAATCAGAGATGCTTTTCTTGAAATTGTCGTCTGCAACTTTTTTGAATTAGGAATAGTCTTAAATGTGGTAATTGGTTAATAATGAAAACGAAAAAAGATCTCCTTGAAAGTATGAAAAGTGTTGACCTTGGTCAGCCTTTACTCTTTGTATATTTTCTGAATTGGAATGACTGTTTGTTGCGACCTCTCGTTGAAATCTTATAAATTCAATCCTTTTTTCAAGTTTTTATACCCTGTCGATGGTGAACGTATATTGTTATCATCTCTCCGTCTGTACATCTATCCTGGCACCCATTTATCAAAATCTTTTTAATGTATCTTCTCCTACATTTATGGACAAAATGGATTTAATTTTTCACAGAATGTTCTTTGACACCTGACACTGTGCATATTGTCACAGCTTTGCCAGCATTTTAGGCTGCATTACTGAACAAGAGGACCATGATGGTCCTAAATCGCTCACCTGATTCATAAGCTGCTGAAAATCGGGTTATAATGGAGAGGGGTTTATTTTTGCTAATATTCGCCAGATAACAAGTTAATGAATTCAAGATTCTCACTTGAATTTGACCATTTTGTACATAAAAATAGGGAGAGGTCTGATGTAAGCTGGGGACCAATGAAGATCAAATGACAAAACATTTACCTGTAACAGACAAAAAATAAGTCCAATTATTGTATTGAACTCAGCTGATTACAGCTTTTAGCTCTTTCCAAACATAAATTTTACTTAAACTTTAATGCATACTTTGCAATCTTGGAACAATTTTAGAAGAGAAAGCGTTTTGCTACTAATATACAGAATAGGTCAGTAACAAATCAGGCTGTTATCATATATTGATTTTTTTCTTCGCTGTTTTATTTCCGGAAATACATGTACTTACAGAAATTACCAGAAGTACTATATTGCCTCGCATGAATACATAAACTCGCTAATAAGTCTTTCGGTCCTGCTTACGTGAAAATAAGACTACACAATAAGATGATGCAAAAATTACCTGCTTTACAGCAATTAAAGTACTATTTTTGCATTATAAAAAAGAGACAGCTGGAGCCAAATAAATACAAGATTTCGGGCATAGTACAAAACCATCTAGTAATGCTACATATCAAGAATGAATGCCTCAGGCTTTTTAGTTTAATTCATTACCAAATAATCCTGCATTTTAACTTCCTCAAGGAAAATAGTTTTTGAAAAAATGGGAAAGAACTTTTGCAAGCAAGTTCTCCATTTTCCAAAATGTTTTCTACTCTAAAAGCTACATGTACTTATATTTTAATTTAAACCCAATTTGAATTGCAAACATAACTTCTTTCACTTTGGACCAGTTTTAAATTTTGGCATCTGGTCATGGGTTTAGATGAAAGCATTCAAAATTGCGCTTATTGAGCATTCTTCCAGTTTTGGACTTCTGGTTCAGGGCCATTTTGGACCCATGGGTTACAATTTGGCGTCCTTGGTAGAGAACCATCTGGATATGCTTTATACTGAATTTGAATAATTTACACCTTAACCTTGGCAAGGGAGATTTTCCCCTACAGACATAATTTCTAGTAACAGTACAAAATCATCTAGTAATGCTACTTACCAAATATGAATGTCCTAGGCTGTATATTTTAGGAGGACAAGACTTTTGAACTTGCTCTAATTGATTTTTTTCCCCAAATTTGTCACCTCTTGGATGGGGCTATTATTGACCCCAGCAGTATAATTTTTGACCAACTTGGTTGAGAACCATCATTATACCATTATAAATTGGCAGGAACAGCTATTTGAAAATGCTGTAATTGAGCATTTTTCCAAACTTTGGACCCCTGGGGCAAAGCTGCTTTTTACCCCATGGAAATTATCCCTACAAACATGGTAGATAACTATTGGGTAAAGCTACATTTCAAATAAGAATGCTTAAGGCCTTATAGTTGAGAAGATTACTTTTTCTTAACTTGCTCGTTTTGAGCAAAATTCCCAACTTTGGATCCCTGCTGCAGGGCTGTTTTTGACCCCAGGGGCATAATTTTTTATAATATTAAAGAAAACCATCTAGTTATGTTACATATGTACTTAACATGAATACTTTAGGCTATATAGTTAGGGAGGAGTAGACTTTTGAACTTTCTCTAATCGAGCATTTTTCCAAACTTTGGACCCCTGGGGCATGGCCATTTTTAATCCCAGGGGTATAATCTTTGAAAACTTGGTAGAGAACCATATGATTTTGCGATATATGAAATATATATGAAATATATATGCCCTTGGCCTTTTAGTTTTTTTAAGAAAGGGTTTCCAAAGATTTACTAAAATATCCCATTTTTCAAATTCCAAGGCTAACAGAGTTTTTCAGGGAATTTTTGTAAAGCCAAGATACACCCCTGCAAAGTTTCAGCTTGATTTGCCAACTGGTTTCAGAGGAGAAGATTTTTAAAGAAATTGTGGTCAGACAGACAACAAACAATGACCAATCACAATAGCTCACCTCGCAAGTTGTACTCAGGTGACCTAAAAAGGGGTCTTTATGCAAATGGTGGCATACATTGTGACTACAGCACTCATGTTGTTATAGGGAACACCTGGGAGGTCGCTTTTTACCTGACAGGTCATGATAAAGTTTCTCATGCCAGCTCACCCATAACTCAAGGATGGTGATACCCAAACTTTCTGTTTTCCAAATCAACTGACCCAATAACAAAGAACAAATGAGTTTCAGACAAAAACAATGTTTTATTTTCCTCATAACCACTCAATAATAACATCATTAAACATATAAGTTAAAATATTGACGTTACTGTACAAATATAAACTTCAGATCTACCAAAATATATCTTCTATAAAAATATTAAGATAACATGTACAAAAAAAATCATGTAATCAGAAAATATTTTTGTCAACATTGTAACATTAAAGTCCAAGTAGTGCTTTCAATTCAAAAGTAACCAACTTCTAAAATCTACATATTTCTATGTCTTATCGATATTATATAAAAATGTGGGATATTTCTCATTTTTGAAAGAAATTACATTATTAAAATTTTATCCCCCTGTGACAAGTAGACATAAAGTAATTGGGCCAATTATTCATAAAATTGTGTTTAAAACTGAAATAAGCATGGGACTCAAATAAATCATCATTTGGAGATTATTCATTTTTTATTTTGGATAAAAGTATTATAAGTGTCATAGGCTCTGAAGAAAGCAAAGGTGTTGGCATTGCACTTTTTTAAAGTTTTTAAATTCAGTCGATATCTACCCTAGAAAGCTCGTATTTTTTTCTAATACACACATCAGGGCATAAGCTTTCAATTGAGACCATGACCTGTGACCCGTGATCCAGTTTAAAAAACCTAAACTTAAAAGCTTTAAACAATACTTTTAACTGGCTTATATTTTTTATATGCCTTCACATAGGCAAGTCATTTGTTACATATATTTAGCTGTTAATAGGTTTTCAATTGACATCAAAAATCATGATCCTGTGATTTTGAACCTAACCTGCTTTTCAAAAACGTCAACCTTCCTCATATTTTCTGATTCCTCACACCTATGACAACCAAATATATTTAATATACACTAAAAATGTGATTGGCTTTCATTTGAGACCAGATACCATGACCCTTGACCTTGATTGATGGGCATATTACCGTGTATCAACAGTTGTGGTGAGTCATGGTCATTTAGTGTATTAAGGATAGTTTAACGTTAACCCATTCCAACTCAATCCCTCCTTATTACGCCCTTGGTGAATAGGCTTTGGAAAACATTGTGGAAAATAAGAAACTGCTTGTATTAAGCAATTTCTTCATTATCCACAATGTTTTTTATCTAAAAATATGGAAAAATTTAAAATTCCATCAACTTGGAATTGTTGTCTGCAGCTTCTATCAATTTGGACCAGTCTTAAATATTGTCATGTCGGAATATGTTAAATATAAAGAACAATAGGTAGACAAGTACCAGTCATATACAATTAGGAATGAGGAAAGAAACAAAACTTTGACAAAATGATGACTATTTTGTCACCTCTTAGGACACGCCAGTTGCCACACTTGTTTAGCCAGAGGAAATGGCAGATATGACATTCGACATTCTTTTAACCCATTACCAGACGGCAAAATTTTGGACTAGCTTTTTTGATATACATGTACCTTGTATATTTCATGATTAAACTTGATCAGGTCATAGGCTTGAACTGAGTCACCTTGAACTTTTCTCATGGTTTAAGCACCTTTTATATTAGAAAGCTGTTAGCGTTAGCTATGTCGTCCGCAGTGTTTGACTGTAAGCTCTCCCAGGCTGAAGTCAAAGTAAATTTGTACAAAATTAATAGTTCTGAAGGCATACTTAGTGTAGGTGAAAACTTCAAAAAAATACCTGACAAATGCACTAGGGAGATATTTTAACATATTTGGGCATAATTGATTGATTGCCTATGTCAATAAAAATATTGATAGACTAAACAATTCAAACATATAGATTGAAATTCTGACATTTATGTATTTTTGTTGGTTTGGCAACTTACACATCATAACTACAGCTTATTCAAGCTGTAGTTATACCGTTTAAGTTCTCAACAAACCATTTTACTTTTTTGTTACATGTTACTGGCCATAAATTTTGCAAAACAAGCTGTTTGATATCCCAGTGAAGCTCAATGGGCAGGCAAGCAATCTGCTTATTTTCTTGAGACAACATGAAATAGTGGGACCTGCAAGCTTATCATTGACTAATTGTGGATACTTATCCACTGGACCTTCAGACAACCTCAAATAGACCCAAACCCTGCCCTAACTAGAATTGTCACAAAGTGGACTACCCTCCCCCTTCCCCCAAGTTAAATTTCGTAACTCAAGTAGTACAGGTGACCTTTGATCTGTGTTACCCAAAACAAAAAGGGCACCTCCTTGGGTCATGGATAACATTTGTATCAAATTTCAAGGTCCTAGGTCAAATGGCTTTTGAGTTGGAGCATGGAAATGGTTATCAAACAAAGTTCAATATTAATCTTGGTCTTTGACCTATGTTACTTAAGAAAAAGGGTGCTTTCCTGGGTCATTAATAACCATTGTACGAAGGTTCATGGCTGTAGGATATGTGGTTATTGAGTTAAGGCACTGAAAGAAAAGTCTACAGACTCACAAATGGACAGACAGACTTGGTTAAACCAATTCACCCTACTTTACTTTGTAGGTGGGAGGTATAGCAAAAGGAATAATGCTGGGCCTAGATAATATGAATAGAATAGTCAAAATCATGCTCTTTGTTGAGAAAAATTTTAAAAAATAGAGATTTGATTTGACAGAAGAATGGATAAACTTGCAAAAATTTACAATGGGTAATGAAAAAAGAAATAATAGAAAAATACAAAAGTACTTAAATATGAATTGATAATGAATTTTGATTATAAAAAAAGTCTATGTAAGTTTATTTACATAATATCATATATCAAATATTGGCAACTTTTGTCCCAATTATCACATTTAATATCACAGTCAGAATATAAACATTCCTTTAAATGAAGGAAGTTTAACAAAAATACTGTACAAATTCTAGACAATGAATAATAAACACTACCCCTTCAGGGCTACTGGTTTAAAACAAAAAGTTCTTTTTTTCTAATTTCTATACCTTAATATTATACATTGGGGTGGATAACAACATAATAAATGTTTAACTCATTCCAACATAATCCTAACTTTTTACACTCCAAAGATAAAGAACAACTTTATACAATAGTGTTGAAAAAGGAGAAATTGCTAGCTGCAAGCATTTCCTACGTTTTCCACATTGTTTTCTCCTCAGAAAGATGAAGATATCTGAAATTTCATCAACTTACTCAAAACAAATTATCTAAAAACAAGGTTTTCAATTGGTTAATCAAATTCTGCCAAGAAATGTAGGAGTAATTGCAAACAGAAGAATTTTTGCAATAAGTCTTCCTTTTTCATGACACAGCATTGAATCTCAAAATGCTGAAAATATGCGAAATGTCACATGAAGACAAACATTTGGTGAAAATTTCACAAAAATCGGTCAAGAATTGTATAAGTAATTGTGCACGCTAAAATTTTGACAAAAAGTCTCCTTTAACAATGATGCAGCATTTTATCACAAATACTGTTAATATGCGATAGGTCATATGAAGAAAATCATTTGGAGAAAATTCAATTTGGAATTGTGGGAGTAGTAATACACACAAGATAAATGTACGCCTGCCCAGCAAACCAACCACCAGCAACAGACATTCATCAATCTATTAACCCATTACCAGACAATTTTTTTTTGGACTGATCCAAATTGAAAGGAGTTGCAGATGACAATTGAAAGTTGACAAAATTCTAGATTTTTTCAATTTTCTTGATGGAAAACAGTGTGTTAAATGAAAAAATTGCTTGTTACAAGCAATTTCTTCATTTTACACAATGTTTCTCAATTGCTTTTTTGGGGGGCATCAAAAGGCTTCACTGTGTGAGAATGGGTTAACCAATTATCACATAGACATTAATGATACCCTGAAGAAATATATATATGTAAAATTTTGTGGAAAAGGAGAAATTGCTTGTTGCAAGAAATTTATCCTTTGCTTATCATGTTTTTACCTTATCCCATTCCCACACAGTGACACTTTTTGATGCCCCTTAAGAATAACAAAAGGGAAAACATTGGGTAAAATGAAGAAAACTGCTTGTTACACAATGTTTTATATCCAGAATGTTGAAAGAATCTACCATTTCATAAACTTTGAATTGTTGTTTGCAAAGTCTTTCAATTTCGACAAGTCTAATATTTTGCGGTCTGGGAATGGGTTATTTGGCACTTATTTTCGAATTAGAGCAATTTGATTGTTGTCTGTAACTTCCCTCAAATTGGACTAGTCTTCTTGAAGTAGGTTAACCAGATTTTTTCTTCAGTAAACCTGATTAAAAGTAGTTACATGTGCAGATTGGTCTTTGTCTATACCTCCTACCAAACACATTTAATCTGGGCTCACCACCTAGTTCAGCATGACAAGGATATTGCATAAAAATATCAAATATATTGGATGATAATGACCTGAAGTATTGAAATGATTCCAGTTTTTACCGTCTTCAAGCTAAATACATTAACATTAACCCACAATCCAGACTTTTGATACCCTGAAGAAAATTTGCATCGGAAAATACTGTGACTAAAGAAAGTGCTTCTCCTGTTTTCACAATATTTTTACAAAATTTGGCTCTTATTTCCCAATTCAAACACACTTTGAATTGTTGTTTTAAAGGTTACAGATGACAATTCAAACTTCCCTAAAATTGAAAAATAAGCAGCACACAGAGTAGAAATTATTCTGAAAAAGGGAGAATATTTTTTGTATTTTCAAAAGCAATTTACCTTAATTGAGTCAAATTTTGGCATTGTGTGGTAATAGGTTAATTAGTTATTCTCCCTATGCATATTTAATTAACATATCACTTAAGTTTCCCCCTCATTTTCTTCAAGGCTCCAGATATTCCAGATCCTGATGAAACTTTCTGGAAATTCATCTCATTTTGTGACGCAAGAGTTGTAATATCTTGATCCAACATCTCAGTCATGCGTTGTCGTAGCGTGTCCTGTACAGCATGGTCAGCCTCAAATCCGTAAATATGTTCTCGAAACACTCGAATCTGGTCAATGATCTCAGCAATGGACCTGACAAAAGAAGAAATAGTGTTTTAGTTCGCATATTGGAGCATTTGCAGTTAAATGTATGATATTAAAATAACAAGAGCCATGTTGGATATGGCCATCCCCTGCCGTACAGGCTTGATAGTAAACTGAAGCCAGTTTACTTCTGGTGCAATGCATTTTTTCCTCAATGAGTTCAATAAGAGCTATTATACTTTCAGAGATATGCTCTGGACAAATTCTTAGTCTTAAAAATAACGAAGGGCCATAACTCCAAAATTATGCAAGCAAGAGTTGTTGGTCTTGTGCACTGCACTTCTCCTTAACTAGATCGATCCACCTATGAAGTTTCAAGTTAATAGCTATTATACTTTCAGAGATATGCTCCAGAATCTTAGTCTTTGAAACAACAAAGGGCCATAACTCCAAAATTATGCAAGCAAGAATTATTGTTCTTGTGCACTGCACTTCTCCTGAATGAGATCTATACACCTATGAAGTTTCAAGTAGATAGCATTTATACTTTAGGAGATATGCTTCGAACAAGCTTAGTGATGGAATGACAGACTATATCCCCTTTGCGGAAACAGTGGGGGATAATAAAAGTTTAAAGAAATGATATTTGTTTTCTTGTTTTAATTCTTCCTAATAGTCATGGTTTTGTAAACCTGTAGTAGAGTATTCAAGAAAACACTGGCAAAGGGTGAAATTTTCAAGCAAATTTTCCTTTCATCATAATGTATTCAAGCTATCAGACATCATTAAAAATTTTGTAGCTTCCTTGGAAAAGGCCAGTAAGGCTTGATTCTTCTGTGTCCATCATCAAGATTTCCTTTAAAAATCTTCCCAGAAACTACCTTATTTTCATTGAGAGAACCTTTACCAAGTTCCACAAAGAAATGTTTTTTTGCATAATAATGACTTTTATAGACGAGGCTTATTACCAGTATTTTTTCTAATACTTGGTGTATCATCATAACTTTCAAAATGTTTCTACCCAGACTATGAAGTATATTTCAACCAAATTTTAAATGATGGGTGGCTTTCAATCAGATTCCTTGAAAACATTTTTGATCAGTTTGAAAATATGGGGTTTTGTTTTGGCGAGCTTTTTTTTGTAAGAGTAGATAAACTATTTTCTAAAGGGTTAACCAATTCCCACACGATGACGCTGTTGTATACCCCTCAAGAATCAAAATTGGGAAAACATTTTGTGAAATGAAGAAATTGCTTGTGAAAAGCAATTTCTTCAAGTTTACACAATGTTTCTACTCAAAAAGTTGAAAAAAATCTAAAATTTCATAAACTTCTTTCAATTTGGACCAGTCTGAAATTTTTCTGTCTTGTAATGGGTTGAATAAAATTTATCATCAATTAAATTCAGGCAGGTTGAGCTATACATACTCTAGTTTAAAGTCTCATCTTATTTTTCTGTCGGCACAATTTTTTATTTCGACCAGTCCGAATACGTTATCATTTGAAAAATATTATGTCTGGTGCAATATCTATCCATCACCTCATATTTTTAGACTATTCCAATTGAAAGAAGTTGGGACCACAGGGTGTCAAACATTATCACTGTATGGAAATGGGTTGGTTAGAGAACTTTGTGATGAAAGGGGAAATAGCTTGAAGCAAGGAACTCCTTTTTTATCACATTATTTTCTACCCTGGTAGGCCATTACTTTTCAATTTCAAAACAATTTGAAATGTCATCAGAAACTTCTCTCAATTTGGACCAGGCCAAAATTTTGTTGGGTCAAAAACGCCTAAATTTTATAATTACAACCTAGAAACTACACCATCTCTGAATATGATTTATATCCCTGCCCCAAAGGCGCCATTTCACAGAAAAAAAAATCACTGGAATAGAGCCTTTTTTCAACAAAGGGCTATAAGTCTAAGAAAATGTCAATAGACTGTAACCAAAATGGAATATGCACATCTTTGGTTGTTACTGAGTGCATGTGTGAAATTTTAGTCAATCCATTCTGTATTTGAAAAGAAAATGGGTTGACAAGGTTTTTCATAACTCTATAAAAAGTAAACGGACTGTAACCAAATTAAAATATGCACATCTCTGCTGGATATGATGTCTATCTGTAAAGTTTGAATCAAATCAATGTTTTATTTTCTATAAAATTGCTCGGATAAGAAAAAGCTCTGGATGAACCAACACACCAACCAAAAGACTGACAGACAAACTGACTCCTACATACCCCCCAAAACCTGTTTGATGGGATATAAATAAAGTTCACAGAAATAAGTAAATGTATTTACCTTATTTTTCCCCACTTGTACATCTGATTGGCCAGTTTGAATCCACCGATCTCCGACTGCTGTATGTGTAATAGGAATAGAACAGCACTGGGTATTGTGGGATAGAGGTAACAATCCTTCCCTTGTTGCATCAGTGATAATGGATCTTTCTTCAAAAACATCTGTTAACAGAAAAACAAAAGAAAATGTAAATTACACATACATAATTCTCCATCATCCCCATCCAATACTATCCTGTCACTGCAGAAGGCACCAAGGGGACAACAATAACTAGACATTTCCAAAAGAGCTTTAGCTAAAAATGTTAAGTTTTCTTTTCCTATTTTCCCCTAAACCTATGTATCTACAAAATATCAACAAAATAAACAAGAGTGCCAATTCACCCTGAAGTGCTCAACTTAGTCAATGGCTTCAATTGAGCAATTGCTGACCCAGCCCAATTACTCTGTTGGCCTAATATAATGACTCTGAAGTTCCACTTCGATTGGCATTATTTTGCAAATTTTATGGCTAGAAGCATGTAACAAAGAAGTAGAATGGTTAACTGGCGACCTAAATGTCATAACTACAGCTTGAATAAGCTGTAGTAACAGCTCTTTAATCTCCAAACCAATAAAAAGCTTAACAAAAATGGCGAACAATATTGGAGTTCAAATTCACATCAGTATTCTGGTCTAAATTAATTATTTCATTGGTCAACTAATTATTTGATTGACAGCAACGATTATTCAATCGTTTTTTTTTTCGTTTTTTTTATTGAAGTTACCAAATATTCATACTTGACTTCAAGTGACCCTATGTCCTATTGGTTCTCTACCTCATAAGAGAAAATAATCCGCAAGAGTTTCCAGACATTTCAGTTAAAGTTGTTTCTTCTAAGAGTGGGATTAACCCTTTCCTGTTTTTCAAAATATTAGACCTGTCCGAATCCAAAGGTATTGCAGACGAAAATTTAAAGTGGATTGAAATTAACAAATAACCATTCACTAGGTTAGGAAATATTGTAGAAAAAGAAGAAATTGCTTGCTACAATGATTTCTCAATTATAAAATCACAGGGACGTAAAAACAGGAAAGGGTTAAGGTATTTCTAAGATTTTTGACTTGTGACATTGTTTTGACCACAAGATTAAAACATGCAGGAGATACCATGAAAGAAAGATGTGCATTTAACCAATTACCAGACAACACAATTTTTTACTGGTCCAAATTCAAAGGAAACTGGTCCAAATTCAAGGGTCAGTTTAAAGTTTGTGAAATTCTAGATTTTTGCTACTCCTAGGTATAAAATGATGGAATGGCTTGTTGCAAGCAATTTCTTGATTTTCTGATATGTTTTAAGACAACTTTTTTCTTAAAGGCATCAAAAGGCGTTACTGTGTGGGAATGGGTTTACTGGGAATTGTTTGCTTACTTGTTATTTACCCATTACCGGGTGGAAAACTTTAGCCTAGTCCAAATTGAAAGGAGTTGCAGAAGATAATTTGAAGTTGATGACAGTTTAGGTTTTTTCAACTTTCTGGGTCCAAAACAGTGTGGAAAATGAAGAACTTTCTTGAAACAAGTAATTACTTCATTTTAAGACTTTTTCCTTGTTGATAAAAAAAATTGTTATCTTTCAGGAACCAGATAAACAGTCAATAATAATCATTATCTTGGAAAATAAAGTGAATCTTTCTCATTATACCTACCCTAGTGGCTTCTAGTTGATCCATAATTGATGTACATTTTGCTGGCAAATGTTTCCAGGCTGGTAACTGTTTGATAATAAGATTTTCAAGTCCATCTAGTATAGCCATGCCTGTTGCATAGTTACGTAATTCTACACATGTATGGGCAATAAAGATGAACTTTGATAAAACTGTCACTTGTGTCTAAAAATACAAGAGAACATCTTTTGAATGTAGTAAATAGACAGAACATAATTTTAAGATCATATTTGAATATTAACTAGAAAGTTGTCCATGGACAACATATCAAGCTGACCAAATATTTCACCTAGAGCTGTGACCTTGATTTTTGGCCATGAAATTATTTTTTTTAAATGGCACATCTACTCATGACATAAAACAAAGTGCAAAGATATTTTGAAATTCATCCATAGATGTAGGAGAGATGTTTGGACAAGCTCAATTTGAACCTTTGACCTTGAGCGGTGATCTTGACCTCTGAGCTATCAGAAAATTTGTTTCAAGCAGAACAACTGCTAATGAACTTATTTTGAAATCCATCCATAAATCTAGGAGATATGCTCTAGAAAAATTGACAGATGAACTGACAAACTTTTATACTAATGCAGATACACTTACTTGTGACTGTGGCTTATTGTAAGTGGACTCATCATAAAATTTCTGCTGCAAACCATATTTATGGGCTAGCGCAAAACAGTTGTAACTGTATATGTATATAGGCAGTTACAACTGTTTTGTGCTAACTCATTGAATTATGCTGATGCTCAACAACACAATACAAATGAGTATCCATTCATTGAGTTTCATTTCAAAAATGACAATTTTAGAGAGTTTTTGGGACTCAAAATACTTCATAGTTTAGTCACTGTACCTTAATTTAACATTCCAAGACAGTTTAACCCATTCCCACACAAGAAAATTTTAGACTGGTCCAAATTCCAAGAAGTTGCAGACGACAATTCAGAGTTGATTAAATCTTTAGAATCTTTGTCTTTTGGGGTAAAAAATATTGTGGATAATGAAGAAATTGCTTTTTACAAGCAATTGCTTCATTTTCCACAATATTTTCCAAAGCTTTCATATTGAGGGGCGTTTAAAAGCATCATTGTGAGGCAATGGGTTGAAAATAGTGTTAGGGCAGATTACTCTATACTGACAGCAGCACAACTTTCATGATTAAATGCAATATTTATAACAACTGTGTTAGAGAGAATTCTCTTAACTCTTTCCTGGACAAACCAAGGATTTTACGTCACTGTAATATTATTCTTGAGAAAACATCGTGGAAAAAGGAGAAATTGCTTGTAACAAGCAATTTCTCCTTTTCCTACAATATTTTCTACCACATAGAATGGTAAGATTTCAAATTGCATGCATTTTTCATTGTCGTCTGCAGCCTCTTTGAAATTGGACCAGTCTAAAATTTCATAAAACAGGAAAGGGTCAAGCACAGTGGAAAGGGCACCGTTCTCTTAATTTTTGGTTCCTAGTCTACATCATGGGTCTACATCACGCCTACAGTGGTTATTATTCAGCTATAGATTTGTTACAAGCTTAAATGCAATGCCTTACAACTATCGCAGTTCAGTGGGAAGAGCGCTGTACTCTTCATACATTCCAAGATGGCAAAATTTCAGACTAGTCCAAATTTGAAGAAGTTGCAGATGACAATTTCAAGTTGGTGAAATGTTAAAAATCTTTGTCTTGTGGGTAGAAAACGCTGTTGGAAATTAAGAAATTGCTTATCATAAGCAATTTCTTCATTTTCACAATCTTTTCCTATGCTGTTTTCTTAAGGGGTAGATTATGTAGGAATAGAATAGTTCTTGGATTCTAGTCCTACTGGCTTAGAGACATACCTCCATTGTTGTGTTTTTCATCTATGTATTATTTATGAACTTGCATTTTCACAAGATAAGTTCTTATGGACTTTTATATTGCATTCAAATAACAAACCGTGATTCAATTTGAAATGCTATATTAGCTTGTTACATCTTATGAATTATTCTGTAGTTACGTCTTACAATTCTAGTACAGAAAATGGTGAACTCACCTTCGGATTACTACACGAGACAATTTCTGCGGACACCCAGTGTGACACCTCCTCTGAATGATCAATCATCTTCTGGACGGCAGAACTGTCTAATACTGGTTCTACAAACAGACTGTTACTCTCCTCGAATACACTCCTGGAAACAAATCATATATGTGTATCATCTTATCATTCTATATGACTTTTTAAATTTTTTCGCACAAATCAATCAATTTTGATAAAGTCAAAGTTGAATAAAAAGATAAATAAAGAGGAGAGAAGCTTGTTATGAGCAATTCCTAAATTTTCGAAATAGTTTTTTTTATTAAGGATCACAGACATGCATACCCTGCTTAATCCTTTCAAGTTACCCCCCGCTTAACCCTTTCCCGTTTTTTGAAATTTTGGTCCAAATTGAAAGAGGTTGAAGATGGCAATGGAAATTCGATACAATTTGGAATGAAATGATCCTATGTGGTTGATAATATTGTGGGAAACCAGCAATTTCTTCTTTTTCCAGAATGTTTTCTCAAGTATAAAACCACAGCACCATAAAATCCCAAATTTGTACAGGAAAGGGAAAAGTGCTTGTCGCATGACATTCAGCAGTGACCTTGAACTTAGTAGTAATCAACAGAATTTTACACATGACTCTAGTACTCATCAAGGGGAATAACTGTACCAAGTTATTTTGAAAGCCAATAGTTAATGTGGAAGATATGCTCTGGACAAAAAATGGACACAAACACTAAGCCACCCACCCTCTCAAACATTGACAGAGGAAACTGTATGTGGCCCATCGCC